>VDFB02000015.1:112048417-112148249 GCA_007258455.2 Sequoia sempervirens
AACCCACAAATTTGTTTCCAAATTTATCCTCAATTACATCATCTATTGATATGGTGTTCCGAAGTTCGTCATTATAGACAGCAGTTGTTCTTTAAAAAATAAATACATTCATGAGTTGTGTGAATACTTCCACATCCAACATCATTTATCCATGCCATACTACCCCCAAGGAAACGGTCAAGCTGAGGCATCCAATAAAACAATCATCAAAAATCTTAAGAAGACAGTTAATGACATTGGTCATGGTTGGCACATCCAACTTAACCCTACTTTGTGGGCCTGCCGCACTAGCATCTACACACCTACAAGATCCATCCCATTCACCCTAGTCTTTGGAGCTGAATCCATCTTTCCCATCAAGGTTAAAATTCCATCCTTAAGAGTCTCCATGAAGGGTATGATCGATGATCAAGAATATAGACATTCACGACTACATGAATTGGAAATGTTAGAGGAATGCTGACACAATTCCTTAAATCATTTATAGGCATATTAGAACTTCCTTTGTCATAGTTACAAAAAAAGAGTCATTGTCCAAAATTTTTACATTGGCGACCTGGTCCTCATACAAAATCCTAAGAATCAGTTTGATAGAGAAAAACCTAGCAAGTTTGAGCCCAATTGGCTGGGTCCTTATATCATCATGACCTCATTCGGTTCTAGAGCATACTAGTTAGCTACTCTAGATAATGAAAATTTGATAGAGCCCATCAATAGTCTCCATCTCCAAAATTTCTACACATAGCATCAGAGAGCTAGGCTAAAAACCATCAAAAATACAAAAAAATAAAAAATATAAATAAAAAATTGTCACCGTGATGAAAACCTGGAAAATAGGCTTCTTGGTGACACCAAAAAAAAATTAAAAATGAAAAAAATGACAAAAATAGTAAAGAGAAATAATTCATCCAATAGTGAAAACTTGGTAAATAGGCACTTTGGATAAGTACCATGGTGAAAACTTGGAAAATAGGTGTCATGTGTAGTTGGTTTTACTTCGCCATCTACTATCACTCTATCTACCTTAGTCCATAATAAATACCCACTTTTCCGACACCATCATGACACCCATCACAAAAACCTTGACACTTTTTTCCATGGTTGACAATGGTTGACATCAAGTCTTGCCATACTGTCCATCTGTCACCCCAAGCATGTCCTTTTCACATCCTTCAAACTTGGCTAGTGGGGGAAATCCTTTATCATCTGACTATAGTGAGTATTGCACATGGTCCTAAAATTCATAAAATGTCCTGAAAAAAGACCTAAAACTCATAAAATGTCCTTAAAAAGACCTAAAAATCAAAAGATGTCCTTAAAAAAGACCTAAAAATAAAAAATGTCTCAAAAAAATACCTAAAAATTGAAAAATTTCTTTAAAAAATACCTAAAAATTAAAAAAATCCTAAAGAAATACAAAAATATCAAAACATGACAAAAACACAAAAAACAAAGTCGTATCTTGTCAAGTCAGTCAGTCCATGTCATTGTTGAATTATGTTGTCTCTATGCATTTGCTACATAGGCAAGGCTCATCTTTGGGCCCTCAAACATTACGTCAATCCTTTTAGGTTGTCAAAATAAAATCATTTCTCAATTTGGTCATCAAGACAAAGTCATTGGTTGTGTCGAACTGCGAAGTCTCTAAGTGTACGATGTAGGTAAGGCCATCAATCGATGAGCCCCTGAGGCCACACTAGGGTAGTCCATTAGGATTCATGACACTGCACTGACACACACGTCAAATGTTTTCAATTCAAACAGTTCATTCCAAAATAGACAAACTCCTATAACAAGCTATGACAATCATTTAATTAACATGTCAATTACATCAGCATGTCAACATCGACATGTAGTCAACCTCATTCAAACTGTCAACTCTTGGTTATTCTTCAAATGTGTCCTTCTGAAGAATGACCTATGTCATTTATTTATGCCTTAGGATGTGTCCTTCCTAGGCATTGTCATAGTCATCTAACATTTTGAGGAATCTTCAATATATTTGAGGATCAATCCTCTCAACATCGACATCATTTAGGATGTGTCCTTCCTGAATTTGGCATCACTTGGCATTCATCATCTCAACACTATCAAACCTGGCATCTTGACATCTAAACACTTAACATTTAGACACACTTGGCAAACACTTAGAAAACATGGTCTTGGAATTTTTTCCTTTGATCTTTCATCATGCCACTAGTTTCTTGAGGATGTCCTGACGATAGGATTTAGAGAAGCAGCGACATATCATGATGATTGGCTTTTCTTGTCTTTTTTTAGGCATTCATGTTGCTAGTTCCTTGAGGATGTTCTGGTAATAGGATTTAGAGGAGAAACGACGTTTCATGACTTGTCTTTATTGTCTTTCATGTCTTTCTTATGCTTGTGGTTGGTTGTGATAAAATTACTAGGGAAATTGTGCTCTTAGTGTAAGTCATGATCATCCTTGTCTGTGACTGCTTGTCTTAAGTGATGGTATGACCATGTACACCATTGATCTATGTCATATCATGGTGTTTGTTGTCCATTACAATAATCCACCCAATGATGATTAAGAGAAACAATTATTAGTCCTATGGTAGTATGTTAAAGGATTCAATCTTCACAGTAACATCCATCTCCTGATGTCTTTTCATTTCACCTCATCTGTCTCTTGATGACATCCTATGATATACAAAAATAATTACATACATGATAATATAGGCATTGCATTAGTCCATAATAGACATTACATCATGCATCGATTATTCATTAAGGCATATAGCCATTAAACATCCATTCAAATATTTCCATTTACATCATTACCATATCATTTTCATACATCATCCATATCATTGGTACACATACATCACATCATAAGACACCACATATTGCATTATCCATACTCATAAACAAGGAATCCATTACAATCAAAAGACTACACATCCATATAGAACATTATAATCATCATATAACTATCATACATAACATAATATCATTATGGCATATAAGCATCATATAATCATCATAATTGCATACATCACATGACATATAAAATGCATCATCATAACCATGATCATAAAAACATATATCATAAACATAATCAACACATAATGCATCATGACACAACATATAGCATATAGGTCACATCAAAATTACATCATATATATAATGTCAAAAAATCATGTCACAGGATAGAGTCACAAGATATCCCAAAAATAGAGCATGCAAGCTCGATGGCCAAAATATAAAGTGTCATAACATAATTTCTATAACATGATGTGAAGATGACAATGTAAAATTCCCCACATAGCAACATGGGAGCAGGAACAGGAGCGAGCGAGTGGGAAAAGTATGGTTTTGAATCTTCAAACAGTGTAGTGGGCGGGGGTTCAAGGGAATCTCAGGCGAATGCAGAGATTTCTTTGAGTCCTAAGAAAGGTAAGTCAGGCTCTGTTGAAAAGGACATTCGTGAAAAGGTCCAGGTGGACCCAGGTGGAAGGGATGGGATTTCATCCCCGATTGGGAAGTGTGATGATAAATCTAAGGATGTCGCGGACCTGTCAGAAAAAGGGGATGAAAAGGGTAAAATGTGGTCTTTGTTGTTTGGTGTTAAGCCAAATGAAAAATCATCTTTTCCCCCTATGCACATTCTTTCTGACCTGGGGTCAGGAAAGTTTTCTATTTCTGTGTCGGATGAAATCATTGACCATAACATTGCAAAGATGGAGAATGTACTGGTCAGAAAGTTTTTGGGTCCTAGACCCAATATTGAAGTTGTAAGGGAGTTTGTTAAGAATAAATGGAAAACCAGTGGGCTGGTTTCGGTGGTGGCGCTTCCTAAAGGATTTTTTTCCTTTTAGTTCACTTGCAAAGAGGATTCTAGGGCTGTCAGGAGTGGTGGCCCTTGGGTTATCGGAAAGTCTTCCTTGGCCCTGAAGAAGTGGTCTTCTAGGCTTGATCTGTCTAATTCCATTTTTGAAATGGTGTCAGTTTGGGCTAGATTGCCTCGTCTTCCTTTGGAGTATTGGAATACGGATATATTTAATGGGATTGCTAGCTCCTTTGGAGAACTCCTATCCATTGATATAATGACTGCGGCCAGAAAGAGATTGGTCTTTGCTAGAATCTGTGTGGTGGTTTCTCAAAACGCTGATCTCCCTTCTTTGATTGACATCCAATCCAAGTTGGGAGTTTGGAAGCAAGCTATTGAATTCGAGACTACACCCTTTGTTTTCTTTAAATGTTGAAATTCTGGGCACTGGGCAAAAAAGTGCCCGCTAAACAATAAAAGTGAAAAGGAGAAAGTTGCTAACCCTAAGACTGTTTGGAGGAAAAAATATGAGGAGAAGCAAATTTCTACCCCTGGTGCGAAGGAGAATCTTGAAAGACACATTTCTGCTCTTGATCTGAAGGAAAACCATAGATGTATGCATAAGGATGCTTGCCTTGGTATAGAATGTACTAGCTCTTCAGATCCTAAGGATCCTAAATCCATGATCTCTCCACATGTGGATAGTAAGGAAGAATTTACTTTGTGGAGGGAGCCCGGGGTACTTAGAAGAAGGCTGAAATAAGCTGTGATGAAACGGGTTTTGTCTCACCTTCACCTTTGGTGTTGGCTGGTAGTATGAATGTGCCTGGTCTTGAGGAAATTCCCATTAAGGGTTTGTCCCTGGAGATAGGAATACCTTTCCCTTCTAAAATTCCTACTGATAGCCCTCGTTCAAAAGGGGAACAAAAACTAGAGAATGCCACTCTGGAAGTTGTGAGGGATACTTTTGATTCCCAAAGCATGAAAATGAAAACACCTAATGTTAATATTCTAGAAGCCAAGAAAGGCTTAATGGATACCCTTCCTTGGGATCAGAGGCTTTTTTCTGAGAAGGGTTGGGAATCAGGAAGAGAGTTGGAAAGCCAAGATGATACTGAATGGGAGAAGGTTATTTCTCATTCAAGGTCAAAGAAGGAAAGAAAAAAGAGGATGGACACCTCAAGTGGAATGATTACAAGAACCAGGGCCAAGGCGGACTGTGGGAATAATAAGCTAAGCCAGGGCAGGAGATCAGAAAAATGGCAAAGGGAACACGACAGCCTTCAGGATATTGCGGATGGGATCCAAATGACCATCCCAGAGATACTTCAATCCCCAGGTAAGAAATGAAAATCATGTATTGGAATATAAGAGGGCTAAATAGTCGTCATAAAAAGGATGTTTTGCAAAATTTTGTTAGGGACCACAAACCTGATATTCTTCTTGTTCAAGAAACAAAAATGCCTAAAGATAAAGTAGAATGCTTTAGAATTTTTCATAATTGTGGGGCTCATGGAAATAGTTTTGTTGGTGCTTCAGGGGGAATTGTTACTTTTTGGAACAAGTTGTTTATTAGAGGTGAACGCTTAATGGAGAATGGTAATCTTGTGGCCACTAGATTTACCCACATAAGAGACATTTTTTGCTGGATTCAATCCAATATATATGCCCCGAATTGTAAGAATGCTAGAAATTCCTTTTGGTGTGAGTTGTCTACTTTTTGAAAGTGTTTTGTTAATGAGCATTGGGTGGTCATGGGAGACTTCAATACTCCTCTCCTGAATGATGAAAAATTTGGGAGTTCTCAAATTAACTGGGATAGCAAATCAGGCCTCTCTAACTTCATTAACAGTAATGCCCTGATAGACCTTGACCTACAAGGTGCTTCATATACTTGGACTAATAGGAGGATTGGGTCTGATTTGATCCAAGTGAGACTTGATAGGGCCCTTGTTTCTGGTCAATGGTTTATAGACTATTTTTGTGCTTTGAGGGCTCTATCAAGGGTGGGATCTGATCATTTTCCCATTTGTCTAACGGTGGATCCTACTAAGGTGAAAAAGAACTCCCCTTTTAGATTCAAAAAATTCTGGTTATCTCATCCTCGAATCTTTGAGGAAATCAAGAATTGGTGGAATATTGATATTACTGGCACAGCTATGTTTAGGATTGCAAAAAAGTTAAAGGAAGTGAAATTTAATTTGAGATGGAAAAAGGATTCCTTTGGGAATATCTTTGGAACTAAGATGGATATTCAGGGTAAACTCCAGAAGATCCAGGCTAAAATCCAGAAATGGGGGTACATTGATAATTACAGAGAAAAGGAAAATGATCTTCTCATTCAGTTGCATGACATCATTGCTAAAGAGGAAGTTTTTTGGCGGCAAAGATCTAGGGTGTCTTGGCTGACTGAGGGAGATAGGAACACCATATTTTTTCACCTATATGCTTCAAAACATAGGGTTGCTAATAGAATTGCTTACATTAATGTTAATGGGACAAGGTTTGAGGAGGAAGATGATATCAAGAAACAGGCTGTTCTTTTTTTCAATAACCTTCTTTCTTGTAATAGAGAGATTAAGCCTGAAGCTCAAGACTCCTTGCTTGAGGCTATGCCCTAGGTAATTGGTCTTAATGAAAATTCTATGATCACTGCTATTCCTTCAAAGGCTGAAATAAGGAAAGTCATTTTCTCTTTTGATGGCAATAAAGCTCCCGGACATAATGGGTTTCCTTTATTCTTCTTCCAAGTGTTCTGGGAAATTGTTGAGTTGGATGTCGAGAAGGCTGTGAAGGAATTCTTTGGATCAAGATGTCTTTTGAAAGAACTTAATGCTACTTTTGTGGTCCTTATTCCAAAAAAAACCTAGGGCTTCAGAGTTTCAAGCTTTTTGGCCAATTAGCCTATGCAATTCTATCTATAAAATCATTTTGAAGGTCTTAACTACAAGAATGCTTTCTTTGCTTCCTCAATTAATTTCTCTGTAGCAGCATGGTTTTGTGCCAGGAAGGTACATTCTAGACTCTATTATCACTATTCATGAGAATTTACATTCTTTAATGGTCTCGAAAACTGAAGGGTTCATTCTTAAACTGGACATTTCTAAAGCCTATGATTGGGTAGATTGGAATTTTTTATTTAAAATCTTGGTCAAGTTTGGTTTTAATAACAAAGTCATCCAGCTGATGAACTAGCTTGTTTCGACAATTACTACTTTTGTCATTGTGAATGGGTCGCCTTCGAGGTTTTTTCAGACTTCCAGAGGTCTCAAATAGGGAGATCATATTTCTCCTATTCTGTTCACAATTTTGGTTGAGTGTTTGGGAAGAAATATTAAAAAGCTTATTGACCAAAGATCCCTTGTTGGTCTAAGACCTTCCTCTTCTCTTCTAACCTGTTCCCACCAACAATTTGTTGATGATACTATTCTCATGGGAAGATCCACTATGACTGAAGCTAAGACTTTCAAAAAGATTTTGAATCTTTACGAATCTGCTTCTGGGCAAGTTGTTAATAGGGCTAAGAGTTCAATTTTCTTCCTCAACACTCCTGAGCATAGAAAAGTTAAACTTGCTCGGATTCTTGGATGTTGGATTGAGCCTCTACCATCAACCTATCTTGGTTTGCCTCTATGCATTAAACCTTTGGATTCATTCTAGATCTCTTTGGTTGAAAAATTCAATAAGAAGCTATCGGGGTGGAAAGGAGCTCTTCTCAGTCAAGCTGGAAAAATCCTGCTCGTCAAGGCTTCTTTGCAAAATTTACCTGTGTATGCTCTCAGTTTATTTAAAATTCCTGCTAAATATACTAAGGCTATTGAAAAAATTCAGAAAAGGTTTCTCTGGTCTGGTGTGGAGGACAAGAAGAGACTGCCACTTGTTGGTTGGGACCTGGTTTGCAGACCTAAATCGAGAGGTGGCCTAGGCTTAAGAAAAATTAAAGTGTTGAATCTGCCCCTTCTTGCTAAACAGCTCTGGAGAACTCTTACTTTGAGAGGGGAATGGCAAGATACCTTAAAAGCCAAATACTTTAGCAGTTGTGAGTCTCTTAATGATGTTATTAATTCTTCTTTCTTACCTCATGGTTCTGTCTGCTGGAATGATATGAGTAGAGGTAGAAAGTTACTAGAAATGGGGACTGGTTGGCTTGTTGGAAAAGGAAATAATGTTAGATTTTGGGAAGATAGATGGATTTTTAAGGATCCTTTAATTAGAAATGAGAAATTCAGTAAATGGATGAATGATTGTAAAAGGGAATTCAGGGTCTTGGTGAAAGATTACTGGAGGGATGGGGATTGGGTTGATTTGAAGACCATTAGTCTGGATCTTAGCCCTATTCAATCTACCTTCAGGGCCCTAAGATTGGTTCAACACCAAGTGGATGATCTTGTTGTCTGGATAGACAATCCATCTGGCATTTTTTCAGTTTATTCTGCTACTTCTATGCTAGTTAGTCCGCTAGAGCCTCCGCCCTTCTGGGCTAAGGCTTGGATTAATCTCTTGATTCCTAAAATCAATATTTTCTATTGGATCATGCTTCAGGACAAGATTCTCACCTTGGACAATCTTGGAAAAAGAGGAATTCAATTACCTAACAGATGCTACATGTGCAGGAATGATGTTGAGACTGTTAATCATCTTTTCCTTCATTGTCCTTTTGTTTCGCACATCTGGGGCAAAATTTTTATGCTTCTTGAAATGGCTTGGGTTTCCCTTGCTTCGGTCAAAGGCTTTTTCTTGCAATGGAAAGCTCCATCAAAAAACCCTTTTGTGCATAGGCTCTGGTCTTTTGTTCTACCTTTTGTGTCATGGAGTATTTGGAAGGAAAGGAACAACAGTGTGTTTAGGGAAAAAGAGAAGTCGGAGGGGGACTTGTATGAAAAAATTGTTAGGGAAATAAAGAAAAATTTATCTTTAATCCCTAGAAAAATGGTTAATAAAGCTACTTGGTCTCCTTTTGATATTGCTACTGCTGAAAAGTGGAATTCAAAATTAGTAGCTTTAAATGTCCCCACGCTGGACTTTTGTGGGAGGGAGAATGCTAGATGGACTTTGCCACCTTTGGGTTGGTTGAAAGTCAATTTTGATGGTGCTGCTAAAGGAAACCCTGGGAAACCTGGCAGTGGGTGTGTTTTAAGGGACAATACGGGGGCTTTTATTGTTGCTTTTGCTGTGGACATCGGCACCCAAACTAATCATGTTGTGGAAGCTGTTGGGGCTTATCACGCGGTTAACTTGGCTTTTAAGATGAATACAAAATGTCTTTGGTTGGAGAGTGATTCTAAGAATATAATAAATCACATTCTTGGGCTTACCCCTCCTTCGTGGACCATCAAAAATTGGATCAAAGATACGATTGCCTTATTAAGTAAATATGACAAAGTGAAAGTGTCCCACGCCTATAGAGAAGCCAATAAGGTGGCTGATTACTTTTCCAATGAAGGGGTTAAGAAGGGTGGGGAAAACATGTGGAGGAAGAATAATTACCTCCATTCTAAGGTGAAAGCGCTAATTTATTATGATTCAATGCATGGAAGAAAAGTTTGTCTTCGCCATGATGAAGCGGATAAAGTTGAGGTACGTCGATTTCATTAGATTTGATGGAACCGATGTCATTTTATTTTTCAAGAAGAGTTTTCGGCACGCTTTCTGGGTGTTTGATAAAATATGCTTAAACGGGACCCAAAGCAACTGTAGGGTGTGGTATAATAGAGCTTTGAAGATGGGGGGAGAGAGAAAACGTGTTGAGCCGAGCCGCTTTCAAGAGCACAGAAAGAATGCTAAAGCCTGGGAAAAAATTGAAAAGGGAGGTTTAGTCCCATTTTTGGAAAAGCTCCATGGTACTGACGAGATGGTGCTGGACTATTTCACCAAAAACTGGAAAAATGGTGAGATTGTGTTGTTTGGCAGGAGTGTTAAGCTGAATGGGCAAATCATCGGTGAGATTACTGGTCTTTTTATTGAGGGTGTGAAATTTTACAGGGACCGTCAGTTCTCTAATGAAGCAGTCATCAGATTTCCTAAAAAAGATAAGGAGAAGCCTAAGCTGGTTAAGGTTGCCAATAGGTACTTTGATGTGGAGTCCATTAAATAAATCTGGAGGAAAGTTTTAAGAGTCATTATGGAGTACATCATGATTGATGGGCGCTTCACCAGGGCGTATGGTTATCACTTTTCCATTTTGAACCACTTTCATCACAAGGTTCGTATCTCTTTGCCTTTTTATTTATTCTCTTCTCTGAAGAATTGCCTTGATGATGTTGAAAGAAACCCTAGGCGGAATTCTATTATTCACCCTGGTCTCGTCAGGCTCATCTTTGAGCATTATCAAAATTTACCTGGTTTGCCTAAAACGTTGATGTTGGGGATTTGGATGATGAGGATACGGAGAGTAGCAGGGAGAACGATCCCCTGGCCCCTCTTGCTTTTGCCCTTGTTGGGTCTAAAACCACTGTTTCCCAGTCCCTTTCTTGTCGGAATGTCCTTTTGGGTTCTGCTCCGCCTTCTTGTCCTAATCCGTAGCCCTCGCCTGATTGCCCTAACCTAGGTTTTGCTTTGTCGTCTTATCTTAATCCTCAGTCGTCTCCTGGTTGCCCTACCCCGGGTTTGGTTTCTAGTTTTAAAGGTACCTCGATTACGAAATTGGTCTCGTACTCTAGTAATTCTATGGAAATTCATTCTGATAAACCTATGGTCAGTAAAGAGTCGGCCCCTAGTGCCCCTGCATTTGGAAGATTTGTGAATGCCCATAAAAAACTCCCCTAATCAGGGCGAAATTATTTTTTCCCTGAATAACCTCAGGCCTGAGGACATTATGAGGGTGGTGGAAAAAAGTATTGATGGCCTTTTCACTGTTCTTAAGTGGACCCAGAAGGACGTTTGTGATTTCATTGGCCGTAACAGAGTCATGGAACTGGAGCAGAAGATAAGCTAGAGTTGTAATGAGAATGAGGGACAGGACACCCCCTTACTAGGGAAAAGACAACAGGTGCAGGAGGAAAGATTGACTAGGTTGGAGTGCAATATGTCCAAGATTGGCCAAAATATTAGGGCCACTTTGGAGAATAATCATAAAATTGCCAGGCACAATGCTATTATCATCAATGCTATGGTGGAAAAGTTAGAAAAAAATCAAAAGGGATCGCTGGTTGTGGACTTGGATGCGGATAGAGGTTGGAGCAGATCTGTTGTTGAAGGGATTTTGACTCGAACCCGGGCTAATACGAAGAGGAAGGCCCCTACTTCTCCACACATGGTTCAAATCCTCAAGCAGGGGTTACAGGATATGAGTGAAGCTGAAAAGAAAGCCGAGGAGTTGATGAACACCTTGGAGTAGTGCTGTTGTGGTCGTTTTTGGCTTTTTGGTGGTCCTTTTTTTGGACCCTATTGTCTCTTTTGTTGTCTTTTCCTTTTTGGGACAGCTGTCTATTTGATCAGACCTTTTATGCTCTATCTTTGTTTGTTTTAACTTTGTGGTTTCAGGTCCCTGTAAAACTTTTTTTTTCCTTTTCAAAAATAATGTAAAATTCCCCTAAGATAAACTCTCCTCATCCCCTCAAGGAGAATACTGAGGTGACTGATGCTCGGTGACAACAACTGATAGTGATGGCATAGTGGACATGGCAGCATGAGCATGCGAGGCTACTATGACATGAATCTGAGAGTCTAATGGATCTATAACTGGTGGTTGACTATGCTCTCATCTATGCCCTGACCCAAATGACCTATGACTATGGCTCGATCTATGGTTCGAAGAGTTTTTGTTACTATGATGATAGTGGTGAATTGATGAATGCTCAGAGGATGTAGGGCCACCCACACTGCTCTGGCTGTGTCCCTAACCCTCCCTATCATGCTCTATGACCTAGATAATCTAGGCTCTCTCTAATCAGATGACACTACTCTCTCATACAGCATCTGATACTAACCTCTATTGGCACTAACCTTGGCTAGCTCCCTGGCAACATCTCCAATTGGCTCTATAACCATATGTGAAAACTGAGTGCACCAGCTCTTGGTCTCCCATTGCTAAATTACTGCTTGATCTCTCTCAATCTATGTAACCTCCAGCTCTACCCATAGGGCTCTAATCTCTGTTGTGGCCTCATCCACAGTCTACAACATATCAACTAGACACTAATCCACTGTGGCATCTCGTGACAATGGTGACACCCTGGATATATCTGACTCCCCATCTATCATCCTCTCTCAAAGCTACCTCTTTGCCTCATCCATATCCTCATATCCATCGATGTCTAGCTCCTCATTATCATCCACATCCTCCTCACCCCTAATGGCCTTCTCCTCTCTACCAACATCTAATGCCTCCTCCTCCCTTGGCACCTCTACCTCTGACTGTCTGACCTCTCCCTCCAACCTGAACTCTACCTCCATCTCTCCCTCTGGCCTGACCTCCACCTCCATCTCTCTCTCCTGCCTGACCTCTACCTCCAACTGTCTCTCCTCCCTTGGCATCTTTTCCTCCTATCTCCCCTCCACTGTTTGTTGCTCCTCCTCTCTCTCCTCCTTCTCGGCCACCTCAGGGATCACCTTTAGTGGTACCATCTTGACATGTTGTCTCACCCTCCTTTCCTTCCTCCCTCTATCACCTCCTCTCCTCCTCCTCCTGCCATCACCACCATATCCTCCATCATCACCTCCTCCATATCCACCACCTCTCCCTCCATTTCCTACCCCCCATCACCTCAGCCTCCATCTCTCCCTCTTTCTTGCCTCTGCAGTCTCCTTGCTACAACCATGGAATAACTGATCGACAATCAATTAGTGTTGGACCATCCGGATTTGTCAATGGTTGTGGCCTATGTGTCTGCCACCACAAGTCATAATTTGTAAACATCCTTGGATCTATTGAACCCCCACTCCAACCCCATGGTTGTGCTACCAGCCAATCTATCTGTTGCTCAACCAAAGGAACTGATATCGTTGGCCCCCACATTGGCTCTCACGATGACTGTACATACTATGTTGTCCTAACAAGTACACCCTACTACTCACCAAACTAATGTAGTACCTGCTGGGGCAGGTACATATCAATGATCAATTGTGATTCCACAGTCTACCCAATCAGATATCGGAGCTACCGATAGAATGCCAAGTGATCTCCCTCTCTGGCCCATTGTGGACAATCCCTATAAGGTCTCTAGATAAATTCTATCATCATATCAATTTGATGTTGCCAGAACTTAGTCTCTCCAACTCTTGTCTACTATAGGACACCCACATATAAGAAAACATAAGGCCTCTCATCCACTAACTATGGCCTCTAAATCAGTGGAAAAAAGGATGAGAATATGCTCCCAAGCCCAAATCATCAATAATTTTGTCTCACAACTAATTTTATGTACACCCCTATAGGCTACCTCATGCAACTGGTGATACAACATACCAAGCAAACAAGGCCCCCATGCAAAAACTGTCATATCCCATCGCATGTGTACTAGCACATCCCCCCATCTGATCGGGAACCCATGTCCCCAATGATCTAGAATAAGGAATCTAGAAATCAAGGTGCATAACATGGCATGCCACTGTAGATAGTGCTCAGTCAGGTACTCCAATCAAATCTCATACCCCTCAATACCAAGACCTATGCCATCGTCTGCCTCATATAGCTCAGTCATAGCCTACACTCCCCAATGTGGATCATACACCACTCGCACCCCTCTGATCCGAATGTGCAAAATCTATTACACATCCTCCAAAGTAATAGTGGCCTCCCCTATCGGCAGGTGGAATGAACAAGTCTTTGAATGTTATCTCTCGGCTAGTGCTGTCAAAAGCCCCCTATTAGCCTAGATAATGGGCATATAGGTTACATAATATAACCCCAGCTGCATTAGTCGCCTCTTCTCTTGGTTCATCAGCTAATCTTGAAATGTATACATTGATGGTCTAAACTCACACGTATAGATCAATGGTAATCATTTCTGCACATGCAAAAATGAGAGTTAGCACATTATTAAAAATCATTTACCATGTATCTAATTATACATAAGTAGAAGGTGAGCCTAAAACTAAGTCAACTCTAGTCAACTCTAGTCAAATTCAAATGTGTTGCGTTGACTTTATTTGTGTCAAACATGAACTTGAATGTGACTTACACAAACACATATGCTTTGTGGTGCATTCATTGACCTACCTAAAAACCCTAAAAATGCACAAAAAATGATAAAATGACAAGATGGGTATGAGGTACTTACTAGTGGTTGTACACCCTTTTCCCATCTGAACGTCCACACAATGTATTCGTGGTGCTCGATCATGAGAATTGCCATCTTTGTGCGGGGTCTCCTAGCTCTGAGCTCTCAAAATTTACAAATCAGAAAATGAAAATGTATTGACTTTTACCCATTTTCAACCTATTTATAAGGTCAAAGTAGGATTTTCTTCAAATTTTTATTATGGAGGCTCTTTTGACCAACTTTTACCAACCTTTTGGCTTCCTTAAACATGTCGAAATCTAAAACCGCTTGTGCCATTACTTTTCTCATCATTAAATTAGCTTATTGAGACACTTTTCAAATTTTTCTTTTATTGGGCAAAAATTTGAAAATTTTCTTGAGGGGGCATAGATATTTCATACTTTCATTGGGGTATGTTTCTAACTAAATTTTGTTTGTCACAATGTGACAGACTGCATTATGATAAAAATGGGCAAAATGTAGACACATAAAAATGACCTAGGCCTACAAGCTCTATTTTTGCCACATTCTTCTTAAAATAATTAAAACATTTAATTATGTCCTTTGGTCCACTTTCAACTATTAATTAAATAATGCATAATTATTTAATTAATTCATTTCTTTTATTCCTCTTGATTATTTAAATAAATAAATTTTATTTATTTATTTAAATATGTGACTAATTCTCTAATGTCTTTTCATGATTAAATAAATTCATTAATTTATTTAATTATCTTTCATCCATTATTTCCTCATGATTTTTTAAATAAGTCATTAACTTCTAATGTCTTCTCATAATTAAATAAACTCTTTAATTTATTTAATTATTGTCCACCTTGTCATTTTTCCCAATTTTAAATATTTTTTTAATCTAAAATGGTCCCACTTTTTGATTTTCCCTCTTTTAGTAAATAATTAAAATTAATTATTTACTATCACATGCCCCACCTTTTTGAATTAAATTAATTTTTAATTCAAAATGGCAATTTTCTTCCATAAATCAAGTAATTTATAGTATTATTTGATTTTCCAACTCTCTCTTTTTATGTGCCATCCTTATTTTCTTGTCACATGCAATCTTGTCCCTTGATTTGATTTTCTAAAATAAAATCTTGTCCATTTATTTCAAATTTACCCTAATGTTTCCCTAACCCTAATTGTAGGTTGTCACATTGAATCTTGTCCATTGATTCTATGGCATTTGTCAATCTTCAATCTTGGCCATTCACCCAAAATTGCATTTTCTATAAAATGGCAATTTTGGTCTCATTTGGACATCTCTTAGTCTCTTGGCATCTACATCTCATAAGCTCTTGATATTTTGGCATTTTGACATCTTGGAATTTTAGGCATATTTTAGGCTTGCTTACTAGTTGCATAGTTGCATAGTGTTGCATTCTAGATCAAACCCTTCAACATTTTCTTAGGTCTTGGCATAGTCATAAGTTGCTCACACAAAATATGAGGGAAAACTACATATTTCAACAAATAGATAAGGTGTAATGGAGGTCAATCATGGAGTTTGAAGATATTTGGTGAGATTATCCCTTTTGTTTCCATATTTTACTCCTATGTGCTTCATTGTTTACTTTGGGTTTGTTTTATTTATGCACTAATCTACTAACCTGAATATTTCCCATAGTTACACCTTCAAAGCTTGAAAAGTGAACTTTTTCAACTATCAATACATGGATAGTTCTTAATGCCATACTTCTCCTAAGTATGTTATGATTCCATGTACATTGTAGGATTTGTACATTCTGTATATAGGCATGTCTACTCTGGTTTTTTCTGGTTTGGTCTTACTACCTAGTCTGGGTAGTTCCAAATTTTTTTTGGTTGGTTTGTTGTGTCTAGTTGGTCTGCTTCAACCTATGATTCTAGGATCTCACCATGCCTCCAGGAGGCATGTATCCCCAATTGTAGCCACTGATGGAACCTACAAAAAATTTTATGTTCCATCTAAAAATCTTGCTATATTTTGAATATTGGGTTGGTATCTAAAGGCTTAGGGTTTTTCTTTTCATCACTTTTGTAGGGTTTTATGTTATCTTGAACCCTTCCTTAATTATCCATCAAGTTTTTGTTTATGCAAAGGTTTTAATTTTTCGTTGACTTTCTGTTGCTCGTTGTCAGTCATATTAAAACATCTTATGTCATTGACGATCATGGAGTAACCGGTCCCTCATGCCTAGGACTGAGTTTCTTATTTTTTATATAAGGTTGAATCAAAGACCTTATTTTCCTTTACATCCTTTGCATTTTATGACTTAAAATCTTGTGAAGACCTTTTCCTACATCATCATAGGATGGTCCCCTTCATTAGAACAACTTATGGGCACGTGCTTAAAAATTTTCACTTAAGTCCCTTCAGCCATCTCTCTTTGTCACTCATCGTAAATAGTTTCTAAAAGGTATGTTTAGATTGGCGATAAGTGATGAGTAGTATTTCTTTGGTTTTTCTCATCGCAAATAGCTTTGGGAGCTCTTGGCATGAATCAATGATGGGTGATGCTCTTACTTCTCCTTATATCGTTGATTTTTCACTTATCGCTAATAACTCTTGAACCTTGAGTATTGAAATAGGGATCAACAATGGCCTCTAAGATTTTTTTCTTCTCTTCATCATTCATCATGGATGGTTGTTTGATTGTAAGCTTTAAAATAGTGATGAGTGATATGAAGTATCTCTTGTGTTTCGCGTATCATGGATGGGTTTTGAATGTCAAGTTTTGTATTAGCGATATGTGATGTAAGTGTTTGATGTAATCATTGGGATCTCTCATCGTTGATTGCTTGCAAACTTTATGAGGAGAATTAGCAATAAGAAATAGCCCTGGTTCTTTCTAATTTTCTCCTATCAATCATCGTGGATCCTTTCCAAAACTTAAGTTTCAAAATAGCGATGAGCGATGGAGTCATTTTTTCAACTTTCTTTTGCTAACTTGAATTGATCTTATGAGTGATGTCTTTTGTATCATTGATTTTCATGAAGATGCATGTGTCTTAATCTTGCTTCATTTATTTATCTCCCATCACTAATGTGATTTATATTTCAAAGTTAAATTAGCGATGCATGATGGGAAAATGAACATGATCAAGGATGGGCCATATTTTCAAGGGCTAAGACTTCATCGTGTGGATGCTTGCATTGCTAATAGAACCAATGAAGGATGACATAAGTCTACGATAAGCAACAGCTACAAAATGGAAGAAAATGTGGAAGAACTTGAGGACATTGTATAAAGAAAAGATGTAAGTAGCACGAAAAATTGAGAACCATAGATATGGTTTTAAAGTAGAGTGATCAATGGCTAGGGTTTGAATGTGAATAACTAGATGTATGTTTGCTCACACGAGCTTACTTTCAAACATTCATGGTTTTATGTCCATCTCTCAGCCATAAAGAAGGTAGATACTTGTTTTCGCACACATTTCAAATTACTTAGAAGTGGAGAGGATACCATAAGCTAAAGAAATTGTACAGAAAGCTCCAGCAAAATATTTCAGCAAAAATTGTATCAATTGTTCACCCAAGTAAAAAAATTGTGTATCTCCTTCTATCTAAAATATTAAATTGCATTATTTTGGAAGGGTGATAGGGAATTGGGGAGATAATTTTCTTATTTTTTTTTCCATTTCAATATTTTCAATTTGGATGATATGTGCTAGGTAAATTTTGGGAATATTTTTGTTATATAAGTGGTGCCAAGAATTTTTGTACCTGGGTGGGTCTTTTCGATTACCAAAAAATTATAAACCCTAGTTCTACTGCATTGTAGACATGAGTGAACCAAACCCCAAGGAATATAGTATTAAACCAGAGAGGAAACCAACAAAAAAAAGGGTTAAAATGCTTAAAACTTGGGATGTTTCATCTATGGTTAAGATGGAACCACTTGCAATATCTAACCCTACATGAAGTACTCTTGTGATGTCTACTAGGTCTAGAAGTGCAAAGAAGGAAAAAGAAAGGTTTATGCAAGAGGCCTCTAGAGATGTAAAGGAAGGAGGATCATGAATTGGAAAGAGACCTACAGGTCAAGTTTATGTGACCACTAGGTTAATTGATAGTGTCGGTGAAATTGGTGAATTGGACTAGCCTCAGAGCGGGTGGCAACTATTCCTGTATGCTTTTAACATGCATTATTCTAGCAAGTCGACATATTACTTATCCGTAAAAGCACAAAGTTGTGTCACACTTTCAGCCAAATAAATAGTTCTGAGAAAAATAGTTTCAATCAGAAAGGTTTTTCCCAGCTAGGTTTCCACCCAAACCATGTGGCCTATTACATGGCACACAAGTTTTCACCGAATAAGTTTCAGACAAATCCCAAAAAAATAATTTTTTTTGTTTCCCACTTTGAAATTGGCTTTGAAATCACATTTTTTAATGCACGAGGTTTCTATAGAAAGGGTTTCAGTAGAAACTATTTCTATAGAAAGGGTTTCAGTAGAAACTATTTCTATAGAAAGGGTTTCAGTAGAAACTATTTCTATAGAAAGGGTTTCAGCCAAAACCCTTTCTATAGAAACCGTTTCTACTGAAACTATCTATGTGGCATCCTAGTTGGCAGCCAACTCAGTTTTTTTTGAAATTTCCTAAAACTTTCAACTTTATCTAGGTATTTCTTTAGTCAGAATGATTTTTCTGATAAAAAAAAAAAACCCTTTTGTAGAGCTCGGAGTGGAGAATCCAAATATATAATTTTTAAAATATTTTTATTAGTTTTAATATATTTTATTTTTAAAATAATGCAATTATGTTTTTAAAATGAAAAATAATAGTAAAAATTATTAAAAGAAATTAAATCTTATATGGGGCACAAGAGGAGAGAGTCTTCTTCAAAAGGGTATAATTTTTTTTTGAAAATGATTAAAAAAATTGAAAATAGTTGATGGCCTGTGAAAACTATCAAATTTTGACATGTTTGACTTTAAAACATTCGTTATTACGAGAAAATTTTACATCAAAATTTGATTTTTTTTCCATGCACAAGATATTGAAGTTACCTATTTGGAGAAAAAAAAATTAGGGAGAAATGAATTTTTTTTCAATTTCTCTCTTGACGACCTATGAAGTCACTCTTTTATGAAATTTTCAGCATTTCAAAATGTCCTTAAATTGATAAAAACATAATGAAAAAAAAACTATTTTTTTTTTTAAATTACACCAATAAACTTCATCAAAATTTCTACATTTCATTAGTTTACACCATTTTGAAATTCAAAACATAAAGACCACTTTTATGTGGTTGAAGTTTGGAATTCTTTTCGTTGTTGGTTGATTCCTTATAAAGTGTGACATAGGTTTGTGCTTTTACGCTTATGGGGGTTAAACCTTGGCAAGCTGGTGGTGCCCAATGTATTTGTGGAGGTGGACATGATGATGGAGTTGTCCAAGTACTATCATCCCATTGACAGACTAATCAGGAGTGAAAATGATGATGTGATCCTTGAAGTGACAAGGGATAAGATTATGGAGGTATTTGGGTTAAATCCCAATTATAGTGTGAAAATTAAACATGTAAAGCTATATGGTGAATATGAGTATAATAGATTTGAATACAAAAATAGACTACTTGTTTGACATAGAAAAAGTAAGGAGAGATTTCTCCCTAAGGATGTTGAGCCTTTTGAATGTGAAGAGTTTGTGAATTATTTCCAGAACACCTATTATTTCCTAAATCAAGTGTTGGCTCAAATTTTTGAGGTGAGAATATCCCTTGACTTGTTGGTAATGGCGATGGATATAAAGGCTCATAATTGAAACAATAGATTTGATTATGTCACTTATGTTGCTGAGCAAATCCATGAGGATTTCATCAATTAAGAGAAAGAGGTTCTCCCTTTGCATTTCCTTCATTATTCTTTGTTAATGCATATTCTGCTATTTGAGGGTGATTATGGTTGGAACAAGAAGTCAAAATTGAGATTAAGGGACAATGAGAATAATTTTTTTCTAGTACAAATGTGGACATGGTACACAATTGGGATCAGGATTGTCCCAATTCCAATTATTTCATGTTTGATAATGTTATAAGGTTTGGTATCTTGGAGGTGTTGGGTGTAGCACCTATTCATAGGCTTTCTCCTGCAATCAAAAGTATCATACGCCCAAAAGATGTACCAGGATCAAATGCAACACATAATTGGGAAAATTGGTTTCTCCAATCAGAATATACTCTAATCAGAGCTTATGGGTCTAAGGTGTCACCACACTATTTTCCCCTATATGTATCTGATAGATTGGCATTTATGGAACTCATGTGGCAAACTAATTTTATGGATTATGAAATGTTCAAAAAGCCCAGGAAGAGTACTGTGGTGAATCCCTAATGCACTTTTTCTTAATGTAAAGTTTCTGCCCCTGAAGGGTATGAGAATTTTGGTATTAGGATGAATAATCTTAGGTTTCCTATTTAATGAGGTTAGGATTTTTGACCCGGAAAGGTTTGTGTATTGAAAGAGAAGGGATAAAAACTTATCAATAATACATCATCAGTTCTTGTACACAATTGATGTATTGAGAAACTTAACAAGTGATGAGGTTGTCATATCTAGAAAGAAAGAATGGACATCCATAATGGACATTGAAGATAATTTCATAAAAAGGAACTTCATTTATGTGATTCCATATGATGTAATTATAGACCCATTTGAAAGAGATTTCACAAAGCTAAGGGATTATCAAAATGGTGATTTCAAGGTGAAGATGAAAGAGGCTATTGATAAAGCACAGGCTCTCCTTGAACAACAACCTTGGGCTATGAATATTCCAAAGTAGCCTATAGATGTCCAAGAATTCAGGGAGGAACAAATGGTGGAACATGTGCTACGAGATAAGGAGGTGGAGAAGAAATTCCCTTCCCCTAATATTTAAGAAACCCTTCATTCAAAAGTTCCCCCTAATAGAATTGTCAAATGGCAATATGATAAAGAAAATGATGATGATCCTAGGGTCAAGGAGCATGATGAATTCCTTGCGGATGATAATTTTGTGTAATCTAAGGAATTTTAGGAATTTATTGTTTAACAGAGGAGTAAAGAGATAAAAGAAAGGCTTGAAATAGCAAGGGATAGTGTTGAACCTTCTCAATAGGAAGAAGTTGAGGGAGCAGAGGAAGAAAATATCCAGGATGAGATTGCAACTATTAGTCCCATTGGGGATAGGAAAATTATCACAAATAGTGGAATCGTGTTGTTACTAGGATGCACTATCACCTCAGCTATAGTGTACGATGTAGTAAGAAGAGACCCCCATGATTCAATATCTAAGGAGCAATTTGAGGATAAGGTGTTTGGATCTAGATATAGTCCAAAGTTGCATACTCTTGAAGTTTGATCAATGGAACCTAATACTAGAAATCGTGAAGTTTATAGATCTATTGAAGAGGTTATAGGTTCCTTGGTGGTGAAGAGGGCCACATATATAACACCTATCCAAGAAGCTAAGTTAATTAATCATGCTACAATGCTAAGTGTGGACATCACACAAATTTCTTAAAAAAATTATGATTCTTTATTGAAAGAATATAATAAGGCCTTGCATGAAATAAACAAGATGAGAGCCACTGTTCAGGCTAGTCAGTCAATAAGGACACTATCCCTACCATCTTCTTCTTCTTCAAACTTTTCTACACAGTAGAACATTTTGGTGAACCTGAATTTTGAGCACTTTACATTTCTGAGTTCATTCATATATTGCATCCTAGTTTACATTTGCATTAACATTCAATTAGTACATTGTTTTGTTTTTGAATTTTGGAACTTTTTATCTTGCATTAGTGAAAGCTTCATTTAGATTTCATTTTTGCATCACATCACATTGAAAAAAGTAAAAATATGCATTTTGCATCCTTGATTGCATTCTGTAGAACATTAGTATCATCTTATTTTTTTTTAAATTACACAAAAAATTCATACTAGGACTCATTTGCCACCCAAGGCGAATCAGTCCCTCTACACTTGTTAAACAACATTTCTTGCATTTTTCTAGCTTTTCTTTTTTTTTGTAGTTAGATCTTTGTTATAGTTACTAGAATTTTTGTAATTTTCATTTAAAAATATCATATTAGTTTTCATTTGCATTCACTCCTCCTTTGTGGTACTTGTATGAGTGTTTGGTGCCCCGTTGATAATACTTTAGTGAGAAGAAGTTCTAGAATCATGACCTCCCACGATAGCACTTTCGTTGTGGACCTTGGGATCTCACGAGCTCCTACTCCTAGTATGGACAATGGTCCATTAGGCCTTGACAATACCACTTATGTGCCTTCACCTTTCCATCCAATGAATGTTAACAACCACAACAACTCCCTCCCACAAGAAAATTTCATTAATATTCATGAGGATTTTGAACACCTACAACAAGACTTATCACTTGAAAAAATTTCCACCACTTCCATACCCGCCATTGAAAAAATTCATCTTTTAATTGAAAGTGATGATAGCTTGCAAGTGACGAAGAAGATTTCCAAGATTTACAATAAACATGCTTCTTCTAATATCCAATATACAAACATTATTGTAAGCCAAGGAGGACCTTAAGTTCCTCCCCCTTCAACCAAAGCTTCCATACCAACTTATACCAATTTTCATGTCCACACAACTATGCATCAGGTTTTAAATTATGTGGCTACTTCTTTCCCAATTTTCACTAGTATTCCTACTTCTCTTGTGGCGTCGCAAGTTCCTTCCACCACCTTCACACCCCATAGTATTCCTTTCACTTCCCCTCACATCACTTACACTCCATCACCATTTTCGCTTCCACCTCAACCCACATACCTCGATCATGTTCTTACACAACTTCTTAACACTGTTTCATCCATTCAAAACCAACTTTCCACCATTAGCCAAGGTCAAACTGCTCCACCCACATGTCATGTCCATAGCATCCCATTATCCTTAGAAATCCTACGTGCCCCAATGCCACAAGAGAGAGAAATGCCTTGGTTTGAGAAATACGGATGAAAAGGAGACCCTATCAACCATGCTAATGCTTATATAGCTTTATGTAGTGACTTTTTCTTTGATAAAATTTTAGCTAAACTTTTTCTAAGGACCTTGAAAGACATAACATAATCAAAACCATGCTTCAACCTGAGTCTGGCATTCACTAAACCACACAATCTCCTAAAAAACCACCCTTAGATACTTCCCCACCATCATTCAAATGACCAAGAGAAAATGAAACCACTCATGTCATGCCTCCTTGCCTTAAACAAGTGTATAAAGCCAAAGAGAAAGTGGTTGACCTGTCTTCTTCAATTTCTTCTATTCTTCCCTCTTTAGAAGCAAAAGAACCTATGATGACTCAATGCACTCTTACACCTCAACAACTCCAAAACTGAATAAAAAAAAACCATAGTGCTAAGGAATGTAGGTGTCATTGTTATCTCCTTGCTTGTCAATCTCACATGGAAGAAGATAAAGAAAATCAACCACCACCCTTGACAGAAGTGATAGATGACCATCCTCCTCTTGACCTACCACAAGATAGTCCAGTGCAACAATCACAACAAAATGAACCAATCCAATAGCCACAACTTTTGATACACCCATCCTTAGAAATCACCCTTCGTCCTCCCATTGTCATTAATCTCGATGATGATGCAACAATCACAAAAATAAATGAAGAAGTGCATAAGGACTTAAATTCTCTATTTTCATCTACAATGAGCTTACATGATAAATCATCTCCACCAAGTGAAGAACCTGGTGCAACTGCTAGTTCGGCACTTGCAATTATTCCTTTGGACAATCAACCACCTTGGCATTGCACTGAACATGATTGGGAGGCCGATGACCTATCAGATGGTTGACTTGCATTCACCTAACTAGCCTTTTTACTTTCTCTTTTTCTTTTTCCTTTTTTTTTCCTTTTCATGTGTGTATTGTGTTCCCCCATATCATGTGTTTGATGTTTTCTCTTTCTTTGTACACTTCTATTTTTACCTCTATTCTTCTATTCATCGTGCATTGTCTATTTTTCTTTTTGTTTTGTGTTCTCCTTTTTGGGATGACGCAAAGTGTACAGACACCCTATGTCTCTTCCATGTTGACCCAAAAGGTTCTTTTTTTTCCCTTTTTTTTTTTTTTGTTTTCCTTTTGGGGATGACGCAAAGCATAGAGACACCCTATGTCTCTTCCATGTTGAACCACAAAGTCCTTGTCTTTTCTACCTTTTGTTTTTTGTTTTCCTTTTGGGGATGACACAAGGCATTGAGACCACAATGCCTCCTTCATGTTGACCCAAAATATTTTTCATTTTCTTTCACCTTTTCATTTCCTTTTTTTTCACTTGTGTTATCCTTTTGGGGACGATGCAAAGCATTAAGACCACAATGTCTCTTCCATGTTGACCCAAAATGGACTTTCTTTTTCCTTTGTTTTCACTCTTTTTGTGTTATTCTTCTAGTTCTATGTACTTTGGGGAATGATGACAGTTTCAATCTCTTTCATAAAAACATTGAAACAACAAACATACTGACCCCAAATCCATAGATCCCTTATGTGTTTGGTGTGCTCTTTTTTGGGGGACAACTCCCTTTCTTTTTTTTTCATTTTTCCTTGACATGATGCAGTCTAACTTTGAAACATATGACTCGGCATAGGGCTTTCTAGGTTGGCTCTCATGTCTTGTTTTATTTTTTGCATTTTATTTTCTTCTCTACTTTAAAGTAATTTCTCACAGAATGAGTGTCACAATTCCTTTAAGGTGGGGAGCATACATTACCATAATTCATTTGCATTCTTAGTTCCTAGTGCAGCCTTGTCATTTATACGATGTGTTTGTCACTTTGTGGATGACATTGGGTGTAATGTCATTCATAAGTGTGATCTATCTCAACATATTGCATTCCCCTTGGTGGCCTAATGCAACGCACTACATCCCTTAAGTTTCGAATATAATATTCTTTGATTGGTCCTCTCTTGGAGACATTAGACACGATATTCTTGAAGTGATTGACCTTGCATGAATTGAACAAGACTCCTTTGAACATCCTTTACACTTTACACTTTTTACATTTTTTTCTTTTCCCACCTTGCATAACACAACTTGCATGACTGTGGTACCTTTCCTTTTGTTCATGGCATTTTCCTTATGGTGCCTTGTTAAATTTATCAATAGTTATAAATTTAATTTGGTTGAGCGGGAAGCCCACCTAGTGGCATGAATTTTCCCCATAGCCACCTTTGTGTTTGTGAGTACATACCAACTAGTGTATGTATCTCACCTTTTTGGGATTTCTCACTCCGCAAAAAACTAGTTCTGTGGCCCCAAAGTGAGTACATTTGGTCCTTCTCACCCCATGGACAACTTGAAGTTCTATGGCCCCAAAGTGAATACACATTCTCTTTTTTAAATAATTAGCCTAGATCTAATCCACAACTAGTTGGATTGATGATCGAAGCTTCATCCAACTCATCTCAACACTTTTTTGTTCCTTTGTTCTTATGCTTATTTTTCCATGGGATCTTCATCTTGGGGGCTTGATCATCCCTCTTGATCATTAGCATTCCATCTTGGTAGTGTAAGTGCATTTGAACCCTCTTCTCGATGTTCATGGATACTTTAGTGTGAGTTTGAAACAAGTTCATCCACTCACTAAAGTGGGGGCTAAATGTGCCATAGAAAAATGGCCCCTTGTCATTTTCATAGCCGTTTAGGTCTTGTTTCATGGTGTTTTTCTATTTTGATCTAATTTTATGTTGTCACATGGCTTGCACATGCTTATTTAGGTACTAAAATTCAAAGAATGATGTCTTGTGAAGGTGTTGTGAAGTGTTGTAAGAAATTTCTACACTCTTCTAGACTCTATTCATTATAATTCACCTAAAAATCTCCTTTTCATCACTAAAAAAGTCCTATTTTGAAGTGTTGTAAATTCTTGTAACAAGCTTTCATGCTTTTCTAGGTATATCATCACTATTTATCCCTTTCTCATGCTTTATTTGACCCCTTTATGCCCTCATATGACTTAATTAAGTGTATTTTTGAGTATTATCCTGATAAACAACATTAAATAGAACATATTCCCTAACACACATTTTCAAGTCCTAAGTGAGACTCATTCACCATGGGTGGTGAATTATTCCCCCTTGGCCCCAAATTCAAAATATTTTAAATTTCCTTTCAATATTTTATTCAAAAACACTTGATGTCGGCCTATGATGAGCTATGAATGAGTAACTAAGGCACAATTGTGTACAAATAAGTGGTTTTTACCTCATTTCAACCCCATTCATTCAAGCATTCAATCACACTTCACATTCAAGCATTCAAGCATCTTTTCAACAACAATTCAAGAACTTTGAAGCAACCATTGGCATTACTTCAAACTTGCATCATCAAGGGTTTGTTAAGTTGATAGCAATGACATGTTATTAGTTTATCATTCCTTTGCATTTCATTATTTTATTAAGGGTTTGATTACCAAAAGTGGGGTTTGACGAAGGAAAAATCCTATTCACTAACCCTAAACCATTTTTCCCTTATTGCATGTTTGTTTGCGGCCTTTTGTGTGCAGATTTAACAAGCTTTTTGGGTGTTGAAGATTGGTTTACAAGTCAACTAGGTGCTTCAAGTCAACTCAAGTCTATTTCAAGGTTGAAGAAGGTTTTCTATCTATTTCCTATAGAATTGACTTCAACAACCCGATAAATAGTGATTCCTAGATCTGGTGTTGCAGAGTTGTCTCTTGATTTTTTAGAAATTTGGGAGAGAACTGATTCACCACTTGTGGTGAATGAGTCCCACCTTAAGACTGAAAATTTTGAATTTTCTCAGATTTTGGATCCCAGCGGACATAAACCAGCTTCTGACAATTTTTTACCAGGAGGAGGACTGATTCGCCACCCTAGGAAAATGAGTCCCACTATGAAAACTCAGTGATTTCAGCTAGCATCCACAACATTCTAGATACTTCACCCAAGTGCACTCTGATTTAACTCATTTCTTTTTGTTCTGCATATTTTCTTCATTTACTTCATTGCTTTCATATCACAATGTGTTTTCAAATATATCTTTAATTTCACTTTTTCATTCATTTTCATTCATTTAGATTAGTCAATTGAATTTATTTTACTTCATTTACATTAGACAACATCACACATTACACAATTTGAATGAACCATTAGCATTTTTTCTCCTATCTCTCTCCTTTTAGGTGAAAAACCCTAGAAGAGCAAGAGTAGCCCATAGGAGTCAAAAATCAGCTATTCATTTTGGTGAACTTGAAACATAGATTTTTGGGACCCTATTGGACACTTAACCTTGTAGGATCTTTCACCT
This sequence comes from Sequoia sempervirens, assembly GCA_007258455.2. NCBI lineage: Eukaryota > Viridiplantae > Streptophyta > Pinopsida > Cupressales > Cupressaceae > Sequoia > Sequoia sempervirens. The sequence continues at coordinate 112,075,713 of VDFB02000015.1, forward strand.
AACAGGGAAGGGATAGCGTTAAAAATGCTTATGTTGTCATTAGAAGAAATGGAATGAGGGGTGTGAAGTGTGTGTGTGTCGATGTATTTAAATGTTGAAAAATTAATGAAAATGTATATTAAGGAATGTATTCTAACCTAATGCAAAAGTGTTGGAAAACACAATGTGTATTCAAACTATTTGACTAGGAATGTAAACAAACTATAATAGAAAATAACCCAATTAAAGATATGAAATTGGAAGCTAAAAGAGGTTGGAATGAGGATCTGAACACTTGTAGAAGATACCAAGAATGCTCACTAGGACTGATTTTCCATGTTGGGCGAATGAGTCCTATTTTTGCCAGAAAGTGTCAGAACTAGTTTTGGGGAATTGGATATCCAAATCAACAAAAAACACTATTCAAGCCTATAAATGGGGCTGATTCACCATCAATAGAAAATGAGTCTGCTTCTAGAAAATAGAGAATTTTGTATAATATTTTGTTCCTTAGGATCTACAATTCTATTTCTAAAGATTTCCTGAATCTAAATCTGTAAAACTCAACCCGTATACTCTCTCCAAACTTGAAATAGGGCTTGAGACACCTTGAATGACTTTGATGGGATGATCACACCTTTTTTCACCTTCTCATTTGATAAATCTACATACACAAACACACGCAAAGGGAAAAATGTGTTTAGGGTTAGGATATAGTGTGAGCTTGCATAGGGTGATGATTAAGGGTTGATTTTTTTTGGTAGTCGACTATCACTAAGATATCATTCTTATGTGCCATAAGATTGACCCTGGGAAGAGAGCTAATATGTTCATCACATGTCATAATTGGAGTTGGCAAGATAGCTTCATCACTCAAAGGAGAGGCATAAAGAGAAAAATAACTAGGAGTTTCATGGTTAATAATGATGTGATCAAGGAAGGGATAAATAAGTTTTTCATGATTTTCACTACTGATATCTTCTAACACTAAACTATCTTCTTCATGTGTAGAGAAGATAGTAGGAGAAGAAAATGGTTGATTTTCATCTATACTTACATCGTCATGTCCTAGAATTTCTTCTTGAGTAGGGGAGGTAGGATTTTCATAGCTCTCAATCATATCCTCCACGCAAAAAAAAATTCCATGATCATTCATAGGTATAGCATTTTCACCATTATTGGGAGATGAATGAGGACTTGGTAACGTAGGGGAAATGACTAAATATTTGTGTGTCATAATATTTTTGCAAGTGAGAGGAGAAGGAAGACAGTCAAGGCTTTCATGGTCTTCAATGATTGTGTCATCTTTCATCAAGAGATCTTCATCACCAATGGGAGAGATATCAGGGGAAGAGCAATTATGACTATCATGATTATCAAGACATCCATCCTTTTGGGGAAATGCTTTAGTGGATGATTTAGAAGAGAGGAAGTCATCTAAGGATTCATCTAACATTGCAAAATCATCACTACTAAAGGGCTTGGATGTTATGTTTGTTGTAATTGGTTCTTTTGATGTTTGTGTTTTTGTGTTTTCATTTGCTCATATTTGCTCAATGTAATATGATCTAAAAGGACTACAAACTAATGTTGAAAATGAAACTTGAAAAATTTTAAGTGCCATGAATGTAAATGATGCTTATTTCTAATAAAATGCAATATAAAGACATAGGATGAAATGTAATTTTTCAGATTGCAAACAAAGTAATTAACTAATGAAAATATGCAATAATCTAAAAATGAAATGTTGTAAATGCAAAATTTGAATTTGAACTGTAATGCATGAAATGAGTTGTTTTATGCTAAATATCATGAAATGAATGCTATAGAAATGCAACTAACCGATATATACAAGTGAAGGCACCAAACAGAGGCCTAAAACTAAATTTTTGAGTTCTGTAAAATGTTGTTTCATGGGTTAGAAGGGACTGATTCGCCCAGGGTGGCCAACGAGTCATAGTATGGAATTTTCTCAAAATTTTCAAAAAATTTTGATTGATTTGTATGAATTCTAAGTGCTAAGATGTATACCTAAGTGAAAAATGCATAATTTCATAACTTTTCAATGATTAAAGATGCAAAATGCAACCTATTATGCACTTTTACTCATGCAAAAATGAAACTCTAGAATGCAAGCTAACTAATGCAAAAATGCAATGCAAGCAACTCTAGAATGATTAATGGACTCCAAAATAAGAAAATAACGGATTCAAATAGCAGGTTCACCAAAATGAACTATTGATTTTTGTGTTTCCTATAGACTTCTCTAGCTCTTCTATCTTGCATGATTGTGGTACCTTTCTTTTTGTTCTTGGAATTTTCCTTGTGGTTCCTTGTTAAAGTTACCAATGGGTATAACCTTAATTTGGTGCAGCGGAAAGCCCACCTAGCGGCATGAATTTTCCCCATAGCCACCTTTGTGTTTGTGAGTGCATACCAAATAGCATATGTATCTTACCTTTTTGGGATTTCTCACCCCGCAGACAACTAGTTTTGTGGCCCTAAAGTGAGTATATTTGGGCCTTCTCACCCCATGTACAACTTGAAGTTTTGTGGCCCCAAAGGGAGTACACATTCCCTATTTCAAACAATCATCCTAGATCTAATTCACAACTAGTTGGATCAATGATTGAAGCTTCATCCAATTCATCTCAACACTTGTGTGTTCCTTTTTTCTTATGCTTCGTTTTCCATGGGATCTTCATCCTAGGAGCTTGATCATCCCTCTTGATTGTTTCCATTCCATCTTGCTAGCGAAAGTGCATTTGAACCCTCTTCTCAATGTTCATGGCTACTTTAGTGTGAGTTTTAAGCAAGTTCATCCTCTCACTAAAGTGGGGGATAAATGTGTTGTAGAAAAATGGCCCCTTGTCATTTTCATGGCCTTTTAGGTCTTATTTCATGGTGTTTGCCTATTTTTCTCTAATTTTACATTTTGACATGGCTTGAACATGCTTATTTACGTACTAAAATTCAAAGAATGATGTCTTGTGAAGGTGTTGTGAATTTTTGTAAGACATTTCTACACTCTTCTAGATTCTATTCATTATAATTCACCTAAAAATCACCTCTTCATCACTAAACACATCCTATTTTGAAGTGTTGTAAAGTCTTGTAACAATATTTCACACTTTTCTAGGAATATCTTCACTATTTATCCCTTTCTCATGGTTTATTTGACCCCTTTATGCCCTCATATGACTTAATTAAGTGTATTTTTTAGTATTATCCTGACAAACAACATTAATAAAAACATATTCCCCAACACACATTTTCTAGTCCTAAGTGAGACCCATTCACCATGGGTAGAAAATCAAGTATAAATAAGTGATTTTCACCTCATTTCAACCCCCATTCATTCAATCATTCAATCACACTTCACATTCAAGAATTCAAGCATCTTTTCAAAATCAATTCAAGCACTATTCAAGCACTTTGAAGTAGCCATTAACACTACTTTTTACTTGCATCATCAAGGGATTGGTAAGTTGATATAACTTACATGTTAGTTTATCATTCCTTTGCATTTCATTATTTTATTAAGGGTTTGAATACCAAAAGTGGGGTTTGACTAAGGAAAACCCCTATTCACTAACCCCAAACCATTTTTCCCCTATTGCATGTTTGTTTGTAGCCTTTTGTGTGCAAATTAAACAAGCTTTTTGGGTGTTAAAGATTGGTTTACAAATCAATTAGGTGCTTCAAGTCAACTCAAGTCTATTTCAAGCTTGGAGAAGGTTTGTTGTCTATTTCTTGCATAATTGACTTCAGCAATCTAACAAGCAGTGATTCCTAGATCTGGTGTTGTAAAGTTATCTCCTAATTTTTTAGAAATTTGGGAGAGGACTGATTCACCACCTGTGGTGAATGATTCCCACCTTAGGACTGAAAAATTTGAGTTTTTTCAAATTTTAGATCCTCATAGATAGAAACCAACTTCTGATAGTTTTTCACCAGGAGGAGGATTGATTTGCCACCCTGGGTGAATGAGTCCCACTATGAAAAATTAGTGATTTCAACCAACATCCACAACATTCCAAACTGATCACACTTCACCCAAGTGCACTCTGATTTAACTCATTTCTTTTTGTTCTCCATATTTTCCTCATTTACTTCATTGTTTGCACATCACAATATGTTTTCAAAGATAGCTTTAATTTCACTTTTGCATTCATTTTCATCCATTTAGATCAATCAATTGCATTTAGTTTACTTCATTTGCATTAGACAACATCACAAATTGCACAATTTGAATGAACCATTATCATTTTTGCTCCTATCTCTCTCCTTTTAGGTGAAAAACCCTAGAAGATCAAGAGTACCCCATAGGAGCCAAAAATCAACACCAATTCAAGTTTAAGATTAACTTCGTATTTAGGATTAGGCACTGGTTTTAGTAGATTACTCACAGTTCAATTCTTGGGTCAATTTATCAGCCAATCACCTTTTATTTACAAATATTTGAGATAGGTTAGTGCATTGTAGTCATGCTACGATGAGTTTTGTCTCTCTCATTCTCCATATATAGTATTTTATCTAAGAGAACCACCAACTCTTTAATATACTACATTGTTGAATGAAATATCTATTATTTACAATGTATCTAAACATACATCACATCAATCAATGAATATACATTGTGGGATTACCCTCTCGGGTTTCACAGAGCCCAAAGTGTAGCAGTAGGAGTTTTACAACTTTTACTTGTTCATTGGCCAATCCCTTTAGAGTTACTAATTATTGGAAAAGGAAAAATACATAGGTAATTCTAGAGATCAGCTTGGTTCTAGAAAAATAACCAAATGAATAATATGGTAGGTTTATATTTTATATTTAAATTGAAGAGTATGCATTATAAGATGTGTCCCTATGTAGTGGGAGGTTATGTCTCCTCATGAACTCCCCTCATTAAAAATTAAAAATAGATAAATTACCCATACCACTCTCACATTTATTTTTCATGGTATCTTCTTTCCCCATGGTGTTCTCATAGCCATCTATACCTTTGTTAAAACATAAATATAATAAAATTCTACCTCTTCAAACCCCTATGAGTCTTCATCCTTTGAGTGATGGTAATTTTCATTCTCCTACATAAATTTCTTGTCATGCCTTTAAGATTCTTGATGGTCTCCAATGTGGTGTGGCTCCATCTAGGTCTTTTTTCAACAATGTATCCTATTTCAGCCATATTGTGGTCTTTTATAAATCACAAAGGTATTAATTCTAGTGATGAATCTACAAATTTTTTAAGATATATATTAAAATATTTAATAAGGCTATCAAATACATTGAAACAGAGGTAGATCCTCCTTATACTAGTGTTGGGTCCCTTTCAAACAAATAAATTAACTTTGAAAACCTTCAAAGAAAACTTTAGGATTTTTTCCATCTTAAATACTAAGAAATGCACTTATGCTGGGAAGATTCATCTTTAATCCAAATTCTAGTTCATACATGTCATCTAGTGTTGGACCACTCTCAAATAGAGGTATTAAATTAAATATGGATGCACAAACCTATGTTTCTTATCCAAAAGTGGTGCCTTATAATGTTACAACTTATTACAATAAGGCTAGATCTTTCAAACAAGTATTAATGGCATTGATAAGTAAAATATGAAACCCCTACTCTAATTGTACCCACTATTGATGTGGTTAGGTGAAAATCCTAGGTAAATTTCAATGGAGGATAATATCACTAGGATGTGGTATCCTATCCCAAATCTCTATGTTTGGGAGTTAAAAAATTATGGTTTTAAGACTTGTGTTCTTTCAAACAATTGATTATAAAATCAATGTTTTTAAACCATGCATGTACATAAATGACACTTAATAATGGATGCATTTATATCCAAAAAAATATCCAGACATGGCACTAATCCATAGGTGCATTGATCATGGTAATCCTATAGAGAAAATTAACTAATCAAATATATTACCTTAATAAACTATATCAAAATAGGGTTCACATATTCATAGTTTTACTACAAATCATAGTAGTTATTATACCTTGCAAGATTTAATTAGCAGAGGGTAAACTTGTATAATATTCATAAAATTTTACAAATATGGATACACTCAAATTTACCCCATAATCATTATATCACTAGCATTTTCCAAGTTGGCTAGAGTTGCAATTTACCTTAAATTATGGTGAAGGGTATTTGAACCATGATCACATGCTCTATAAAGTATTTCCCATTTCGTTTACACCAACAGCCTTAGATAATGTATCTTAGATTAGATACCTTTATCATGATTATGAGGTTAAAGGTTCACCAAAAAATGTGGCAACTGATCAACTACATGGTGTAAAGCTACACCCTCAAGTGTACTAGTGGTAGTTGGGAATAGATAGATTATGATCCTATAAAATACCTTGATTCTTGGATAGTATTCTTCTTGATACTCTTATATTTATGATTTACCTTTAATGTAGACACAAAAAAATGACTAACGTATTTCTTCTAAACCATTATCATCTTCTTGTCATCAATCTATTCATCACTATTAATTAAATAAAATTTAATTATTTAATTGTAGTGTAGAAAAATGTGCTCCTTTACATTTTTACACTTTTTTTAGGCCCTCTTAATTAAATTGGGCTTAATTATGCCTTAATAAGCCATATTTTACATCTACAAACCTAATAAATTACATTTTTTGAAGTAGAAATCTGGTGATAATTAATACCAAACACTTTAGCTTGAGCAATGTGTGTTCCAAGAATAGGTGCCTAGGACCCATTTTCCCATGGGTGAATGGTTCCTCCCTTTTCCTTTGAACCTAAATTTAAATTATATTTTGGTGGCATTTTAATGTCTCAAAATTCATATTTCAATGTTGGCTTGTGTAAGAGAGCGGGACCAACCACATTGAAGGCCCAAGGTCACAGAGGGCCAAGAGCGAAAAGGCTTCCCTAACTTACCTCAGTTTAATGGGGTGTTAGGAAATGTGAGATGAGAATGATGAGGACTATAAAGTCCTTCAATCACCCTACAAACCTGAAATACAGGATGGGGCTAGGTGAGCTTAATTTCGGGTTCAACACTACTCCTCAGGAAGCTCTCTACCCGAGGATGAAAGCGCTGTCCTGGGATGACAGTACAGTGCGCTGGCGTCTCTCAAGTGCGTTGGTGCCTGTACGACTAAATAAATAAAGAGACAAGTTCAAAATTATGAAAACAAGCTAACGGCCAAGCTAGCTACTACTAAAAGGCCAAAATAACGCTATTAAGTAAACAAAATATGCTCTAATGTGATAAAGTAAAAATGCAAGAGTTAAGGTGGCAAGAATGATCTCACAAATAAATTTGTTTGCCAACTAGCTCCCAAAAGCATGTCCACATACACAAAAAGAGGAGGAAAAATATTGGGTGGCTATGTAGGGGCCTACCTCTGTGAGACCCCCATTTAGGTGTTTCCACCTCCACAAACAACCAAGAAAGTGAGTATGATAAAGAAAGTAATGTAATAAAGAACACTAAAACACTACAAAATAGTAAATGTGCTTACTCAAGAAAGTAATAGAGGAGAGGAATGGGAAGCTTACCGCCTCCACCAAGAGCATTCAAGGCTAATGGAGGAGAAAATGAAAATACTTGATCCTCTACTGCAATGGTGTTGTCCCACACTTGCTCTACTGAAGTGATGGAGTGAAGTAATTACTACTATGGAGTATAAAAGTGTAGCTAGAATGTTGGAATGGAGACTAGAATTCTTGGAGATTGCTTGAAGGGATGCACAAGAAGTTGTGAAGCATGTAGAAGGATGGAATTTGAAAGAGAGATGAAGAAAATGGCCAAATTTGAGTCGGTCAGTAGAAGGGGGTGTTACAAGTCAACTACCAATGAGAAGTGTAACACGTCTACAGGCTCCAACCGTAGGAATCTTCCAGGGACATAAGAGCACCACACGAATGTGTATGTGTTGTGCAGGCTTCCCGAATAGAAATTCTCCTACCCACACTTAAAATAGGTGCCAAGTGGAATGAAGGTAGTAGGCTTATGTGTAATTAAGCCTCCAAACTTTTTTTCTAAAGTGGAGCAAGCCAAAAGGGTAATTTGCATAAGGGGTGAAAATTCACTACTATACATTTTTCCCCCACTTTAGCAAGCATGAATATTGATGAGTGATTCGATAAAGTAGATCGAAGAATAGTAAGGTTAGAAATGTATACCTAAACCATTGAGGAAGTAGACCACGATTTGATGAACCTGAAGGTGCAAGGCAACCAATGGACTTCATAGATTCTTAGAACTATGAAGCTCTAGAAGGAAAGCGTCTTGTAGGCCCATGAACCTATAAGGAGGCAACCCCCACATGAAGGAATCCCCATGAAGTAAGTGCCTTACAGGCCCACAGACCTACAAGGAAGGTGTCCCCCATGAACTCTCACATGGAGGATACACAGGAAGCATACCCCAAGATCTCTCACATGGAGGAAGCTAGGAAAGTGCCCTACAGACCTGTAGACCTATAGGGAAGGTGTCTTTCAAGATCTCTCACTTGAAGGAAATCCAAGGAAAGTGCCCTATAGACCTCCATACCTACAGGGAAGGTAACACCCAAGATCTCTCGCATCGAGGAAACCCAATAAATCACCCTACAGACCCACAAACCTATAGGGGATCCACCCCCAAGATCCCTCACATGGAGGAAGCTCAAAGTAAGCAACCTATAGGCTCTCAAACCTATAGGGAGGTATCCCCCAAGATCTCTCACATGGACAAAACCTAGGAACTTAGTAGACTCCACAGAGTCAGGAAGCAGCCACATAGGCAAGTAAGTAGACAGTCACATAGACTGTTGATAATTTAAAAGGCTTTCAAAGGAGTCCCTTAGAAACCTGTTGTGAAGAAGGGATCCACTGAAGGGATGCATAGCTTGAAAGAAAAAAAATTATTTCTCAAATTGATCCATCATCAAGGGATCCTTTTGAAATATGTTCACTGAATCAAGGAATTTGAAAGGAAGAATATGCTCTCATGTGAGGGGAAGGTCAAAGTTTCTCCCACTTCATAGGAAGGTTTTCAAGTCCTTTCTTTACAAACCCATGATGAAGGAAACATATTTCGTTAGGGTTATGAGTTGAGAATGCAATTTTGAAGAAAGGTTTGCAAATATTTTCGAGAAAAGATTCATTGGCAATGAATGCATTTTTTGAAAATTGAAATGTTGTAGAAAAGATGTTGTCACACATGAGAGGGACAACTCAAGAAAAGAAGAGATAAATATAAAGAGAAAGCGAAAAATAAAAACACAAAAAATGGGCATAGGGGTAACCTAATATTACAGGGTCAAAACTGCTCATAAATATATATGTATGTATGTATGTATGTATGTATAGTAATACTATATATAATGAACTGTCATCAAACCCCTAATATATCAGACCATGTGAAGAATGCATGAGAAGACAAAGTAAAAATAAAATATTGGGTCAACATGGAAGGGCAGCCTAAATACCCCCAATGCTTTGCATCATCCTCAATTTACCAAAAATCAAGCACAAACATGGAGGAATGATGATATAAATAGAAGAAGGTTTATGAAACAAAAACCACACTTCTATCCAAGCACCAATAGGGGTGACAAGGGTCATCTAGGTACACATGCAATGATCATGAGGGAACACATCACAAAACACACACACAAAAGATCAAGAAGAGGCCTCCTCCTAACATTGATCAACCAAGTGGTCATCCACTTCTCACTCTAGACCATCATAGGGGGAAGGAGGATGAACCTGCAGTGGTGGAATGTTAAGAGGAGGAGCATCTAGTCATCCTAGAAAAAGGGCTAAGGAAGAGGGCCCCGCAAGGTCTTCTTTGTTGAGCTGTTGTGGAGCTAAGGTCAGAAATTTCGCAAAGATTGTTGACAAGGCTAAAACTTCATTCACATAGTTAAACATGCACCCTAAAGGAGCATTGTGTTTAACTTCAATGGATGAGGTAGGTTGTGCCTGAGATTCACCACTATGCTTGCTAAATGACTCAAGAGTGGTGACAAACTCAAGGGAAGTCGAGACTGGTTATGTCACTAGGACAGAACAAGTTAGCACGAGAACACCCACACCCCCTTTGGGTTAGGCACATTCACACTCGCAGCAGAAGCCAAATGCAATGTAGAACTAGACTGAATAGAAGCAAAAGGAAGGGGAGAGGGAGACACTATAGGAGGACCTGAAGCAAGGGTGGTTGTTTCTTCTTCCTTCCACTATAAGCCAACCTGTTAAGCTCGAAGAGCCTTTTTTCAGAATTTGCATTTGCATGCAAGGTGATTTCTATGACTCTTTGAGTTGGAGGCTAGAGGCTACGAAGGAATAGAAAGCTCCTACTTGACCATGCAAATTTTCACTATAGCTATCTCTAGCAGAGGAATGGATTCTTGTACGAGAGCAGTAGGAGTAGGTCAAGAAGTAGTGGGGGGAGTCAGCTCAAGAGCCTTGACAATGGGCCTTTTCCCATTCATTGCTTTAGGAGCATGATTGGTAGGAGGCCACAGATCGAATTCCCTTTGGGAACCTTACTTTCTATCGTATAAATAATACCATGATTTGAGGTATTCATTAGGGAGGTCTGAGATCCTGAGCTTGGGCCTACGCCAAGGAGGTATCATCAGACTTAGCAGATAGTTTCTGAGCTGACTCATCCAATACTCCTCCCAAGAAAGGGGAGAGGGTGAGGCAATCCAAGAAAAGGAAACCTTATCTTTTCCTTTATAGGAAGGAGAGGGAGTTGGTGTGGACTTCTCCTCTCCCTTCTGGGAAGAGGGAGCGATCTGTGTAGACTTCTCCTTCTCCTCTCGGGAAGAGGAGGTGATCGACTGTTGCATTATAGGAAGGGTCAGTTTCGGTTGTCCCTTGCCCCCAGTCTTATACTTTACATAATTCTTGTAAAGTAGGTCTATTCTCGAAGGAAGTAGACTAACTAGGGTGAGCCAAAAATGACCCAATGGATATCCTCCATGGGACACCAAGGGTTGGTATCCAGTGTCATGCACTACATGCATGACACCTTCGTGGGAAAATTTTAAAAATTTATGAGCAATGGAGGTGATTCCATTCATGGAAGCTAGCCAAGGTATGCCTAGCTTCAACTTGAATAAATCTGACACTAAATAACATCAAAAACTAGATCAACAACCCTAGGTCCAACTTGGACAGACATAGTTATCAAGCCATATGGTTTGAGACACATACCATCATGTGTACAGATGGTAGATTTTGTTTCTTCATATTCTTCCCTTTGTAATGATTCAATACTAATGTTTCTTTCATGATGACATTCACATGGCTCACAGGGTCTACCAAGGCCCCATTTACAATGTTACCATTGAGGTGAGAGAGAATGTAGAGGAGAGAGGGCTTGTTGTTTAAAGGAGAATCTTGCGACGTGAATGTCATTTCTGGAAAACCAAGTGTAGGTACAGGAGAAGAAGTCACCAGAACCATGTTAACATAGGCCTCGGGTTGAGTAACAGAATTAGTAGGATCGATAATCATGTTAGCAGAATGTGATAGAAATGAGTCGATGTATATCTATAATTCAGTATTATCTTTCACCATTGATTTGTTAGCATTTTGTTTACTCCCATCAAGATGAATGGCACCATCCTCGATGCAGTCTTGTATCTCATGACATAACCACATACATCATTCGATAGCATGTCCATTAACTTGATGGTACTAACAATAAGTGCTTCCATCATACCACTTAGGGTAAGGCTCCTTAAGAGGCTTTGGAATCGACAAGGTTATGATCTTATCCTTCAACAACTTCTGTAAGATAGAAGAATAAGATTTTGATAACTTTGTCAACTTTCAATTACATCTAAGGTTGTTGTCATTAGCAGTGACTACTACATTCCTAATAGTATTTCCTTTCCTAGAGATTGATAAGATGGACTTTCCCTCAGAGTGGGAGCGAGAGGAGGATCCCTCGAACTAAACTACCATCTATTGGTATTCTCATAGGGTTGCACACAAATGTGCAAAAGAAGGGTACTTCAAAGGGTGAACTTCTCTTGCCAAGGCCTTTGTAAGTTCCCTATGAACACCTTCTGTATGTCAGAATCAGGTAGCTGATATGAGATTTGTGAAAGAAGTGCTTGATAGCACACTATGAAATTAGTGATTTTTTCATTGTCTATTTGTTTACATAGGACGAGATCTGAAGAGGTCATCTTCGGCCTGATATTAGCCTAAAATTGTCTAAGGAATTGATTTACAAGTTGTTCAAATGAGAAAATGGAATTATCGGGCAAGGAATAGTACCATTCCAGTGTTGTATCCTTGAGTGATCAAGGAAATAGTTTCTCCATTAATGCATCATGGTAGAAAAAATATGTGCACAAGGCATTAAAGGTAGATATGTGTGTCTACAAATCCTCTTTACTACCATATTTTTCAAATTTAGGGATCTTCATTCCTTGCGGGAAGGGAGTGTTCATAATTGCAACTAAAAGCAGGCTATGCTAGAAGAAGAGCTGAAAGATAGGTTGGGAAGAGGCTTGGGAGAGGCTTGTCAACTGGATTTTCATCTTTCCCATGTTCTAAAGAAGGGTGTTCAAAATAGGGTCATTAGAAGATAGAGGGCTAAAGGAACCTCCTCTAGAACTGCTATTGGAGCCACCGCAAGAACCACCAGTGTGACCCATGCCGAAACCACCACCAGTAGAGCCTCCACAAAAACCACCTCCACTTCTGAAGCCACCACCATGACCTCCATCAGGACCACTTCCACTAGCACTACCTCCATTTCCAAATCTACCGCCACTACCAAATCCTCCACCACTCATCCTGCCAAAACCACCACCACTAGAGGTGATAGGAGGGGTAAAGCTAAAGCCCAAGGCGGCCTTATTTACTTTGATAGTTTTTGTATTTTTGGAGATAGAAGGGATGCTAATAGAAGGGACCATGTAGATAGATGTGGGAGTCATCAATACTCCTTACTATCCCTCATAATCTTTAAAAGTGGCTCTTTACATAACACTAGGAGTGTTTGAAGGAGCATGTGCACTTCTATCAGACTAGTAAGACTAGCCTAGAGTTCTAAGCCTATTCAAAATTTTCCAATCATGTACTTTAGTTCACTAATGACAAAAGGGTCCCTAGGCATCTTTGGGTTCCTTTCCAAGTGACTTTCTAAGGCACCCAACCCTTTGCTAATGGTAGAGACATATTCCAAAGGGATTTGAACAACCTCATACTCGTCCACTAATGATGGTGTAGCCCAAATGTAGGAGGAGTGGGGACATCATCAATCTTGTCAGAGAATCCTATGTCACCCCTTAACAACTGTTCCTACATGGCCACACTAATGACAGGACCAGAGAAAAGGCTCGTAGAGAAACCAGTAGTCACCTTCATCTTTTCCATCGGAAGGTTTCATACACTTCTCTTAACAATATACCTAGAAAATGTGGACCAGGTTGTGATTCTCATAAACCTTCACAACACTAAGGAATAAAATAGTCATGAAGTACATGGGAGAGGTATCAACACCAATGGATGAATAGACATTGGTTCATGTCGGGTTCACCAGAAACGTAAGAGAGGGGGACCAACCACATTCAAGGCCCTAGGTCATAGAGGATCAAGAGCCAAAGGTTGCCCTAACTTACCTCAGCTTAATGGGGTGTTAGGAAATGGGGGGAATGATGAGGACTATAAAGTCCTTCAATCACCCTACAGACCCAAAATATAGGATGGGGCTAGGTGAGCTACTTTTTAGGTTTGTCTTAGGAAGCTCTCTTCACGAGGATGAAAGCGTGGTCTTGGGATAATAGCATGGTGCGCTAGTGTCTCTCAAGTGTGTTGGCGTCTATACGACCAAAAAACTAAAGGGACAAGGTTGAACTAAGGAGAAAAAACTAATGGCCTCGCTAGCTACTACTAAAAGGCCAAAATAACACTATTAAGTAAACAAAATATGCTCTAATGTGATAAAGTAAAAATGAAAAAGTTAGGGTGGCAAGAATGATCTCACAAAGAAATTTTTTCACCAACTAACTCCCAAAAGCATGTCCACCTACACTAAAAGAAGAAGAAAAATGTTGGGTGGTTGTGTAGGGGCCTGCCTCAATCAAACCCTTGTTTAGGTGTTTCCACCTCCATGGATAGCCAAGAAAGTGAGTATGATAAAGTAATGTAATAAATAACACTAGAACACTACAAAACAGTAAATGTGCTTACTCAACCAAGTAATAGAGGAGAGGAATGGGAAGCTTACCACCTCTACCAAAGACCACTCAAGGCTAATGGAGGAGAGAATGAGAGTACTCGAGCCTCTATTGCAATGGTTTTGTCCCACACTTGTGTTGATGATCATTTTTGCACACTTTCTCAACATAGATAGTGTGTAGATGCACTACCTCTCTTGAAAGGAGACTTCCAACAACAAGTTGTTTAAAATCACCCCAAGCTCTCTCAGGTGTTAGGTCATGACTTGCACGAAATTCCTTAGTTGATATTTCATGTGATTTTGTTGGTAATCACAGGGCAGACTTACATAACAAGATGCAAAGTGGATCTTAAATTTTGAAGTTTCTCATATGGGAGTTAAGGTGCACTTTGTTGTAGGTTCAAACAACAATCTAAAATTTTAGTATTTTCCTTAAGTTTTGGCTTTAAAATGTGCAATAAACCTTAGCATGGGTTGTTTCTAAAAAAAGAGGAAAAGGGAGCAGGGAAAAGGGAAGGTTCTTGGATCTGTAACTAACTATGAAATTTGTGCTATCTTCTAAGATATGCAAATATTTAACCATTCATCCACCACATACATGCATGAATAAAGATAAAAATTTAGAGCAGGTTCAGGTTTCAGCCCAGACTAACTTTACAAGACCATTTACCAGCAGTAAATAGAAAAAATTATGGAATGGAAGGCATCAACACAGTAGAAATTTCTATGATCATAGAACGACATCACTAAATCTATCTAAGAAATCTAAAACCAATTAAAACAACAATGTCAATTTAACTAGAGCATCTAACTATGGGAGATTGAATCATGAAACATGTATAGAAACTTAGAAAATGAGCTAAGTCAATGTATTTTCATTAGTAATTTCTGCAGCATGTCATTACAACTCAACTCTCTTTTGAAAATGAGAGGAGACCCCCCATTTATAGTGTCCAAAAAGTAGAATGAATAGCCAAGATTTAATCTCATTGTGTTGCCAAGATTCACAACTTAGGGTTCTACCTACCCCCAATTTATTTCAATTTAAAATACAACTTTGTCTTTATCCCTATTTTTTCCTCTAGTGACAACACTGTAGCAGTTTTGTCTTTTTCTCATTTCCCTTTTGTTGTAGCTACTCTATCAAGAATTCTTCATTAATTAAGGGTTTCCCTCTTGCTTCTTCAGAGCTACATATTCCATGAACTTCAAAATTATTGGTAGGAGCTTGTCAGCCTCCAAAATCTCATATCGTAGCAATTGATAACTCCACACCTTGGAGTTCTCTGTAAGCCTTTCCCAGTCTTCGTCATAGTTGGAAGTGTGGTCCCTAAATAGTTCTAACTAGGTCAAGGCGCAGGCTGCAAAACTCATGAAATCTATGTTTATCTCGTCTGACATTCTATCCTCCATCCTTTTCTAAAAGTGGGGCCTTATCTTATCTGGGTCCATTTGTATGAAAGGCATTTCATATCCCATCATTAGCCTCAGGTATTGGGTTCCATCTGCTCTAATTTCCTTGACCCATTCAATATCCAAATCCACTTTGTTAAGCAACTTCTCCAACCTTTCTTTCCTATTCTCAAAGTCTCACTACCATACATCCATCAGCCAATGATCATCCCTTTTGAATGCAAGCTCTTTCTCCCATGTTGCGCTTGGAAGTTTGAGAATAGCCTTGATCCTCGAGTAGGTGGACTCATATCTCACAAGGAAATCAATGCAAAGCTTTCTACTACCCTCAAGAGACTACTGTAGGTCTAAGAACTTGTTTGTTGTTCGCACAGCCTGACCAACCCCATGTTTCCAACGTACAGAACCTATCGGAACTAGATTTTTTGTAGTCTTGTCCAAACTATTTCTCCTTTTTAGCTTATCAATTTTCTCCTTGGATAGAAGTTGTGGTGGAGCCACGGATGTGGTAGACACCTCTTCCATCGAGGACCATTGTTGAATGTACGTTGTTAGGTCAACTACTTGTGCCTTAAGTTCTTCCTTCAAATTCTTGTCTTGTTGTATGAGATGCACCATGGTAGCGATGGACTCCTAGAGGTGTTCCATGTTCTATTCCATTGTGGTTGTTCCAAATTCAATAGTAGAAATATTATAGCTTATTCCTTCCACTGCCACTACTGGTGTTGTAGCCTGGATAGTGCTAGATCCAAAAACATCCATTGTCACTTTGGATCTGACCTTGGACTTTTTCTATTTTTAGGTAGTGATTTGTGCCCTAGCTAAGATAGCTTCTAGTCTCTTTCTTGGATTGCTCGGGGTGGGAGCCCTCTCTTCAAGTTGCTTCTCCCACAATTCAGGCATCTAAGCCTTTTCTTTAGGTGACTCACAATCACTTTCTTCTTTATCTTTTCTAATTTTAATCTCCATCTCCTTAGGATCCTCTTCTTCTACCTTTGCATCTTCATCATCCTCATCGAAATCCCAAATGAATGTTATGTGCCTGATTGGGGAATTGGTGGGCAAGCGCTCCTTGGGACTTTCTTCCCTTTCAGCCTCCTCTTCTCTTCTGTCACCTAGCTCATTCTCATGCCCATGCTCCTTGGGAAGCTCATTTTCAAGGATTTTGTCATCTTGACCCTTAGGTCTATCCTCTTCTACATTCTCCTCGTCTTTGTGAGGAGGTGACACATCCTTCGGTTGTTCCCTTGTAGGAAGTTCCACATTTTCTATTGTTTTGTCACCTTCTTTCCCTTCTTCTTTGGGAGGAGTCCTTTCTACTTCTTCCCCAACATCTTTCAACTGCAGGGTCATTTCCTCCTCGAAATCATCATCAAATGTTCGTACAATTTCAGCACTGGGGGCTCTTTCATCACCGCTCTCAGAAGATCCTATTTCTTCTTCTTCATAAACCACCCTGTCAATTTTCTGGTTCTCATATTCTAGGTGTTCATGGTACTCGTCGGCTTCCTCCTCCAATGCTTTTGTAGTCTCAATCTCCCACTTCTCCCATTCCTCAGATATTTGCATTGTGGCTTCCATTGTTGGTGGTCCCATTGGATGTTTTGAGGGATGAGCACTGGTGAGGATCTATGCTAAGGCAGCTTGGATGGTGGGATCCAAAAATATTTGGGAGATCTCAGAGGGGAAATTCTGCATGTATCATGAGAACACCTCTTGCGGCATGAGTGTTGGCATTGGTATTGTTGATGCAGGAAATGGAGGCGAAGGAAAGTGGGGAAGTTGTGGTAGAAGAGTAGTTGACTGTCACAACCTACCCAATCAGCGGTGAAGAGGTGAGGTGAACTGAGATGTCCACTACAAGTGGGGATGTGGCAATCATGGCTTGGGAAATGGATGGAAGGGTGGTAGAATTAGGGGCAGTAGGTAGATATTTTGGCTGATCTATCTTGCCTTCTTCATCCTCATGAAGGCGGTCCTCCTAAGTCCTAGGAAGTCCTGTAGCACTCCCCATTCTTTTATGTTTCTTTGAGGGTGAACTCTCTAAATCCTTCCTTGCATATACTTTAGGATTAGGCTACTCCTCAACCTCTTTCCTTTTCATTGATCTTGTGAGTGGAGGAGACTTGGATGTTTCTCATGTTGTGATTGTAGCAACAGCATCATCTGTTGCACTGGGTTCACTCTTGAGCCCTTCATATGTTAGGACAGCCCCTTGTTGCTCTAATTGGGCTACTTTTCCATCGACCCATTCCTTGGTGTGAACCTTGATGGGCTTGGTTATAATATCAAGGTCATCGACCTCTTGCTCATCCCAATCTATCGTCGGTATTGGAAAGTTGGTGACTGTACTATACTTGGGGTCCATTACAATGCTTTCATCTTCTTCAACC
The DNA here is from genome assembly GCA_007258455.2 of Sequoia sempervirens. Lineage (NCBI taxonomy): Eukaryota > Viridiplantae > Streptophyta > Pinopsida > Cupressales > Cupressaceae > Sequoia > Sequoia sempervirens. Next base: position 112,093,689 of record VDFB02000015.1, read on the forward strand.
TGTTCAGGTGTGGGAAACAAATTAACCCTTCTTATAAAGTATGCAGTCATTAGCATATAATGCCTTGCATGCACCTCCTTGTGATCTTGGCAATTTTCCCATAAATATTCTACATGATGCAAATGGGCGTACCCTAGTCCAAGTGCCTTACTTATGTGCCCATATAGGTCCATTCATGCGCAAGCAGTGTGTAGGTGAAAATGATATTCTACTAGTTCCTTCTCAAAATTCCTAGCATACTACGAGGTTTGCAATTTGTACCAGTGAGTAAAGAAGGTAGGAGGTCATGTATAACTTGGAGGTATTCTTGACATTCATGAACTACTTGTGGAAGTAGTCGCTTCTTATGCCTCCCTAGTAGAATGAGGTTTTTGTGGTAACATCCTCCTGCTCACGGAGAATCTACTCTACAAAGTAGACCATCCATTCCTAAAAATATGCAACAATGGGGAGGCCCATCACTCTACTCAACAGAGTCACCAAATCATGGTAGTCTTCATAGAATTCATTGCGAAAGAGCTCCTGGGAACCCTTGTAGCACTACCCCTTTTCTCTTTGAGCCAGTACTAGTTTATAAGCTTCTTATAGCTAGTGGGGTCTTTATCCCACGTTGCCTTGCATTCTGTGATAGTTGGCATCTCCATTGCTTCGAAGGTAGGGATGTGGAAAGTATTTGTTATCACTTCACCCGACATATCAAGAAGGATGTTTCTAACTCTGTCAACTATTGTATGTGTCTCTAGCTGATACACCTGCCTACAAGCCATGATTAATTCAAGGGCCACAAGGGTTGGAGGAAATCCTATAGCCTTAGCAATTCCACTTTGTCTAATCAGTCTCACATTAATGGTCTTAGCATGGATCCTGACCCTTTGCTTGAATTCGTCAATATCGATGTGGCTGATATTGGTATCTATTATTTCTTTCTAGTCCGTGATGATTTTCAAATGTAAAGGCTCTCCATGGAATTGGAACTTCATCTGGTCTTTGTCCTCCTTTCCACAAGGAACCTTGGCTGACTTCTCCCCTTTTTCTTTCTCTGCAGCCACCCTTGAGGGTCCTGCACCTGGTTCCATATATCCTATAGACAAAGGAAAGATGAGAATAACCAATCATGAAAACACAGACATTAGTCAAAATTTCATGAAGAAAGTCTAATTAGACGATATATATTTCATAAAATCAAACTTTTACTTCAAGATATTGTTAACAATTTACTAGAGGGATTTTGGACAACCTGGCCCCAGGGGGCTACACCTCCCTGGCAGGAATGTTGTTTAAAGGGAAAATAGGGTGCGGTGACCTGGGTGGTTTCTCCCAACCTCATATTTTAATGGTTTGAAAGGCCTATGCAGGAGAAGGTTGAATTTAGGCAAGTAGGTCAAGATTGGTGTTTGAATTGAAGGTCATTTGGGTCCCTTTTGGAGCATCCAAAGATACAAGGTCAGAAATTTGTTAGGGCTTTGACATTTTGAATAGCCAAAGGGAAATGAAATTCCAGGGTCAGAATTCTAGGGTCCAGGACCCGGGAGGCTGAAGGGTGGTTAGCATTTCCCATTAACTTTAAAGTGTTTAGGTCTTAAGGGGTGGGAAGCTATCGGTGAATTATGATTTGGAATGGTAAGATTTGAATAGAAGTCTAACAGGAGCGGCCCAGTAGATCAGACTTGGCATCGAGGTTTGCTGTTATATTTCTTTGTTAATTTTTGGGTGATTAGGTTGGCTGGTCCCGAAGGACAGAAGGACAGGCTCAATTTTTCCTTTTTGGATGGCCTAGATGAGACAAAATTTCATGGGAAACATTCCAACGGTGCTATCCCAGGATAGGAAAAGGAACTTGTGTTTATTGTTTATCAATAGTTACACCCAATAGAGTCTGAGGGCCCGGGAGATGAGAGGATGTTTCCTGATGGTTGTTTGGAATAGTGAAACTACTAAGAAAGTTCGCGAACCAAGGCCTCGGGGTATGACGGAACAATTTATTTTGTTTCTTTAACCCAAACGACAAAAGGAAAGGTGGGCCCCGACATTCAGGTGGAAAGGGTTGTTATGCCATTTTAAAAAGGTGCATGCGAAGTGGCATCTCGGGGACGAAATCCCATAGGAGTGGGTCTGAGAAGCATAGATGGAGGCCAAGTTTCAAGTTAGCCTAAGTCCCAACGACAATCTGTCGAAGGAGGTCCAAGGTCGTGGGCCTAAGTGGGCACTCCGCCATTTGGTCATTTGATGTTCAGTTTCTAAGTTTTTTGATAGCCAGGAGAAGGCCCAAGTCCAGAGGGTACAAATGCCCTATGCAAAGAATAGCGCAGCAACGGGAAAGTTCTAGATTTTTCTTAGAGGATGCCTTGGAGGTTTTCTTGCAATTCCATCACATGGGTTCTTTAGGTGTTGTCTTATTTTACCAAATTAAAGTAATTTTATCCCATCTTTGTTTATCATTTAAGCATAAAATCATAGAAAACCCCACAGAAAGGTGGATGATAAACTTACCTCAAAAGCTCATCGAGAGAAATTGTGGAATCCACGAAGCATCGCCCAATGAGAGCAATGGGTGTGAGGGTGACAGGCGATGAAGGAACTGGACTCCTCAGAAATCATTTTGAACTCTTCTGGCCAACTTGACATATGAAAATGATAGGTTGAACTAGATATTTATACCCCAAATCAACATTTAATACATCCATTAATGCCCATACGGATGACAAGAGGGTTGGTGAGTTTAAATTCTTAGATGATGGTGAGAGGTCTAGGGCCCGGAGGATAGGACATCAGTGCAAGTTAGCCATTTGGAATGGCGAAGTAACCATGGAGCTCCAAGCAAAGCAGTCTAGAGGACTGGGCCCGGAAAGGGAAAAAGTTGTTCATTTTCAACACAAGTTATAAGGGCAGAAATCTAGAAGCCGGGTTCTAGGACACAAGAAGAAAAAAGCCCTTAGCCTTTCAAGATAGTGGGCACACAATGGATACCTAGCAAGGGAAACCCACCAGGTTGGACCCGTTGGGCTCCGAGCCCATTGGTAGCAGCAAAATGCCAAGGAAACCCCATAAGGAACTAGGACTTAGCAAAAGTAGAGGGGATGAAAACACGGTCAACTTAAGATGAGACTTTGGAGGCATGTTGACCATCAAGGACACCAAAATAGGGCACACCAAATGAGGCGGTGATAAAAGGACCTGACAAACAAAAGAAAAGAGGTTCCCCATTCAATAATGGGGCATGTGTGTTGAGGGCACAACAAATGGCAACTCCGCTGGGAACGCTCCTGAGGGTTCTAAGGGTGAGCATTCATTCTGAACCCAGAATCTCTAGTTTCTCATACCAAGGATCGGTATCCAACCATGAACTAGGAGAACATGGTCCTTAGTTGGGTCAATCCACAAGACATCTTAGAAGTGTGTAGTGAACTCATTCCTTCTACAAAAACTATGACAAGGTGTTGCTAATCCAACTGAGCAAGCTACATAAACTGTCCAACATGAAAAGTAACATGGACATCACTCCACTACCAGTCAGGCATCCATAGCCCTAGTGGAGTTGTTGCTCTAGCTCTGGGGACATTGCTCTACTGCCAGTTGGGCATCCATAGCCCTAGTAGAGTTACCTGCACACCCATACGGTCGCTTGATTTTGGAATTTTATTTCTCTGCTTTTTTTTTGATATTTCTTTCAATGTTTCTTTTTCTTACTTATATTTTGCTCAACCATGTAAGCATTGAAGCCTACGATGGATTTGGGAACCATAGTGGCCACTGGAGAAGACTTAATATTTTTCACTTACCAGGATATCATAGTAGCCATTGTACAATTATTTGGAAATAATTAACATGCATTTTGTGCAAGATCTGAGATGTGCATAAAAGGATCCAACCAAGGGTCAAGTTCTAAGGAAAAGTTCAAATGAGGAAACCATTCCTAGGTAGCCTTCAGAGACCAATATTCAAGAATGAGTGTTTAGACAAAGAACACTAAGGACGGACAGCAAAGCAAACCATTTATCGAACGAGCACAGCCACCGCAGCAGAAAAGAGCACACCCTCTTCAAAGCAAAAAAACCAAGAGACAATCAAAATAGAGCAATGCAAAAACAACAAAATGCAAGCAAACCAAAAGGAAACCTAACCTAACCTATGTACAGATATTTATAGGGGAGAGCCCAATAGATCTCAAGCTTGGAAGTAATGCTTCAGGTGTTTCCCGTTGATCGGCAATGGGACATCCTCACCAGTAAGTGTCTTTAAGTAGAAAGCATTGTCTCCCAGAATTTTAGCTATCTAAAAGGGGCCAAGCCAAAGTTTGTCAAATTTTTTGTGTCCCCCTTTCCTTTCAAGAGCCTTGTCCCAGTATAGGAAAAAAATTTCAATTCTAGAGGCCTTGATCTTGGTTCGACGATCGAACTAGTGTTTGACTATGCCCTGGTGCTTGGAAAAAATTTCTATGGTGCGGTCTTGTACTTCTTCTAAATGCAAGATCTCAGCTAACTAAGCTTCTCTATGGTCTTCCCCATCATAAAACTCATTAATAAACTAGAGGGTGGGGCTTTTTAGGTGGATAGGAAATACAGGCTCTAAACCATAAACTAGGTGAAATGGGGAATCACCAAGGGCAACCTTATGGTGAGTGCGGTCTTCCCAAAGGGCACAGTGAAGTTGGGTATGCCAGTCCTTGGGATTCCTATCAAGCAATTTCTTGATCACTGTGATCAAGTTCTTGTTTGTGGATTCAGCTAGGCCATTGCCTTGAGGGTAGTAATTGGATGAAAATTTAAGGGTGATCCCTTAATCAAAAGCCTAACCAACAAATTTTAATGATGCAAATGCAGGTCCATTATCACATACCAATACATAAGGACAACCAAAGCGATTTAGAATGAAAATTTCTAAAAAATTCATAACTACCTCAGTTGTGCATTACCTACATATAATTTCTTATGTCCATCTAGTATAGTAATCAGTAGCGGTAAGAATGTACCTATGTCTCGTAGATGCTAGAGGCCTTATTAGACCAATGAAATCAAGACCCCATTGTGCAAACGACCTTACCTCCAGAAGAAGTTACAATGGGACAATAGCATTCTTCTCTTTGGTGGCAATAGTCTGGCATGTGTGGCAAGAGTGGACATGATCATGAGCATCCTTGAAGACCGTCAGCCAGTAATACCTAGCTCTTAGTATTTGATGTGCAGTGGAAGGTCCAAATCCATGACCAGTCCCAAACCTATTATGGAACTCCTTCAAGACTTAATCTACTTCCTCCTTGCCAAGGCACCTTTAGTAGATACCTTCATGATTTCTCTTGTATAAAATGGATCCTTGCAGCATAAAACTACTTCTTTTCAGCTTGAGAGCATGTTTTTGAAATCCTTGTAAGTGAGGTGGGCACTTTTGATTCAGTAAATAGTAAACGATGTCCTCATACCATTCACCTGGAGAAACGTCCTCGAGCTAGTATTGTTGCACTGTGAGTTATGGCCTTGCTTCCATTGTTGCTTCAGCAATTGTTTAGGTAAGTGCTTGTCCTCTTACCAATATCATGGGTTGAATCTCCATATCATACTCCTACAGTAATGTGAGCCATTTGGCTCTTCGCTCACCCAATTCATTTTGCATCAGTAGTGTTTTAATGGTTGGGTCAAGAACTATGGCAAACACTTTATTACGTAGGATGTAATGTCTGAATTTCTTCACTCCCCTAACAAGGGCATATGCTTTTCTTTCTATGTTGTGGTAGCATAACTCAGCATCTTTCAAAGGAGCACTCATGAAGGCAATAGAATGCTTGTTTCCCTCTTCATCTTTTTGAATTAGAATGCTAGCACAGGAATTCTCTAAAGCGAATGAATAGATGTAGAGTGGCTTCAGATAGTCTGGGCTAATCAGCATAGGTGCCTCAGCAATTGCTTGCTTAATTTCTTCAAAATTTTGCTTTACTTTGATGGTCCACTCAATCTTGGCATCTTGCTTCAGCATGTCATTAAGTGGCTTGACAATTTTAGGAAAGCCTGTGATGAATTTCCTTACGAACTTGATCTTCCTGAAGAAGGATTTTAATTCTTTCTTGTTGCCTGGTGGTAGAATTTTTAGCAAAGATTGGATGCATTTAGGATCTATGGAGATTCCCTGCTCTGAAATGGTATGTCCAAGCAATCTACCTTTAGTTACTCTAAAGATTCATTTCTTTAGATTAAGTCTCTGCATCTTTGAAACACCTTGCATAAATCAGAGACATGATCACTCTATTTCTTTGAAAACACATCTAAATCATCCATATAGATGATTATGCACTTCCCAATCAAATCTTTGAAAGCAATATCCATGGAAAGTTGGAAAGTGGCACCAGCATTGATGAGCCCAAAGGGAATGAGCCCAAAGGGAATTCTTCTGTAAGCAAAGGTCCCCCACTTGGTGGTGAATGTTGTCTTATGGCGATCTTCATATTGCACCATAACTTGGTTGTATCTAGAGTACCCGTCAAGAAAGGACATCATTTGGGAGTCGTTGATGATCTACAGTACCTCATCCAACGAAGGAACTTGATAGTTATCTTTCTACGAGGCTCTATTCAAATTGCAAAAATCAACACACAATCTGCTTTCTCCATTATTTTTTCTAACAAGGACCAGGTTGGCCACCCAAGTAGAATGCTTGGCTGGGAAGATAATTTTGGCTGAAAGAAATTTTTGCACCTCTTTGTATATGATTGGTTCCATCAAGGCGTTGATAGGGCGTTGTCGTGGTTGGAATGGTCGCACTTCTATCTTGAGAGGGATGTTATGTCTGATGATAGAGTTGTTGTAAGTCTTAAGGTCTTCATAGCTCCATGCTACCACATCGTGATACTTTCATAAAGCATCCACAATCCCTTTCTTTTCTTCTGTAGTACATACTTTTTCAATAAAAACATTTTTGATCTCCTTAATAGTCCCAAGGTTGCGAGCATCACATTGGTTGCTTATGGCTTCCTTCTTCATTTGTCGATCCTAATATATAATTTGATCTAAATCAAAAATGTGCTCCAACTAAACCATCCCTCAGGGAATCATGTTGGTTTTCAGGTTAATTACCCCTTCTATGTCCAATTCAGCTTCTTTTGGGTCAACTTCATCAATGATTTGGGTGGCAAAGGCATTGAAGCTTGTGATGAATTTGAGGATGTGCTTATTGTCATTGAAGACTTGAAAATGAGTGACATTGTTAGGGTCGGATGGTGTAGAAGTCAGCTCAATAGTGAATTTCTTGAGACCCGACGAGGATAGGTGTTACAATGAGTTGGCTATTTGAGCCAAAGCATCAATTGTGTGGTTCTGGGCATGAGGAATCAACTAAATATTGAATGCGTCTAGCCCCTCTAAGATGTCCCAGACCCTATTCCTATAGTTTTCCAATCTTCTATCATGACAGGAGTATAGCTTTCTAACTTTTTTGACCACCAGCTCGGAATCACCAAAAACTTGCAACAACTTAACATTTTTCTTCAGGGCCATTAGAAGACTATGGACTAAAGCTTCGTACTCTGCTACATTATTGGTGCAATAGCATTGAAGTCTATGGGTAGTGAAATAAGACTTACCCATAGGGATGACTAGTTTGAATCTGGAGTCAGCTCCTTGCTTGGACTTGGACCCATCAAAGTGTAATGTCCAAAATTTGGAAGGCTTTTTTATGTTGGGACCACTGAGGAAATCACTACCTTTAGGCTACAATTCATCATTTATGGCTTCTAAGGTAGATACTAGCTTGGTGTGGTAGAGGGTTGGCTACCTTGATGGTATCTCTCTCTCAGGAATAGCTAACTTCTTGACATGTTCTACTATTGTTTGACATAGGCAGCATTCAAATTCAAAGTGAGTCGCATCATGCACCCTACACCAATTTGGGATCAGAAGCTCTTAGAAATCCATTCTTGCACCCAAGCTAAGCTAGTTTTGTATGCACTTTTCCATAAAATCTTGAAATTTTTCCAACAATCCCAATGTGTTATCCTTAGGGGTTTCCTCACCATCGGATTCTACTAGGATCTTCATGCTCTTAGGTGTATGAGTTAAATTAACTAGAGGATTACATTGCACCAGGAGGAATTCAAATACCATCTCTTCTTCTTGAGTCTCTGTCTCTTCTTGATAAACAAAGGGACAATAATTTCCCAGCTTAGTTTCATCAAATAACACCTTGTTCAATTTGTTATATACAGTGATCATGAACTTCATGTGTGGCTCTCGCTCGATGCAAATCTAATTGGGCAGTCCTTTCCATGGAAGCCACATATGGGAAAATTTTGTTGTAGCTGTAGACACGTAAAATGTACATGCACTCGATCCTGATCTACTAACATCGTTTCATCATGAATTATCCCTCTATCTAACCATTTAATTGAATAGCCTTATTTGATTAAAGTCATCATAATTCCCCTTTTAATTAAATAAATCCATTGATTTAATTAAATCATTGTCTATGTGTAATTAGCTAGGTCATTTCATCTTCCTATCTTTATTTAATTAAATAATCCATACTATTCTATTAAATCTCTAAAGTTCATCTAATTAAATTAAATAAATCAAACATTTATCTAATTTAATCTAACATCACCCCCTTTGGTTAAATAAATCAAAATATTTATTCAACTAGTTCTTAATCACTTTCATCTATTTTTGATTTATTTCAACCCACAAATCTAAATCAAATAATCAAATCACCTAATCTCCTCTTAAATTAATTAAATCCTGATTAATTTATTCCTAATCACTCAAATCCTCTAGATTTTACAACTTGCACATGAAAATCAATTTAATTGATTTATAAATCATCTATTTTCATTCAAAAAAGGCATCAAAGATGGAATATTCCTCAAATTTGAAAAATCCATCTAAAAAGGTCTTGTCCTCCAAAAAAAGGATTTAAAATCTCTTACATGTCCTTTTCTTGATCCATGTGCATTTGATTTACCTTTCACCTCATCCTTCAAGCCATATTTTGAATTTGAATCTCCGCCCTCCTTGCACATCCTCCATCCACTAATAAGTTGACAAGTGGCACTTTACCATTGGCTAATTCTTAGTCCCACATTGCTCTATTTTGGGCATGCTTTCAACTTGTCAATCTATAAATAAGAGGTTAATCTCTTCATTTTAGCATCCACAATTTGAGCAAAGTTATTATACTCAAATTACTAGCAAATTTCATCCCTTATCATTGAGTTCATAGCTAGGTTATCCAGATTTTTCTATTGGACTACTCATCAAGCATCAACAAAGTGGATCAAATCTCTTCATAAAATCAACATTGCACCATTGGAGTTGGGAAAGGGCCAATTTTCACATCAAAATGGCACCAATTCCCTCAAGAGATTAGGAGTTTTCTTGCTTTAGAATAGATTTTGATATGCTTTCAAGTTTCATTGTGTTCTTCCTTTCATTTTCTATCTCTTTTGCTATTCAAATGAATTTCTTGAGGAATCCTTATTCTTGCTTGCATTTCACCTTCTAATGTGTTTGTTCAAGTTGTTTTTTAGGTATTGAGACTGGGGTTCACACATTTGGCGCTAGAAGGAAGGCCTACCGGAAGATCAAATCACATTTTTTGAGAAATTTCCACGGTTTTTTATGTTTTTGGTGTTTACAACAAATAGAACCGCTCATAGTCCAGCATCACCATACAAAACCACTCAAAAATTCAAACTGCACCACTAGAATCAAACTGTACCACTAAAAAATCAAACTGCACCACAAAAATCTCCAGTGTCGCCATATAGCGCCGCTACAAAATCAAACAGAGCCGCCATCACAAACAGAGCCGCTGGAAGTTCTTAGTTTTTCATTCAAACTTAAAATGACCATATCTTGGTCATTTTTTGGTCTTTTTCGAAGCTTTTTCTTTTTAAATGGGGTAGAATTTCATAAGCTATCCAATGGTGTAGGTTATTATCAACTTTGATGGAGTTAAAATTTTCAAACTTTCATTTAATGTTAAATCATAATGAAACTCGGTCTAACTTTTAGGGTTCTTATGCTCAATCATCTATCTAACCCTCATATCTTCTTGTTTCTTGATTTCATTTAACATTTGGAGCTTGTATTGCAGGTTTTGAAGGATAACAGAGCATGGAAGTCAAAGAAAAAGCATTATCACATCATTGTAACAAGTGTTTTTAAACACTTTGGGAAGAAATTATAATCCGTCTTCTAAGGATTTGCTATCTTTCAAGCTTTTAGGACCTACTAAATTTTGTTTGGGCTTTTAAAAAGAACCTTTTCATTTTTTTCAAAGGCTTAAAATGAACATTAGGACTACAACTTACTAGAATTTGTTTTTTGGTTAACAATTGAACAAAACAACTGTCATTTGTCCTTTGGTGCTTTAAAAAGAACTCACAATTTCTTTGTGGCCTTAAAATGAACAAGTAAAACTTTGTCTTCGTGATGGCTTACTTAAACTAACATAATTGAAAAATGACATATGCACTTCTCTCGCACTTTATAGCGATCTTGAGAATCAAAAGGCCTTTTTTTGTGGTTTTAGGTTGAGATAAAGCAATCACCTCCACACTTGATTTTTGGGTTTAAAATTGAACAAAATCTTGTGCGAGAGTGAATTAATTTATTGCATGTGTTCTCCCTTTGTTTCTAAACAAGGGCTGATTGAACTATGAATATTTGTATTCACTTTTGTTTATCTTAGAGGGTCTGCCTTGCGGAAAAATTACTCACCCAATGGAATGACTCAACTGGTAACACTCTAAATCCAAGAGTTTTTCCAACCGGGATATAAATGTGGGTATTGGAATAAATGCTAGTATCATGCGGTTGGCTCCGATGAGATGGATCTGAAAAGGGACTCTCACCATATGGGTCAATCTCCATGAATGAAAAGTCTGAACTAAAACCCTTGTTTGTAGTAACCAACCAGTCCATCCAACGAGTTTATCAAAGTGGTGCATTGGAACTTAGATTCCAAGAAGCCATTTTCCATGTCCGATCTTGGTTAAAGTATAGAGGTTAAGACTTCATTCTTAACATACCTTTATACTCTTTCCTTGATTGCATGTAAAATCATCTCTTCTACTACGAAGGGCATGAGGCAATCCCACCAAGAAAAATGTACCAATTGAGCTAGGATGTTATATTGCTTATGAGTCAAAACACCTTGCTTGTTCGAAAACATTGGGAAACACACATTCAATAGGAAAATCAAAATTTCAAACCCCTTAGTTAGAGAAAATACCTTTGACAAAACCCAAGAACTGTTGCTTACCCTGGGGATTATGTCCTTAGAGATTTCTAAGAAATTGGGTTTACATCTTAATTTGCTTCTACCAAGGTAAAAATTAGGTAACCATTGCCTTGATTTCCTTGAATTCCACATAGCACTTTGTGGGATGAAAAGAAGTTAGGACATTGGACATTTAGTTTGAAAATCTAATCAAGAAAGTGTTTGTGGTAAAAGAAATTCACTAATCAAGATGAAATCAATTGAACACCACACATGTGATTGTGCATCTTTTGTCTTATGGTCTTTTGAGAAAACATTGATCTTTTGGTTTGAAGGGAAAAATATTTTCTTCAAAACCTTGGCCTTGTAAACAAATCCTTCTTCGGTTCATTTAGGATCAAAATCAAACACTTCATCCATCTCAAACATTTATCATCCCATCCCACAAGCAACTTTGTAGCTTTGGAAACATCATTATCTAGACTTGGGTACATCCTTAAAACAAATCAAAATCACCTTATTTAATTAGGAGTATGGGAATGCATCCTTTCTCATACCTCTAGTTAAATTAGCACACCTTTGAACAAGTTTATCCTAAAGATCACATCCAACATCTTAGGTTTTACAAGATGATTATCCAATCAAAACCAATCAAAATCAAATCCTAAAGTCTAGCATTGATCCAAAGTTCCTAAGAAAAACAACACCCATATCATTCACCTCTTTCATCCTTCATCTCATCATTGGTCCTAAAAACCTTAGAGGTCACTTTTGCAACAAAGTCAAAACACAAGAAGAACATGGAATATAAACTTGATCCATACATCATAAGTGGTCTAAACCAACCAAATTATCAAAGCCTTACAATGCCAATTGATTTTCAAAAGTCACATTTATACAATCCATACATGGGATCATTATCTCCTACAAAACTCAATTGTACAACAAATGTGAGTATACCCAATCTAAATCTTGGAACACCTTTTCCGATGGTAGATTTAAATCCAAGTCCAAATTTACAAATCTATCAACCAAATACTCAATGCATGAGTCTTCAACAAAACAACATTATCCCACCAAATCCATACATGCCAAATGAGAATATACCAAGTACAACTATACCAAACATGAACATTTCAAATCCACACTTGGTAAACTTTTGGATAGATATGTTTTCAAATCACACGAATGTTGTTCAAAATCCATCACATCCATATGTCCCCCTCACCTTTCATAATGACCCCTCATCATCATCATTTAATGCAACACTGCAAACCTCTCTCCCCATGACCTCACAAGGAGAAGGTGACCTATTCGGACCAGGGGGAATTTTTGATCAAACATCATAATTTCCCCAAGGGAGCATGCCACTCACTCTACCACCACTCCCACCCTTTCCATTAACATTTGTATCACCTCTTAGTTTGGGGCTACCTTCGCTACCACTACTCATCCAAAACATCCCCCCAACCATCAATCAAGGCACCATACCAAATCCTCCCCCCTTACCATCGATATCACAAAAACTGATGGGAACCATCCCCATAGCACAAGAAAACAACGCATCATCTCTCATCCCTCAAAACATGGTCTCTCAAGGACTAACCATATCAATTGCACCATCCACCACTCAAATCCCAATCATCAAAACGATGATACCTCTTATCACCACAACAAGCACTATTCCAAAACTACCACCACCACCCAAACCAAACACATCAAACCAATACAACATTGTGTTGAAATCCACTCAATAGGCTATTTATCAGAAGGCACTCCAAAAAAACCAAAACCGACAAGCTACACAACGAGCTGCACAAGATGCTCAAGTGCAAGTGCAAGCTCAAGCCCAATACCAAGCCCAACAAGCAAATTTTGTTCAAAATCCCAACAAAATGTTAATGACTCCATGTATTGATCCAAGTCAACTGTCACATGATCAATACCTATCCATCAACGAACACATGGAAGATGTTTCTACCTCATCCAAAGATCAAATCAACATACATCAAGAGTTACCTTTTGATCATGATAAGAATCCCTCAACAATATCTGACAATGATTTATTTCAAGGAGTGTTAACATTATTTGATCCTGTAATCAACAATCCATCGACCAATGATCATGTTGAAAATGTCTCTACATCACATAATAAGTTAGAGGACATATCTCAAAAATTTATTCTAAAGCATGATGAAAATCTCTCACCAAATTCTAGCAATGGTCATTTCCAATACATATTGACATCCTTCGACCTCATGATTGTCGATATTGAAGGAATCTTCAACTCAACACTTGATCCAAATTCACTCAAAGATCAAGAGGATATTGAGCCACTTCCTATGCCTAATGAAGATATCCAAGAACCCTTTGTAAGAAATCCATCCTTTGAAATTGACCCATGTCAAGAACTTGATCCAAAGCATGTTGAAAGCAATTCTCAAATCATTCAAGATCAAGAATTCATATCTCCAAGATATTACAATAAACTAATGGACACTCTCCTATCTATACATGATGATCATATCCATATAGCACATACTCCTCCATCTACCCATGAGATGCTTTCTCTGGATGGACACATAGATGATCTTCATTTAGAGCAGGATTTCGTTACAAAAAAAGAGCAAGTTATTAATTCCTATAGTCAAACTGAGTTGTCAACATCAGGATCAGATATATCCCAAATCCAGACTGAGGACATCATGTATGAAGATATCCAGCATTATCCACTCATAGAAATAGGTCAGACGGAACAGGACATTCTAAAGTTAGTAGAGAAGCAAATTGAAATAGCATCATTTGTACTGGTCATTTATCAGAGAGTGCTTACTAAATAAGACATCTCAGAACATGAAGAATCAAAGAATGAAGGTAATAATTCCACAACACTAGGGGAAACTATGTCTCAAGTAAACATCAACATAGGGAGCACGAAGAGTCCTTATGATGAAACCAATGCCAATACTACAACTAGCCATGTCATGAATCTTCATCCACCCATCACCCCATCCATGAATTGGGACCAATGTCAAAAGAAAGATTTGAATCAAAGCACAAGGAACATTATTAAAGTATAATAAGCCAAGAAGCATAATATACTAAATCAAATACAAGTGGATACCAAAGAATACAAAGAAAGATTATCCCTGTCAAACTCCATTATTCAAAGAAACTATGGGGAAAATTAAGAAAGGGAAAAGTATCCATCAAATATGTCCACAAAAGCAAAAGAAGGCTTCACAAGCAATGTACAAAGTATATCAAGCAGTTGATCCTAATTACATGCACACTTCCATATCCACCCATCATTTCTCATCTTCCCAAGTTTGGAGAGTGAAAGGTTCCAAACTATCAACCAATCCATCTCCTATCCCTAAACACACTCCATCCACACCTCCATACATGATATCCGATTCTAACATTGACTATGTATTAGCAATAACCCTTTATCATAAGGATTCTGAAGGCACTCTATCACGATGTGCGCACAAAGATAAAGTTAACTTTGGTATTGACAAAGCAGATCAAGAATGCATTCAAGTGCACATATCTTAGCAAAGAAACTTCTTCAGGTAGGATACCGATGGAACATTATGACAAAAGCATCTACATCGACACCACTAGGTGGGTCAGCATGAATCTTTCAGATAAACCAAAAAAATAAAAAATAAATATGAAAATCTAAAAAAATCAAAAAAAGGATTGAAAATAGTAAAGAAAAAAATTGTCCTCTAGTGAAAACTGCATGGGCGGCGCTTTGGGAAAGTACCATGATGAAAACTTGGAAAATAGGCATCATGTGTAGAATCAAGCATCTATGTGCATCGGTTCAAGTGAAAGCATCTCATCCCATCCATAATAAATCCAGCATCCCATCTATCTCAACCATAATAAATCCATTCATCCATGAGCCATTTATCCAATACATTTCATCCATCTGCATCCATAGTCCAAGTTATCTTGATCTTGAAAAATTTTGGTGCACACTGGTAAACATCTTGATATGGGCCGTTTTCATTGATCTTATCCTATCCAGCATTATCTGAGCCATGAAGCATTATCCAATGAAGCATTCCTCTATTCAAACACCTTATCTTATCACATGATAATCCCTATCCATCCATCCATACATCTATCTGAGCATCCACACATGGCATTCCATACGTTGCTAGACATTGGGGGCAGATATTTACATCTTTCTTCGGGAATAAATATTGATATATATCCTCCAACTTATGTGGTCATCTAAACATTGGAAAATGTGAAATCAAATTGGTCCACCACTTGTGAGCAAAACAAAAATCACTAGCCCATGGCATATTTTGATGAGAACATATCCTTATCAAGCTTTATCTTTCATCGAGCATCAATCCAAACAATCACTATCATTTGCATCTAATGTTTGCTTCAACATCACATCAAATCATCCAAAACATATTTTGTTCCAAACCAAGCTTCATCAATCTTGATAAAATCAAATCCAATCAATCCATCATCATCTTGGGATATCCATCCTAATCCTTGTGTTGCTTAACACTATCCTTGCATTGTTGTGTATCCTCAACAATGTTATCATCATCAATCCATTGATTCGATCAATTAACCTTAGTTTGGTTTTCAACAAAATCCCAAAATAGATCATTGATATCGTCACTCACATCCATATCCAAATCGTCAAAATCATGCGAAAAATCCAAAAACATTCAAAAAACCAAGAAAATCCAAAAACATCCAAATCATATCAAAATCCAAAAACACTCAAAAAGTTAAAAAATGTCAAAAACATGTTATCTGAACTACATCATCTCTGAGCTTAAGTGTAGGCAAGGCTAATCTTTGATCAGCCCCCAGACACAAAAACACAAAAACATTGAAAAACATCAAAATCCAAAAACATTCAAAAAACACAAAATACAAAAACATTCATAAAATTTCATAAAATCAAAACAGTCATAAAATCAAAAAACTCAAAAATAGCCTCAAAACATTTCAAAACATCAAAAACATTCAAAAAACCCAAAAAATTTGTCCATCTCATCTCGCTTTAATTTGAAATAATCAATCATCCATAATAAATCAATCATCACACTCACCCTTGGGCAAAACAAATAGAAACAAGTACAACAATCAACAAAAGCAAGCTTCAAACGTAAAATCAAAAGAAAACTTCAAACTTTTAAATGAAAAATTAAAATCTTGATCGTTTTCAAACATGTCAGACAACCTTATATCAACAGCTTATCAAACAACTTATCAACCCATTATCATCCTATACAATGCATGTCCTAGGATATATCATTTTTACAATGGGCATCATTTTGGATATCACTTTGGATACTTATCCTAAACAAAACACATCCCTTTGGCTGTAGGTATGAAGAACATTGACTTGTTTGTTTACTGGATCTTTTCTTTTGATTTATCTTATTGCACTCATTCCAAGGACCTCTCAATGATGTCCCCAATGAAGGGATTTAGAGAGATAGGAATGGGGCAATGATCATTATCTTTTTATCTGCTTCGCTTGTTGGACATTCTTGTAATATAACTTGGCGAATACTTGCTTTGTTAGGTATTTCCTAGCAAGGTTTCCATATGTCAAGTATGAACAAGAATACTTCTATCTATTTTTTGAGTCAAATTCCATCGCATTAGGTACAACACCATCCTGGTTCTTTATACCCTGATGCATCATGCCTACATGTGTTATCAAACATAAGGTAATTGGCCTTTGAAAATTCCAACTCCTCATAAAGTAATCATCGTCGTCGTCATCATCATCATCTCATGTCTTGTTGGAATCTCTTATTTTCTTCTATCTCTTGCATCTATCTTGCATCCACAAAACCGTCAACATACTGCATAATGAATATCATATCATATAGAAAGCATTAATCATGCCACATGCATTCATCCCCATCATTGCATAATATAGATTGGTTATTCTAAACATCTCATAAACCATACATTTATCATCTATTTTCATAATCATCCATGCATCATCATATCATATCATGTGCATCCATATCATCCATTATATATAAACATCATAATCATCTCATTTATATCATCAATAATGTAACTTTCATGGTACAAATCAGGATCAAGTGGGTGTAATATATCAAAATAGGCATGAGGCTACCCATGGTTGATCACTGTCTACATCATCAAATTTGTCTACATCAAATATTCGAGTTGAACTGATCTTGAACCTCTTTGTCGAGAGATTGACCCTCAAATCAAACCTCTTTGCCTAATCTCTCGAGGGGGCAATACCCCGGTGTAATTCTTCATTTGTTGGGGCAGTAGTGGGGCATCCGGAAAAAAAATCAGAGAATTATTGACCTTTTATCATGGCAAGGTTATTCTTTGAACCAACGTAACAAGTACATTGCTTCAAAGAGGGGCAAAATGTAGACACATAAAATGTACATGCACTCGATCCTAATCTACTAACATCATTTCATCCTGAATTATCCCTCTATCTAACCATTTAATTGAATAGCCTTATTTGATTAAAGTCATCATAATTCCCCTTTTAATTAAATAAATCCATTGATTTAATTAAATCATTGTCTCTGTGTAATTAGGTAAGTCATTTCATCTTCCTATCTTTATTTAATTAAATAATCCATATTATTTGATTAAGTCTCTAAAGTTCATCTAATTAAATTAAATAAATAAATCATTTATCTAATTTAATCTAACATCACCACCTTTGGTTAAATAAATCAAAATATTATTTAACTAGTTCTTAATCATTTTCATCTCTTTTTGATTTATTTCAACCCACAAATCTAAATCAAATAATCAAATCACCTAATCTCATCTTAAATTAATCAAATCCTGATTAATTTAATCCTAATCACTCAAATCCTCTAGATTTTGCAACTTGCACATGAAAATCAATTTAATTGATTTATAAATAATCTATTTTCATTCAAAAAAGGCATCAAAGATGGAATATTCCTCAAATTTGAAAAGTCCCTCCAAAAAGGTCTTGTCCTCCAAAAAAATCATTTAAAATCTCTTACATGTCCTTTTCTTGAGCCATGTGCATTTGCTTCACCTTTCACCTCATCCTTCAAGCCATATTTTGAATTTGAATCTCCCCCTCCTTGCACATCCTCCATCCACTCACAAGTTGACAAGTGGCACTTTACCATTGGCTAATTCTTAGTCCCACATTGCTCTATTTTGGGCATGCTTTCAACTTGTCAATCTATAAATAAGAGGTTAATCTCTTCATTTTGGCATCCACAATTTGAGCAAAGTTATTATACTCAAATCATTAGCAAATTTCATCCCTAATCATTGAGTTCATAGCTAGGTTATGTAGATTTTTCCATTCAAGCACTCATCAAGCATCAAAAAAGTGGATCAAATCTCTTCATCAAATCAACATTGCATCATTGGAGTTGGGAAAGGGCCAATTTTCACATCAAATTGGCACCAATTCTCTCAAGAGATTAGGAGTTTTCTTGCTTTAGAATAAATTTTGATATGCTTTCAAGTTTCATTGTGTTCTTCCTTTCATTTTCTATCTCTTTTGCTATTCAAATGAATTTCTTGAGGAATCCTTATTCTTACTTGAATTTCACCTTCTAATGCATTTGTTCATGTTGTTTTGCAGGTATTGGGATTGGGGTTCTCCAAATCTAATTGGGAAATCCTTTCCATGGCAGCCACATATGGGAAAAGTCTGTCGCAGCATATCAATTTAAGGCTTGGGTGAAGTCCCGTCCCAATATGATTCCATATGCATCAGGAATATCCGCAACTTGAATTTCAATGACTTGTTGCACCCTCAAGTCTATGGAAATCTACATTGGGATCTGGTTCATTTCTCCCATGATATTTATCTTAGTTTTGTCCAGTTGAGTCACCTTTTTCCTCGAAGGCACAGGGGTAATCCCAAGGGCCTTGCATATGGCCAAGGGTATGACGTTGGCTGATGCTCCGAAATCAATCAAACAATTATGTATATTTTTTCCAAATATCCAGATGGTGGTGAGAAAAGGTGGTGTTTCCAATTTCCCTTGGAAGAAGCCCATAAGCATGTCCACCTAGGCAACTTGAGGTTTGTTTTTATCACCAATCTTGTCCTTAAATTTCCCAGAGGGTAAATCCCTAGGGGTTTTCCTATGGTTCTGATCCAATTCTTTGGCGGGTTGCTTACCCATAGGCTAATTGGAGGGATTATCCTTCCTTTTCCAGATGAGGTTTTGGATCACAGGTTCTTTCCTAGGATCTTCAAAGGTGACACTTTTTGTTGATGTTTTTAGCATTGCTTCAGACAATGGGGTTCCATTAAGTATCATAAAGAAGGAATGCCTTAGGGTAGGTACTTTGAGCAATTCGAAGGTAGATAGACTAATTTTTACCTTCTTGAAATATTCTGCTACATATTCACCCATTTGTTCAATCTCAGAATCAAAGGATCGGCCGATGGGGAACTATCAGGTTGGGTTTTTGTTTGGCTCAACTAGTTTTTTTATTGGCCTTGAGGTTGATTTTGGGACCTATCCTTGTTGAAATATTGGGTGGGTACATGGGGAGGCCCAAGATTATTGCTAGCATTCATATCAAGTGGAGTACTAAAGTTATTTGGTGGGGTAGAAGTAGTAAAGGGTCCACCAGCCTGCCTATTTCTAAGTAAGTAGGGAATTGATCTTGGGTGAAACATATGAATTTTGTCTACATATTGTTCTTCCTCATCTACTAGACCATTATCTACTACATCCAAAAGCCTTGATAAGATTACTTCATTACTTACCTCTTGTACTTTTTCATTCTGGATGGAAGCGACCACAAGGTAGGAAGATTCATAAGGCTCAGATGGGACAATGTCCCTACAACCCACACTATCAACAGCATTTTGGACCTCCACTTGGAAAATTTCAGCGATTGTCTAGAATTCAGAAAAAACCTCACTCAAAGTGTCTTCTTGTCTTGTGGAACCGGCACCATCCGGGCAGAGTGGCCTTTGTGAGATACACTCCACTAGTTGTCTTTTCATTGCCTGCAAATTGATCTAGAGGAGTAGGAAAACCCCCATTATTGGGTCTCATATTCCACATACGATTCTGCCTCTGAAACGGTCTCCTCTCAAAGTTCTGACTTGAATTCTTCCCTCTATCATAGTTTTGTCTAGGAGAAGTGTCGGCTTCACAACTATCCCTACCATCCCTATTATCTTTGTTGTCCTGATTAACTTTAGCCTGGAGGCTACATTGGGAGGCCTATAGCTGATTGTTTTGATTTCTCAGGTGCGTCACCTTGGTGGACATTTTCTTTATCATTTCTATCAGCTCTTCGAATTAGTCTTTCTTAGTATTGCTCGGCTATGGCACTTGATTTTGGAGGAAAATAGGTGGGGCTACTGGCTAGTTTTGATGTGTTGGAGGAAATTCCAGTCTCAAAAAATATAATGGCACTTCCAGCTGTTGAGAGTACACTTGTTGTTGTTGGGGAGCTTGAGGATAGGTCTGTTGTTGTTGTGGTTGCAAGTAAGAAAGCACAAGAGGTGCATGATTCATCGGCAACCTAGGGTGCAAGATGATAGGCAGTTGTGGCACTTGGTTCATGAAAGGTGTATGATGAGTGAATGCTTGGTTAAGCCCCTGAACCTACATTGGATGGGATATCGGACCGAAAGAGGGCAGCGGACCAAAAATATTCTTCCCTAAGTTAGCACTAGTGACAACAGCTTTTGCATAAGCATCCACTAGCATAGTAAGCAGTAGGTACATCCTTTTTACCAATGCTAATGTGAGATTATCTAGTACTTCATAGTATATGAGCAAGGCTACATCGTCATTGTGTACATATGGATCTTGAAGTCTCATGAATCCATGATGGAAGTGATCATTGAAAGAGTTGATCGGTTCATTAATTTCTCTTTGGATAGACATAAACTGTCAGTATAGCTCTAAAGGGCTGATCAGAATTTTATACTTCTACAAGAAGGCATTCTTAATGAGGTTCCATGAAGTAATGGACCCTCTCAGAAAATTGATGTACCAGTAAAAAGCCTCCTCTCCCAACGAATATGGAAAGAGGTGGCATGCAATGTCATCATGACCGATCTACATATCTGTAATTCTTGTTTCAAATATCTTGATGTGTTTTTCTGTCATCCTTTGCAGGTCGCGAGGATTAAAATTCGAGCAAAAGCCATCTAGATTCTTGGGTATGTCATGATAAGCATTGAAGTGCAATAGCAACAGATTTTTCACCAACCAAGCCATGACGAAAGGCGGAGGAAATACCTGCTGTTGAGGGACAATAATCTGGGGATGCACCTATTGTTGGACAGTAGCCTAGGAATGTACCTGGGCTGCAGTTGTTTGGACTATGCCTTGAACTTGAAGGGCAGGGAGAGTGATATCTCCCTAGCTGTCAGACATGAGACGTGCAAAAAAAGTTTGATATGGATGGGTGGAGG
This sequence comes from Sequoia sempervirens, assembly GCA_007258455.2. Lineage (NCBI taxonomy): Eukaryota > Viridiplantae > Streptophyta > Pinopsida > Cupressales > Cupressaceae > Sequoia > Sequoia sempervirens. The sequence goes on from VDFB02000015.1 coordinate 112,115,341, forward strand.
ATGGAAAAGTGGTGAATGGAGGTGAAGGTGGAATGGAATTGAATGGGATGGAGGAAGAGGAAGATTCAATGTCTCCTCATTTATTTTGTTTAGCCTTGGTGGGGGGCTATAACTCTGGAAGTCCCCCCTTGTTTGGTGTTGACCTTAGAATTTTCTAAAATATTTTATGGGAGAATGATCTGATTTGATCTAGCTTCACACCACCCTCCTTCTAGCGCCAATGTTGTTGATGGGTTTTTTTGCACACTTTCTCAACATAGGTAGTGTGTAGATGCACTACCTCTCTTGAAATGAGACTTCCAACAACAAGTTGTTGAAAATCACCCCAAGGTCTCTAAGGTGTCAGGTCATGACTTGCATGGAATTCCTCAGTTGATATTTGATGTGATTTTGCTGGAAATCATAGGGTAGACATACGTAACTAGATGCGAAGTGGATCTTAAAGTCTAAAGTTTCTGAGATGGGAGTTAAGGTGCACTTTGTTGTAGGTTCAAACAACAATCTAAAACTTTAGTATTTTCCTTAAGTTTTAGCTTTAAAATGTGCAATGAACCTTAGCATAGGGTTTTTCTAAAAAGAGAGGAAAAGGGAGCAGGTAAGAGGGAAGGTACCTAGATCTCCAACTCACTATGAACAGTAATCATGGAGTTCCTGCTATGGATATCTTCCTTTAAACAAGATTTCACTTAACCAAAAATAATCACAGTATCATGAAATTTGTGCTATCTTCTAAGGTCTACAGATATTTCACCATTCATCCACCACATACATCCATGAATAAAGATAAAAATCTAGAGCGGCTTCAGGTTTCAGCCCAAACTAACTTTACAAGACCATTTACCAGTAGTAAATAGAAAAAAGTATGGACAAGAAGGCATCAACATAGCAGAAATTTCTATGCTCACAGAAAAACATCACTAAATCTATCTAAGCAATCTAAAACCAATTAAAATAGCAATATAAATTTAACTAGAGCATCTAACTATGGGAGATTGAATCATGAAACATGTATAGAAACTCAGAAAATGCACCAATTCAATGTATTTTCATTAGGAATTTCTACAGCATGTCATTACAACAACTCAACTTTCTCTTGAAAATGAGAGGAGACCGTCCATTTATAGTGTCCAAAAAGTAGAATGAATGGCCAAAATTTAAACTCATTGTGTGGCCAAGATTCACTACAACTTAGGGTTCTACCTACCCCCCAATATATTTCAATTTAAAATACAACTTTTTCTTTATCCCTATTTTGTCCTCTAGTGACATCACTATAGCCGTTTTGTATTTTGTTGATTTCCCTTTTGTTGTAGCTACTCTATCAAGAATTCTTCATTAATAATAGGGTTGTCAAGTCTTGCTTCTTCAAAGTTGCATATTCCATGAACTTCAGAATTACCAACTGGAGCTTGTCAACCTCCAAAAACTCATATCATAGCAATTGATAACTCTACTCCTTGGATTTGTCTGGAAACCTTTCCCAGTCTTCATCATACTTGGAAGTCTGGTCCTTGATTTTCAGTTTTGACTGGGTGAAGGCATAGGTAGAAAAATTCATGAAATCTATGGTTATCTCCTCTGACATTCTGTCCTCCATCCTTTTCTGAAAAATGGGGCCTTATCTTATCTGGGTCCATTTGTACGGCAGGCCTCTCATAGCCTGTCATTAGCCTCAGGTATCGGGTGCAATGTGCTCTAATTTCCTTGACCCATTCAATATCTAGATCCACTTTGTCAAGCAACTGCTCAAGCATTTTTTTTCCTATTCTCAAAGTCCCACTTCCATACATCCATCAACCAATGATCATCCCTTTTGAATGCAAGCTCTTTCTCCCACATTGCGCTTGGCAGTTTAAGAATAGCCTTAATCTTTGAGTAGGTGGACTCATATCTCGTAGGAAAATCAATGCAGAGCTTTCTGGTACCCTCAAGAGACTGTTGTAGGTCTAAGAACTTGTTTGCTATTAGCACAGCCCGACTGATGCCCATGTTTCCAATGTACAGAAACTGTCGGAACTAGATTTCTGTAGTCTTGTCCAAACTCTTTCTCTTTTTTAGCTTATTAATTTTCTCCTTAGACAGCAGTTGCAGTGGATCCAAAGATGCAATAGGCACCTCTTCCGCCAAGGGCCATTGTTGAATGTACGCCATCAGGTTAGCTACTTGTGCCTTAAGTTCTTCCTTTGAAGTCTTGTCTTGTTGTATGAGATGCACCATGGTAGTGACGGACTCCTAGATGTGTTCCACATTTTTTCCCTCGTGGCTATTCCCAAGTCAATAGTAGAAATATTATAGCTTATTCCTTTTGCTCCCACTATCAGTGTTGCAACCTAGACAATCTTAGATCCAGAAACATCCATTGTCACTTTGGATCTGACCTTGGCCTTTTTCTCTTTTTTGGTAGTGCTTTGTGCCCTAGATAAGATAGCTTCTAGTCTCTTTCTCAGATTGCTCAGGACGGGAGCCCTCTCTTCAAGTTGCTTCTCTAGCCATTCAGGCATCTGAGCCTTCTCTTTAGGTGACTCACGATCAACTTCTTCTTTATCTTTTTTTATTTCAATCTCCTTCTTAGGAGCCCCTTCTTCTACCTTCACATCTTCTTCATCCTCATCGGAGCCAGTTAGGTATGGGAAACAAATTCACCCTTCTTACAAAGTACACAGTCATTTGCATATAATGTTTTGTGCGCACCTCCTTGTCATCTTGGAAATTTTCCTAGAAATATTCTACATGATGCAAATGGGCATACCCTGGTCCAAGTTCCTTCCTTGCATACCCATACGGGTCCATTTGTGGGTGAGTAGTGTGTAGGAAAAAATGATATTCTACTAGTTCCTTATGAGAATTCCTAGTATACTGGGAGGTTTGCAATTTGTACATATCCTAGCCGAAAGTTAAGGGATAAGGGATCCCCACCAAATTCTTGCTACTAAGAACTGAATGTACATGTTTTAGCTATTGGGGGAGTCCCAGCACTATGATTCGGTCATTGGGGTACCGGGGTAGCTTATTCGGCCTCTTTATGTAACCTTGGGCATGAATGTAGGTGAACTTGGGGTATTGAACGAACAAGAAGGCATATTATTTCAAGAATGGCTAAGCACTGTGAGAGACCCTTCTTTCAAAATATCCTCCAAGGAATCTAATAATTTCACCCACAAGGCGTCATTCATTCTGCAATACTCCTTAAAATTTCTGAACTGGAGTTGGGGGTATCTATCATAGACCTTCAATTCTCAACCTAGTTCTTCATCAGATACACTGAACAACCCAGCGTATTGTCTATGTTCGGCCAGTGAGTAAACAAGGTAGGAAGTCATGTAGAACTTGGAGGTCTTCTATACATTTATGACCTTCTCGTGGAAGCAGTCACTTATTATGCCTCCCTAGTAGAATGAGGCTTTTGTGGTAACATCCTCCTACTTGTGGAGAATCTTCTCTACAAAGTAGACCATCCACTCCTGCAAATATGTAGCAGTGGTGAGGTCAATCACTCTACTCAATAGAGTCACCAAGTCGTAGTAGTCTTCGTGGATGTAACTACGGAAGAGCTCCTGGGGAACCTTTATAGTGCTGCCCCTTTTCTCTTTGAGCCAGTACTAGTTTATAAGCTTCTTACAGCCAATGGGGTCTTTGTCCCACATTTCCTTACATTCTGCGATGGTTGGCATCTCCATTGTTTTGAAGGTAGGGATGTGGAAAGTATTTTTATCGCTTCACCTGACATATCAGCAAGGATGTTTCCATCTTTGTCAACTATTTTTCGTGTCTCTAGCTGATACACCTGCCTGCAAGCCATGACTAATTCAACGGCCACAAGGAACAAAGGAAAGCCTACACCTTAGCAATTCCACTTTGTCTAATCAATCTCACATTATCAGTCTTAGGATGGATCCTGACCCTTTGATTAAATTCATCAATATCGACGTGGCCGATATTGGTATCTATTATTTCTTTCCAATCCGTGATGATTTTCGAATGTAAAGGCTCTCCCTAGAATTGGAACTTCATTTGGTCTTTGTCCTCCTTTCCATGAGGAACCTTTCCTGACTTCTTCCCTCTATCTTTCTCTACAGCCGCTCCTAAGGGTCCTACACTTGGTTCCATATATGCTGCAGACAAAGGAAAAATGAGAATAACCAATCATGAAAACAAGGACGTTAGTCAAAATCCCATGAACGAAGTCTAATTAGTTGATATATAATTCATAAAATCAAACTTTTACTTCAAGATATCGTTAAAAATTTACTGGAGAGATTTTGGACAACTTGGGCCCAAGGGGCCAGACCTCCCTAGTGGGAATGTCCTTTGAAGGGCGAACAGGGTGGGGTGACTTGGCTGGTTTCTCCCAACCTCATGCTTTAATTGTTTGAAAGGCCTATGCAAGAGAAGGTTAAATTTAGGCATGTGGGTCGAGATTGGTTTTTCAATTGAAAGTCATTTGGGTCACTTTTAGAGCATACGGAGATACAAGGCCAGAAAGTTGTTAGGGCTTTCACGTTTGGAACAGCCAAAGGGAAACAGAATTTCAGGGTCAGAATTTTGGGGTCCAAAACCCAGGAGGCTAAAGGGAGGTCAACATTTCCCCTTAACTTTGAATTGTTTCAGTCTCAAGGGGCTAGAAGCCATCAGTGAATTGTCGTTTGGAATAGTGCGCGTCAAACGGATGCTGAGAGGAGTGGCCCGGTAGACCAAACCCGGCATTGAGTTTTTCCGTTAGATTTCTTTGTTAGGTTTTGGGTGATTAGGTTAGCAAGTGCTGAAGGATGGAAGGACAAGATCAATTTTCCATTTTGGACGGCCAAGACGGGATGGAATTTCATGGGTGGAAGCCCAACGGTGTAGGCCCAGGATAGGCGAAGGAACTTAAGTTTATCATTTATCAATCATTACGCCCAACAAAATCTCAAGGCCCAAGAGATGGGAGGATGCTTCCTAATGGCTATTTGGAATGGCAAAACTGCTAAGGAAGTCTATGGATGGAACTTCATAAACCAAGGCCTAAGGATATGACAGAACAATTCATTTTTTTGGTTTAACCTGAATGACAAAAGGCGAAGTAGGCCCCGATGCTCGGGTGGATGATGTTGTTATGCCATTTTAAAAAGGTGAAAGCAAAGCGGCATCCCAGGGATGGAATCCCATAGGAGAAGGCCTGGGAAGCATAGATGGAGGTTGAGTTTCAAGTTAGATTAAGTCCCGAAAATGACCCGCTGAAGGAGATCCGAGGTCGCGAGCCCGAGTGGGCACTCCACCGTTTGGTCATTTGATGTTCAGTTTCTAAGTTTTTTTCCTGCGAGGAGAAGGCTCGGGTCAAGAGGGCATGAATGCCCTGTGCGAAGAACAATGTGGCAATAGGAAATTTTTAGATTTGTCTTAGGAGATGCCTTGGAGGTTTTCTTGCAATTACATCACATGGTTTTTTTAGGTGTTGTCTTATTTTACCAAATTAAAGTAATTTTAGCCCATTTTTGTTTATCATTTAAGTGTAAAATCACAAAAAAACCCATGGAAAGGTGGATGAAAAGCTTACCTCAAAAGCTCAGTGAGAGAAGTTGTGGAATCCATGAAGGATCGGAAAATGAGAGCAATGGGCATGAGGGCGACGAGCGATGAAGGCACTGGATTCTTCAAGAATCGCTCTAAACTCTTTTGGCCAACTTGACATATGAAAATGACAGGTTGAACCATATATTTATACCCCAAATCAGCATTTAATGAATCCATTAATGCTCGTATGGATGATAGAGGGTTGGTGAGTTTAAATTCTCAGATGGCAGTGGGAGGTCTGAGACTTGGAGGATGGGACACCAGCGCAGGTTAGCCATTTGGAACGGTGAAGTCACCACAGAGCTCCAAGCATAGCAGTCCAAAGGACCTGGCCTAGAAAGGGAAAAAGTCATCTATTTTCAACACAATTCATAAGGGAAGAAATCTAGAAGCTGGGTTCTAAGACATAGGAAGGCGAAGGCCCTTAGCTATTTAAGAGAGTGGGCACACAATAGAAACCCGGCAAGGGAAACCTGCCAAGCCGGACCCTTCATGCTCTGAGGCCATTGGCAATAGAAAATTGTCAAGGAAACCCCACAAGGAACCAAGAATTATTAAAAGTGGAGGGGATTAAAATACGGTCAACTTAAGATGAGACTTTGAAGGCATGTTGACCATCAAGGACACCAAAATAGGGCATGCCAAATGAGGTGGTGACAAAATGACCTGGCAAGGTGAAAGAAAAGAGGGTCCCCATTCAATAATGGGGCATGTGTGCTAAGGGCACAACTTGCTCTACTGAAGTGATGGAGTGAAGTAATTACTACTATGGAGTATAAAAGTGTTGCTAGAATGCTGGAATGGAGACTAAAATGCTTGGATATTTCTTGAAGGGATGTAAAAGAAGTTGTGAAGCATGTAGAAGGAGAGAATTTGAAGGAGAGGTGAAAACAACCATAATCAGGTTGGTTAGCCAAAGGGGGCATTACAATTCGACTGCCAATGAGAAGTGTAATGCCTCTACAGGCTCTAGCTACAAGAATCTTCTAGGGACATAAGAGCACTACATGGATATCTACATGCCACACAGGCATCCCTGACAAAAATTCCCCCACCGACGCTCAAAATAGGTGCCAAGTGGAATGAAGGAAGTGGTCTTATGTGTAATTTTAAGCCTCTGAACTTGGTTTTCTAAAGTGGAGCAAGGAAAAAGAGGAATTTGCATAAGGTGTGCAAATTCACTCCTATACAGCTTGTAATGTTTAACTTTCAGGAAATTGAGGATACATACCTATAAATAAATACAAGGTTATTTCATCAATTCAAATCCTAAGAATCTTAGAATTTCATGAGAGCATTAATTCAAGTTTACAAGAGAAAAGATTATGATCAAGGGCATTCAATTGTAGATTTATCAATGATTTATTGCAGCAATCAAGATCTCAAGCATCATGTCAAATTCTTAAGCATCATGTATTTTTTTGGAGCTAACATTGTGATGTAGGTTTCAAAGATCAAGTAAACCATTCAAAGCATCAAGATCCACATCCATTGAATCCATTTCATGCGAGATCAAGATCAATATTGCAGACTTCCAAAGGTTTTATTCAAGGGTTTGGTGAGTTGTAATAGAGCATTGTTCATTCATCATTCCTTTCAAATTTCATTATTTCAATTCAAGGTTTAATTACCCAAATGGGGTTTGACCAAGGAAAACCCCCTGATTAGGTGGAAAATAGGGTTTACCAAAATCCAAACAATAGAACACTAATTCCCACCCTAAATCATGCGATTTTGTGTGTGATATGATGTAAATAGTAATAAAAAACTTACCCTAACTGTTATAGCAACTATGAGGAGATTTTTTAGAGGCTAGAATGGTGTGTACCTTGCTACAAGAAGCTTGTATTTAGGTAACAAATGACTCATTCACCTTTAGTGGTGAATGAGTCCCTAAATTAGGATTTCTAAAATTGAGATCTAGGTTTTGTTCCATGATTCCTACACTCTCAAATCCTTGGTTATCGGCTCCCAAAAAAATATAGAAAATTATGTAGCCTTCTTTTTGTGTTATTGCACTATGAATGACAACTTTGTAACTTGACAACTTTGACAATGTATCTTCCAATTTGTTCTCCACTTGATCTTCAACCTGTAAATTTGCAAACACACATTCAAGAGAAGAAAAAATTGTTGATTGTTAGTGAATAGGGGTTTGCATCGGTCAAACCCTGTTTAGGTAATTAAACCAAATAATGAAATAATGAAATTGAAGCATGAACATGAAATAATGAAATTTTGATACCTTGGAGGATGTCTTGGAATATAAATCTACAAACTAACATGTGGTGGCCATGAAGAATGTAGATCTTGATCTCAAATATGATGTGAAACAATGCTTGCAAGTAGATCTTCAATGCTACATCAATAATTTTAGCTCAAAACATTGCTTGAATGTACTATGCCTTTCACATTATGAAATGACCTTGAATTGCTGCAATAAACTTCACTAATCTTCCTTTGAATGCCTTTGAAAATGCTCTTGAAGTGCTCTATAATGCTCTTGTAAAGTATTAGGAAGCTCTCTCAAAGTTGCTATGTTGCTTAGGATGAAACTATGTGAATTAACCCCATATTTATACTAAATCTAGAGATTAACCCCAAAATTCAAATAATTCAAGCCGACATTAGATCTAAGATTGAAAATCATTAAAATCCCATCAAAATTAAATTCAAAAAGGGGTGTCCTATGTGAGGAGGACCCATTTTCCACTGAAGGTGAATGGGTCCTAGCACAAGTTTCTAGGACCTTGCTTCAAGGGGATGAAATAACATCAAAAATCCACCTCAAAAATGCAAAGAAAGGGGTGTCATATGTGGACAGGACCCATTCACCACTAAATGTGAATGGGTCCTAGCACCATTTTCTAGGACCTTAAATTTGCTAAATTAAATGTTATATAATTTGATTATTGGGTGTTGGGATAGATCCTTTGGAAGGTGTCATTAATAAGGCTTAAATTTGAATTAAAGGGGCTAATCAACTTCAATTAACCACAATTAATTAAGAAACCCTAGATAAGTGTGAAAGTGTACGACATCACTTTACAGCATAATAAAAAAGGTACAATTTAAGTACATTTTGTTGAAAAGGGACCTAGATTAATGTGAATGTGCACAACACATTACAACACTAAACCAAGGCACTATTAGGTTAATTTTGTATCAATTATTCCTAAAGTAAGGAAAAGGGATACTTTTTCCATTACTACACCCCCATTCACCAAAAATAAACAATTTTTTCCCTCTTGTGTTTGTGTTGTAGATCTTAGGTTGAAGAAATATTGAGGATCTCTTGGAGAGGAAGACTGGAAAAGTTGTCAAAGTTGCAAAAGTTGCCAAAGTTGTCGTTGATTCACAGAAACTCACCTACAGATTTGGTTTCCCACTTTTTGACACCAAAAACTAGATCAAACAAAAGCTACATATTGACATTAGAGGCTCCTAAAAGTTGATTGAAATCTCTGAGTAGGGACCCATTCACCCATGGGTGAATGAGTCCTAGACAACCTACTGAAACTACCTTTTGGTGACTGGTACACAGTGTTCTACTCTTCTCAGATATGCAAAAAAAAATTTTGTTTATGTTCTGTATTGAGCTTTAAATTTTTTCTCCAAGTTTGAATTAGCATGATTGAGTAGATTTTCTATTTTTAGTTTTTCTCCCAAATTTTTTGTTCAGGTTGATACCCTCGTCCTCAATCATAAGGAAACCAATAGATTCCCTCATTGGGTTGACTCACCTAGGGGTTATAAGTCAATTCTTTGTGTGGATATCATTTCCTAATGAAATAAAGGAAAATATGTCTATCTATTATCATTTTATTGAACCCCCTTTTATAACCCTTATTTTTTGGTGAACTTCATTAATTATTTCATCATTTTCCATCATCAACATTAATTAAATATTTTTTATTATTAAATTACCATTCCCTCTTATCCACACTAATTGAATATTTTCCAATTATTTAATTAATTTGTCATTTTCCTTTAAACACTATAATTAATCATTTTAAATTATTTAATTATTTCTTCAATTTTTCTCATTCACACAAATTAAATGATTTTTAATTATTTAATTAATTCATGTATTCCTCTCATTCATCATAGTTAAATAATTATTTAATTAGTTAATTAGTTAATATTTCCCTTGCCAATAAGGGCATGGTTTGGTGGTCAAGTCGCTTAGTTGTAGTGACAGCCACCAAGGTTCAAATCCTCGCTGGGCCAAAGTGCTCGTAGGCCTTTTGCCTTCGCTAGGCCAATGTGCTCATAGGTTTGGTAGTATCTTGTGGTTTCTTGTACCAGGTTCATAGCTGTGGTCAAAATTGTTTACCCGTAATAATATGGGTGCATTGCACCTTTTAAGAAAAGATAATATTTCCCTTAAAAATAAATAAACTATTTAATTTATTTAATTTGACTTGTACATATTTGAATTCATCTTAAAATAAATAAAATTAATATTTTAATTATTTTCTAATTATATCTTCACCTCATGCACATGAATAAAATATATTTATTCATTTAATTATATTTATATTCTTTCATCTCTAAATTTAGTGAATTGACTAAAAGTCAACCTCGCTTCACTCTCACTCACTCCCACTTCATTCACTCATTCATTCTCTCATGACTTTCATGCAACCACTTAACCCCACATCTTAGCCCTTCATATTGACATGTCGCTTGTACATTCATCATGGTCTCTCAACCAATATCATCCATTGATCACTCCAATCATCCTGCACCATTGATCATATATCAATAAAATCTATAAAACACCCATCATAAATATTGCTAAAAATACTAATAATCCTACTCTTGACTAGTACTCAGGAATGATTACTTTTTGGATGATCAATTTGCTCAATTAAATTGCCTAGGTTTGAAATAGTCAAAATTCTTTATATTTATATGTAATTCATCTAATTTACCAAAAAAAAAAATTGATAGCCAACAATTGAAATTTGAAATTCAAATAATAAAATATTTACATTGAAATATTCAAAATTGGATCCAAAAAGAGGTGGTATAGGGCATGGGGTGCCCTAGACTAGACCCAATTTTTTTTAGGCTCAAAGTGTTGGGGGAAAATATTGAATGCTCATTTTTGTTTCCCTTTATTTTTTAAAGAATTTTATAAAATGAGTGATTAAATGCATTGTGGCAACGAAAATTGTACTCCCTTCTCAGAGATAGTATAATTTCTTGCTTATTTTAGACCTATTTTGATACCATTGCATTAAATACCTTTTAAATCATCATTAATAGGCCCCTAAGACCCTTTATTTCAAATCTCGAGGCTTATTTCGACTAAAATCCCAAAAAATACCAAAAGCATTAATTTTTCTAACAACCCATCATTGGCCCACCCCAAAAATCTAGGGTGGGACTCATACACCACCTTGAGTAAATGAGTTCCCCTAGGTGGGACCCATATGCCACAAGTGGCGTATGAGTCCCATGTGGCCTATTTTTCTAGGGTTTGAGTGGGAAATTCAAGTTTTTAATTCAAAATTTCAGTTGATGTCAGCTTTTGTTATCTAATAAATGGTAAATTAGGTGTAATGCCTATATAAACAAGCTTATAATTCATTATTTTCATCTAGAGAAAGCAATTCAAGATCTAAGCATTCACAAGAACTCAAGCATTCTCTCACAAGAGCATTCAAGAGCAAGTAGCAAGAAAATTTGAAGTCTTGGAGCATCATTATAGTGTTTTTGTAGGTCTTCAAGCTCACTTTTTTTCAAGATCTAACATTGTCAAGGATTTATTATGGTTGCCTACGGTAAATCATTATGGATTCTAGGTTGGGGAGATGCAACTAGCCATCAAGCCAAGCCTAATGACTTGTTTCCTAAGTGATTCCATCCTCCATTATCACTCTAATCTCAACCTAAGGAAGGTAAATGCATTCATTATGGATTATTAGGGTGATTGAGGATCTCCCAAAGTGATTCATTCATCTTCATGTTTCATTCATGCATCTCATTTTAGAACAATAGAATAGGGTTGCATTACATTTCAAATTTCTTAAGCTTAGAGACACTTAGGATTAGGGTTTGTATGCACATTTACTTTCAACATCCATTATTTCTATTAAGGTTTGATTACCAAACTAGGTGTTTGACCAAGGCAAACCCCCCATAAGAAAATTAACACTATATTTTGTTTTGTAGGTCTTTTTACAGGTTCAGATCTGTAAATTAGATTGGGAAGAAAGAACAAATATTGGAGAGAAAATATGGACTTTGACTTTCCAAAAAAGTAGGACAGGACTGATACGCCACAAGTGGTGTATGAGTCCTAGTACAGGAAATTTTCCAAATTTCTGAAGATCTTGAGTCAACACTGTTAGATTCTTGTTTCAGCCCAAAAACCCTAGACTGGGAATGATACGCCCATCCTAGCATATGAGTCCTAGTGTGCCCTAAAATTATCATTTTTTAGGATTTCAAAGCTTGTTCCAAGCATATTCAAGTTTCCAGGTGCCCCTCTTTACTTCTCTAGTCTTCCATTCTATTTTGCATTCATCTCTAGGTCATTTAGTGAAGTTTTAAACATCAATTAGGTTTTGTCATTAAATATTGCATGTCATTAGTCTTTCCAAGCCCTAATTTGGTGGTGAACCCCCCTTTAGTCATTGATCATACCTTAGTACAACCTTTAGCAGATCTATTTCCTTCATTCCATCCTTGGATTGAGATCTCTAGGATTTCCTTGAGTGAAACAAGATTGCAAAATAGGAACCCTATCTACTCAAAGATAGAGATCCACCCCTATATTTTTCATTTTTTCATGCATAATTAGGTCTAAGCACATAATGGGGAGCTAAACCTAGTGTGAAATTTTTAAGGGTGATAATTTTTTATGCTAAGTTTAGCCCCCACTTTATTGAGAGTATGAACTTATGCTCAAACTCACACTAAATTATTTAAATAGGTCAAGAGGGGTTCAATTATCCAAATATTGAAGAGATATGATAGCATTGAATCTAGGGGATGTTTTAGCCCCCAAATTCAAGATCCTATGGGGAAAAACATGAATAAAGGAACATACATGTATGAGATTAAATGTAGCATGGAAAACATGAAGCAAACATGATGACGAAACACCACATAACATAGAATAACATAATGTAAAAATTTTAAAAAGCATAAACTAGATGCAAACATAATGTAAACACAATGTAGAAATTATGAAAACATGCAAAGAGGGAATGACAATAATGAACTAGTAAGCTCCATATAAATCTTACTAAGATCCATACCCAAGGCACTTAGGAGTCACATGTTAACAAAGTACGATATTTTTTAGGTGAACCATGAACCAAAGCACCATAGTCTAGTGAAGTCCGAAGACATCCTACATAACACATAGCAACATTACACAACATCCTATAATATTACACTAATATAATATTCAAAAACACTAGCACAAACACATGAAATTGAGAATATTATCATCTTGTGCAACCATTCAAACTGTCATAGAGATACAACTCATGAACCAAGCTTGTGGAATAGTTTCAAACACTAGACAAACCATGGGAAGGTAGGTACAAGAAATATTAGCACATTCCCAAATTTGCAAGATAAGAAGCTTTAACATGGAGAAATGTGGAGAAATTCTATTTCTCCCATATATCCCTCTTTAGAAGCCAGACACTATCAAACATATCTTCTACTTCCACACAATGTGGAACTTGAAACTATGGATATAAAACCTTTAAAGGCTTCTAATCATCATATCCAAATTGTGCAAGCACATCTTCAAGATGAAGAAATGCAAAGCACAATATAGAACACATCTTTGTCACCTTATATAGTCTTCATGATTTTTTTCTCAAAAACACTTGGAAACCAAGTAACCCTATTGCATCCACAACACCTTCTCAACACCACAAACACCTTCTCAATTTATCCACTCCAAAGGTTGACATAAATGACAACACTAATGACAACATAGTGCAACACCCCCATGCTTGTTTATTTCTTTTTTTGCTCTTGCTTGGAGAACCCTTGATACCCTTATAGGTACTTGGATATAGGAGAGAAAATATTTCATACAAATTCTTCTATTTGTCTTATCATTCTTCTATATGTCGTAAACCTTGATTTTCATGTCAAGAATAATGGAAAGCGTTGGGGAATTTAGGGATCTTCCATGTTGACCTGACTTTTTATTTATCTTTATGTGCTCTTCTTCTTGTTCCAATCCATTTGGGGAGTGATGATAGTTCATATATACTATACTATCTTATCTACATATATGCATCTATGATCAGTTCTGACCTTGAATAATTGGACCCCCTTGTCCTCTTGATTTCTTCATCTCTATTTTTCTTGATGTTGTGGATTTTATGTGTCATCCCTCACATGACAACATTTCATGAATACATCTCACTATGTATTTCATGACATTGCATCTCTGTCTTCTCCTTTCCAAGTAGCATGACATGTTCTCTACATAGCACCCATCATTCTAAGGGGGGTTATCATATCTTCTTATTCTTATTTTTTTAAAAGTTTGTCTTAGAAATAAATATTTATTTCTTATGATTTCATCATATAGCTTGGGGAAACTTGACCTAGAATTTTCTTATGATCTCATCATTTTTTTATAGGGTTTCTCCTCCTTACGAGGTTTTTTTCGATCATGCATCTTTATATCTTCTTGTCGTATGGGTTGTAGCTTGCTAGCCATACTTATCAATGTTATCTTTTATCTGATCAAATTGTGCCATGTATTTAGATTTTATCATGTCTATTTTTCACTTTTTCTCCTAACATGTTTTTTTGTAGCTAACATGTTTGTGGTGAGATTTCAATCAACTTTATAGGATGGAAGATCCATATCCTCTTCGCATCTTGGATCAGATTCTCTATTACATATATTAGATTGAAGACCCATATCCTCTTCATCTTGGGTATATTCTCTTCAATATATTTCTATCCACTTTAGCTCGCATCTATTAGAATATATATGCTTGCTAAAGTGGGGGAAAGCTATAATGCCAAAAATTGCACCCTATATAATTTCATATTCCATAACCTCCCCTTTAGCCTAATTAAAGTTGATAATACAAGTCCCCTTTCACCTAACCTTAATATTATCGCTAATCCTTTTATTTTTTGTTGTCTAAGTGAATTTGTGTCATAGACATCTATACTTCATGCAGACATCCCAAAAAGATTCTTGCCTACATAGTCATTGGGACGTTACAATTCTCGCCTACCCACGAATTGTAATGCCTTTGTGGCTTGCAAATAGGTCAAAATACCCATTTTCATGTCTTTTCTCCATTCTAATATCTCATTATTGATTCTATTCAATTTTTCAATCTTTCTCATTCATTCTAGCTCTCATTTTTTGCTCTCATTCTCATTCAACACCATTTTCTTGCAAGTTCTCTCACGTCTTAACTTCTACACCAGCACTTTGGTTCTCTTGGTTCATTTTAGGTGTTGCATACTCTCCTTTAGCATCACTAGCTTGCTTAAGGAAGGGTAACTACACTCTCTTCTATTGCATTACAATACTCATGTCAAGAAGCATAATGTCATTTTAACTTGTCTATTATCTTGTCTATTTACTTTCTTATCTATTATTTTCTCTATCTATCTATTTGGTTGTCTTTGGAGGTGGGAACACCTACATATGCAACAAAACATTTGAATTACAATTACTCATAATTTTTCAATTAAATCGACTTCAATTCTCATTCCATTTTGTCTTCTCCAACTAAAAACAAACTCTTAACTAGTAAAAATCCCTCCTAAAAATCTATATATTTTCAATACTATTAGTTGCTTACTCATTTGGTTGTGAAACTTTCCAATTATTTGGTTCTAACTAAAGTAAGACTGATTATGAACTAAAAGATTCTAATTACATGAAAAATATTGAAAAAAAAAACCCAAATTTGGAAGTTGCTGGAAAAACTTGAAAACACTATTTTGGAGCCTTCGACAGCTAAAAACTACCCCCAAAAAAGTGTTGAGATATGATCCAATTAATATATATAGAGGTTGGACTCAACTCTTTGAGACACTCCATAGAAAATTCAGAGCAAACAAAATCTTGAGTCATAATATCATTCCAAAAGGGATGGTTGAGCTAGAAAGATTATTTGATGTTGGTCGGATGATAAAGCTAAAACAACTTCCTAAATTTGAAGAAGGAAAGTGCAACCTATTCAATTTATGAAGTAAAGGATAACAACATAATGTGCTAATTGAAAGATTATATACTGCAAAATAAAAAGATGACATATCCAAAGTACTAAAATATTACCATCATGTCATTGCTTAGAGCTATGAAGATTTAAAGACTTATGATACATCAACCATAACACACACAATTCCATTGAAGCCCTTTAGGAAAAAGCAAATGCTAGTTAATGAACTTTTGGAATCTTTGATCTTTATGGAAGTTAGAATGCTACATTCTATGAGAATTATCTTTCTAGTTAGATATTCAACCGGGGTGGTTAATCTAGTACCAATTTGAAAGAAGAATGGTAATATAAGGTTATGTGTAGACTTCGAGAACCTAAACAAGGCATCAAAAAAGATGTATCATTTTGTTTACATTGTATTCCCTAGTGGTAGAGAGTATTTATGTATTTCTTTAATGTGAATTAATAAAATCTTGTTCAATACATTTGCTTTATGGTGTGAACTTGGTGTGAGTATATGAATTACCTATTTCTAAAAATAGATATAATTTTTTAAAATATTATTATCATCTTATAATGAATCTTTATAATCTAAAATGTCAATAGATTTAGATCATATTTTGAAAATCTCTTTGTATAACAATTTAGTGTAACATTAAAAATAGGTTTTCCTCCTCTTCATTAACAAACCTTCTCTAATGTATAGAACCAAATATAATTTAACAGGGGGCAAAATGAAATACTATGCTTATCAAAACATAGAAGTTAGATATTCCTTAGAGAGTTATTTGTAGAGAAGAAGATGGTGAGTTATCATGACTTTATAAACTTTCATCTTTCACTTTCACTTATTAGGTAGGGAAGAGGGGCCCATAGTGGAGTGGGGTCCAATAGTGGCGATAGAAGTGGTCCTTAGTAGACCTCATAATGGAGCACCTAAATATCCAATTGCAAAACATTTTTTATCCATAAAATACACAAGTTGAGAAATCATGCAATGCCACATCAATGCACCAATAAAACATGACTTAGTGGACCACTATCGCTATCAGTCTCACTTTTTTTTTGGCCCTTTTTGGATACCTCAACAAAAAGCATGCTAATGTGGCATCATATTTGATGATGTGACCCTAAAACGAAATATAGAAGCACACAAGTTGTCAAATAAACTGCTATACAAAATTGGGAGTGATTTGAAATTTTCACATAAGATTTTGAGTCATGTGAAGTTAGGGTGCTCCACTATAAGTCCCTCTCCCCTAATTTTTATATTTTATTTCAGCTTCATGAAACTTTATGATTTAGTATTATGTATTTAAGGATAAATCAACGGTGAATATTAAAAAAAAAACAATTTTAAATGTTGTTAATATCACAGGGAAGCTCCTGTTAAGCGCTGAAGCCCAACGGACATTTGGACCATTTCCCTAATCTGTTGGGCTTCCCTAATCCGTTTCTTCCGATTTAATGTCTCCACTAAAATTGCTGTGCCTTCCACCCGAGTCCTCCACTCTACATTAATATTTTTATCACCTCTTAATTGGTGTGCAAAAGCTATGCCATGGATACCAATGCCTCCAATCAGCCTGCTTGCATACCATGCACCAGCCCCTTCACACTTTCTTACTTGCAGGAAAGCTCATATGGCGTAGGCAAGAAGAATTTTGCTGAATCCAAATACTTCATCAAATCTTCATGTGCCTACAAATAGTTTATCGTTGCCAATAGTTGACATGCAGCCTCCTAAAGATTATACGCAGCCTCTTTCTTCACATTCTGCGCAGTCATCTCATCTTCAAACGCTGCCTCCTCTAAGTTTAGCGCAGCCTTCAATATTCAAGGATATATGCAGCCTTCCCAAGGTCTTTACTCCCACCTTTTTGACAGTCATATGCACCCTGGACAGCAACAAGAAGTTTTTTTCTCTGTTCCCTATTCCCTGCTCCCTACACACCTTCCTCGGTCCAAATTCTGCCCAGAAAATAATTTATCCGCCCCTTCATAACTCAGGAAATTCTACACCAATTTCCCAACCAGCTATACTACGATGCTCTGATACCAATTGTAAATAATGAAGTGCAGATAAATAAACATAACAGCAGAAAATACACATAACACAAATAATTTACGTGGTTCGCCATAAAGGCTACATCCACGGGAAGCAGAGGGAAAACATATTAATCTCTGTAAGCCACATTACAATACAATACAACAGCAAATAAATAATATGTCTTCAAGAGGAAACGAATGGTCAAAGGAAACTGAAGGGACAGATGTCCGTTGGGCTTCATATACCCAACAGCTCCCAGTCTTGAATTCCTTGTTTACATTTATTACATATTAATCAGAAATAATGAGAGTCTTGAATTACTTGTTTATATTTATTACATATTAATTAGAAATAGTGAAGGGCTTCAACGGTCAAAATGTGAAATGAATCAAATTTGAACAATTGAAACTATAAATTTAAAATCCGGATTCTCTTGAGATCATAATAAAATCT
The DNA here is from genome assembly GCA_007258455.2 of Sequoia sempervirens. NCBI lineage: Eukaryota > Viridiplantae > Streptophyta > Pinopsida > Cupressales > Cupressaceae > Sequoia > Sequoia sempervirens. Next base: position 112,133,578 of record VDFB02000015.1, read on the forward strand.
CCTAGGCCGGTGCTGTGGTTCAGGTAATTTTAGTTACATTTAGTAAATTTGATTACAAGATATATGAATAAATATTAATGAAGGAAGAAAGAGAAGATGGTTATAAGTGTGCTTGTAGAAAATACAAATTAAGAATAAGCATTGTTGGATTGAAGGCAGAGAAGAGAAGATAGATAAGTAAAAGAAGCATGTCGAAGCTCACCCGTTTCCCACTTGAGTTTGCTGAGATTGATGGCGTTGTGAAGGATGCTTTCTGGACACTAATTTCACAGCATGCCGAATTTCAGAGGACACACCTTTATTTGTATGAGCAGATCGAACAGGAGCTCGAGTGGGTTAATATTAACGAGTTCAATTTGCAACTTAACTGGCCAAGTGCAGAAGAACGTTGGTTACACCAAATTGTTAGAACTCTTGTATCTTCCAAGCCACCAAATGTGATTCGAGTAATGACATATGTCATTCGCTTCAATGGTGCACTTGCTGGTGAGGCGGTATGCTATAACGGAATTCCTCCAGACGTCTATTTCGTTCAGATATATGGTTATGGGCCCTACCCCATGAATTACTTGCGGGATTTGCATCTCCGTATTCAATCTATGTATAGTTTACAGCTTGCTATACCTCCACCTACCAGAAGAGGGGAGCTTCGCCTTATTCTTCTACACCTCATTGCCGCCTTCCCTTCTAATCCCGACTGGATTGCCGTTTATAACTTTCTCTATAATTGACCTCCAAGAAGACAAGCTAATCGTAACTAGAGCTCGGGATTCCTTCCTCCCAATTCTTGTTATTAAGTTTTGCTCTTCTTGTTATTAAGCGGGGCAGTCAAGCAGAAGGAAATCTTTCTTTACAGAAAGAAATGGTCTACAATCTTCAGATTCCCGAGGTATTCACCGTCAGAACAATTGTATATTCTGCCATCATTATCTGCGCTGATTAGCTATTTAGTATTTAGATTTCTTGAAATTACTTATACTGTCAAACTGCCCATGCATTGATTTAGGGCTGCTTAAATGAGAAGTGTTAATCGAACGGAATTCTACCATGGGATGTGCTTCTCTTCTAATTTGTCTACTGTAAACCAGGTTTTAAAAAAAAAAAAAATTATATGTTGTGCCACCACGAGATATTTTTGAATATTTGCTGTCATGAAATCTTGCATTTACTGTTATTTGGATTGAAAAATCTATTTTAAATGCTAAAAAAGACTGTCCGTTATTACGCCGAGAGGCGTTCTATCAGTCACAGCAGGGATCAAAAAACCTGAGTACATAGAAAAGAAATGGCAGTTACAATTAGACATCTGGCAAGCACACGCACGGACATGTCAATAGTTTTCCTTTGTGATAACTGATGGCAGTCGAAAAGTCACCATACTAAACTGACGAAAGTGGAAGAATGAGCAAACTAATTAATAAATAGCAAGGACGAGAGAAGAGAGAAAGAAGAAAAATGGGGTTAGCGTTGGTGTGGTCTGAGAAGAGGAGGGTGAAAAATGCGAAGCCAGGGATGCGTTCGGCCTGCTGGCGCCTGCGTTCTGGAAATGCACGCTTAGCGCAGGTTATTTCTCCTCATTCCGCTCTGGTGGACAGAATCAATGCAATGCAAAAGCTTTTTAAACAGAGTTTTGATCTCGTTGTTGGCGCCACAGAGTAGATTTATGCTGCAACATTACCATTTTCTGCATTCTTTCCAAAAATAATGTTTAATGTCAATGATTCTAAGTATAATGTATTATCTACTATTCATTAATGGCAACAATCATGATTCGAAACGTATTCATCACACGAAGATGGACTTGAAACGGTTTGTAGTGGAAGACTCCCCATGTTTCTTTAAAACAATATTCAACACCATAGCAATTAACAACGCAGGCTTTTTAGTTTCTGCAGGCAATTTGAATGAGGTACTTGGTTAACGAATTCGATGCAGTATTTGTCAATATTTCTGATAAAACTTTGAGTATTTTGTTTGCAAGTTTACCAGGTTTGTTGGAGGTACATGAATCTTTTTCCATCGCACTTTTTATCGTGAAATCAAGCTCATATCAGGTGGATTATAAACAATTAATGCATACTTTGCTTATGTTGTATCATTGTCTTGTGATCTGAAAACCAGTATTCATCTTGTATTCATTCGATCTGTGTGTCCTGCACGACGGCCTTTCCATTCCAAACGCTTGACCAAATGACCTCTTGTTATCAACATTCCTATTTCTGCTTCAAGGGCCGCACCCATTACAAACACAATATCCATCTCAATTCGTGATGAGGTCACCTATTGCCAAGGATGCCCGGTGTACTCTGATTCTGGAGAAATATTGCCATGGTTTATGATGGAATCTGTGAGACTTTCAACAATTTAATACATAAGTAAAACCTTTTTTAACCATTTGCGCAGCTTCTACATTTGCATTTTACTTTTGTATGAGGTCTTTAAAGCTTTTTCAACAGGCCATTCGTAATGTCTCCCTGTTAAAATTATTTGCCTGAAATATTCTAATTCTTTTTATACCAATGCATATCCCTCTGTAATCATTGCACCCCGTGAGATAGAATTTCATTGAGGCATTTTGTCAAGCAGTTCATATCAGGGAAAAGATGCTTTATGCTACCTCTAAAGACAGACTTATGAGGAAGCTTGATGGTGTTTACTATGAGTTGTAGGCCACAAATCCCACTGAGATGGGCATTCATGTCTTTAGGGACCGTGCCAATTAGATTGCAGGAAAAGCGCAGGAATCTCAAGATATAAGATTATATAAAGATTGACATATCACTCCAGGCATCTAAACAAGATCTTTCCAGCATGGCATCTTTGAGGAAACTATCATTTTTGCTTTACTGATCGTGTCACTTTTCCTGTTTTTCTTCTGTGAACAAGTATACTACTGCATGTTTTATCACCTGAACACTTGGTTTGGTTCAGTATATTCTACCGTAATCTCCACTATGTAGGCCACCTTACAGAGCAAAGAGCACAGATATAGAGGCTGTACCATTTTGAACGTCATATGATGGAAAAGATTCAAACAAAGCAAACTTTGTTCTGATGGCATGTTTAAAATCTTATGAACTACAAATTATCCGTTTATTTTTTTCCTTTTATTGAAACTTTGAAATGTCATTATTCATATCTTATATTGGAAATCTTTATTCAAACCCCAAAATCATGACAAAATCAAATCATTATTTTTTATAAACCATGGAGTTGCATCGAAAATTTTGATAATCATTTTTTATTATCATGATTTATTTATAAGAAAAAAAATCTTCAAATCCCTCTTTATATTTAGTAATCTATTTTCAATTCTAATAATCTTCTCAAAATTAAATAGATTTGAAGTATTTTATATGTAAGTGAAATAAATAGAATTTTTAAAATTTAGAAAATTAAGTATAAAAGAAATATTCTAAATTTATAAAATAAGTTTCTAAATTAATGGACTTAAAATTAGAAAATATTCAAGATCTTTGATATTTGTTGAGGCTTTTTATGAAGATTTATTTAAGCAATCTTCTCCAATCAAAACAATAATTATTTATAAAAATAATATATTAAAAAATATGTAAAATTAGTAACATAAAAAAGTTTTTAAAATTTAGAAAATTAAGTGTAAAAGAACTTTCATAAATTTACTATTTCATATATAAAAGTTTCTAAATTAATATACTTAAAAAATAAAAGATCCAAGATCTTTTTAAAAGAGATATCCATTAGACATAAAAAGATAGAAACTTTTTTTTGAAAAAAGTTCTTTCATACTTAAAAGAGATATCCATTACACATAAAAATAAGTTTCTAAATTTTAAAAACTTCTTTCTGAAAAAAGTTCTTTCATACTTAAGTTTTGAAATTTTGGAAACTTCCTTTTAAAAATTTTAAATTGATATATTTAAAATTAAAAAATAGAAATCTAAATAAAAAAGAAATATCTTAAATTTACAATTACACAAAAAATGTTCAATATTTTTTAAAAAATTGAAAGCATTGCAAAAAGAAAAAATCAGCCATATTCTATTTTAAAAAATAATGTATATCTATAGAGAAATATTTTAAATTTAAGACTTTACTAAAGAAATCATTTTACAAACATACAACTTAGATATACAATCTAATATAAAAGCTTCCCATAATAAGTACACATCTAAAATAAATTTAAAATTATAAAATTAAATACAAAGAAATATAATAAATTTATTTTTACACAAAAAGAACTTTTCAAATTAATATATTAAAACTACCATACTTATATTTAACAAATTAGTGCACACTAAATTGTATCATAAAATTAGGTGTATGGTTCAATTAGAATTCTAAGATAAAGTTTGTAGTTAGTGTTAGGGTGATTGGATTTAGATCAGTGTTATGATTAGAGGTTAATGTTCAATAAAATATAGGGTTAGGGTTAGGGTTAGGGATGAATTAGGATTAAGATTAAATTAGGAATAAGGTTAGGGTTAGGGATCAATTAAGATTATGGTTCAAAAGGGTTTAATTAGGGTTAAGGTTATGTTTGGGTTAGGTTTCTTGATTAGGGTTTAATTGTGGTCAGGGTTCAATTAGGGTTAGGGTTAACATTAGGGTTAAATTGAGATTAGGGTTGGGGTTATCATCACGAATAGGTTAATCATCATGAATAGGGATTAGGGTTAGGGTTAGGGTTAAGGTTAGCATTATGGTTATTGTTAGGGATAGTTTATAAATGATAAAATATAGTAATTTGGTTAGGGTTAGACTTAAAATTGGGATTAGGGTTAGGGCTATCATCACGGTTTTTCAACACGAAAAGGGATTCATGTTAGGGTTAGGATTAAATCATTACAAAAAGAAAAAATCATCCATGTTCTATTTTAAAAAATAATGTATATCTCTAGAGAAATATTTTAGATTTAACACTTCATTAAAGAAATTATTTTACAAAACTACAACAACTTAGATATACAATCTAATATAAAATCTTCTTATAATAAGTCCACATCTAAAATAAATTTAAAATTATAAAATTAAATACAAAGAAAATATAATAAATTTATTATTACACAAAAATAAGTTTTCAAATTAATATATTAAAACTATCATACTTATATTTAACAAATTAGTAAACACTAAATTTTATCATAAAATTAGGGTTATGGTTCAATTAGAATTTTAAGATAAAGTTTGGGGTTAAGATTAGGGTGATTAGATTTAGATCAAGGTTACAATTAGGGGTTAATGTTCAATAAAAGATAGGGTTAGGGTTAGGGTTAGGGATGAATTAGGATTAAGATTAAATTAGGAATAAGTTTAGGGTTAAGGTTATGTTAGGGTTAGGGTTCTTGATTAGAGTTTAATTGTGGTTAGGGTTAGGTTAGGGTTCAATTAGGGTTAGTGTTAACATTAGGGTTATATGATATAGCTTGGGGTAAAGGTTATTGTTAGGGTTAGGACTCAACTAGGGTTTGGAACAAATAGGGCTTTGGTTAGAGTTGGGGTTCAATCATGGCTAGAGTTTAATTATGGTTAGGGTTAATTTAAGTTTCAATTAGGGTTAAAGCTAATATTAGGTTTATACAACATAGCTTGGGGTAAAATTTATGGTAAGGATTGGGGTTAGGGTTAGGACTCATCTAGGGTTAGGAACAAATAGAGTTTAGGTTAGGGTTGGGGTTCAATTAGGGCTAGAGTTTAATAAGGATTATGATTCAATTCAAGTTAGGGTTAAGGTGAGGGTTATGGTGAACAATTAGGGTTAGGGCTAATGTGAGGGTTTGAACAAATAGAGATTAATTAAGGTTAGGGTTCAATTAGGAATAGGGTTATGATAGGGTGAGGGTTCTTGATTAGAGTTTAATTATGGTTAGGGTTAAGTTAAGTTTCAATTAGGGTTAGAGTTAACATTAGGGTTGTACAATATAGCTTGGGATAAAAGTTATGGTTAGGATTGGGGTTAGGGTTAGGAACAAATAGAGTTTGGGTTAGAGTTTGGGTTCAATTAGGGCTAGAGTTTAATTAAGGTTATGATTCAATTAGGGTTAGGGTTATGATATGGTTAGGCTTCTTGATTAGATTTTAATTATGGTTAGGGTTAAGTTTCAATAAGGATTAAAGGGTTCACATTAGGGTTAACATTAGGAATCAACTAAGGTTAGGAACAAATAGAGTTTGGGTTAGGGTTGAGGTTCAATTAGTGCTAGAGTTTAATTAGGGTTATAGTTCAATTAGGGTTAGGGTTAAGGTGAGGGTTAGGGTTTAATTAGGGTTAAGTTTTGATTAGGGTTAGTGTTCACTTAAGGTTATTGTTCACATTAGGGTTAACATTAGGATTCAACTAGGGTTAGGAACAAATAGAGTTTGGGTTAGGATTGGGGTTCAATTAGGGATAGAGTTTAATTAGGGTTAGGGTTAAGGTGAGGGTTAGGATTTAATTAGGGTTAAGGTTTAAGTTAATTTTCTTGATTAGAGTGTAATTATGGTTAGGGTTAAGTTAAATTTCAATTACCTAGGGTTAGGGTTAACATTAGGATTTGGGTTAGGGTTAGGAACAAATAGATTTTAGATAAGAGTTGGGGTTCAATTAGGGCTAGAGTTTAATTAAGGTTATGGTTCAATTAGGGATATGGTTATGATAGGGTTAGGGTTAAGTTAAGTTTCAATGAGGGTTGGTGTTCACATTAGGGTTAACATTAGGACTCGAATAGGGTTAGGAACAAATAGAGTTTGGATTAGGGTCGAGGTTCAATTAGGGCTAGAGTTTAATTAGGGTTATGGTTCAATTAGGGTTAGGGTTAAGGTGAGGGTTGTGGTTTAATTAAGGTTAAGGTATGATTAGGGTTAGTGTTCACTTAAGGTTATGGTTAGGGTTAGGGTTAAATTTGGGTTAGATTTGGGGTTCAATTAGGGCTAGAGTTTTGGTTAGGGTTGGGTTCAATTAGGGCTAGAGTTTAATAAAGATTATGGTTCAATTAGGGTTAGGGTTAAGGTGAAGGTTAGGAAAAAATAGGTTTTGGTTTAGAGTTGGCCTCAATCAGGGCTAACATTTAATTAAGGTTAGGGTATTAGGTATAGGGTTATGATAGGTTTATGGTTCTTGATTAGACTTTAAGTATGGTTAGAGTTAAGTTAAGTTTTAATTAGGGTTAGGGTTAACATTAGGGTTATACAATATAGCTCAAGGTAAAGGTTATGGTTATGATTGGGGTTAAGTTTAGGACTCGACCAGGGGTTGGAACAAATAGAGTTTGGATTTAATTACAACTAGAGTTTAAAAAGGATTATGGTTTAGTTAGGGTTAGGGTTAAGGTGAGGGTTATGGTTCAATTAGGGTTAGGGTTAAAATGAGGGTTAGGAACAAAGAGGATTTGGTTTAGAGTTGGGGTTCAATAAGAGCCAGAGTTTAATTAAGGTTAGGATTCAATTAGAAATAGGGTTATGATAGGGTTAGGTTTCTTGATTATAGTTTAATTATGGTTAGGGTTAAGTTAAGTGTCAATTAGGGTTAGGCTTAACATTAGGGTTATATGATATAGATTGGGATAAAAGTTATGGTAAGGATTGGGGTTAGGGTTAGGACTCAAGTAGGGTTAGGAACAAATAGAGTTTGGGTTAGTGTTGGGGTTCAATTAGGTCTAGAGTTTAATTAGGGTTAGGGTTAAGGTGAGGGTTAGGATTTAATTAGGGTTAAGGTTTGATTAGGGTTAGTGTTCACTTAGGGTTATGTTTAGGGTTCAACTATAGTTATTTTAATTAGGGTAATAGTTATTTTTAGGCTTCAATTATGGCTAGGGTTAGGGTTAAGGTTAGGGTTAGGGTTAAATTAGGGTTAAGGTTCAATTAGGATAATTTTTCACTTATGGTTATTGTTAGGGTTAAGATTGGGGTTAATAGCAGGGTTAGGGTTTAGATTGGGGTTAATAGTAGGGTTAGGGTTTAATGTTAGGGTTAGGTTTTAGGGTTAGGGTTAGGGTTAGGGTTTGATGTTAGGGCTAAACCTAAACCTATTTGAACCTAGCCATGTTTGACCCCTAATCCTATTCCTAACCCTAATCCTAAATAAAATTAATAAAACCTAACTCTAACCCTAAACATAATCCTAACCCTAACCCTAATCCTATTCCTAACCCTAATGCTAACCCTAACCCTAAATAAAATTAATAAAACCTAACTGTAACCCTTATCCTAACCCTAACCATAATCCTAACCCTAACCATAATCTTAGCCCTAACCCTAACCATAATCCTAACCTTAACCCTAATCTTAGCCCTAACCCTTACCGTAATCCTAAGCCTAATCGTAATCCTAACCCTAGTCCTAATCTGAATCCTAATCCTACCCTAATTAAACCTTAACCTAATCCCAACCGTAACCGTAATCCTATTCCTAGCCCTAATTCTAACCCTAACCCTAAATAAAATTAATAAAAACTAACCCTAACCCTAACCCTACCCTAACCCTACTCCTAACCCTAACCGTAATCATAACCCTCACTCTAACCCTAATCATATCCCTAACCCTAATATTAATGTTAACCCTAAACTTAATCCTAACCCTAACCTAATTAAACCCTAACCCTAACCCTAATCCTAACCCTAACCCTTTTCCTAACCCTAATCCTAACCCTAACCCTAACCCTAATCTTAGCCCTAACCCTAACCTTAATCCTAAGCCTAATCATAACCCTAACCCTAACCCTAATCCTAATTCCAATCCTAACTTGATTAAACCCTCACCCTAATCTTAACCCTAACCCTAATCCTATTCCTAACCCTAATCCTAACCCTAACCCTAAATAAAATTAACAAAAACTAACCCTAACCCTAATCCTAACTCTAACCCTACCCTAACCCTACTCCTAACTTTAACTATAATGATAACCCTAACCCTAACCCTAATCATATCCCTAACCCTAATACTAATGTTAACCCTAAACCTAATCCTAACCCTAACCTAATTAAACCCTAACCCTAACCCTAATCCTAACCCTAACCCTTTTCCTAACCCTAATCCTAACCCTAACCCTAACCCTAATCTTAGCCCTAACCCTAACCCTAATCCTAAGCCTAATCATAACCCTAACCCTAACCCTAATCCTAATTCCAATCCTAACCTGTTTAAACCCTCACCCTAATCTTATACCTAACCCTAATCTTATTCCTAACCCTAATCCTAACCCTAACCCTAAATAAAATTAACAAAAACTAACCCTAACCCTAATCCTAACTCTAACCCTAAACCTAACACTAACCCTAATCTTAGCCCAAACCCTAACCCTAAACCTAACACTAACCCTAATCTTAGCCCTAACCCTAACCCTAATCCTAAGCATAATCTTAATCCTAATCCTAACCCTAATCCTAATCCTAATCCTAATCCTAACCTAATTAAACAATAACCCTAATCCCAATCCTAACCCTAATTTGAACCCTAACCCTACCCTAACCCTACTCCTAACCCTAACCATGATCATAACCCTAACCCTAACCCTAACCCTAACCCTAATCATATCCCTAACCCTAATACTAATGTTAACCCTAAACCTAATCCTAACCCTAAACCTAACCCTTTTCCTAATCCTAACCCTAACCCTAACCCTAAAATATATAATAAAATATATAATAAACATAAAAAATAATTTATTTAAGATACATGTTGCGTCATGACTGCTACTAGCATATATATATTATTTTAATAATATATATATATAAAATACGCTGAGAGATATCCTTCTCGAGGCACCTATTCAATTATTATAATAAAAATTTGATTAAAAAATAGGCGCCTCGAGAAGGATATCTCTCAGCGTAATATTATTAGTAAAATAATATATATATATGCTAGTTAAATTCCTACTATATATTATTGTAATGGCAATTGTATCAATATCATCAATTATGTGGTATGTAATTTTTGTTATTGAATACTTTTTATATTTTGGGGCAGTTGATATTGTAATGTTTTTATGGACAGGTTTAAATAGCACACTCTAAACTTTGATTTGTTTAGGTGATTTGATTGCAATCACACTAACTTTTTCAATAAGACTCATCATATAGTATGAATTCAAATGAACTCCCTAAACAAATTAAAACTATAAATGTACCAAATCATGTCTTTTTCAACATTAACATCTCTTGTAATTCATGAAAAGAATCTTGAAAAGAGAACTGACATAGTAAGCTAGAGTAATTTAGTGCAATTATAAATATGGCATAGTGTGGAAAAAGAGATTACAATTTCCTATATATAGAAAATGGATTGTATAGTATTTTTATGCTAAATATTATTTCATTTATTGCTATTATTTTAATTTTTATTTCTTAGCTAGTGTAGCTTAGTTCTAATTAGAATAAAAATATGTTGATTAACAAGCTTTTCAAATGCTTTTACAAGAATCTTTATTGTTTTGTAATTTCTATAATTCATTTGAACTACAAGCCTAGTGTTCTTTATCATTATCTTAATGATCTTTAACCTCAAATCGAACATTCCATATAAAAATGTTAAGCCAGAAAACTATTTTATTATCAAAATATTCAATGAACAAAAATATAGTAGAATTCTATTCTTATTTGGTTTTGGTGGTGGAATTATTTCTGCCAATTTTGAATTTAAAATGAAGGATGAATGGATGTGTGGGAGGGTTAGTAACCCTCTTAGTCTTTCTCTTCAGTTTCTTTGCAATTATAACATTTGTTATCTAAAACTTAAAAATCGATATGTTTATTATACATTTAACATACAGAGAACCAAGATTATTTTATTTTAGGGTCTATATTACTTAGAAACCAATGCATCTTGTAAGCCACCTTCTAAGATTTCATTATGGGAATCCATTTGAACTATGAAATTCTCTATATATTTAGAATTTTAAAAATCATTATGTTAAAATAAAGTGAGATTATTTATTAAATTAAATGTAAAAAAATAACCTGATATTCATAATCAAATTATAAAGAATAATGGGATTCAATATGCAAGCATTTAGAATTGGACACAACTAACCATGCCAAAATTTATCCTATCCCAAATATTAAATATACAAATTATTTAATTAATTTGTTCATTCATTATTCTAACATTCACATTTAATTAAATAAATTTACATTTATTTAATTAGATTGAATCTTATAGTTCTATCCCACAAGAATTAAATAAATATAAACAATCTATTTGAATACCCTTTTCTACCTCACATTCAATTAGTTAGTTAAATAAAATTATTTAACTATGCTAATCACATGCACATACCTAAATTTGATTATTATTTTTAATCACTCATAAACTCATTTATCCTAAAATACTATAGTGAAATATTAACCATCCATTTGATCTAAAAAATCATCACCCTCTATTTAGCCCATGTGACTCATACATATTTGAGAAGTCAAATGTCTCCATCTCCCTTCCCCAAGTGATATATTACACATGAGAAGGGGAAACATGTCAAATTTTCTCTTTTCAAGGTGCCCTCACATGTTTAAGAGGATACTTTTCCAAATAAAATTTCAAGGTGTCCTCACACATGTGTTAGAGGACACTTGTCTAAAATTCCCTTCCAAAGGCATATTCATACATGTGTGAGAATAAACTTGTCTTTGGTCCCTCTTTCCCATACATCCTCTCACATATGTGTGAGAAGAATCATCATCCTCCATTTGATTAGGTGAAATAAATTTTATAACCCTTAATATTTTATCAATCTTCCCCTCTCTCAATTGCATCAACCTGATGATGTCACTTGGAAATCCCTCATCAACCCTAACCTCTCATGAATCCTCTAAAATTAATCTCTAAATCAAATCTCAACCATCTATTCTCCATTCTCAAAATCTATGAATCCAACCTTCTCCAAGCCAAAATCAATAACACTCTCCATTACAACTTAGTTGTGATGTAGGTTTGAGAAGTATCCAAATTCTACCATCAACACATTAACACTAATAGCCCATCAAGAGGATACTTGGAGGCCATTGAATACTTCTCAATCTTATTGTCTACACATCCATCATCCTATTTCTCAAATAGAGGTATGATGAAGAACAAGGTATAAGATTCATTTTATTGAATTGTTGTCATTGTTTTCCCCTTTATTTTCTATCATATACATTTTAGCATGCTCAGTGGGACCCCATATTCTAGAATCTAACATCCCTTTAAATTTTTATGGGTTTTTATAATTCATGTTCTATTTTGTCACCTCTAACCTACCCTTCTATGCTTTTATTCATAGAAACTCACCTCTAAATCATAAAGTGGCACCTCTACTTTGAGCCTTGTAGCTTAGTAGGTTCATACATTCATTCTTCATTTTGATCATTTAATTAGAATCTTTGGGCCTCTAATCTTGTGCTCTTGTAAAGGAATATCATCCTAATGTTTTACCTATCATCCTAATTGGAGTATTGATAGTATTTTGAGATTTTTAGAGGAACAAAAACCTATGTAGAGGGACCCTATATTTCCATAGGTAAATTTATTTCACAATTATTTAATAAATGGGCCTATTAGAAGCACACAATCCCAAGTTATATGTGGAGCATCTCTAAAAGGTTTCATGATTTTTTTGAAGATTGAGGATGATAAGTTCATAAATGGAAAAGCTCATGCATAAGTCAAGAAGGAAGCTCATGCATAATTCAAAAAGTATTTAAAAGAGAGCAACACAAGATATAAATTATAAGTAGATGAGTTGCTTGAAATATTGCATCATTCTCATAGTTTGTTAGTGTGTTAGTTAGAATAATATGTGTGAATAATTAAATTGGTGTATTTATATTAGGATTTGTTAGAACAAATCATCTATATAAAGGAGTAGTTTGAGGAGATATAACAACTCTCTTATGATATAAGATATAAAAATCTTATAAATATGTAAAATCTTATTTAATGAAATTGAAGAATAGAAGCACATATTATTTCACATGTTAGCCTACATAGGCCTCTATAAATAGTACCTAAATTTCTATCATGGTATAAGAGCATCACAAAATCCAGAGTCTATGAATCCAAAATGTGAATTTAATTACTCCTTTGTGTTGGAAATCAAGGTGAAAGTACTGCAATATTAACTTAAATAATGTGTATGTAAATATGAAAATTAATTTCCAAGATTCCCCACAATTATGTTTATGTGATTAGAAAATTCAACAATAATAATATGAAGAAATAAATACACAATAAATGATAGTATTTATGTGGAGAAACCTTTGAGATAAAAAAATCCACACACAAAGAGATCCAATTCTTGTATTAATCCTTCAAAGAATTTTAAATCAACACAATATTTCTCTCTAAAATTTTATAATACTTTGTTATTTCTCCAACCTATAAAACATGATCTAAAGCTACTAACTAGAGGCACCAATTTATAGAAGATGTGAATGTGATAATCCCACTATGATATCTCAAAAAAGTGGTAAAACCACATGCAAAAACCATGCGCCCCCTTAGTGAATTGCCTATAACAGGATCCATTTGAAAAAATAAGGCTTCCACAAGGAAACTACAACTAATTAAAGACCAATAAAATTTTCATGTGTGGAAAACTACAAGAGAATCCTAAATCAATCAACCATTTTTTTATAGATATAATATTACATAAAGAAAGAAAAATTTCATCACCCAAATCAAAGGACTTTTCTATGGTGGAATCTCATTGTTTCATTTTTTTCTACATTCAATATTCACATGTTTTCTTACCATAGATCCAACACTTTTCCCTATTCTTTTTACCCAATCTTAGATCTACTGTTGGACTTGACCCTAGGCCCTTTTTTATCTTCTTTAGATCATATTTCCTTGGAACTTCCCCTAACATGGATAGCATCCTTTAAACCCTCTACAATGGCTCTCTTCCTTATTTCCACTAGCAACAAAGTTACAACAACATTGTCCATCTTTGGAGTATCTAAAGGTTAGTACTAAAGGAAATAATCATGTTCTCCCATCACTCAAGAAAAGGACATAGAAGCATAGTAAAATTAAGTATCTTCATTTATCTTAACATCAATAGAGGCTACTTGACTCAAAATCAAATTAATGTATTCAAATACTCTACTAGTGAGTCACCCTATATTTTAAGAGAACATAATTTTCTTTTTAAATATAACTTACTTATCAAAAAAATTTCTTGGTAGATCTCAAATATTTATTTTTTTATAAATCATTTATTGTTTTCTCTTCAGAAGCATTCAATAGGATTGGTTTTTTAAGACAAATCCAAATTATTCCATGTGCTTTCTTATCGGTTTTATCCCATTCATCTTGATTTGTCTTGTCTAGTTTATTTTTCTTTGTTGTTGTCAATCACTTTCCTTCTCTTCAAGGAGATCCTCTATTTTTTGCATCAGTATTTCATAATCACTTCCATTGAACTTCTCAATATCCAAGTGAGATGAGGATGTTGTCTGGATTTTACACATAGATCTACAAAATAAATTCAACCAAAACTCCTACTATATCTTTAAAACTTTCACCCTTCCACCTAAGAAGCAAATCTAACCAAGCTCTTATACCAAGTGTTAGAAATGAGGGTGAGCACTATGTATGAAAATCAGAACTCAATCATAAAAATGGTTTTATCTAGTATATAACCAAATGGAGATTGCAAGAAATAAAATTAACAACACAAAAAAATGGAACAAAAGATAGAACACATAACACTTGATGTTTACAAGAACAAACCCTTT
>VDFB02000015.1:112148349-112168138 GCA_007258455.2 Sequoia sempervirens
GATAATCCCTATCCATCCATCCATACATCTATCTGAGCATCCACACATGGAATTCCATACGTTGCTAGACATTGGGGGCAGATATTTACATCTTTCTTCGGGAATAAATATTGATATATACCCTCCAACTTATGTGGTGATCTAAACATTGGAAAATATGAAATCCAAATTGGTCCACCACTTGTAGAAAAACAAAATCACTAGCCTATGGTATATTTTGACAAGAACATATCCTTATCAAGCTTTATCTTTTATCGAACATCAATCCAAACAATCACTATCAGTTGCATCTAATGTTTGATTCAACATCACATCAAATCATCCAAAACATATTTTGTTCCAAACCAAGCTTCATCAATCTTGATAAAATCAAATCCAATCAATCCATCATCATCTTGGGATATCCATCCTAATCCTTGTGTTGCTTAACACTATCCTTGCATTGTTGTGTATCCTCAACAATGTTATCATCATCAATCCATTGATTGGATCAATCAACCTTAGTTTGGTTTTCAACAAAATCCCAAAATAGATCATTGATATCGTCACACACATCCATATCCAAATCGTCAAAATCATGCGAAAATCCAAAACATTCAAAAACCAAGAAAATCAAAACATCCAAATCATATCAAAATCAAAAACACTCAAAATTCAAAAATGTCAAAACATGTTATCACGAACTACATTAAGATCTCTGAGCTTAAGCATAGGCAAGGCTAATCTTTGATCAACCCGAGAACCTAAAAACACAAAAATATTGAAAAACATCAAAATCCAAAAACATTCAAAAAACACAAAATACAGAAACATTCATAAAATTTCATAAAATCAAAACAGTCATAAAATCAAAAAACTCAAAAATAGCCTCAAAACATTTCAAAACATCAAAAACATTCAAAAAACCCAAAAAAATTGTCCATCTCATCTCGCTTTAATTTGAAATAATCAATCATCCATAATAAATCAATCATCACACTCACCCTTGGGCAAAACAAATAGAAACAAGTACAACAATCAACAAAAGCAAGCTTCAAACGTAAAATCAAAAGAAAACTTCAAACTTTTAAATGAAAAATTAAAATCTTGATCGTTTTCAAACATGTCAGACAACCTTATATCAACAGCTTATCAAACAACTTATCAACCCATTATCATCCTATACAATGCATGTCCTAGGATATATCGTTTTGACAATGGGCATCATTTTGGATATCACTTTGGATACTTATCCTAAACAAAACACATCCCTTTGGCTGTAGGTATGAAGAACATTGACTTGTTTGTTTACTGGATCTTTTCTTTTGATTTATCTTATTGCACTCATTCCAAGGACCTCTCAATGATGTCCCCTAATGAAGGATTTAGAGAGATAGGAATAGGGCAACGATCATTATCTTTTTGTCTGCTGTGCTTGTTGGGCGTTCTTGTAATAACTTGGCAAATACTTGCTTTGTTAGGTACGTCCTAACAAGGTTTCTGTATGTCAGGTGTGAACAAGAATACTCCTATCTGTTTGTCAAGTCAAAGTCCATCACATTAGGTACAACACCATCCTGGTTCTTTATACCCTGATGCATCGTGCCTACATGTGTTATCAAGCTATAAAGGTAGTGGCCTTTGAAATTCCAACTCTCGAAAGTAATCATCATCATCATCATCATCTCATGTCTTGTTGGAATCTCTTATTTTCTTCTATCTCTTGCATCTATCTTGCATCCACAAAACCGTCAACATACTGCATAATGAATATCATATCATATAGAAAGCATTAATCATGCCACATGCATTCATCCCCATCATTGCATAATATAGATTTGTTATTCTAAACATCTCATAAACCATACATTTATCATCCATTTTCATAATCATCCATGCATCATCATATCATATCATGTGCATCCATATCATCCATGCATCATCATATCATCCATTATATATAAACATCATAATCATCTCATTTATATCATCAATAATGTAACTTTCATGGTACAAATCAGGATCAAGTGGGTGTAATATATCAAAATAGGCATGAGGCTACCCATGATTGATCACTGTCTACATCATCAAATCTGTCAACATCAAATATTCGAGTTGAACTGATCTTGAACCTCTTTATCGAGAGATCGACCCTCAAATCAAACCTCTTCGCCTAATCTCTTGAGGGGGCAATATACCAGTGTAATTCTTCATTTGTTGGGGCAGTAGTGGGGCATCCGAAAAAAAATCAGAGAATTATTGACCTTTTATCATGGCAAGGTTATTCTTTGAACCAACGTAACAAGTACACTGCTTCAAAGAGGGGCAAAATGTAGACACGTAAAATGTACATGCACTCGATCCTGATATACTAACATCATTTCATCATGAATTATCCCTCTATCTAACCATTTAATTGAATAGCCTTATTTGATTAAAGTCATCATAATTCCCCTTTTAATTAAATAAATCCATTGATTTAATTAAATCATTGTCTATGTGTAATTAGCTAGGTCATTTCATCTTCCTATCTTTATTTAATTAAATAATCCATATTATTTGATTAAATCTCTAAAGTTCATCTAATTAAATTAAATAAATAAATCATTTATCTAATTTAATCTAACATCACCGCCTTTGGTTAAATAAATCAAAATATTTATTTAACTAGTTCTTAATCATTTTCATCTCTTTTTCATTTATTTCAACCCACAAATCTAAATCAAATAATCAAATCACCTAATCTCATCTTAAATTAATCAAATCCTGATTAATTTAATCCTAATCACTCAAATCCTCTAGATTTTACAACTTGCACATGAAAATCAATTTAATTGATTTATAAATCATCTATTTTCATTCAAAAAAGGCATCAAAGATGGAATATTCCTCAAATTTGAAAAGTCCCTCCAAAAAGGTCTTGTCCTCCAAAAAAATTATTTAAAATCTCTTACATGTCCTTTTCTTGAGCCATGTGCATTTGCTTCACCTTTCACCTCATCCTTCAAGCCATATTTTGAATTTGAATCTCCCCCTCCTTGCACATCCTCCATCCACTAACAAGTTGACAAGTGGCACTTTACCATTGGCTAATTCTTAGTCCCACATTGCTCTATTTTGGGCATGCAGCTTTCAACTTGTCAATCTATAAATAAGAGGTTAATCTCTTCATTTTGGCATCCACAATTTGAGCAAAGTTATTATACTCAAATCATTAGCAAATTTCATCCCTTATCATTGAGTTCATAGCTAGGTTATGCAGATTTTTTCATTGGAGCACTCATCAAGCATCAACAAAGTGGATCAAATCTCTTCATCAAATCAACATTGCATCATTGGAGTTGGGAAAGGGCCAATTTTCACATCAAATTGGCACCAATTCTCTCAAGAGATTAGGAGTTTGCTTGCGTTAGAATAAATTTTGATATGCTTTCAAGTTTCATTGTGTTCTTCCTTTCATTTTCTATCTCTTTTGCTATTCAAATGAATTTCTTGAGGAATCCTTATTCTTACTTGAATTTCACCTTCTAATGCATTTGTTCATGTTGTTTTGTAGGTATTGGGATTGGGGTTCTCCAAATCTAATTGGGAAATCCTTTCCATGGCAGCCACATATGGGAAAATTCTATCGCGGCATATCAATTTAAGGCATGGGTGAAGTCTAGTCCCAATATGATTCCATATGCATCAGGAATATCCACAACTTGAATTTCAATGACCTATTGCACCCTCAAGTCTTTAGCAATCTACATTGGGATCAGGTTCATTTCTCCCACGATATTTATCTTAGTTTTGTCCAGTTGAGTCACCTTTTTCCTCGAAGGCACAGGGGTAATCCCAAGGGCTTTGCATATGGCCAGGGGTATGATGTTGGCTAATGCTTCAAAATCAATCAAACAATTATGTAGATTTTTTCCAAATATCCGGATGGTGGTGAGAAAAGGTGGTGTTTCCAATTTCCCTTGGAAGAATCCCATAAGCATGTCCACCTGGGCAACTTGAGGTTTGTTTTTATCACCAATCTTGTCCTTAAATTTCCTAGAGGGTGAATCCCTAGGGGTTTTCCTATGGTTCTGATCCAATTCTTTGGTGGGTTGCTTACCCATAGGCTAATTGGAGGGATTATCCTTCCTTTTCCAGATGAGGTTTTGGATCACAGGTTCTTGCATAGGATCTTCAAAGGTGACACCTTTTGTTGATGTTTTCAGCATTGCTTCAGACAATGGGGTTCCATTAAGTATCATAAAGAAGTAATGCCTTAGGGTAGGGACTTTGAGCAGTTCGAAGGCAGATAGACTAATTTTTACCTTCTTGAAATCTTCTGCTACATATTCACCCATTTGTTCAATCTTGGAATCAAAGGATCGGCCGATGGGGAACTTGCAGGTTGGGTTTTTGTTTGGCTTGACTAGTTTTGAGATTGGCCTTGAGGTTGATTTTGGGACCTATCCTTGTTGAAATATTGGGTGGGTACATGGGGAGGCCCAGGATTATTGCTAGCATTCATATCAAGTGGAGTACTAAAGTTATTTGGTGGGGTAGAAGTAGTAAAGGGTCCACTAGCCTGCCTATTCCTAAGTAAGTAGGGAATTGATCTTGGGTGAAACATATGAACTTCGTCTACATATTGTTCTTCCTCATCTACTAGACCATTAGCTACTACATCCAAAAGCCTTGATAAGATTACTTCATTACTTAACTCTTGTACTTTTTCATTCTAGAAAGAAGCAACCACAAGGTAGGAAGATTCATAAGGCTTAGATGGGACAATGTCGCTACAACCCACACTATCAACAGCATTTTGGACCTCCACTTGGAAAATTTCAGCAGTTGTCTAGAATTCAGGACAATCTCACTCAAAGTGTCTTCTTGTCTTGTGGAACTGGCACCATCCGGGTAGAGTGGCCTTGGCGAGATACACTCCACTAGTTGTCTTTTCATTGCCTGCAAATTGATCTAGAGGAGTAAGAACACCCCCATTATTGGGTCTCGTATTCCACATATGATTCTGCCTCTGAAACGGTCTCCTCTCAAAGTTCTGACTTGAATTCTTCCCTCTATCATAGTTTTGTCCAGGAGAAGTGTCAACTTCACAACTATCCCTACCATCCCTATTATCTTTGTTGTCCTGCTTAACGTTAGCCTGGAGGCTACATTGGGAGGCCTACAGGTGATTATTTTGATTTCTCAGGTGCATCACCTTGGTGGACATTTTCTTTATCATTTATGTTAGCTCTTCCAATTAGTCTTTCTTAGTATTGCTTGGCTATGGCACTTGATTTTGGAGGAAAACAGGTGGGGCTACTGGCTGGTTGTAATGTGTTGGAGGAAATTCCAGTCACAAAAAATATAATAGCACTTCCAGCTGTTGAGAGTACACTTGTTGTTGTTGGGGAGCTTGAGGATAGGTTTGTTGTTGTTGTGGTTGCAAGTAAGAAGGCACAAGAGGTGCATGATTCATCGACAGCCTAGGGCGCAGGACAATGGGCAGTTGCGGCACTTGGTTCATGAAAGGTGTATGATGAGCGAATGCTTGGTTAAGCCGCTGAACCTGCATTGGATGGGATATCAGACCGAAAGAGGGAAACAGACCAAAAATATTCTTCCCTAAGTTAGCACTGGCGACAACAACTTCTGCATAAGCATCCACTAGTGTAGTAAGCAGTAGGCACATCCTTTTTACCAATGCTAATGTGAGATTATCCAGTACTTCATAGTAGATGAGCAAGGCTACATCATTGTTGTGTACATATGGATCTTGAAGTCTCATGAATCCATGATGGAAGTGATCATTGAAAGAGTCGATTGGTTCATTAATTTCTCTTTGGATAGACATAAACTGTCAGTATAGCTCTAAAGGGTTGATCAGAATTTTATACTTCTGCAAGAAGGCATTCTTAATGAGGTTCCATGAAGTAATGGAACCTCTCAGAAAATTGATGTATCAGTAAAAAGCCTCCTCCCCCAACGAATATGGAAAGAGGTGGCATGCAATGTCATCATGACCAATCTGCATATCTGTAATTCTTGTTTCAAATATCTTGATGTGTTTTTCTGTCATCCTTTGCAGGTCGCGAGGATTAAAATTCTAGAAAAAGCCATCTAGATTCTTGGGTATGTCATGATAAGCATTGAAGTGCAATAGCAACATATTTTTCACCAACCAAGCCATGATGAAAGGTGGAGGAAATACCTGCTATTGAGGGACAACAATCTGGGGATGCACCTATTGTTGGACAGTAGCCTAGGAATGTACCTGGGCTGTAGTTGTTTGGACTGTGCCTTGAACTTGAAGGGCAAGGAGAGTGACAGCTCCCTAGCTGTCAGACATGAGATGTGCAAAAAAAGTTTGATATGGTTGGGTGGACGATGGACAAGGGGTGAATGGAGGTGAAGGTGGAATGGAAGTGAATGGGATGGAGGAAGAGGAAGATTCAATGTCTCCTCCTTTAGTTTGTTTAGCCTTGGTGGAGGGCTGCAACTCTAGAAGTTCCCCCTTGTTTGGTGTTGACCTTAGAATTTTCTAAAATATTTTATGGGAGAATGATCTGATTTGATCTAGCTTCACGCCACCCTCCTTCTAGCACCAATGTTGTTGATGGGTTTTTTTGCACACTTTCTCAACACAGGCAGTGCGTAGATGCACTACCTCTCTTGAAAGGAGACTTCCAACAACAAGTTGTTGAAAATCACCCTAAGGTCTCTAAGGTGTCAGGTAATGACTTGCATGGAATTCCTCAGTTGATATTTGATGTTATTTTTCTAGAAATCATAGGGAAGACATACGTAACTAGATGCGAAGTGGATCTTAAAGTCTAAATTTTTTGAGATGGGAGTTAAGGTGCACTTTGTTGTAGGTTCAAACAACAATCTAAAACTTTAGTATTTTCCTTAATTTTTGGCTTTAAAATGTGCAATGAACCTTAGCATGGGGTTTTTCTAAAAAGAGAGGAAAAGGAAGCAGGTAAGAGAGAAGGTTCCTGGATCTCCAACTCACTATGAACAGTAATCATGGAGTTCCTGCTATGGATATCTTCCTTTAAAAAATATTTCACTTAACCAAAAATAATCACAGTCTCATGAAATTTTTGCTATCTTCTAAGGTCTACATATATTTCACCATTCATCCACCACATACATGCATGAATAAAGATAAAAATCTAGAGTGGCTTCAGGTTTTAGCCCAAACTAACTTTACAAGACCATTTACCAGTAGTAAATAGAAAAAAGTATGGACTAGAAGGCATCAACACAGCAGAAATTTCTATGCTCACAGAAAAACATCACTAAATATATCTAAGCAATCTAAAACCAATAAAAATAGCAATATAAATTTAACTAGAGCATATAACTATGGGAGATTGAATCATGAAACATGTATAGAAACTCAGAAAATACACCAATTCAATGTATTTTCATTAGGAATTTCTACAGCATGTCATTACAACAACTCAACTCTCTCTTGAAAATGAGAGGAGACCGTCCATTTATAGCGTCCAAAAAGTAGAACGAATGGCCAAAATTTAAACTCATTGCGTGGCCAAGATTCACTACAACTTAGGGTTCTACCTACCCCCCAATATATTTCAATTTAAAATACAACTTTTTCTTTATCCCTATTTTGTCCTCTAGTGACATCACTGTAGCCATTTTGTATTTTGTTGATTTCCCTTTTGTTGTAGCTACTCTATCAAGAATTCTTCATTAATAATAGGGTTGCCAGGTCTTGCTTCTTCAAAGTTGCATATTCCATGAACTTCAAAATTACCAACTAGAGCTTGTCAACCTCCAAAATCTCAGATCATAGCAATTGATAACTCTACTCCTTGGATTTGTCTGGAAACCTTTCCCAGTCTTCATCATACTTGGAAGTGTGGTCCTTGAACAGTTTTGACTGGGTGAAGGCGTAGGCAGAAAAACTCATGAAATCTATGGTTATCTCCTCTGACATTCTATCCTCCATCCTTTTCTGAAAAATGGGACCTTATCTTATCTGGGTCCATTTGTACAGCAGGCCTCTCATAGCCTATCATTAGCCTCAGGTATCGGGTGCAATGTGCTCTAATTTCCTTGACCCATTCAATATCTAGATCCACTTTGTCAAGCAACTGCTCTAGCATTTTTTTCCTATTCTCAAAGTCCCACTTCCATACATCCATCAACCAATGATCATCCCTTTTGAATGCAAGCTCTTTCTCCCACGTTGCGCTTGGCAGTTTAAGAATAGCCTCGATCTTTGAGTAGGTGGACTCATATCTCGTAGGGAAATCAATGCAGAGCTTTCTGGTACCCTCAAGAGACTGTTGTAGGTCTAAGAACTTGTTTTCTATTAGCACAGCCCAACCGATGCCCATGTTTCCAACGTACAGAAACCGTCGGAACCAGCTTTCTGTAGTCTTGTCCAAACTCTTTCTCTTTTTTAGCTTATTAATTTTCTCCTTGGATAGCAGTTGCAGTGGAGCCAAAGATGCAGTAGGAACCTCTTCCACCAAGGACTATTGTTGAATGTACGCCATCAGGTCAGCTACTTGTGCCTTAAGTTCTTCCTTTGAATTCTTGTCTTGTTGTATGAGATGCACCACGGTAGCGATGGACTCCTAGATGTGTTCCAATTTTTTTTCCCTCATGGCTATTCCCAAGTAAATAGTAGAAATATTATAGCTTATTCCTTTTGGTCCCACTATCGGTGTTGCAACCTAGACAGTCCTAGATCCAGAAACATCCATTGTCACTTTGGATCTGACCTTGGCCTTTTTCTCTTTTTTCATAGTGCTTTGTGCCCTAGCTAAGATAGATTCTAGTCTCTTTCTCGGATTGCTCAGGACAGGAGCCCTCTCTTCAAGTTGCTTCTCTAGCCATTCAGGCATCTGAGCCTTCTCTTTAGGTGACTCACGATCACCTTCTTCTTTATCTTTTTTATTTCAATCTCCTTCTTCTTAGGAGCCCCTTCTTCTACCTTCACATCTTCTTCATCCTCATCGGAGCCAGTCAGGTATGGGAAACAAATTCACCCTTCTTACAAAGTACGCAGTCATTTGCATATAATGTTTTGTGTGCATCTCCTTGTCATCTTGGAAATTTTCCTAGAAATATTCTACATGATGCAAATGGGCATACTCTCGTCCAAGTTCCTTCCTTGCATACCCATACGGGTCCATTTGTGGGTGAGTAGTGTGTAGGAAAAAATGATATTCTACTAGTTCCTTATGAGAATTCCTAGTATACTGGGAGGTTTGCAATTTGTACATATCCTAGCCGAAAGTTAAGGGATAAGGGATCCCCACCAAATGCCTACTACTAAGAATTGAATGTACATGCTTTAGCTATTGGGGGAGTCCCAGCACTATGATTCAGTCATTGGGGTACCGGGGTAGCTTATTTGGACTCTTTATGTAACCTTGGGCATGAATGTAGGCAAACTTGGGGTATTGAACTAACAAGAAGGCGTATTATTTCAAGAATGGCTAAGCACTGTGAGAGACCCTTCCTTCAAAATATCCTCCAAGGAATCTAATAATTTCACCCACAAGGCATCATTCACTCTGCAATACTCCTTAAAATTTTTGAACTGGAGCTGGGGGTATCTATCATAGACCTTCAATTCTCAACCTAGTTCTTCATCGGACACACTGAACAACCCAGCGTATTTTCTATGTTTGGCCAATGAGTAAACAAGGTAGGAAGTCATGTAGAACTTGGAGGTCTTCTATACATTTATGACCTTCTCGTGGAAGAAGTCGCTTATTATGCCTCCCCAGTAGAATGAGGCTTTTGTGGTAACATCTGCCTACTTGTGGAGAATTTTCTCTACAAAGTAGACCATCCACTCCTGCAAATATGTAGCAGTGGTGAGGTCGATCACTCTACTCAACAGAGTCACCAAGTCGTGGTAGTCTTGGTGGATGTAACTATGGAAGAGCTCCTAGGGAACCTTTACAATGCTGCCCCTTTTCTCTTTGAGCCAGTACTAGTTTATAAGCTTCTTATAGCCAGTGGGGTCTTTGTCCCACATTTCCTTACATTCTGTGATGGTTGGCATCTCCATTTTTTTGAAGGTAGGGATGTGGAAAGTATTTTTTATCGCTTCACTTGACATATCAACAAGGATGTTTCCATCTTTGTCAACTATTTTCCATGTCTCTAGTTGATACACCTGCCTGCAAGCCATGACTAATTCAGCAGCCACAAGGGACAGGGGAAAGCCTACACCTTAGCAATTCCACTTTGTCTAATCAATCTCACATTATCAGTCTTAGGATGGATCCCAACCCTTTGATTAAATTCGTCAATATCGATGTGGCCGATATTGGTATCTATTATTTCTTTCCAATCCGTGATGATTTTCGAATGTAAAGGTTCTCCCTAGAATTGGAACTTCATTTGGTATTTGTCCTCCTTTCCATGAGGAACCTTTCCTGACTTCTTCCCTCTATCTTTCTCTACAGCCACTCCTAAGGGTCCTACACTTGGTTCCATATATCTTGTAGACAAAGGAAAACTGAGAATAACCAATCATGAAAACAAGGATGTTAGTAAAAATCCCATGATCAAAGTCTAATTAGTCGATATATAATTCATAAAATCAAACTTTTACTTCAAGATATCGTTAAAAATTTACTGGAGGGATTTTGGACAACCTGGGCCCAAGGGGCCAGACCTCCCTAGTGGAAATGTCCTTTGAAGGGTGAACAGGGTGGGGTGACTTGGCTAGTTTCTCCCAACCTCATGTTTTAATGGTTTGAAAGGCCTATGCAAGAGAAGGTTAAATTTAGGCATGTGGGTCGAGATTGGTTTTTCAATTGAAAGTCATTTGGGTCACTTTTAGAGCATACGGAGATACAAGGCAAGAAAGTTGTCAGGGCTTTGACGTTTGGAACAGCCAAAAGGGAAACAGAATTTTGGGGTCAAAATTCTAGGGTCCGAAACCCGGGAGGCTAAAGGGAGGTCAACATTTCCCCTTAACTTTGAATTGTTTCAGTCTCAAGGGGCTAGAAGCCATCGGTGAATTATCGTTTGGAATAGTGCGCGTCAAACGGATGCTGAGAGGAGTGGCCCGGTAGACCAGACCTGGCATTGAGTTTTTCCTTTAGATTTCTTTGTTAGGTTTTGGGAGATTAGGTTAGAAAGTGCTAAAGGATGGAAGGACAAGATCAATTTTCCATTTTGGATGGCCAAGACAGGATGGAATTTCATGGGTGGAAGCCCAACGGTGCAGGCCCGGGATAGGCGAAGGAACTTGAGTTTATTGTTTATCAATCATTACGCCCAAAAAAATCTCGGGGCCCAAGAGATGGGAGGATGCTTCCTAATGGTTGTTTGGAATGGAAAAACTACCAAGGAAGTCTATGGATGGAACTTCATAAACCAAGGCCTAAGGATATGACAGAACAATTCATTTTTTTGGTTTAACCTGAATGACAAAAGGAAAAGTAGGACCCGACGCTTGGGTGGACGATGTTGTTATGCCATTTTAAAAAGGCAGAAGTGAAGCGGCATCCCAGGGATGGAATCCCACAGGAGCAGGCCTAGGAAGCACAGATGGAGGTTGAGTTTCAAGTTAGCTTAAGTCCCGACAATGACCCACTGAAGGAGATCTGAGGTCGCGGGCCCGAGTGGGCACTCCACCGTTTGGTCATTTGATGTTCAGTTTCTAAGTTTTTTGGCTGCAAGGAGAAGGCTCAGGTTAAGAGGCATGAATGCCCTGTGCAATGAACAATGTGGCAATAGGAAAGTTTCATATTTGTCTTAGGAGATGCCTTGGAGGTTTTCTTGCAATTACATCACATGGTTTTTTTAGGTGTTGTCTTATTTTACCAAATTAAAGTAATTTTAGCCCATTTTTGTTTATCATTTAAGCGTAAAATCACAAAAAACCCCATGGAAAGGTGGACGACAAGCTTACCTCAAAAGCTCGGTGAGAGAAGTTGTGGAATCCATGAAGGATCGGCAAATGAGAACAATGGGCGTGAGGGTGATGAGCGATGAAGGCACTGGATTCTTCAAGAATCGCTCTAAACTCTTTTGGCCAACTTGACATATGAAAATGACAGGTTGAACCATATATTTATACCCTAAATCAGCATTTAATGAATCCATTAATGCTCGTATGGATGACAGAGGGTTGGTGAGTTTAAATTCTCAAATGGCAACGGGAGGTCCAGGACCTGGAGGATGGGACACCAGCGAAGGTTAGCTGTTTGGAACGGTGAAGTCACCACAGAGCTCCAAGTAGAGCAGTCCAAAGGACGTAGCCTAGAAAGGGAAAAAGTTGTCTATTTTTAACACAATTCATAAGGGCAGAAATCTAGAAGCTGGGTTCCAGGACATAGGAAGGTGAAGGCCCTTAGCCATTTAAGAGAGTGGGCACACAATAGAAACCCGGCAAGGGAAACCCGCCAAGCCGGACCCTTCATGCTCCGAGGCCATTGGCAATAGAAAATTGTCAAGGAAACCCCACAAGGAACCAAGACTTATTAAAAGTGGAGGGGATTAAAATACGGTCAACTTAAGATGAGACTTTGAAGGCATGTTGACCATCAAGGACACCAAAATAGGGCATGCCAAACGAGGTGGTGACAAAATGACCTGGCAAGGTGAAAGAAAAGAGGGTCCCCATTCAATAACGGGGCATGTGTGCTAAGGGCACAACTTGCTCTACTAAAGTGATGGAGTGAAGTAATTGCTACTATGGAGTATAAAAGTGTTGCTAGAATGCTGGAATGGAGACTAAAATGCTTGGAGATTTCTTGAAGGGATGTAAAAGAAGTTGTGAAGCATGTAGAAGGAGGGAATTTGAAGGAGAGATGAAAACAACCATATTCAGGTTGGTTAGCCAAAGGGGGCATTACAATTCGACTACCAATGAGAAGTGTAATGCCTCTATAGGCTCCAGCCACAAGAATCTTCTAGGGACGTAAGATCACTATATGGATATCTACGTGCCACACGGGCATCCCTGACAAAAATTCCCCCACCGATGCTCAAAATAGGCACCAAGTGGAATGAAGGAAGTGGTCTTATGTGTAATTTTAAGCCTCTGAACTTGGTTTTCTAAAGTGGAGCAAGGAAAAAGAGGAATTTGCATAAGGCGTACAAATTCACTCCTATATAGCTTGTAATGTTTAACTTTCAGGAAATTGAGGATACATACCTATAAATTTACAAGGTTATTCCATCAATTCAAATCCTAAGAATCTTAGAATTTCATGAGAGCATTAATTCAAGTTTACAAGAGAAAAGATTATGATCAAGGGCATTCAATTGTAGATTTATTAGTGATTTATTGTAGCAATCAAGATCTCAAGCATCATGTCAAATTCTTAAGCATCATGTATTTTTTTGGAGCTAACATTGTGATTTAGGTTTCAAAGATCAAGTAAACCATTCAAGGCATCAAGATCCACATCCATTGAATCCATTTCATGCGAGATCAAGATCAATATTGTAGACTTCCAAAGGTTTATTCAAGGGTTTGGTGAGTTGTAACAGAGCATTGTTCATTCATCATTCCTTTCAAATTTCATTATTTCAATTCAAGGTTTAATTACCCAAATTGGGTTTGACCAAGGAAAACCCCCTGATTAGGTGGAAAATAGGGTTTACCAAAATCCAAACAATAGAACACTAATTCCCACCCCAAATCATGCAATTTTGTGTGTGATATGATGTAAATAGCAATAAAAAACTTACCCTAACTATTATAGCAACTATGAGGAGATTTTTTAGAGGCTAGAATGGTGTGTACCTTGCTACAAGAAGCTTGTTTTTAGGTAACAAAGGACTCATTCGCCTTTAGTGGTGAATGAGTCCCTAAATTAAGATTTCTAAAATTGAGATCTAGGTTTTGTTCCATGATTCCTACACTCTTAAATTCTTGGTTATCAGCTACCAAAAAAATATAGAAAATTATGTAGCCTTCTTTTTGTGTTATTGCACTATGAATGACAACTTTGCAACTTGACAACTTTGACAATGTATCTTCCAATTTGTTCTCCACTTGATCTTCAACCTGTAAATTTGCAAACACACATTCAAGAGAAGAAAAACTTGTTGATTGTTGGTGAATAGGGGTTTGCATCAGTCAAACCCCATTTAGGTAATTAAACCAAATAATGAAATAATGAAATTAAAGCATGAACATGAAATGATGAAATTTTGATACCTTGGAGGATGTCTTGGAATATAAATCTACAAACTAACATGTGGTGGCCATGAAGAATGTAGATCTTGATATCAAATATGATGTGAAACAATGCTTGCAAGTAGATCTTCAATGCTACATCAATAATTTTAGCTCAAAACATTGCTTGAATGTACTATGCCTTTCACATGATGAAATGACCTTGAATTGCTGCAATAAACTTCACTAATCTTCCTTTAAATGCCTTTGAAAATTCTCTTGAAGTGCTCTATAATTCTCTTGTAAAGTATTAGGAAGCTCTCTCAAAGTTGCTATGTTGCTTAGGATGAAACTATGTGAATTAACCCCATATTTATACTAAATCTAGAGATTAACCCCGAAATTCAAATAATTCAAGCCGACATTAGATATAAGATTGAAAATCATTAAAATCCCATCAAAATTAAATTCAAAAAGGGGTGTCCTATGTGAGGAGGACCCATTTGCCACTGAAGGTGAATGGGTCCTAGCACAAGTTTCTAGGACCTTGCTTCAGGGGGATGAAATAACATCAAAAATCCACCTCAAAAATGCAAAGAAAGGGGTGTCATATGTGGAGAGGACCCATTCACCACTAAATGCGAATGGGTCCTAGCACCATTTTCTAGTACCTTAAATTTGCTAAATTAAATGTTATATAATTTGATTATTGGATGTTGGGATAGATCCTTTGGAAGGTGTCATTAATAAGGCTTAAATTTTAATTAAAGGGGCTAATTAAGCTCAATTAACCACAATTAATTAAGAAACCCTAGATAAGTGTGAAAGTGTACGACACCACTTTACAACACAATAAAAAAGGTACAATTTAACTACATTTTGTTAAAAAGGGACCTAGATTAATGTGAATGTGCACAACACATTACAACACTAAACCAAGGCACTATTAGGTTAATTTTGTATCAATTATTCCTAAATTAAGTAAGGAAAAGGGATACTTTTTCCATTACTACACCCCCATTGACCAAAAATAAACAATTTTTTCCCTCTTGTGTTTGTGTTGTAGATCTTAGGTTGAAGAAATATTGAGGATCTCTTGGAGAGGAAGACTGGAAAAGTTGTCAAAGTTGCAAAAGTTGCCAAAGTTGTCATTGATTCATAGAAACTCACCTACAGATTTAGTTTCCCACTTTTCGACACCAAAAACCAGATCAAACAAAAGCTACATATTGACATTAGAGGCTCCTAAAAGTTGATTGAAATCTCTAAGTAGGGACCCATTCACCCATGGGTGAATGAGTCCTAGACAACCTCCTAAAACTACCTTTTGGTGACTGGTACACAGTGTTCTACTCTTCTCAGATCTACAAAAAAATAAAATTGTTTATGTTCTGTATTGAGGCTCTTTAAATTTTTTCTCCAAGTTTGAATTAGCATGATTGAGTAGATTTTCTATTTTTAGTTTTTCTCCCAAAATTTTTGTTTAGGTTGATACCCTCATCCTCAATCATAAGGAAACCAATAGATTCCCTCATTGGATTGACTCACCTAGGGGTTATAAGTCAATTCTTTGTGTGGATATCATTTCCTAATGAAATAAAGGAAAATATGTCTATCTATTATCATTTTATTGAACCCCCTTTTATAACCCTTATTTTTTGGTGAACTTCATTAATTATTTCATCATTTTCCATCATCAACATTAATTACATATTTTTATTATTAAATTACCATTCCCTCTTATCCACACTAATTGAATATTTTCCAATTATTTAATTAATTTGTCATTTTCCTTTAAACACTATAATTAAATCATTTTAAATTATTTAATTATTTCTTCAATTTTTCTCATTCACACAAATTAAATGATTTTTAATTATTTAATTAATTCATGTATTCCTCTCATTCATCATAATTAAACAATTATTTAATTAGTTAATTAGTTAATATTTCCCTTGCCAATAAGGGCATGGTTTGGTGGTCAAGTCGCTTAGTTGTAGTGACAACCACCAAGGTTCAAACCCTCACTAGGCCAAAGTGCTCGTAGGCCTTGTGCCTTTGCTGGTCCAATGTGCTCATAGGTTTGGTAGTATCTTGTGGTTTCTTGTACCAGGTTCATAACTGTGGTAAAAATTGTTTACCCGTAATAATATGGGTGCATTGCACCTTTTAAGAAAAGTTAATATTTCCCTTAAAAATAAATAAACTATTTAATTTATTTAATTTGACTTGTACATCTTTGAATTCATCTTAAAATAAATAAAATTAATATTTTAATTATTTTATAATTATATCTTCACCTCATGCACATGAATAAAATATATTTATTCATTTAATTATATTTATATTCTTTCATCTCTAAATTTAGTGAATTGACTAAAAGTCAACCTCACTTCACTCTCACTCACTCCCACTTCATTCACTCATTCATTCTCTCATCACTTTCATGCAACCACTTAACCCCACATCTTAGCCCTTCATATTGACATGTCGCTTGTACATTCATCATGATCTCTCAACCAATATCATCCATTGATCACTCCAATCATCTTGCACCATTGATCATATATCAATAAAATCTATAAAACACCCATCATAAATATTGCTAAAAATACAGTTGATAATCCTACTCTTGACTAGTACTCAAGACTGATTACTTTTTGGATGATCAATTTGCTCAATTAAATTGCCTAGGTTTGAAATAGTGAAAATTCTTTATATTTATATGTAATTCATCTAATTTACCAAAAAAAAAAATTGATAGCCAACAATTGAAATTTGAAATTCAAATAATAAAATATTTACATTGAAATATTCAAAATTGGATCCAAAAAGAGGTGGTATAGGGCATGGGGTGCCCTAGACCAGACCCAATTTTTTTTAGGCTCGAAGTGTTGAGGGAAAATATTGAATGCTCATTTTTGTTTCCCTTTGATTTTTTAAAGAATTTTATAAAATGAGTGATTAAATGCATTGTGGCAACGAAAATTGTACTCCCTTCTCGGAGATAGTATAATTTCTTGCTTATTTTAGACCTATTTTGATACCATTGCATTAAATACCTTTTAAATCATCATTAATAGGCCCCTAAGACCCTTTATTTCAAATCTCGAGGCTTATTTCAACTAAAATCCCAAAAAAACACCAAAAGCATTAATTTTTCTAACAACCCATCATTGGCCCACCCCAAAAATCTAGGGTGGGACTCATACACCACCTTGAGTAAATGAGTTCCCCTAGGTGGGACCCATATGCCACAAGTGACGTATGAGTCCCATGTCGCCCATTTTTCTAGGGTTTGAGTGGGAAATTCAAGTTTTTAATTCAAAATTTCAGTTGACGTCGGCTTTTGTTATCTAATAAATGGTAAATTAGGTGTAATGCCTATATAAACAAGCTTATAAGTCATTAATTTCATCTAGAGAAAGAAATTCAAGATCTAAGCATTCACAAGAACTCAAGCATTCTCTCACAAGAGCATTCAAGAGCAAGTAGCAAGAAAAGTTGAAGTCTTGGAGCATCATTATAGTGTTTTTGTAGGTCTTCAAGCTCACTTTTTTTCAAGATCTAACATTGTCAAGGATTTATTATGGTTGCCTACGGTAAATCATTATGGATTCTAGGTTGGGGAGATGCAACTAGCCATCAAGCCAAGCCTAATGTCTTGTTTCCTAAGTGATTCCATCCTCCATTGTCACTCTAATCTCAACCTAAGGAAGGTAAATGCATTCATTATGGATTATTAGGGTGATTGAGGATCTCCCAAAGTGATTCATTCATCTTCATGTTTCATTCATGCATCTCATTCTAGAACAATAGAATAGGGTTGCATTACATTTCAAATTTCTTAATCTTAGAGACACTTAGGATTAGGGTTTGTATGCACATTTACTTTCAACATTCATTATTTCTATCAAGGTTTGATTACCAAACTAGGTTTTTGACCAAGGCAAACCCCCCATAAGAAAATCAACACTATATTTTGTTTTGTAGGTCTTTTTACAGGTTTAGATCTGTAAATTAGATTGGGAAGAAAGAACAAATATTGGAGAGAAAATATGGACTTTGACTTTCCAAAAAAGTAGGACAGGACTGATACGCCACAAGTGGTGTATGAGTCCTAGTACAGGAAATTTTCCAAATTTCTGAAGATCTTGAGTCAACACTATTAGATTCTTGTTTCAGCCCAAAAACCCTAGACTGGGAATGATACGCCCATCCTAGCATATGAGTCCTAGTGTGCCCTAAAATTATCATTTTTTAGGATTTCAAAGCTTGTTCCAACCATATTCAAGTTTCCAGGTGCCCCTCTTTACTTCTCTAGTCTTCCATTCTATTTTGCATTCATCTCTAGGTCATTTAGTGAAGTTTTAAACATCAATTAGGTTTTGTCATTAAATATTGCATGTCATTAGTATTTCCAAGCCCTAATTTGGTGGTGACCCTCCTTTAGTCATTGATCACACCCTAGTACAACCTTTAGCAGATCTATTTCCTTCATTCCATCCTTGGATTGAGATCTCTAGGATTTCCTTGAGTGAAACAAGATTGCAAAATAGGAACCCTATCTACTCAAAGATAGAGATCCACCCCTATATTTTTCATTGTTTCATGCATAATTAGGTCCAAGCACATAATGGGGAGCTAAACCTAGTGTGAAATTTTTAAGGGTGATAATTTTTTATGCTAAGTTTAGCCCCCACTTTATTGAGAGTATGAACTTATGCTCAAACTCACACTAAATTATTTAAATAGGTCAAGAGGGGTTCAATTATCCAAATATTGAAGAGATATGATAGCATTGAATCTAGGGGATGTTTTAGCCCCCAAATTCAAGATCCTATGGGAAAAAAACATGGATAAAGGAGCATACATGTATGAGATTAAATGTAGCATGGAAAACATGAAGCAAACATGATGACGAAACACCACATAACATAGAATAACATAATGTAAAAATTTAAAAAAGCATAAACTAGATGCAAACATAATGTAAACACAATGTAGAAATTATGCAAACATGCAAAGAGGGAATGACAATCATGAACTAGTAAGCTCCATATAAAGCTTACTAAGATCCATACCCAAGGCACTTAGGAGTCACATGTTAACAAAGTATGATATTTTTTAGGTGAACCATGAACCAAAGCACCATAGTCTAGTGAAGTTCGAAGACATCCTACATAACACATAGCAACATTACACAACATCCTATAATATTACACTGATATAATATTCAAAAACACTAGCACAAACACATGAAATTGAGAATATTATCATCTTGTGCAACCATTCAAACTGTCATAGAGATACAACTCATGAACCAAGCTGGTGGAATAGTTTCAAACACTAGACAAACCATGGGAAGGTAGGTACAAGAAATATTAGCACATTCCAAAATTTGCAAGATAAGAAGCTTTAACATGGAGAAATGTGGAGAAATTCTATTTCTCCCATATATCCCTCTTTAGAAGCCAGACACTATCAAACATATCTTCTACTTCCACACAATGTGGAACTTGAAACTATGGATATAAAACCTTTAAAGGTTTCTAATCATCATATCCAAATTGTGCAAGCACATCTTCAAGATGAAGAAATGCAAAGCACAATATAGAACACATCTTTGTCACCTTATATAGTCTTCATGAATTTTTTCTCAAAAACACTTGGAAACCAAGTAACCCTATT
>VDFB02000015.1:112168238-112178800 GCA_007258455.2 Sequoia sempervirens
GGGGACATATGGGTGTGATTGATTTTGAACAACATTCATGTGATTTGAAAACATATCTATCCAAAAGTTGACCAAGTGTGGATTTGAAATGTTCATGTTTGGTATAGTTGTACTTGGTATATTCTCATTTGGCATGTATGGATTTGGTGGGATAATGTTGTTTCGTTGAAGACTCATGCATTGAGTATTTGGTTGATAGATTTGTAAATTTGGACATGGATTTAAATCTACCATCGGAAAAGGTGTTCCAAGATTTAGATTGGGTATACTCACATTTGTTGTACAATTGAGGTTTGTAGGAGATAATGATCCCATGTATGGATTGTATAAATGTGAGTTTTGAAAATCAATTGGCATTGTAAGGCTTTGATAATTTGGTTGGTTTAGATCGCTTATGATGTATGGATCAAGTTTATATTCCATGTTCTTCTTGTGTTTTGACTTTGTTGCAAAAGTGACCTCTAAAGTTTTTAGGACCAATGATGAGATGAAGGATGAAAGAGGTGAATGATATGGGTGTTGTTTTTCTTAGGAACTTTGGATCAATGCTAGACTTTAGGATTTGATTTTGATTGGTTTTGATTGGATAATCATCTTGTAAAACCTAAGATGTTGGATGTGATCTTTAGGATAAACTTGTTCAAAGGTGTGCTAATTTAACTAGAGGTATGAGAAAGGATGCATTCCCATACTCCTAATTAAATAAGGTGATTTTGATTTGTTTTAAGGATGTACCCAAGTCTAGATAATGATGTTTCCAAAGCTACAAAGTTGCTTGTGGGATGGGATGATAAATGTTTGAGATGGATGAAGTGTTTGATTTTGATCCTAAATGAACCGAAGAAGGATTTGTTTACAAGGCCAAGGTTTTGAAGAACATGTTTTTCCCTTCAAACCAAAAGATCAATGTTTTCTCAAAAGACCATAAGACAAAAGATGCACAATCACATGCGTGGTGTTCAATTGATTTCATCTTGATTAGTGAATTTCTTTTACCACAAACACTTTCTTGATTAGATTTTCAAACTAAATGTCCAATGTCCTAACTTCTTTTCATCGCACAAAGTGCTATGTGGAATTCAAGGAAATCAAGGCAATGGTTACCTAATTTTTACCTTGGTAGAAGAAAATTAAGATGTAAACCCAATTTCTTAGAAATCTCTAAGGACATAATCCCCAAGGTAAGCAATAGTTCTTGGGTTTTGTCAAAGGTATTTTCTCTAAGGGATTTGAAATTTTGATTTTCCTGTTGAATGTGTGTTTCCCAATGTTTTCGAACAAGAAAGGTCTTTTGACTCATAAGCAATATAACATCCTAGCTCAATTGGTACATTTTTCTTGGTGGGCTTGCCTCATGCCCTTCGTAGTAGAAGAGATGATTTTACATGCAATCAAGGAAAGAGTATAAAGGTATGTTAAGAATGAAGTCTTAACCTCTATACTTTAACCAAGATCAGACATGGCAAGTAGCTTCTTGGAATCTAAGTTCCAATGCACCACTTTGATAAACTTGTTAGATGGACTGGTTGGTTACTACAAACAAGGGTTTTATTTCAGACTTTTCGTTCATGGAGATTGACCCATATGGTGAGAGTCCCTTTTTAGATCCATCTCATCAAAGCCAACCGAGTGATACTGACATTTATTCCAATACCCACATTTATATCCTAGTTGGAAAAACTCTTGGCTTTAGAGTGTTACCAGTTGAGTCATTCCCTTGGGTGAGTACTTTTTCCCCAAGGAAGGCCCTCTAAGATAAAAAAAAGTGAATAAACATATTCATAGTTCAATCGGCCCTTGTTTAGAAACAAAGGGAGAACACATTCAATAAATTCATTCACTCTCGCACAAGATTTTGTTCAATTTTAAACCCAAAAGTGAAGTGTGGAGGTGATTGCTTTATCTCAACCTAAAACCACAAAAAAAGGCCTTTTGATTCTCAAGATCGCTATAAAGTGCGAGAGAAGTGCATATGTCATTTTTCAATGATGTTAGTTTAAGTAATCCATCACGAAGACAAAGTTTTACTTGTTCATTTCAAGGCCACAAAGAAATTGTGAGTTCTTTTTAAAGCACCAAAGGACAAATGACAGTTGTTTTGTTCAATTGTTAACCAAAAAACAAATTCTAGTAAGTTGTAGTCCTAATGTTCATTTTAAGCCTTTGAAAAAATTGAAAAGGTTCTTTTTAAAATCCCAAACAAAATTTAGTAGGTCCTAAAAGCTTGAAAGATATCAAATCCTTAGAAGAGGGATTATAATTTCTTCCCAAAGTGTTTAAAAACACTTGTTACAATGATGTGATAATGCTTTTTCTTTGACTTCCATGCTCCGTTATCCTTCAAAACTTGCAATACAAGCTCCAAATGTTAAATGAAATCAAGAAACAAGAAGATATGAGGGTTAGATAGATGATTGAGCATAAGAACCCTAAAAGTTAGACCAAGTTTCATTATGATTTAACATTAAATGAAAGTTTGAAAATTTTAACTCCATAAAAGTTGATAATAACCTACACCATTGGATAGCTTATGAAATTCTACCCCATTTAAAAAGAAAAAGCTTTGAAAAAGACCAAAAAATGACCAAGATATGGCCATTTTAAGTTTGAATGAAAAACTAAAAAATTCCAGCAGCTCTGTTTGATTTTGTAGCGGCGCTATATGGCGACACTGGAGATTCCAGCGGTGCAGTTTGATTCTAGTGGTGTAGTTTGAATTTTTGAGTGGTTCTGTATGGTGATGCTGGACTGTGAGCGGTTCTATTTGTTGTAAACACCAAAAACATCAAAAACCATGGAATTTTCTCAAAAAATGTGATTTGATCTTCTGGTAGGCCCTCCTTCTAGCGCCAAATGTGTGAACCCCAGTCCCAATACCTAAAAAACAACTTGAACAAACACATTAGAAGGTGAAATGCAAGCAAGAATAAGGATTCCTCAAGAAATTCATTTGAATAGCAAAAGAGATAGAAAATGAAAGGAAGAACACAATGAAACTTGAAAGCATATCAAAATCTATTCTAAAGCAAGCAAACTCCTAATCTCTTGAGGGAATTGGTGCCATTTTGATGTGAAAATTGGCCCTTTCCCAACTCTAATGATGCAATGTTGATTTTATGAAGATATTTGATCCACTTTGTTGATGCTTGATGAGTAGTCCAATAGAAAAATCTAGATAACCTAGCTATGAACTCAATGATAAGGGATGGAATTTGCTAATGATTTGAGTATAATAACTTCGCTCAAATTGTGGATGCCAAAATGAAGAGATTAACCTCTTATTTATAGATTGACAAGTTGAAAGCTACATGCCCAAAATAGAGCAATGTGGGACTAAGAATTAGCCAATGGTAAAGTGCCACTTGTCAACTTGTTAGTGGATGGAGGATGTGCAAGGAGGGGGAGATTCAAATTCAAAATATGGCTTGAAGGATGAGGTGAAAGGTAAAGCAAATGCACATGGCTCAAGAAAAGGACATGTAAGAGATTTTAAATGCTTTTTTTGAAGGACAAGACCTTTTTAGATGGATTTTTCAAATTTGAGGAATATTCCATCTTTGATGCCTTTTTTGAATGAAAATAGATGATTTATAAATCAATTAAATTGATTTTCATGTGCAAGTTGTAAAATCTAGAGGATTTGAGTGATTAGGATTAAATTAATCAGGATTTGATTAATTTAAGAGGAGATTAGGTGATTTGATTATTTGATTTAGATTTGTGGGTTGAAATAAATGAAAAAGAGATGAAAATGATTAAGAACTAGTTAAATAAATATTTTGATTTATTTAACCAAAGGCGGTGATGTTAGATTAAATTAGATAAATGTTTGATTTATTTAATTTAATTAGATGAACTTTATAGATTTAATAGAATAATATGGATTATTTAATTAAATAAAGATAGGAAGATGAAATGACCTAGCTAATTACACATAGACAATGATTTAATTAAATCAATGGATTTATTTAATTAAAAGGGGAATTATGATGACTTTAATCAAATAAGGCTATTCAATTAAATGGTTAGATAGAGGGATAATTCATGATGAAACGATGTTAGTATATCAGGATCAAGTGCATGTACATGTTACGTGTCTACAGCCACGACAAAATTTTCCCATATGTGGCTTCCATGGAAAGGATTGCCCAATTAGATTTGCATCGAGCGAGAGCCACACATGAAGTTCATGATCACTATATATAAAAAATTGAACAAGGTGTTATTTGATGAAACTAAGATGGGAAATTATTGTCCCTTTGTTTATCAAGAAGAGACGGAGACTCAAGAAGAAGAGATGGTATCTGAATTCCTCCTGGTGCAATGTAATCCTCTAGTTAATTTAACTCATACACCTAAGAGCATGAAGATCCTAGTAGAATCTAATGGTGAGGAAACCCCTAAGGATAACACATTGGGATTGTTGGAGAAATTTTGAGATTTTATGGAAAAGTGCATACAAAACTAGCTTAGCTTGGGTGCAAGAATGAATTTCTAAGAGCTCTTGATCCCAAATTGGTGTAGGGTGCATGATGCGACTCACTTTGAATTTTAATACTGCCTATGTCAAACAATAGTAGAACATGTCAAGACGTTAGCTATTCCTGAGAGAGAGATACTATCAAGGTAGCCAACCCTCTACCACACCAAGCTAGTATCTACCTTAGAAGCCATAAATGATGACTTGTAGCCTAAAGGTAGTGATTTCCTCAGTGGTCCCAACGTCAAAAAGCCTTCCAAATTTTGGACATTACACTTTGATTGGTCCAAGTCCAAGCAAGGAGCTGACTCCAGATTCAAACTAGTCATCCCTATGGGTAAGTCTTATTTCACTACCCATAGACTTCAATG
This sequence comes from Sequoia sempervirens, assembly GCA_007258455.2. Classification (NCBI taxonomy): domain Eukaryota; kingdom Viridiplantae; phylum Streptophyta; class Pinopsida; order Cupressales; family Cupressaceae; genus Sequoia; species Sequoia sempervirens. The sequence continues at coordinate 112,173,090 of VDFB02000015.1, forward strand.
CTATTGCACCAATAATGTAGTAGAGTACGAAGCTTTAGTCCATAGTATTCTAATGGCCTTGAAGAAAAATGTTAAGATGTTGCAAGTTTTCGGTGATTTTGAGCTGGTGGTCAAAAAAGTTAGAAAGCTATACTCCTGTCATGATAGAAGATTGGAAAACTATAGGAATAGGGTTTGGGACCTCTTAGAGGGGCTAGATGCATTCAATATTCAGTTGATTCCTCATGCCTAGAACCACACGATTGATGCTTTGGCTCAAGTAGCCAACTCATTGTAACCCCTATCCTCGTCGGGTATCAAGAAATTCACTATCGAGTTGACTTCTACACCATCCATCCCTAACAATGTCACTCATTTTCAAGTCTTCAATGACAATAAGCAAATCCTCGAATTCATCATGAGATTCAATGCCTTTGCCACCCAAATCATTGATGAAGTTGACCCAAAAGAAGCTGAATTGGACATAGAAGGGGTAATTAACCTGAAAACCAACACGATTCCCTAAGGGATGGTTCAGTTGGAGTGCATTTTTGATTTAGATAAAATTATAGATTAGGATCGACAAATGAAGAAAGAAGCCATAATCAACCAATGTGATGCTCGCAACCTCGGGACTGTTGAGATCAAAAATGTTTTTATTGACAAAGTATGTACTACAAAAGAAAAGAAAGGGATTGTGGATGCTTTATGAAAGTATCATGATGTGGTAGCATGGAGCTATGAATACCTTAAGACTTACAACACCTCTATCATCACACACAACATCCCTCTCAAGACAGAAGTGTGACCATTCCGCCCACGACAACGCCCTATCAACGCCTTGCTGGAACCAATCATATACAAAGAGGTGCAAAAATTTCTTTCAGCCAAAATTATCTTCCCAGTCAGGAATTCTACTTGGGTGGCCAACCTGGTCCTTGTTAGAAAAAATAATGGAGAAAGTAGATTGTGTGTTGATTTCTGCAATTTGAATAGAGCCTCGCAGAAAGATAACTATCGAGTGCCTTCGTTGGATGAGGTAATGTAGATCGTCAATGACTCCCAAATGATGTCCTTTCTTGATGGGTACTCTGGATACAACCAAGTTATGGTGCAATATGAAGATTTCCATAAGACAACATTCACCACCAATTGGGGGACCTTTGCTTACAGAAGAATTCCCTTTGGGCTCATCAATGCTGGTGCCACTTTCCAACTTTCGGGTAAGTGCACCAAGATGGTTGCACTTTTGTGGCCACAAAAGTGAAAAATGAGCCAAAATGTGTTCACGTTATAACGTGTTTGTGTTATAACGCGAACGCGTTTTGGCTTTTTAAAAGCAAAAAAAAAAGTGAACATTCTTCATTTGTTTTTTATTGGTTTTCATTTTTGCTCGCGGCCAAAAACCCTGCACTACGCACTCACGTTGTTGAGGAGGTGACTTCTTCACATTTGATCAACTTGAGTTCAATTTTCTTCACAAATATGGCACCCTGATGATGAAGAGATGCAAGAGGTAAGTTTTGTTTGGTATTTGTAATGAATTTTTTTGTTTTAAATTGATTTTGTTTGTTTTAGTTTAGAAATGAATGATTTTTTTTTAATTTGTAGGAAATCCTCAACAAGAGGAGGAAAATCCTCAACCAAATCAGCCTCAACAAAATCAGCCTCAACAACAAAATCAACCTCCCCCACCATTCTCTCAATACCCTCCTGGCACTCAAGAAAATTTGAGGAGTGAAATTGAAAACAATAGAAAAGAAGTTGAGGATCTTATTAGTAGGTTGAGTGATCAAATTCTTCAACCACAGAAGGATACATCTAGCGATTCATGAAGGATTTGTTTAAAAATGTGGATGCAATTGCAATAAATATCTGGATGGCAAAATAGGAGGCAAACATCGAGGGCATATTATGTAGATAAATTATCATATAAACAAGTTAAAGATTTAAAGATTACTAAAGGCGATTTGTGCTCTCTATTCACTAACCCTAGAACAAATCAAAATCTCACCCTCAATGCAAAGAGGTTTTCTATCCATTGGTGCCACCACGTAGAGATTAGGAACCATTTTTATGATAGATGGTATATGGTCTTTGATTACCCACTGTGCAATAACTGTGAAGTCCCCCAATATTTTCTTAGGAAATTATACTGTGAGTTTGTATTGAACCAAATCCTGAATTATTTTGATATGAAGGGTTTTAGGGGGAGAGGTGGGGGTCTGACTATGGGATAGGCTGGGGGTGCTATGACCCGGTCCTACACGACAGGGGAGACGACCTCTCGCTAGGCAGCCTCGTGAGCAGATTGCGATGCCGGTAGTTGCAAAGGAGAGTGCTGATGTAGAGACTTTGCAGGTGATCACATCCTTGACTCGGAGTGTCATCCACCACACTAGCCCCATTATACAGCGCAATCCAGGGGAGTCTTCAGGTGGTGGCCTTCGAGGCCATGTGTGTCAATCTTGCGGAGCCACTTGTTCTATGAACCTACTGGCCCTCAAGAGGGTGCTACACATGATCCATATACTTCTATGTAGCCTGATCCATATGCATCTACGAGGATGGAGAGGGTGGCTGACATTCTGCACGATGCATATGGTATTGACAGTCAGGTAAAATTAAACATGTTCATTGAATTTAGTTTATTAAGAATTTAATTATCAAATGCAAGATTAACTAATTTAGTTTTATTATTTTAATAAGGTGTAGAGGGTCCACCGATGTTGACCACGGGTACCTGATCAATCTACTTATTTATCACGATTACACCTATGTCAGGTGGGGTATGTAAAGTTAGTAAACAATTATAAATTGATTACATATGTTAATAAAGTATTTTTCTGAATGGGTATTTTAATATGTGATTTTGGATGTTGAGCGAGGTGTTGTTGGAGGTTTCAAGGAAACACCTCTAAGTGCAAGTAGATTTGATCAAACTTTCACTGAGGTAATATAGAATAAATAGAACTTAAAGTTAATGAATTCTAAGTTTAATCTAAATTTGTGTATATATAGTCATAAGAGTATATGGGTTCTCTAGGTTATTATTTGAAATCTTTTAAGAATGGTCCTACCATGATTTTTTGTCTTAGAATTCCTACACTAGCAAGCTATATATAATAAAAATTTAACATGGAACTAACAAAGGTAGAGCTACATTCTACTCCATCCTATATAATTTTTTGTGATGTCAACGTAACCAAGAATAAGATGATGGATGTCCTACATGATGTGAATGTAACCAAAAATAAAATTTCTATCCTCAACCCTATCTATCAGCCAAGACTCCTTCAATATCTCCTAGACGCTTGGAGATGCTTAAGACTAGGTCAAAATACCCTATATTCTCTTCATTTTTTGCATAGCTCATCAAGTTTCCCTATATGGTCTCTAACTAATCATGATTGCATGGAAAGAAGTTATAATTACTCATTAAACTCTCAACTATTGGAGCCTCCTCAAACTTTCCCATAGGACGTGGAAAATGCTTAGAAATGATTAAATTCCCCAATAGGGTGTGGGATATCTTTTAGGAAAACATTTGACACTAATTTGATCCATTGAATTCTTCTTCATTCTTATATATTCCTCAAATATACCTTGCAATACCCCTATCATACCTAAATCTACTACATTCATGTCCTTGTTAGCTAGCATGTAGGTGATATAGTATAGTCCATGAATTTTTATGTCTTCTTTTTTCATTTTTCTATACAGTCCTCTTTTATCTCACTACTAGGTCCTCACATAAAAAGAAAAGAAAAACATTACTTCTTTTTCTCATCTAAGGCCCCTAAGGTTTTAAACCCCTTAGATGAAAGGATTCAAAACACATCAACCATGTGTGGTACAAATGATTAAATCCAAGATGATTTGTAGAAATGAAAGAGTTTGGAAGGTAGAGGCTGCTACCTTTGGTGACTCAAGAGAAGCCGACTTTCAAAACAAACCAATTAGGCTAGCGGACATGTGGATGTGGGGACAACATTTGGTGGAAGAGGAAGAAAGGTGGCTAGAACTGCGGGAGGCCCACCATCTTGGATTTTAATATTCAACCATGAGGAGGCAAAGAGAGAGTTGATATCATGTATCAAAAAATTAAACATGCATTCTTCGACCAATGGATAAGGGAGATGATTTACTTTTCCCAGCTGGTTTTCATTTGCACTTAACCATATCGTGGGAACCATGAAGACCAAGGATGTCGGTTTATGTGGAGGTAATGGATGTAGTCCAAACTTTAGGAGGAGGGCAAGAAGGTCAATGTATGATCTTGAATGATAGAAGAGGGGTTAATTCAGACAAACTAGGGGCACCCTAGTCATGAGTAGGAGTTCCTATAGGTTAGATTGGTGAAGCAAAGCACCAAGGAGGTCTTACAAGGAAGGCCTAGAGCAGGTACATACAAGGAAAGGCTCCTGCCTGCCTGCTCCTCTTCCTCTATTTGAACCTCCTTGAGGTCCTCTACCTCGGTTATGTCCACCTCTTGTAGATGTTTCACCTCCATGCTCTATGAGTTTTGACTCTCCTTGGTTTCTTTGGTCATTGCCTCTACCTTGGTAGCCACCATGCTGTCCTCTTTGATCTCTCCCTTTGCCTTTGCCCTTAGAAGTCTGATCTTGCTTCCTCTTACTCCTCTCTTCAATCTTTAATGCCAATTGATAACATTGGTGCACTGTTTTGGGGCTTAAGAGAACCATATCCTCTTGAATGTTCCACTTAAAACCATTGAGATACCTTGCCACCTTGATACTTTCATCCTGCAGCTGACATTGGACCTCATGCAAAGTCTTTGAAACTCCTCGATTATAGGAACTCATCTCACGATCTCTTTGCCTCAAACACATCTCCTCTTAGCCATTTCCTTAGTCTTTAGGTAGGTATGCTTCTTTCACCTTGGCAACCATTCCCTTCCAAGTAGAGATAGGTTGCTTGCCTTCTCCCTCTCTATCTAAATGAATTTCACCAAGAGTTAAAGGTAGAACCTCTTAGTCTTGGTTATACCTTTACCTTTTATTAGCCCGGTGGCTCCATCACACTCAAAATGGTTTCCATTCCACCTATCAATCCATAACTAAATCAGCCTCCATCTTTCCACTAAACAATGGTACTCCCTTCAAGTGTTTTCCACTCCAAAGCCTTCAAATATGCTTTCAGAAGGGATCCTCCTTCAATATAGAGATTAGATTGAGGATTCTATCCTCCTTTGCAACCTCTTCTTCTTTTGCTATTCTTCCATCAAACCGCATAACATTCGGTGCTTGCTCAAGTTGGTCTAACTTTTCTCTCAATACCCTATTGTCTTCATCTATTTCTTCAACCCTCTTGGCCAACTCAACATTTGTCACCATGATGCTAGAAGCACTAGACTCTTTCTCTGACATACAAGATCAATCCCAAATCTTTTGCTTGCTCTGATACCAATCTGATAGGGAGAGGGGTTGGAGGAATCAATCACCGATTCCTGCTCTAGGCCTTTCCTTGTAAGACCTCCTTGGTACTTTGCTTCACCAATCTAACCTATAGGTCCCTAATCATGACTAGGTGCCCCTGGTTTGTCTGACCAACCCCTCTTCTATCACAAACTCCAACCACCAAGTCCACCTTGGTTCATTGCCACAACTCTTCCTTAGCCTTTACACTATACTAAAGACCAATCTTCCTCAACACTCCATCAACTCTTGCGGGGGTAGTGATAAGTCTTAAAAGGCTTCAAACTGTCCTCC
>VDFB02000015.1:112178900-112297660 GCA_007258455.2 Sequoia sempervirens
CCATTAATGCTCGTATGGATGACAGAGGGTTGGTGAGTTTAAATTCTCAAATGGCAACGGGAGGTCCAGGACCTGGAGGATGGGACACCAGCGAAGGTTAGCTGTTTGGAACGGTGAAGTCACCACAGAGCTCCAAGTAGAGCAGTCCAAAGGACGTAGCCTAGAAAGGGAAAAAGTTGTCTATTTTTAACACAATTCATAAGGGCAGAAATCTAGAAGCTGGGTTCCAGGACATAGGAAGGTGAAGGCCCTTAGCCATTTAAGAGAGTGGGCACACAATAGAAACCCGGCAAGGGAAACCCGCCAAGCCGGACCCTTCATGCTCCGAGGCCATTGGCAATAGAAAATTGTCAAGGAAACCCCACAAGGAACCAAGACTTATTAAAAGTGGAGGGGATTAAAATACGGTCAACTTAAGATGAGACTTTGAAGGCATGTTGACCATCAAGGACACCAAAATAGGGCATGCCAAACGAGGTGGTGACAAAATGACCTGGCAAGGTGAAAGAAAAGAGGGTCCCCATTCAATAACGGGGCATGTGTGCTAAGGGCACAACTTGCTCTACTAAAGTGATGGAGTGAAGTAATTGCTACTATGGAGTATAAAAGTGTTGCTAGAATGCTGGAATGGAGACTAAAATGCTTGGAGATTTCTTGAAGGGATGTAAAAGAAGTTGTGAAGCATGTAGAAGGAGGGAATTTGAAGGAGAGATGAAAACAACCATATTCAGGTTGGTTAGCCAAAGGGGGCATTACAATTCGACTACCAATGAGAAGTGTAATGCCTCTATAGGCTCCAGCCACAAGAATCTTCTAGGGACGTAAGATCACTATATGGATATCTACGTGCCACACGGGCATCCCTGACAAAAATTCCCCCACCGATGCTCAAAATAGGCACCAAGTGGAATGAAGGAAGTGGTCTTATGTGTAATTTTAAGCCTCTGAACTTGGTTTTCTAAAGTGGAGCAAGGAAAAAGAGGAATTTGCATAAGGCGTACAAATTCACTCCTATATAGCTTGTAATGTTTAACTTTCAGGAAATTGAGGATACATACCTATAAATTTACAAGGTTATTCCATCAATTCAAATCCTAAGAATCTTAGAATTTCATGAGAGCATTAATTCAAGTTTACAAGAGAAAAGATTATGATCAAGGGCATTCAATTGTAGATTTATTAGTGATTTATTGTAGCAATCAAGATCTCAAGCATCATGTCAAATTCTTAAGCATCATGTATTTTTTTGGAGCTAACATTGTGATTTAGGTTTCAAAGATCAAGTAAACCATTCAAGGCATCAAGATCCACATCCATTGAATCCATTTCATGCGAGATCAAGATCAATATTGTAGACTTCCAAAGGTTTATTCAAGGGTTTGGTGAGTTGTAACAGAGCATTGTTCATTCATCATTCCTTTCAAATTTCATTATTTCAATTCAAGGTTTAATTACCCAAATTGGGTTTGACCAAGGAAAACCCCCTGATTAGGTGGAAAATAGGGTTTACCAAAATCCAAACAATAGAACACTAATTCCCACCCCAAATCATGCAATTTTGTGTGTGATATGATGTAAATAGCAATAAAAAACTTACCCTAACTATTATAGCAACTATGAGGAGATTTTTTAGAGGCTAGAATGGTGTGTACCTTGCTACAAGAAGCTTGTTTTTAGGTAACAAAGGACTCATTCGCCTTTAGTGGTGAATGAGTCCCTAAATTAAGATTTCTAAAATTGAGATCTAGGTTTTGTTCCATGATTCCTACACTCTTAAATTCTTGGTTATCAGCTACCAAAAAAATATAGAAAATTATGTAGCCTTCTTTTTGTGTTATTGCACTATGAATGACAACTTTGCAACTTGACAACTTTGACAATGTATCTTCCAATTTGTTCTCCACTTGATCTTCAACCTGTAAATTTGCAAACACACATTCAAGAGAAGAAAAACTTGTTGATTGTTGGTGAATAGGGGTTTGCATCAGTCAAACCCCATTTAGGTAATTAAACCAAATAATGAAATAATGAAATTAAAGCATGAACATGAAATGATGAAATTTTGATACCTTGGAGGATGTCTTGGAATATAAATCTACAAACTAACATGTGGTGGCCATGAAGAATGTAGATCTTGATATCAAATATGATGTGAAACAATGCTTGCAAGTAGATCTTCAATGCTACATCAATAATTTTAGCTCAAAACATTGCTTGAATGTACTATGCCTTTCACATGATGAAATGACCTTGAATTGCTGCAATAAACTTCACTAATCTTCCTTTAAATGCCTTTGAAAATTCTCTTGAAGTGCTCTATAATTCTCTTGTAAAGTATTAGGAAGCTCTCTCAAAGTTGCTATGTTGCTTAGGATGAAACTATGTGAATTAACCCCATATTTATACTAAATCTAGAGATTAACCCCGAAATTCAAATAATTCAAGCCGACATTAGATATAAGATTGAAAATCATTAAAATCCCATCAAAATTAAATTCAAAAAGGGGTGTCCTATGTGAGGAGGACCCATTTGCCACTGAAGGTGAATGGGTCCTAGCACAAGTTTCTAGGACCTTGCTTCAGGGGGATGAAATAACATCAAAAATCCACCTCAAAAATGCAAAGAAAGGGGTGTCATATGTGGAGAGGACCCATTCACCACTAAATGCGAATGGGTCCTAGCACCATTTTCTAGTACCTTAAATTTGCTAAATTAAATGTTATATAATTTGATTATTGGATGTTGGGATAGATCCTTTGGAAGGTGTCATTAATAAGGCTTAAATTTTAATTAAAGGGGCTAATTAAGCTCAATTAACCACAATTAATTAAGAAACCCTAGATAAGTGTGAAAGTGTACGACACCACTTTACAACACAATAAAAAAGGTACAATTTAACTACATTTTGTTAAAAAGGGACCTAGATTAATGTGAATGTGCACAACACATTACAACACTAAACCAAGGCACTATTAGGTTAATTTTGTATCAATTATTCCTAAATTAAGTAAGGAAAAGGGATACTTTTTCCATTACTACACCCCCATTGACCAAAAATAAACAATTTTTTCCCTCTTGTGTTTGTGTTGTAGATCTTAGGTTGAAGAAATATTGAGGATCTCTTGGAGAGGAAGACTGGAAAAGTTGTCAAAGTTGCAAAAGTTGCCAAAGTTGTCATTGATTCATAGAAACTCACCTACAGATTTAGTTTCCCACTTTTCGACACCAAAAACCAGATCAAACAAAAGCTACATATTGACATTAGAGGCTCCTAAAAGTTGATTGAAATCTCTAAGTAGGGACCCATTCACCCATGGGTGAATGAGTCCTAGACAACCTCCTAAAACTACCTTTTGGTGACTGGTACACAGTGTTCTACTCTTCTCAGATCTACAAAAAAATAAAATTGTTTATGTTCTGTATTGAGGCTCTTTAAATTTTTTCTCCAAGTTTGAATTAGCATGATTGAGTAGATTTTCTATTTTTAGTTTTTCTCCCAAAATTTTTGTTTAGGTTGATACCCTCATCCTCAATCATAAGGAAACCAATAGATTCCCTCATTGGATTGACTCACCTAGGGGTTATAAGTCAATTCTTTGTGTGGATATCATTTCCTAATGAAATAAAGGAAAATATGTCTATCTATTATCATTTTATTGAACCCCCTTTTATAACCCTTATTTTTTGGTGAACTTCATTAATTATTTCATCATTTTCCATCATCAACATTAATTACATATTTTTATTATTAAATTACCATTCCCTCTTATCCACACTAATTGAATATTTTCCAATTATTTAATTAATTTGTCATTTTCCTTTAAACACTATAATTAAATCATTTTAAATTATTTAATTATTTCTTCAATTTTTCTCATTCACACAAATTAAATGATTTTTAATTATTTAATTAATTCATGTATTCCTCTCATTCATCATAATTAAACAATTATTTAATTAGTTAATTAGTTAATATTTCCCTTGCCAATAAGGGCATGGTTTGGTGGTCAAGTCGCTTAGTTGTAGTGACAACCACCAAGGTTCAAACCCTCACTAGGCCAAAGTGCTCGTAGGCCTTGTGCCTTTGCTGGTCCAATGTGCTCATAGGTTTGGTAGTATCTTGTGGTTTCTTGTACCAGGTTCATAACTGTGGTAAAAATTGTTTACCCGTAATAATATGGGTGCATTGCACCTTTTAAGAAAAGTTAATATTTCCCTTAAAAATAAATAAACTATTTAATTTATTTAATTTGACTTGTACATCTTTGAATTCATCTTAAAATAAATAAAATTAATATTTTAATTATTTTATAATTATATCTTCACCTCATGCACATGAATAAAATATATTTATTCATTTAATTATATTTATATTCTTTCATCTCTAAATTTAGTGAATTGACTAAAAGTCAACCTCACTTCACTCTCACTCACTCCCACTTCATTCACTCATTCATTCTCTCATCACTTTCATGCAACCACTTAACCCCACATCTTAGCCCTTCATATTGACATGTCGCTTGTACATTCATCATGATCTCTCAACCAATATCATCCATTGATCACTCCAATCATCTTGCACCATTGATCATATATCAATAAAATCTATAAAACACCCATCATAAATATTGCTAAAAATACAGTTGATAATCCTACTCTTGACTAGTACTCAAGACTGATTACTTTTTGGATGATCAATTTGCTCAATTAAATTGCCTAGGTTTGAAATAGTGAAAATTCTTTATATTTATATGTAATTCATCTAATTTACCAAAAAAAAAAATTGATAGCCAACAATTGAAATTTGAAATTCAAATAATAAAATATTTACATTGAAATATTCAAAATTGGATCCAAAAAGAGGTGGTATAGGGCATGGGGTGCCCTAGACCAGACCCAATTTTTTTTAGGCTCGAAGTGTTGAGGGAAAATATTGAATGCTCATTTTTGTTTCCCTTTGATTTTTTAAAGAATTTTATAAAATGAGTGATTAAATGCATTGTGGCAACGAAAATTGTACTCCCTTCTCGGAGATAGTATAATTTCTTGCTTATTTTAGACCTATTTTGATACCATTGCATTAAATACCTTTTAAATCATCATTAATAGGCCCCTAAGACCCTTTATTTCAAATCTCGAGGCTTATTTCAACTAAAATCCCAAAAAAACACCAAAAGCATTAATTTTTCTAACAACCCATCATTGGCCCACCCCAAAAATCTAGGGTGGGACTCATACACCACCTTGAGTAAATGAGTTCCCCTAGGTGGGACCCATATGCCACAAGTGACGTATGAGTCCCATGTCGCCCATTTTTCTAGGGTTTGAGTGGGAAATTCAAGTTTTTAATTCAAAATTTCAGTTGACGTCGGCTTTTGTTATCTAATAAATGGTAAATTAGGTGTAATGCCTATATAAACAAGCTTATAAGTCATTAATTTCATCTAGAGAAAGAAATTCAAGATCTAAGCATTCACAAGAACTCAAGCATTCTCTCACAAGAGCATTCAAGAGCAAGTAGCAAGAAAAGTTGAAGTCTTGGAGCATCATTATAGTGTTTTTGTAGGTCTTCAAGCTCACTTTTTTTCAAGATCTAACATTGTCAAGGATTTATTATGGTTGCCTACGGTAAATCATTATGGATTCTAGGTTGGGGAGATGCAACTAGCCATCAAGCCAAGCCTAATGTCTTGTTTCCTAAGTGATTCCATCCTCCATTGTCACTCTAATCTCAACCTAAGGAAGGTAAATGCATTCATTATGGATTATTAGGGTGATTGAGGATCTCCCAAAGTGATTCATTCATCTTCATGTTTCATTCATGCATCTCATTCTAGAACAATAGAATAGGGTTGCATTACATTTCAAATTTCTTAATCTTAGAGACACTTAGGATTAGGGTTTGTATGCACATTTACTTTCAACATTCATTATTTCTATCAAGGTTTGATTACCAAACTAGGTTTTTGACCAAGGCAAACCCCCCATAAGAAAATCAACACTATATTTTGTTTTGTAGGTCTTTTTACAGGTTTAGATCTGTAAATTAGATTGGGAAGAAAGAACAAATATTGGAGAGAAAATATGGACTTTGACTTTCCAAAAAAGTAGGACAGGACTGATACGCCACAAGTGGTGTATGAGTCCTAGTACAGGAAATTTTCCAAATTTCTGAAGATCTTGAGTCAACACTATTAGATTCTTGTTTCAGCCCAAAAACCCTAGACTGGGAATGATACGCCCATCCTAGCATATGAGTCCTAGTGTGCCCTAAAATTATCATTTTTTAGGATTTCAAAGCTTGTTCCAACCATATTCAAGTTTCCAGGTGCCCCTCTTTACTTCTCTAGTCTTCCATTCTATTTTGCATTCATCTCTAGGTCATTTAGTGAAGTTTTAAACATCAATTAGGTTTTGTCATTAAATATTGCATGTCATTAGTATTTCCAAGCCCTAATTTGGTGGTGACCCTCCTTTAGTCATTGATCACACCCTAGTACAACCTTTAGCAGATCTATTTCCTTCATTCCATCCTTGGATTGAGATCTCTAGGATTTCCTTGAGTGAAACAAGATTGCAAAATAGGAACCCTATCTACTCAAAGATAGAGATCCACCCCTATATTTTTCATTGTTTCATGCATAATTAGGTCCAAGCACATAATGGGGAGCTAAACCTAGTGTGAAATTTTTAAGGGTGATAATTTTTTATGCTAAGTTTAGCCCCCACTTTATTGAGAGTATGAACTTATGCTCAAACTCACACTAAATTATTTAAATAGGTCAAGAGGGGTTCAATTATCCAAATATTGAAGAGATATGATAGCATTGAATCTAGGGGATGTTTTAGCCCCCAAATTCAAGATCCTATGGGAAAAAAACATGGATAAAGGAGCATACATGTATGAGATTAAATGTAGCATGGAAAACATGAAGCAAACATGATGACGAAACACCACATAACATAGAATAACATAATGTAAAAATTTAAAAAAGCATAAACTAGATGCAAACATAATGTAAACACAATGTAGAAATTATGCAAACATGCAAAGAGGGAATGACAATCATGAACTAGTAAGCTCCATATAAAGCTTACTAAGATCCATACCCAAGGCACTTAGGAGTCACATGTTAACAAAGTATGATATTTTTTAGGTGAACCATGAACCAAAGCACCATAGTCTAGTGAAGTTCGAAGACATCCTACATAACACATAGCAACATTACACAACATCCTATAATATTACACTGATATAATATTCAAAAACACTAGCACAAACACATGAAATTGAGAATATTATCATCTTGTGCAACCATTCAAACTGTCATAGAGATACAACTCATGAACCAAGCTGGTGGAATAGTTTCAAACACTAGACAAACCATGGGAAGGTAGGTACAAGAAATATTAGCACATTCCAAAATTTGCAAGATAAGAAGCTTTAACATGGAGAAATGTGGAGAAATTCTATTTCTCCCATATATCCCTCTTTAGAAGCCAGACACTATCAAACATATCTTCTACTTCCACACAATGTGGAACTTGAAACTATGGATATAAAACCTTTAAAGGTTTCTAATCATCATATCCAAATTGTGCAAGCACATCTTCAAGATGAAGAAATGCAAAGCACAATATAGAACACATCTTTGTCACCTTATATAGTCTTCATGAATTTTTTCTCAAAAACACTTGGAAACCAAGTAACCCTATTGCATCTACAACACATTCTCAACACCACAAACACCTGAATTTATCCACTCCAAAGGTTGACATCAATGACAACACTAATGACAACATAGTGCAACACCCCCATGCTTGTTTATTTATTTTTTTTCTCTTGCTTGGAGGACCCTTGATACCCTTATAGGTACTTGGATATAGGAGAGAAAATATTTCATACAAATTCTTCTATTTGTCTTATCATTCTTCTATATGTCGTAAACCTTGATTTTCATGTCAAGAATAATGGAAAGCGTTGGGGAATTTAGGGATCTTCCACATGTTGACCTGACTTTTTATTTATCTTCATGTGCTCTTCTTCTTGTTCCAATCCATTTGGGGAGTGATGACAGTTCATATATACTATACTATCATATCTACATATATGCATCTATGATCAGTTCTGACCCTGAATAATTGGACCCCCTTGTCCTCTTGATTTCTTCATCTCTATTTTTCTTGATGTTGTGGATTTTATGTGTCATCCCTCACATGACAACATTTCATGAATACATCTCACTATGTATTTCATGACATTGCATCTTTGTCTTCTCCTTTCCAAGTAGCATGACATGTTCTCCTCTGCATAGCACACATCATTCTAAGGGGGGTTATCATATCTTCTTATTCTTATTTTTTTTAAAGTTTGTCTTAGAAATAAATATTTATTTCTTATGATTTCATCATATAGCTTGGGGAAACTTGACCTAGAATTTTCTTATGATCTCATCATTTTTTTTATAGGGTTTCTCCTCCTTGCGAGGTTTTTTTTCGATCATGCATCTTTATATCTTCTTGTCGTATGGGTTGTAGCTTGCTAGCCATACTTATCAATGTTATCTTTTATCTGATCAAATTGTGCCATGTATTTAGATTTTATCATGTCTATTTTTCACTTTTTCTCCTAACATGTTTTTTTGTAGCTAACATGTTTGTGGTGAGATTTCAATCAACTTTATAGGATGGAAGATCCATATCCTCTTCGCATCTTGGATCAGATTCTCTATTACATATATTAGATTGAAGACCCATATCCTCTTCATCTTGGGTATATTCTCTTCAATATATTTCTATCCACTTTAGCTCGCATCTATTAGAATATATATGCTTGCTAAAGTGGGGGAAAGCTATAATGCCAAAAATTGCATCCTATATAATTTCATATTCCATAACCTCCCCTTTAGCCTAATTAAAGTTGATAATACAAGTCCCCTTTCACCTAACCTTAATATTATCGCTAATCCTTTTATTTTTTGTTGTCTAAGTGAATTTTTTTCATAGACATCTATACTTCATGCAAATATCCCAAAAAGATTCTTGCCTACATAGTCATTGGGACGTTACAATTCTCGCCTACCCATGAATTGTAATGCCTGTGTGGCTTGCAAATAGGTCAAAATACCCATTTTCATGTCTTTTCTCCATTCTAATATCTCATTATTGATTCTATTCACTTTTTCAATCTTTCTCATTCATTCTAGCTCTCATTTTTTGCTCTCATTCTCATTCAACACCATTTTCTTGCAAGTTCTCTCACGTCTTACTTCTACACCAGCACTTTGGTTCTCTTGGTTCATTTTAGGTGTTGCATACTCTCCTTTAGCATCACTAGCTTGCTTAAGGAAGGGTAACTACACTCTCTTCTATTGCATTACCATACTCATGTCAAGAAGCATAATGTCATTTTAACTTGTCTATTATCTTGTCTATTTACTTTCTTATCTATTATTTTCTCTATCTATCTATTTGGTTGTCTTTGGAGGTGGGAACACCTACATATGCAACAAAACACTTGAATTACAATTACTCATAATTTTTCAATTAACTCGACTTCAATTCTCATTCCATTTTGTCTTCTCCAACTAAAAACAAACTCTTAACTAGTAAAAATCCCTCCTAAAAATCTATATATTTTCAATACTATTAGTTGCTTACTCATTTGGTTGTGAAACTTTCCAATTATTTGGTTCTAACTAAAGTAAGACTGATTATGAACTAAAAGATTCTAATTACATGAAAAATATTGAAAAAAAAAACCAAATTTGGAAGTTGCTGGAAAAACTTGAAAACGCTATTTTGGAGCCTTCGACAGCTAAAAGCAACCCCCAAAAAAGTGTTGAGATATGATCCAATTAATATATATATATATAGGGGTTGGACTCAACTCTTTGAGACACTCCATAGAAAATTCAGAGCAAACAAAATCTTGAGTCATAATATCATTCCAAAAGGGATGGTTGAGCTAGAAAGATTATTTGATGTTGGTTGGATGATAAAGCTAAAAAAAATTCCTAAATTTGAAGGAGGAAAGTGCAACCTATTCAATTTATGAAGTAAAGGATAACAACATAATGTGCTAATTGAAAGATTATATACTGCAAAATAAAAAGATGACATATCCAATGTACTAAAATATTACCATCATGTCATTGCTCAGAGCTATGAAGATTTAAAGACTTATGATACATCAACCATAACACACACAATTCCATTGAAGCCCTTTAGGAAAGAGCAAATGCTAGTTAATGAACTTTTGGAATCTTTGATCTTTATGGAAGTTAGAATGCTACATTCTATGAGAATTATCTTTCTAGTTAGATATTCAACCTGGGTGGTTAATCTAGTACCAATTTGAAAGAAGAATGGTAATATAAGGTTATGTGTAGACTTCGAGAACCTAAACAAGGCATCAAAAAAGATGTATCATTTTGTTTACATTGTATTCCCTAGTGGTAGAGAGTATTTATGTATTTCCTTAATGTGAATTAATAAAGTCTTGTTCAATACATTTGCTTTATGGTGTGAACTTGGTGTGAGTATATGAATTACCTATTTCTAAAAATAGATATAATTTTTTAAAATATTATTATCATCTTATAATGAATCTTTATAATCTAAAATGTCAATAGATTTAGATCATATTTTGAAAATCTCTTTGTATAACAATTTAGTGTAACATTAAAAATAGGTTTTCCTCCTCTTCATTAACAAACCTTCTCTAATGTATAGAACCAAATATAATTTAACAGGGGGCAAAATGAAATACTATGCTTATCAAAACATATAAGTTAGATATTCCTTAGAGAGTTATTTGTAGAGAAGAAGATGGTGAGTTATCATGACTTTATAAACTTTCATCTTTCACTTTCACTTATTAGGTAGGGAAGAGGGGCCCATAGTGGAGTGGGGTCCAATAGTGGCAATAGAAGTGGTCCTTAGTAGACCTCATAATGGAGCACCTTAATATCCAATTGCAAAACACTTTTTATCCATAAAATACACAAGTTGAGAAATCATGCAATGCCACATCAATGCACCAATAAAACATGACTTAGTGGACCACTATCGCTATCGGTCTCACTTTTTTTTTGGCCCTTTTTGGATACCTCAACAAAAAGCATGCTAATGTGGCATCATATTTGATGATGTGACCCTAAAACGAAATATAGAAGCACACAAGTTGTCAAATAAACTGCTATACAAAATTGGGAGTGATTTGAAATTTTCACATAAGATTTTGAGACATGTGAAGTTAGGGTGCTCCACTATAAGTCCCTCTCCCCTAATTTTTTATATTTTATTTCAGCTTCATGAAACTCTATGATTTAGTATTATGTATTTAAGGATAAATCAACGGTGAATATTAAAAAAAAAAACAATTTTAAATGTTGTTAATATCACAGGGAAGCTCCTGTTAAGCGCTGAAGCCCAACGGACATTTGGACCATTTCCTTAATCCGTTGGGCTTCCCTAATCCGTTTCTTCCGATTTAATGTCTCCACTAAAATTGCTGTGCCTTCCACCCGAGTCCTCCACTCTACATTAATATTTTTATCACCTCTTAATTAGTGTGCAAAAGCTATGCCATGGATACCAATGCCTCCAATCAGCCTGCTTGCATACCATGCACCCGCCCCTTCACACTTTCTTACTTGTAGGAAAGCTCATATGGCGTAGGCAAGAAGAATTTTGCTGCCTCCAAATACTTCATCAAATCTTCATGTGCCTACAAATAGTTTATCGTTGCCAATAGTTGACATGCAGCCTCCTAAAGATTATACGCAGCCTCTTTATTCACATTCTGCGCAGTCATCTCATCTTCAAACGCTGCCTCCTCTAAGTTTAGCGCAGCCTTCAATTTTCAAGGATATATGCAGCCTTCCCAAGGTCTTTACTCCCACCTTTTTGACAGTCATATGCACCCTGGACAGCAACAAGAAGTTTTTTTCTCTGTTCCCTATTCCCTGCTCCCTACACACCTTCCTCGGTCCAAATTCTGCCCAGAAAATAATTTATCCGCCCCTTCATAACTCAGGAAATTCTACACCAATTTCCCAACCAGCTATACTACGATGCTCTGATACCAATTGTAAATAATGAAGTGCAGATAAATAAACATAACAGCAGAAAATAGACATAACACAAATAGTTTACGTGGTTCGCCATAAAGGCTACATCTACGGGAAGCAGAGGGAAAACATATTAATCTCTGTACGCCACATTACAATACAATACAACAGCAAATAAATAATATGTCTTCAAGAGGAAACGAATGGTCAAAGGAAACTGAAGGGACAGATGTCCGTTGGGCTTCATATACCCAACAGCTCCCAGTCTTGAATTCCTTGTTTACATTTATTACATATTAATCAGAAATAATGAGAGTCTTTAAAGAAATCAAACGAATCACACAAATATAGATTACGCAGATATATGTGGTTCGGCCGTAGCCTACATCCACGGAGAAGAGCGAGAGATAGATGTTATTCATCAGATGGTATTAAGATTACAATCCCTTCTGTATATAAAGAGATACACAACCTTTAATTAGAAGGCAACAAAGATTAGGACGAATCCCACAATTTATGCTTAATCCAGTATAGATAGATATAAATCCCGAAAATCACAACCTTTAATTAGAAGGCAACAAAGATTAGGACGAATCCCACAATTTATGCTTAATCCAGTATAGATAGATATAAATCCCGAAAATCTCTCTCTTCTCCAACACTCCCCCTCAAGTTGGTGCGAAAATGTCAATAGAGCCCAACTTGGACAGTACTTCTCGAAACTTGAGAGCTAGAAGACCTTTTGTAAATATATCTGCCAATTGCTGAGTTGTAGGGACAAAGGTGGTGCGGATGACATTGGCTTGCACATTCTCTCGAACAAAATGGCAGTCAACTTCAATATGTTTAGTGCGCTCATGAAACACTGGATTTGAAGCGATATGCATAGCAGCCTGATTATCACAGAATAATTGAGTTGGAAGAGATGAACCATAACCAAGGTCCTGCAACAGAGCTCGAAGCCATATAATTTCACTGGTAGTTGATGCCATTGCCCTATATTCTGCTTCAGCACTTGAACGAGCAACAACACTCTGTTTTTTACTTTTCCATGTGACCAAGTTACCTCCAACAAAGGTACAATATCCAGTTGTAGACCGTCGATCAACAGGAGATCCTGCCCAATCAGCATCAGTATAGGCAGTAATAGAAGTATGACCAGTCTTACGCATCCATATACCTCTGCCTGGGGATCCTTTCAGATACTGTAAAATTCGGGTGACAGCTTGCATATGTTGAGCCTTGGGAGCATGCATAAAACGACTTACCAAACTCACTGCATAAGAAAGATCAGGTCGAGTAATGGTTAAATAGATTAACCTACCGACCAACCTTTGAAACTGACCAATATCAGACAACAATGGACCAGTATCATCCAATTTTCCTCCACTATCTGTTGGCGTATCTGATGGTTTGATTCCCAATTTACCAGTTTCTTGTAACAAATCCAACACATACTTTCGTTGATTAAGAAAGATGCCGTTTTTTGAATAGGCAACTTCTAATCCTAGAAAGTACTTCAAAGTTCCCAAATCTTTAATGGCAAATCTATTGTGTAGCAGAATTTTTAGCTTAGAAATTGCATTTTGATCATCACCAGTAATGACTATATCATCAACATAAATCAGCACAACAACAATACCAGAGTTACTCCTTTTAACAAACAGGGAAGGATCTGCATTACTTCGTTTTAGCCCATTCAACATAAGGACAGAACTAAGCTTAGCATACCAGGCCCGTGGAGATTGTTTAAGCCCGTAGATTGCCTTTCTTAATTTACACACTAAACCAAACTTGGCCTCTTGCGGATGCCCAGGTGGGATGCTCATGTAAACTTCTTCTTTAAGGTCACCGTGCAAGAAGGCATTTTTGACATCCATTTGAAACAATTTCCAGTCTTGATTGACGGCAAGAGATATGAGGACCCGAAATGTGTTCATCTTTGCAACAGGCGCAAAAGTTTCTTGGTAATCTACGCCATATGTTTGTGTGAATCCTCTAGCAACAAGTCTGGCCTTGTGTCGTTCTAAGGAACCATCACTATTGTATTTATTTTTGTACACCCAACGGCATCCGACTGTTTTCCTTCCTGGAGGTAGCTTAACAATCTCCCATGTGTGATTGTCATCAAGAGCTTGTAGCTCGTCTTGCATAGACTTCCTCCAAACTGCAATGGAGTTAGCTTCTCTAAACGTCTTAGGTTCCTGATTATGATCAACAGTACTCAAGAAAGCTAAGTGAGACTGAGAAATAGTATTATAAGACAGGTGATCCTGTATAGGATAAGATGTAGCATGATAAGTGAAGAAATCTTTCATCCGTTCTGGAGGACGAGTTGCTCTACTCGACCGTCGAGTAGCTTGAGGAGATGCGGGGATTGGTATTGCTTCAGGAACTTTTGTATCGTGATCAAGAACAACATCCTCATTGGTAATGGTAGGAAGCGGAACCGGGTGAGACACAGACTCCCCCTGTGATCGACTCCCATATTCAACAGAAGCTTGAAAAAAAGATTCAGACTCCACAAACTTGACATCACGTGAAACAACAATTTTACGAGTGACAGGATCATAACATATGTACCCTTTCTTAGTGGAAGAATATCCAAAAAATACACACCGAGTAGAACGAGCTTCTAACTTATCTCTGTGTATTGCTTGCAAGTGCACATAACAGACACATCCAAATACCCTCAAGTGTGAGATGTCAGGTGTCCTATTTCTGAGTATTTCCAATGGTGACTTGAACTTAATAACACGGCTGGGAAGACGGTTGATCAAATATGCAGCGGTCAATACACCATGAGACCAATATTGTTTTGGGACCTTTGTTTGAAACATAAGAGCCCATGCAGTTTCAAGGATGTGTCGATTCTTTCTTTCGGCCACCCCATTTTGTTGTGGAGTTCCAACACAACTTGTTTGATGAATAATGCCTTGACTTTGAAGATATTCTGAAAAAGATCCTTTAACATATTCGGTACCATTATCAGACCTAAAAGTTTTAATTTTAGCACCAAACTGATTATACACCATAGTATGAAACTCTTTGAAAACAGAAGTCACTTCAGTTTTTGATTTTAATAAGTATAACCAGGTAGCACGAGAAAAATCATCAATGAACAACACAAAATATTTATATCCATCATAAGAATCAATAGGTGCAGGTCCCCATAAGTCGGAGTGAACTAATTCAAACAACTCAGTAGACATAGAAGAAGAATTGACAAAAGGTAAACGCGTTTGTTTAGAAAACTGACAAACATCACAGACATCAGAATTAACAGAGGCAGATGGACACAGTCTTGACAAGATACGGTTGGATGGATGTCCAAGCCGTTTATGTAAAGTGTGACTTTCAATTACATCACTGGCATGACATGCCTTATTGAGGGAGTTTAGAAAATAAAGTCCATGTGAGTATGTTCCTTTACCAATCGTCTTCTTCGACTTTCGATCCTGAAAGATGACAGATGTTGGAGAAAATATGACATCACAATTTAAAGCATTAGTAATTTTTCCAACAGACATAAGTTGAACAGGGAAGGACGGAACAACCAGAGCATCAGATGTAGCATTATCAGGAAAGAAACTAATTTTACCACTTCCTACGGCTGAAACATTACTTCCATTTGCAACAGATATATCATGCTTATCAGTTTTCGGAATAAAATTGATTACTGAAGAAGGACTATTGGCCATATGATCGGTAGCTCCGGAATCAATAATCCAGGAATTAATTTTGGAATTGGAAGTAAGATAGGCATGAAAATTACCTGACACATGAGAGGAAGTGGATGGACTGTTGCCAGAAGCGACAGTCTTACTGAGTTGTTGAAGAAGATGACCCAACTGGTCGATTGAAAAAGAAGTTTCGGCTATAGCAGCATGATCCTTCCGACCCTTATATTCAGATTTGAGATGAGGATGTAATTCCCAGCAGCGATCCTTGGTATGCCCAGTTTTCTTGCAGTAATCACATTGATAGGGTTCCTTCTTACCCTTGTAGCGAGAAGCATTCCTGTTTTTGTCGAAAAAATGAGGCTTTCTTTTATCATCCTTTTCGGCCAAAAGGACATGAGATTCAATCTTCTCTGTTGAATTTTGGATTCTGAACCCATAGTCTTTCTTCGAGTTTCTTCTCGCTGAATAATAGCACAAACACCAGCGAGCGTGGGCAATGTGGCATCCATCAGAAGATTGCGCCTTATGTATTCATACTCAGGCTTCAGACTATGAAGAAGTGAGAAAATTTTATCCTCCTCAGCTCGTTTCAAAAGAGTTTGAGCATCAGTGGTATGTGGACGATACAGGTTCAATTCGTCCCACAGTTTTTTAAGATTACCAAGATGTTCACTGAAGGTTTTCTCACCTTGTTGGGCTGCAGCAATTTCACGAGTGAGTTCAAAAATACGGGCAGCATTATTTTGGTTCCCGTATAATTCAGCGATGGAATCCCACAGTTCTTTTGCTGAATTAGAAAAGGTGAAAATTTCGGCAATATGAGTTTCCATTGAATTGAGTAACCATGATCGAACAAGCTGATCATTGGATATCCAATCCTCATATCCCGATTCAGTAGTTTGAGGACACTGTTTATCACCATTAACGAAACCAAATTTTTTCTTGCCACCGAGCGACAAAGTAACAGCTCTAGACCATGCAACATAATTGATTCCATTTAACAGAACTGATGAAAGTCTCCAACTAGGATTCGAATCGAACTCAGCCATGAAGACGTAAAAAGAAAAAGACACTTACGAGGTTTCTGAAAAAGCACCAAATTGAGCGAACCAGACTTTGTGTTTTATTGCAGCCGTGGTTGCGCTGTAGTTCCAACAGCTCCCAAATCCTTCACACCAAATCTGCGAATCTTCACACCAATCCTTCTTTCCAGCGAATCTTCACACCAAAGTCCGTCCCTTGCAGCCTACTGGCATCCAATAGTCAGATTTTTCGTAGGCAGATGCGGTGGATCTAAGCCCTTTCAAGAGCTCGACGTCGGCCCAGGGGAAGACGCGATGAGGAAGAGGTGCGGTGGATCTGAGGCCTTTCTAGAGCACACGGATGTCGCTGTGCTTTTGGACAACAAAGCCGTTTATGATATTTGCCGCCGTTCACACAAATCTGAACCGCCTTGTCTCACAGGTCTTTTTCTTCACTGACCGCTTCCCTTCGTTTTGAGGAACTTTAATTGTGGGATGTAACGGAATTTCAGACAAATCTTGTCCCGTACCCTAGGATCCACTTTATGCTTTTCCTCTTGTGCGCCTGAGATCTCAGCAAAAAGAAAAAAACACAGAAAAAAAGCCGCGGATCTGAGAGGCCAGATCACGCATTTGGCAGCCCAGAAAACGGCTCAGAAAACAGCCGCACACCTTCGATTTGGCTCAGGAACAAACGTGGGATCTGGCAGGATTACGAAAAAGATGAGTCGAACAGAGTCTCCTATGACGAAAGCAAACTAAGACCTGCTCTGATACCATAAAGAAATCAAACGAATCACACAAATATAGATTACGCAGATATATGTGGTTCGGCCGTAGCCTACATCCACGGAGAAGAGCGAGAGATAGATGTTATTCATCAGATGGTGTTAAGATTACAATCCCTTCTGTATATAAAGAGATACACAACCTTTAATTAGAAGGCAACAAAGATTAGGACGAATCCCACAATTTATGCTTAATCCAGTATAGATAGATATAAATCCCGAAAATCTCTCTCTTCTCCAACAGTCTTGAATTCCTTGTTTATATTTATTACATATTAATTAGAAATAGTGAAGGGCTTCAACGGTCAAAATGAGAAATGAATCAAATTTGAACAATTGAAACTATAAATTTAAAACCCGGATTCTCTTGAGATCATAATAAAATCTCCTAGGCCGGTGCTGTGGTTCAGGTAATTTTAGTTACATTTAGTAAATTTGATTACAAGATATATGAATAAATATTAATGAAGGAAGAAAGAGAAGATGCTTATAAGTGTGCTTGTAGAAAATACCAATTAAGAATAAGCATTGTTGGATTGAAGGCAGAGAAGAGAAGATAGATAAGTAAAAGAAGCATGTCGAAGCTCACCCGTTTCCCACTTGAGTTTGCTGAGATTGATGGCGTTGTGAAGGATGCTTTCTGGACACTAATTTCACAGCATGCCGAATTTCAGAGGACACACCTTTATTTGTATGAGCAGATCGAACAGCAGCTCGAGTGGGTTAATATTAACGAGTTCAATTTGCAACTTAACTGGCCAAGTGCAGAAGAACGTTGGTTACACCAAATTGTTAGAACTCTTGTATCTTCCAAGCCACCAAATGTGATTCGAGTAATGACATATATCATTCGTTTCAATGGTGCACTTCCTGGTGAGGTGGTATGCTATAACGGAATTCCTCCAGACGTCTATTTCGTTCAGATATATGGTTATGGGCCCTACCCCATGAATTCCTTGCGGGATTTGCATCTCCGTATTCAATCTATGTATAGTTTACAGCTTGCTATACCTCCACCTGCCAGAAGAGGGGAGCTTCGCCTTATTCTTCTACACCTCATTGCCGCCTTCCCTTCTAATCCCGACTGGATTGCCGTTTATAACTTTCTCTATAATTGACCTCCAAGAAGACAAGCTAATCGTAACTAGAGCTCGGGATTCCTTCCTCCCAATTCTTGTTATTAAGTTTTGCTCTTCTTGTTATTAAGCGGGGCAGTCAAGCAGAAGGAAATCTTTCTTTACAGAAAGAAATGGTCTACAATCTTCAGATTCCCGAGGTATTCACCGTCAGAACAATTGTATATTCTGCCATCATTATCTGCGCTGATTAGCTATTTAGTATTTAGATTTCTTGAAATTACTTATACTGTCAAACTGCCCATGCATTGATTTAGGGCTGCTTAAATGAGAAGTGTTAATCGAACGGAATTCTACCATGGGATGTGCTTCTCTTCTAATTTGTCTACTGTAAACCAGGTTTTAAAAAAAAAAAAAATTATATGTTGTGCCACCACGAGATATTTTTGAATATTTGCTGTCATGAAATCTTGCATTTACTGTTATTTGGATTGAAAAATCTATTTTAAATGCTAAAAAAGACTGTCCGTTATTAAATTCCTACTATATATTATTGTAATGGCAAGTGTATCAATATCATCAATTATGTGGTATGTAATTTGTGTTATTGAATACTTTTTGTATTTTGGGGCAGTTGATATTGTAATGTTTTTATGGACAGGTTTAAATAGCACACTCTAAACTTTGATTTGTTTAGGTGATTCGATTGCAATCATACTAACATTTTCAATAAGACTCATCAATTAGTATGAATTCAAATGAACTGCCTAAACAAATTAAAAATATAAATGTACCAAATGATGTCTTTTTCAACATTAACATCTCTTGTAATTCATGAAAAGATTCTTGAAAAGAGAACTGACATAGTAAGCTAGAGTAATTTAGTGCAGTTATAAATATGGCATAGTGTGGAAAAAGAGATTACAATTTCCTATATATAGAAAATGGATTGTATAATATTTTTATGCTAAATAATATTTCATTTATTGCTATTATTTTAATTTTTATTTCTCAGCTAGTGTAGCTTAGTTCTAATTAGAATAAAAATATGTTGATTAACAAGCTTTTCGAATGCTTTTACAAGAATCTTTATTGTTTTGTAATGTCTATAATTCATTTGAACTACAAGCCTAGTGTTCTTTATCATTATCTTAATGATCTTTAACCTCAAATCGAACATTCCATATAAAAATGTTAAGCCAGAAAACTATTTTATTATCAAAATATTCAATGAACAAAAATATAGTAGAATTCTATTCTTATTTGGTTTTGGTGGTGGAATTATTTCTGCCAATTTTGAATTTAAAATGAAGGATCAATGGATGTGTGGGAGGGTTAGTAACCCTCTTAGTCTTTCTCTTAAGTTTCTTTGCAATTATAACATTTGTTATCTAAAACTTAAAAATCAAAAATTAAAAATTAAAAATTAAAAATTAATTGATATAATAAGTTTTTGATAAAAGGGATAAACGGGTTTTACAGGGACCCGAAACCACAAAGTAACAATACAAACAAAAACAAAAACAAAGGTCCGAAAGACAAAAAGGCTGCCAGAGAGATAAAAAAAACTAGCTAAAACAAATAGCCGCAAAAAGCCGCAAAAAAGTCATCAGAAGGCTAGCAGACAGACAAAACAGGGCCCAGCCACAGCTAATCCATAGTCTTCAGAAGCTCGTCAGCAACCTCTTCCAGGTCCACCATTTTTTGGACCCCCTCCATGAAAATCTGAGCCATATTTGGGGTAGGCAGGGCTTTTCTTTTCATACTTGATCTAGTGTGCCTAGAAACCCCCACGTCCTCATCCTGGTCTTTCTCCTTATCTAAGTCAACAATCAGCACTCTATTATGGGTTTTATCCATTATTTCGGTAAAGGCTTTGATGATTAATGAATTATGTTTGGCTATTCTGCAATTCTGATCAGCAATTTTTTTCATGGTTCCTTTAATTTTATCAAGATCATTTTCAATAGCACTATCCTTTTGCATGCTAGCCTTTGCAAAGCTAGTATTCTCCACTTCGAACTATATTAGCCCAGCAACTTTGGCTTCAATTTCCCCCAACTTACTATGAAGAGACAGATTTTTGGTCTTTAGCTCACTGATTTCATAAAATAACCATTTGGTAGAATTAAAGTGGTCCTCAGAACATCTCTTGGCCATTCCAACGAAGTCAAAAGGGGGGTCACAATCAGAATTGACACCAAAATTAACTGAATCCGCACCTCTGGGAGGGCTACTATTCTCCTTTTGAATATTCTGAGGGAGTGGGGTTCCTCACGACTGACCTCGACCGCTTTAGCAGAAACAATAGGAGAATCTTCAAGATAGGAAACTAACTTCTTAGTCGGAGAACTAGAGCTTGCCAAAATAGCATTAGGGTTAGCGCGGCCAGGAACAGGAACAGAGTAGGCACCAGAGGGCTGGGGGGAGTGGCTAGAGGCAGAAGGTGGGGGCAGGGGACGCGAGGAAAGCTTGACACGGCCAGGAGTAACATTAATCCTAGATAAACTAGGCTTAGTATTGTCCTCATCAGGCTCCGAAGGGGCTAAAGGGTTTGAGAGGGCAGGCATATTTTGAAAGTGCTCATAAATGAGCCTTAAAAGACCAGTGTGAAGAATCAGGTATCTTTTAGGGCTCCTACTGTAGTCAGAAAAGCTATTTCTTAGGGAATAGAGCAAAAAGAAAGGGATGGAAACACACACCTTATGCCGGAAGTGATTGAGCAGCACGAAGTGGTATCCATAAACCCTAGTGAAGCGACTGTCAAGAGTGATGTACTCCATTATAACCCTCAGCACTTTTCTCCATAAAGCTTTTATGGTGTCCGCTTCGTAGTAACTGTTCGACATCTTGACAAGTTTTTGCTTCTCCGTTTCGGTCTTAGGGAACCTCATCACAACTTCATCAAAAAATTTCCTGTCTCAAAAATTTATGCTCTTCAGTCGGGATACTAGTAACCTCCGCAATCAAAGCTTCATCAATCTGAACTTTCCTTCCAAAGACGAGAACCTCCCCATTGTTCCATTTTTTCTCAAAGAAATCATTAATCTCCTCCTGAGGGTCGTGGAGTTTCTCGATGAACGGAAGTAAGCCACCACTTCTTATTTTGCTCCACACTTTAGTGTTCTTGGTGTGTGACTCGAAACTGGTAGGTTCAACCCTCTTCCTTTCCCCACCCATTTTTGAGATCTCGGTGCAAATACTATTGCAAACGGAGAACCTGTTCCAGATAGTTCCTTTGCTTCACAGGACCCACAAAGCATGCCAAGGAAAATAATTATTCTGCCAGATACTATCGGCCCCATATAGTCTACTGATTTTGTTCGTCATGACTTGCACCTTCATCATTATTACAAGGAGCTGCCATTTTTCCATTCACCACGTCAAGCACCAATAAAGCTTGAGCATCAGAATGGAGGTCAATCCTTTTGTGCCACATGAGGATTTTATCACTCTTAACTCCCTCATTAGCAAAAAATCTACAACTGCATTCGCCTCGCGGTAAGCATGAGTGATTTTAATTCTATCGAACTTACTAAGTAAAACCTTAGCATCTTCAATCCAGTTTTTAATCGACCATGCGGGCTAGGACCTACCACAAAGGTTGTCTATTATATTTTTAGAATCACCTTCGAGCCATAAATTTTTACATTTAATTTTCATAGTTAGGTTGATTATGTAATAAGCACCCGCCGCTTCCGCCACGTGATTAGTTTGGACCCCTAAAGGGGTGGCTACAGCTCCCATAAAGTTACCTACTGAGTCCCTTAGGACCCCTCCACACCCAGCCTTCCCCGGATTTCCTTTGGCTGCACCATCAAAGTTGACTTTGGCCCAGCCATCTATAGGAAAACTCCAGTAAACTCCCTCCCTGGACTTTTTGGCCAAATTTGGAGCATTGGAAATATCCCATTTAATTCTCCATTCCCTAGCAATCCGGCTATCATAAGGAGAGCAAACCATAGTCTCAAACTTGTCCTCCCTAAAAGGAACAACAAAGAAGTTCTCTTTAATCATCCTAAGGATTCTTTCAAACATAATTTCCTCCAACGATTCCTTATCCCTGAAGATCCTATGGTTTCTCTCTTTCCAGATTCCCCATGCCACATGGGGGAACGAGAAGGCCCAAAGTTTTTTTATAAAGGGGTTGAGAGAAGGGGCTTTCCATTGAACAAAAAAGTCTTTAACCAACTCCGGGGGAACCCAAGAAAAATGTCAGCATTTCAGAAGCTTGTCCCAAACCAGAGAGGAGAAATGAAAGTGGATAAAGAGGTGGTTAACTGATTCATCCTCGCTTTTACAGAGGTAGCATCTGTTAGGGAGCATAAAACCTCTTTTGTAAAGATTGTCAACAATTAGCACTTTATTTTGGAGCAAAGACCAAAAACAGATGTTAACCTTAGGTAAGAGATGCTTAGTCCAGGCATACGACCACAGAGGGGGGGGATTAAGAGCATGTGAGAGCCAAGAAAAAGTGGAAGAAACAGAAAATCACCCAAAAGGTTCATATTTCTAGATCAGACTGTCCTCCTAATTCAGGCAAAGTCTACTAGCATTCAAAGAGGAGTAAACAGAGACCACAGTAGGGTTTATCAGGGGGAGATTGATCCACTTACCATCCCTCCAGTAATCTTTAACAAAGAGGCCATAAGTGTCTTTGCAATAATCAGCCCAACTACTAAGATTCCTATCCTGAGTCAAAGGTTCATTGCACAGCCAGCAGTCATCCCAAAATCTGATCTGGTTACTATTACGAACCTGCCATTTCAATCCTGATTCCACCACCTTAATCCCATCAATCATATAGTTCCAGCAACTTGATCCTTTTGGGAGAAGAGGATTCTTAATAAGATCCTTGAGGGAATTGTTATTCTGCAGATACTTGCTTTTAATTATTTCACTCCATTCCCTAGAGGAGAAGAATAGTCTCCATATCTATTTAGCTAGGAGCGATTTGTTTAGTAGTCTGATTTTTCTTAACCCAAGGCCTCCATCCTTTTTTGATCTACAAACCAGGTCCCAACCAACAAGAGGCATTATTTTTCTTTCTTCAACTCCTGACCAAAGGAATCTCTTCTGTGTCTTTTCAATGGTTTCAGCATATTTGGTTGGGATTTTGAAAAAACTAAGAGCATAGATAGGGAGATTCTACAGGGAGGCTTTAAGAAGCTGAAGTTTTCTAGCTTGGCTTAGGCGAGCTCCTTTCCAGCCAGAAAGTTTTTTCCCAAACCTATCAACCAGAGAGATCCAGAAAGAATCCAGAGGTTTTAAGCATAGAGGTAATCCCAGATCAGTAGCAGGAAGGGACTCTATCTTGCAACCAAGAATTCCAGCTATCTTCCTCTGTCTATGCAAAGGTGTATTAAAGAAATATAGTGAGATTTTTTTCTTATTTATCATCTGACCAGAAGCTCCTCCATAGGTATCCAAAAGTTTCTTCATCTCTTTAGCCTCCAAAATAGTAAATCTACCCATCAGCAAAGTGTCATCCATGAACTATTGGTGAGAGCAAATCAAATTTCTCGAAGACGGTTTGAGCCCCACAATAGATCTTTGAGCAACCAGTTTACTCATGTTCCTACCAAAACTCTCGGCCATAATCATGAAGAGGATAGGAGAAATGGGATCTCCCTGTCTTAACCCTCTAGAGCTATGGAAAAATAACCTGATATAACTTATTATATCAAATTGATATAATAAGTTATTGTAATATTGATCTGTTTATTATACATTTAACATACACGGAACCAAACTTATTTTATTTTAGGGTCTATATTACTTAGAAACCAATGCATCTTGTAAGCCACCTTCTAAGATTTCACTATGGGAATCCATTTGAACTATGAAATTCTCTATATATTTAGAATTTTAAAAATCATTATGTTAAAATAAAGTGAGATTATTTTATTAAATTAAATGTAAAAAAATAACCTGATATTCATAATCAAATTATAAAGAATAATGGGATTCAATATGTAAGCATTTAGAGTTGTACACATCTAACCATGCCAAACTTTATCCTATCCCAAATATTAAATATACAAATTATTTAATTAATTTGTTCATTCATTATCTTAACTCTCACATTTAATTAAATAAATTTACATTTATTTAATTACATTGAATCTTATAGTTCTATCCCACAAGAATTAAATAAATATAAACAATCTATTTGATTACCCTTTTCTACCTCACATTCAATTAGTTAGTTAAATAAAATTATTTAACTATGCTAATCCCATGCACATACCTAAATTTGATTATTTTTTTTAATCACACTCATAAACTCATTTATCCTAAAATACTATAGCATGAAATATTAACCATCCATTTGATCTAAAAAATCATCACGGGCTTTATTTAGCCCATGTGACTCATACATATTTGAGAAGTCAAATGTGTCCATCTCCCTTCCCCAAGTGATATATTACACATGAGAAGGGGAAACATGTCAAATTTTATCTTTTCAAGGTGTCCTCACATGTTTAAGAGGATACTTTTCCAAATAAAATTTCAAGGTGTCCTCACACATGTGTTAGAGGACACTTGTCTAAAATTATCTTAAAAGGCATCATCATACATGTGTGTGAGAATAAAATTGTCTTTGGTCCCTCTTTCCCATACATCCTCTTACATATGTGTGAGAAGATTCATCATCCTCCATTTGATTAGGTGAAATAAATTTTATAACCCTTAATATTTTATCAATCTTCCCCTCTCTCAATTGCATCAATCTGATGATGTCACTTGGAAATCCCTCATCAACCCTAACCTCTCATGAATCCTCTAAAATTAATCTCCAAATCAAATCTCAACCATCTATTCTCCATCCTCAAAATCTATGAATCCAACCTTCTCCAAGCCAAAATCAATAACACTCTCCATTATAACTTAGTTGTGATGTAGGTTTGAGAAGTATCCAAATTCTACCATCAACACATTAACACTAATAGCCCATCAAGAGGATCCTTGGAGGCCATTGAACACTTCTCAATATTATTGTATGTACATCCATCATCCTATTTCTCAAATAGAGGTATGATGAAGAACAAGGTATAAGATTCATTTTATTGCATTTTTGTCATTGTTTTCCCCTTTATTTTCTATCACATACATTTTAGCATGCTCGATGGGACCCCATATTCTAGAATCTAACATCCCTTTAAATTTTTATGGGTTTTTATAGTGCATGTTCTATTTTGTCACCTCTAACCTACCCTTCTATGCTTTTATTCATATAAACTCACCTCTGCATCATAAAGTGGCACCTCTACTTTGATCCTTGTAGCTCAGTAGGTTCATACATTCATTCTTCATTTTGATCATTTAACTAGGATTTTTGGGCCTCTAATCTTGTGCTCTTGTAAGGGAATATCATCCTAATGGTTTACCTATCATCCTAATTGGAGTATTGATAGTATTTTGAGATGCTTAGAGGAACAAAAACCTATGTAGAGGGACCCTATATTTCCATAGGTAGATTTTTTTCATAATTATTTAATAAATGGGCCTATTAGAAGCACACAATCCCAAGTTATATGTGGAGCATCTCTAAAGGGTTTCATGATTTTTTGAAGATTGAGAATGATAAGTTCATAAATGGAAAATCTCGTGCATTAGTCAATAAGGAAGCTCATGCATAATTCAAAAATTATTTGAAAGAGAGAAATACAAGATATAAATTATAAGTAGATGAGTTTCTTGAAATATTACATCATTCTCATAGTTTTTTAGTGTGTTAGTTAGAATAATATGTGTGAATAATTAAATTGGTATATTTATATTAGGATTTGTTAGAAAAACTCATCTATATAAAGGAGTAGTTTGAGGAGATATAACAACTCTCTTATGATATAAGATATAAAAATCTTATAAATATGTAAAATCTTATTTAATGAAAATGAAGAATAGAAGCACATATTATTTCACATATTAGCCTACATAGGCCTCTATAAATACTACCTAAATTTCTATCATGGTATAAGAGCATCACAAAATCCAGAGTCTATGAATCCAAAATGTGAATTTAATTACTCCTTTGTGTTGGAAATCAAGGTGAAAGTACTACAATATTAACTTAAATAATGTGTATATAAATATGAGAATTAATTTCCAAGATTCCCCACAATTATTTCTATGTGATTAGAACATTCAACAATAATAATATGAATAAATAAATACACAATAAATGATAGTATTTATGTGGAGAAACATTTGCGAGAAAAAATCCACACACAAAGAGATTCAATTCTTGTATTAATCCTTCAAAGAATTTTAAATCAACACAATATTTCTCTCTAAAATTTTATAATACTTTGTTATTTCTCCAACCTATAAAACATGATCTAAAGCTACTAACTAGAGGCACCAATTTATAGAAGATGTAAATGTGATAATCCCACTATGATATCTCAAAAAAGTGGTAAAACTGCATGTAAAAACCATACACCCCCTAAGTGAATTTCCTATAAACATGATCCATTAGAAAAAATAAAGGCTTCCATAAGGAAACTACAACAAATTAAATACCAATAAAAGTTTCATGTGTGGAAAACTACAAGAGAATTCTAAATCAATCAACCAATGTTTTCTAGATATAATATTACATAAATAAAGAAAATTTTCATCACCTAAATCAAAGGACTTTTCTATGGTGGAATCTCATTGTTTCATTTTTTTCTACATTCAATATTCACATGCTTTCTTACCATAGATCCAACACTTTTCCCTATTCTTTTTACCCAATCTTAGATCTACTGTTGGACTTGACCCTAGGCCCTTTTTTATCTTCTTTAGATCATATTTCCTTGGACCTTCCCCTAACATGGAGAGCATCCTTTAAACCCTCTACAATGGATCTCTTCCTTATTTCCACTAACAACAAAGTTACAACAACATTGTCCATCTTTGGAGTATCTAAAAGGTTAGTACTAAAGGAAAGAATCATGTTAGCCCATCACTCAGGAAAAGAACATAGAAGCATAGTAAACTTAAGTATCTTCATTTATCTTAACATCAATAGAGGCTACTTGACTCAAAATCAAATTAATGTATTCAAATACTCTACTAGTGAGTCACCCTGTATTTTAAGAGAACATAATTTTCTTTTCAAATATAACTTACTTATCAAACTTTTTGCTTGGTAGATCTCACTTAATAATTTTTAATAAATCATATATTATTTTCTCTTTAGAAGTATTCAGTAGGATTGGTTTTTAAAGACAAATCCAAATTGTTCCATGTCCTTTCTTATCGGTTTTATCCCATTCATCTTGATCTGTCTTGTCTAGTTTATTTTTCTTTGTTGTTGTCAATCACTTTCCTTCTCTTCAAGGAGATCCTCCATTTTTAGCATCAGTATTTCATAATCACTTCCATTGAACTTATCAATATACAAGTGAGATGAGGATGTTGCCTGGATTTTACACATAGATCTACAAAATAAATTCAACCAAAACTCCTACTATATCTTTAAAACCTTCACCCTTTCACCTAACAAGCAAAGCTAACCAAGCTCTTATACCAAGTGTTAGAAATGAAGGTGAGCACTGTGTATGAAAATTAGAACTCAATCATAAAAATGGTTTTAGCTAGTATCTAACCAAATGTTGATTACAAGAAATAAAATTAACAACACAAAAAAATGGAACGAAAGATAAAACACATAACACTTGATGTTTACAAGAACAAACCCTTTTGGAAAGAAAACTCTAGAAATAAGAGAGGACCATGTTTATATTATCTTCAAAGTAGACATTACATACAATTCTTCATTTTTACTCTTTAGTCTTCAATCCTTCAATGCCAATATAAATAAAAGTTTTTTACTAGCTAATCACCTTGCTTTACTACCACATTAAGCCCCACTTATATAATTTTACCTCCTAAATGAGTAATTTAAGTTGGTTATCAAATCTCAACACCCATTCTTGTGTAAACCAATAAAACATAGAAAAAGTAGGTGCACCACAAATGAGATTAACAAATGGGTACACCTAACTTTTGTGCTTGTGTGTTTCATTCAATTATGAGGGCTATAATGCATAAATAATAATTAGAAAATAAACCTAACTGTTATAACAATAAAAAGGTAGTTTTTAAGATGCTAAAATGATGTGTACCTTGTTGAAAAAGTGATGTTTTTGGCCTCACTGAGGACTCATTCGCCCAATGGTGAATGGATCATTGCTAGGGTTCTAGAAAATTGATTTTTAGGTTTTTTTCTTCAATGTGTGCACTCACATATCTTAGGTGTTCAGCTTCTGAAAGTTGGAAATATATTTTGTAGAGTACTCTATATGATCTTGCAATAAAGATGAAAACTTTTACAACTTTTCAACTTTTCAACTTTTGTTCTCCACTTGATCTTCAATCTAAAACCTACAATCTCACATCACTTGAGAGAGAAGAAAAAATGTTTATTGTTAGGGAATAGGGGTTTGCCTTGGTCAAACCCCATTTTGGTAATTAAACCTTGAATTGAAACAATTTGTAAAAGGAAAGATGAATGAACAAAGTAATGCTACACCTCACCAATCCTTAATTGAACCTTGGAGTACAAATCTGAAACTTAGCATGAAGTGGCCTCAATGAATGTAGATCTTGATCTTGAACTTTGATATGAAAGAATTATTTTATTGGATCTTCAATGCTACTTCAACATATTAGCTCAACAACATGCATGATGCACTATGCTTTTGACATGATGAAATGATCTTTGATTGCTGCAATAAAACCTTAATAAATCTAGCCTTGAATGCCTTCTTGAATGCTCTATAATGCTCTTGTGAAATGTTAGGATGATCTCTTGAAAATTTTAGCTTTCTTAGTTCTTCTAGGATGAAACTATGTGAAATTACCTTATATTTATGCTTATCTTAAGATTAAATCCCAAAATTCAAATAACACAAGCTGACATCAAATCTAGGATTTGAAATCATTAAAATCCCATCAAGAATATGTTCAAAAATGGGTGTCCTAAGTTAAGGATGACCCATTTTCCATAGGGTGAATGGGTCCTAGCATACTTAACTAGGACCTATTTCAGGAATTATGAAATAAAATGCAAAAAGGGGGTCCTAAGACCTAGTGGGGACCCATTCGCCAAGAGGTGAATGGATCCTAGGTCACTATCCTATGACACAAACCTTGCAAAATTAAGTTTTATAACATTATTAATGAGCGTCGGCTTTTATCCCTCTAAAAATGCAATAAATTAAGCTTGGATTTGAATTTAAGGGGCCAATTAATCTCAAATTAACCTCAACTAATTAATAAATCCCTAGGGGTAAACCCACAAAACTGGTTTACAATTCTAATGAGGAAGAAAAATTGCAAAAAATTCCCCCATGGAGAAAATTTTGGTTTTTGGGGGTTTGAATGAACATTTGGTTCGAGTGAACCCAAACGGGGTTCGCTCAACCCCCCTTTGAGCGAACCTATTTAATGTTGGGTCCCACCATATTCCACATTTCTCAGAATGAAAAATAAAGGAAAACTTTGTGGAAAGGGGGGTTCACTCGAACCTTGGTTCGAACAAACCTCCAACGGGGGTTCGCTCAAACCTAGGTTCATTTGAACCCCCCTTTTCCCCCCTTCTCCCCCTCTGGCACCAAATTTCTCTAGAATTTTTCCCTTTGAAGCTTGATTTGAGGATGAAAATGGAGGAGACTTCACAGACCCAACTAGATGATGGTAGTCCTCGGAACGAGCTATCCAACGAATATAATTTTAATATGTTTTGGTTTTATTATGTTTTTTTTAGTTTGATTAAACATAGGTTTTTCAACAAAAAATCAAGATCTTTGTTTTACACATGTGGAAAAATAGCAGATTATCAAAAAAAAATGAAAAATATCAGTGCACTAGATATTGAAGTCCTTGGTCCAACAAAAAAAAAATATATTTTGATACATACAAAAAAAGTTATGTTGTATACAGTCTGCCTATGTCTGAATTGTAATTGGTTTGACTTCGAAACTTGATTAAGGAAAAAATATTTAATAAAATACTATGAAACAAAATGAATGCACTAGATATCATAGTTACAAATCTAAATTTGAAAAAATTAGAATGTTATCTTTCATGGAAAAGAATTTTTTAGTATACTATGAGCATCACTCCTTAAAAATGGTGTTTACTGAAAAAAACTAGTTTTTGAAGGAGATGGAAAAAGAAGTGCAATATGATCACAAAAAATTTGAAAATATATATATATATAATCTACAAACAAAATTTCACAAATCACTAGTTTGCATCATCTTCAAATTCCTCGCGGTTTAGCCGCTATAGGTGCCCGAAAGTGGAGATTTAGTTAGAAAAATCAGTTCAGTGTCTAGTTTGGCCAAAAATTGTAAACCAGTATTGTAGGATCACTGCTATATTAGTGTGGAAGTGTAAAGAAACACTTTAAAACACAACACTCTAAATAAGGCACAATTAAGTCCATTTTATCATTAATTATTCATCCCCAAATTCAGTGTGAAAAAGGGTTACTTTTTTCAATACTACAACCAATAATTTAAGACATAAGATAATGTAGGCTACAACCATTTCACCTACCGAAATTGGGCACCTAGTTGTTAGTTTCTAGGTGGTTATTATTTATAAGTTCTACAAAAGGTGTCAGAAAAACCTCATGGGATGTGGGGCAACCAAAACCACTATAACCTCCAATATTCTTTTTTGGTAAACAGTAACTTTCTACCAATGATAGAAAGGTAGTTTTTAATACACAGTTAAAAAAAGATTACCATATTAGTAAAACCTTGATGGTAAGAAATAATTATTGTTCATGATGAATCCCTCATCCCTTATGAATGATCTACAAATAATTTTAGTAGTAATCAAATACATAGGATTTACAAGATTGATGGCACCTTAATCCTCATAAAAATATACCCACATCCTCCTAAAATAATCATCAATAAATGATGCATAATTTACAAAGATTTAGATAGGGGACATCTACAAGACCAAATACATCAAAATGGATAAAGCCCAAAAGCCCAAAAAATTTATGGTAATTCTAGAGTAAAATTAAACGTAATTTTATTTTTTATAAATACAATTCTCAAAAAAATAAAACTCGAGAACAATCAATAAGCCCCTCTACAAAATAAATGTTTATTAAATTTTGTAGACCTTTCATACTATTATGACCCATGAGTTGGTTCTCTAACATTATTTTCTTGGTGGATAAATTTCTCTTTAAATTCAAACCATGCATAGTTTCCTAGAATGCATAACTGTTAAAACTAGATCATACACCAGATCTCTTTGTAAAAATTTTCAATAGGTAAGGTGTAGACTCTATAATTTAGATATCTTCACTACATGTAATAAAGAACTATAGTACCATATGTAAGTGCATGCTTCAAGCTAAAATAGGGTTCCAACTCAAAACCTCTTGATGAGAACCATAGCTCCTCAAACTCTTACAACCTCCATTGTTGAAGACTACCTACACTATTACATCATTCATTTTATTTATAGATATCATGTTCTTCCAAACTAGGGATGTAGGACTCTTGTAATCCCTTTTTATCCTACACTTGGAGAATAAAAAATTGACTCACATGACCAAATGTATAAGAGCGAATTTGCACCCTATGTGCAATTCCCCTTTTTTCATTGTCCACCTTAGAAAACCAAGTTCAAAGGCTTAATTCCACCTAAGCCTCCTACTTGCATCACACTTGGTGCCTATTTTGAGCGTCGGTGGAGGTATTTCTTTCAGGGACGTCTGTGTGGCGCATAGACGTCCCTGACAAATTCTCGCATCTGGAGCCTGTATAGGCATTACACTTCCCATTGTGGGTCGATTTGTAAGTCCCTCCTCGGCTGACCAACCCGAATATGGTTGTTTCTCTTCATCTTTCCTTCATATTCAGTCCTTGAACTGGTATTTGGAGGTTTGAAGATCTCTTCACCACTTCTAGACTTCATACACAAGCTTCACAATCTATCTCCAAACACTTTACACTTCACATCAACAACATCAACACTCCACCACGTTAGTAGAGAAAGTGTGGAACAAAACACCATTGCAGCAGAGGCTTGAATTCCTCTCATTTTCTCCCCCATTATCCTTGAGTGCTCTTGGTGGAGGTGGTAAGCTTTCACTCCTCTCCTCTATTACTTGGTTGAGTAGCATAACACTGTTTTTTAGTGCTTTAGTTCTCTTTACCTTCT
This sequence comes from Sequoia sempervirens, assembly GCA_007258455.2. Taxonomy (NCBI): domain Eukaryota; kingdom Viridiplantae; phylum Streptophyta; class Pinopsida; order Cupressales; family Cupressaceae; genus Sequoia; species Sequoia sempervirens. The sequence continues at coordinate 112,211,738 of VDFB02000015.1, forward strand.
TTCTACTTTTCTCTATCTAGTTTTCCGTGGAGGTGGGAATACCAAAATGGGGTCTGACTGAGCCAGGCCCCTATACAGCCCCAACATTCTCTCCCTCTTGTGTGCAGGTATTGAAGACACTCACGGGTTGGAAGCTTCATCACTTGCATGGCTGTAAGTATTACTTTCCTTTCTTCTCCTTATCCTTGTCATTTATTCTTTGCTTTACATTAGTTCCACAACTTTATTGCATTCTATCAATTCTTAGTAATTTTTTTGCTAGCAGTCATTTGAGCATCATTTGTGATAAACTTGGACTCTGGTCAGTATGAGATGCCAGCGCACCTCTAAGACTCCAGTGTGTCGCGCTATCGTCTATTTTTTGTGCTGACATCCTTTGGCCGAGAGCTCGTCAGTTTGTCCAGAAAATCTCTATAACCTACTCTTTCAGAATCTAAAACTTCTGCATTGTTCCATTGAGGTAATATAGGGCAGTTCACTCTGTGAGGATCTTTGAACAAAGAGAGCTCATGAGTAGCGAATCCCCCTATATCACATTTTGGTGAACCCAATGTGAAGAACAGTCTTCTTCGAAAACTAGGAATTGATTTACCCCTACTTGGTGGGGTCATAACTTTTGACTCAGTACTCGGAATTCAAAACTATTTGCATCGTTGGTAGTCAAATTTTAGGGACCGACGCAAGTTCTAACCTCAAATTCCGCTTTGAACACCTCCGAAAATGAAAATTACTAGAACATAGAAAATACTGTAAAAATTATAATGGATTTAATATCTTCTTTTATTACTTCTATATCTGACTTTGTTTAAAATGTAAATGATATTTCATTTCATGCATGTGATGGTGACTTGGCTTTACCCATGTCACTTGGTATCTTTGATCCTTCTCATGAGATTCCTCTTACTTCAAAAGGTATCTTGTTGCAAGAAGATGAAATCAATCATACCTTTCTTAATATTACTCTACCTTCTACTCATTCCAATGCACTCTCTTCTAGAGATGATGCATTTGTGAATGACGAAGCTCCCTCTCCTTCCAATGCACTTTCTTTTGGAGATGATGCATTTGTGAATGATGAACCTACTTCCACATCTGATTCTCCTTGGATCGATGTTAAGAATGTTCCTTCAAATAACTATTCCACATTTGATCCTATTTGGATTGATGTTGAGAATATGTATTCAAATAATTGTTCTACTAACTGTGTTGATTCAGTAAATGTAATCTATGTCTCTACTGCCCCTCAAAGGCCTAAGAGACCAGTTATTTACGTGACTCCAACTAGTCCTTCTCCTAAGAGGGTTTGTTCTATTGATGGTGTTCCATTTGATGGTAACCCTCCTACTATTCCTATGGCTCCCTCTTATAGAGCGGTAGCCCATACTTATGAGAACAATATGAATAAACAACCAAGATTTCTTCAAGCACCTAAATCTATGACTAAAGCACCTAGTGATTATGATCTTGTCAAGCGACCTTGGGTTGCTCTAGATAAGATCTCACTATGGGACTTGCTTCAGTCTAATTCGGTTTATCAAGGTATGCTTCAAGAAGCCTTGCAAAAGATCCTCTTGCCTTCTTATGCTAGGCCGACAGATGTCAATGTGTTGATCACATGTATTTGTGCACATCCACTGAATATCACGTTCTATCCACAAGAGCTCCCTCCTCTGGAAGTACAAAATCAAGCGGATCCTCTAATGATTATAGTCAACATTAATAAAATTGGCATTAGACGTACTCTCGTTGACACTAGTTCGGTGCTCAATGTATGTAGCATTGATCTATTGCCTAAGATTAATATTGACTCATCTTCTTTTAATACTTCTTCTGCTAACATCCATGGGTTTGATAATGTTGTGTGACAAGCTCTAGGTATGATAGTATTACCTTTGTAGCTTGGACTTGTTACCATACCTACCCTTGTGTATGTTATGTCAGAAAAGTTACCTTATAAACTTCTTCTTGGTAGACCATGGATTCACGCTATGGGTGCAATCCCGTCTACCTTAAACATAAATCTATTAAATTTATTTGTAACAATCGAGTAGTCATGGTTAAGGTTAACCCTGATGCTATGCACTTGTGTGAAATAGCAGCTACTAGCCAGGCCTTAGTTGTGCCTACTCTTATACCTTTAGTATCTTCAACTATGTCGATGTTTACTCCAGCAGTACCTACCACAAAGGGTACCCTCGAGATAAATATCCCTAAAAAGGATCATTCTAAAGCAAGGAGCCCTAAGTGTCTTCCTCCTACCTCTTCTCAAAAGAATGCATGTCTTGGTGATGATTGGGGTTCTCTAGACTTTACATAATCCTTCGTTGGAGAGTATAAAGTCAACCCGATCCACTTAGACTTTCCAATAACACCATCCATACTCGCTATCAAATATGGCTATTCTTTTGTATCACAGGATAGTGTGAGAAATAATTGTAATGTTCTTCGTGTTGATCCTCCTTCTAAGAAAGAAAATTTCACTTATGTTAAGGAGGTTAATGTTGATAGTCCTATCAAGAAGGATGATGGTGGTCTCGTAGAAGAGTGTGATCCCCCTCGTCGGAATAACACTCTCTATGGAGATCCTCCTTTTTCTTCTATCTCTATGCCTTCCACCTCTTGCAATCAATCAAACCCTTCTCCACAAGAGAAGGGGTTGCTTCCTGCTCCCATTCTTTGTCTAAGCAAGAGCATATCTTGTTGCAGCTTCTAAAATCCCACTTGATTGCTCTTCCTTCTCCTACATGCAAGAAGTCTCATAAACAAAAACATTATTTCTATACATACCATCAAGTGCTTGGCCATTCCACTAGTGAATGTAAGGCCTTGAAGGGAAAAATACAACTTCATGATTCAGGTGCCATAAAACTCTTGTTCGATTGACACACTTTCCTTTACCTTGCATAACAAGTGATATTGAGGTTTACCTCTATCCTGTTCTAAGTATTTTGCATGGTTCTCCTCCCCTATATGTTGGGGGTAGTGATAACTTGTTACGGAGATGTGTGTCCTTCTTAAGGACCGCTCTCTTCACCATGTCTTTTAATTGAAGCGTCCCTTGAGTGGACCTCCTCTTCTCTTTTGAAGGGTTCCCGAGGGACCTCCTTGAAATCCTTTCTTTTGAATGGACTCTTCACGTCTAGCTTGGGGGCAACCTTACTAGATCTCACCTTTCAAATAGTGTGTCCCTTGAGTGGACCCCTCTTTTTTACACCGAGTTCCTGAGGGACCCCTTTGAAAGTTTTACGGTCTACATGACCAGCCACTTTAGACATGTTCTATCTATGGGTAGACTTGTCACCACTTTTAGATGTGTTCTCTTTATGGGTAGATGTATCGACACTTTAGACATGTTCTATCTGTGGGTAGACATGTCACCACTTTTAGATGTGTCCTATCCGTGGGTAGATGTATCGATGCTTTAGACATGTTCTATCTGCTGGTAGACATGTCACCGCTTTTAGATGCGTCCTATATGTGGGTAGATGTATCGATGCTTTAGACATGTTCTATCTATGGATAGATGTGTCACCACTTTTAGATGCATCCTATCTATGGGTAGACGTATTGATGCTTCAGACATGTTCTAACTCCGAGTAGACATGTCGCCACTTATCAACTCTGCGGAGTCTACTTGGGGTTTCTTTTATGTGAGAGTTCTGAAAGGATACCTTCCTTATAGGTTTGTGGGTCTATAAGGTGCTTTCATCCTCATTTGGTGATACGAGTTTCCTCCTTAAGGGGGCTTTGCTTTTATCACCTCTTTTGTGGTGTGGGTTCTACTCCTGAGCAGGTTTTTCTTTCACCATGCGCTTTTTAGTGATATGGGTTTCCTCCTTGAGTGGGGTTTGCTTTTATCACCTCTTTTGTGGTGCGGGTTCTACTCCTAAGCGGGTTTTTCTTCCACCACGCAACTTGTTAATATCTCTCTTCTCTTTTGTATATACCAGATCAAAGATATGCATCTTCTTCATCCTGAGTATATGCTCTTCATCTCTTCATCTTTGAATTCTTCTATGTATTATTTGGGGATGACGCATAGTACCGAGACAACCTTTTACATCGAGGTCTCTTTACTTTGTTGACTCAAATCCTTTAGCTCTTTATGTTCTAACATTGTTATCTGTTGTAGGTTCTTCTTGTCTAATGTATTATTTGCTTCCTCAATGGTTCAGGTATACGTTTCTAACCTTAATCTTTCTTGATCTACTTTACCAAGCACTCATCAGTATTCATGCTTGCTAAAGTGGGGGAAAAACGTATAAGAGAAAATTTGCACCCTATGTGCAATTCCCCTTTTGGCCTTTGTCCACCTTAGAAAACTAAGTTCGGAGGCTTAATTCCACCTAAGCCCGCTACTTGCATCACACTTGGCACCTGTTTTGAGCATCAATGGAGATGTTTCTTTCAGGGACACCCTCACAGCACGCAGACATTTGGGTGGCGCACTTACATCCCTAACAAATTCCCACATCTGAAGCCTATAGATTGGTTACACTTCCCATTGGGGTCGATTTGTAACACCCTCCTCAACCGACCGACCCGAATATGGTCGTTTCTCTTCATCTTTCCTTCATATTCAAACCTTGAACTAGTATTTGGAGGTTGGAAGATCTCTTCACCACTTTTGGACTTCATACACAAGCTTCACAATCTCTCTCCAAACACTTTACACTTCATAGCAGCAACATCAACACTCCACCACATCAGTAGAGCAAGTGTGGAACAAAACACCATTGCAATAGAGGCTTGAGTTCCTCTCATTTTCTCCCCCATTAGCCTTGAGCACTCTTGGTGGAGGTGGTAAGCTTTCACTCCTCTCCTCTATTACTTGGTTGAGTATCATAACAATTTTTTGTAGTGCTTTAGTGCTCTTTACCTTATTTCTACTTTTCGCTATCTATCTCGCTATCCATGGAGGTGGGAACACCAAAATGGGGTCTGACTAAGGCAAGCCCCTATATGGCCCCAACATTCTCTCCCTCATGTGTCCAGGTATTGAAGACACTCATAGGTTGGAAGCTTCATCACTCGCACGGCTGTAAGTATTTCTTTCCTTTCTTCTCCTTATCCTTGTCATTTATTCTTTACTTTACATTAGTTCCACAACTTTATTGCATTATGTCATTTCTTAGTAATATGTTTGCTAGCAGTCATTTGAGCATCATCTGTGATAAACTCGGTCTCTGTGAGCACTGTAAACCTGTAAATAGCCCCTAAACTTCAACATTCATTGAAATGGGTTAGTTCATACCAAATGCAAACTTATTAGTACTCCTATGAAATACTTAACCATGCTAAAATATGCAATCTAAATGGAACAAAGATAATTAAATGCATGCATATAAAAACATAATCAAAACTTTATTTCATAGTGGATTGGTGCTATTATGGAAAATAGCCCTTTCCCAACCCTTGATAATGCAAATGATGATGATGGAAAAAATCAGTTCTCAAATGAAGAGAGTGACTTTGCACAAGCTTTGTAGATGAGATACAAAGATTGTGGAGTTGTGGAGGATTTGAACAATAGAGGAGACCTCTATTTATGGCCAAAAGTGATAAAATAATGCCAAACATGGAGGATGTGTGACTAAAGATCTACCAATGAGAAGAGGCCACTTGTCAACTTGTGTTAGGCTTGAGGAAGAGCACATTTTGGTCAATGTGCCAAAGAGAGAGATTTCAAATTTGAATTTGAGAGTAAATTTTGAGTTTGACCTTTGCAAAGGGACATGTAAGAGACATTAATTGCTTTTTTGGATGTACATCTCCACTTGATTTTGAATTCAAACTTGAGGGAATATTCCTCAAAGATGCCATGTTGATGGAAAATGCTGATTTTAATAAATCAATAAATTGATTTATTGGTGCAAGTGGGAAAAGCTAGAGGATGTGATGGGTGGTTAGGTTAGGTTAATTAGGAATAGCTTAACTTAATGATGATTAGATTCTTTGACCCCTTTGACTTGAATATTTTGATTTATTTAAATCAAAAAGGGATGAAAGGTGATTTCAGACTTAATTAAATAAAAGATTGATTTATTTAATCAAGGAGGGTGATGTTAGGATCAAGTTGATTTATTTAATTTAAATTAATGACTTTAGGAGATTGATAAATAAACTTGATTTATTTGCTGAATGGATGAATATGACATAATTGAATGCATTATGCCAATTTTGCGTGTCTACAGTCTCTAGTCTATATGAGATGTCAACGCACCTCTGAGATGCTAGTGCACTGCGCGGTCATTTGTTTTCTACGCTAATGTCCTTTGGCCGATAGCTCATCAGTTTGTCCAAAAAATCACTATGACTTGCTCTTTCAGAATCTAAAATTTCTATGTTGTTCAATTGAGGTAATTTAGGTCAGTTCACCCCATGAGGATCTCTGAACGAAGAGAACTTGTGAGTAGTGAATCCCCCTATATCACATTTTGGTAAACCCAACGTGAAGAACAATGTTCTTCAAAAAACTAGGAATTTATTTACCCCTACTTGGTGGGGTCATAACTTTTGAATTAGTACTTGGAATTCAAAACCGTTTGCATCGTTGGCAGTCAAATTTTAGGGACCGATGCAAGTTTCGACCTCAAATTCTGCTCCGAAGACCTCCAAAAATGCAAATTACTAGAACATAAAAAATACTATAAAAATTGTAATGGATTTAATATCTTCTTTTATTACTTCTATATCTAACTTTGTTCAAAACTTAAATGATATTCCATTTCATGCATGTGATGGTGACTTGGCTTTACCCATGTCACTTGGTATTTTTTATCCTTCTAATGAGATTCCTCTTACTTCAGAGGGTATCTTTTTGCAAGAAGATGAAATCAATCATACCTTTCTTAATATTACTCTACCTTCTACTCATTCTAATGCACTCTCTTCTAGAGATGATGCATTTGTGAATGACAAAGCTCCCTCTCCTTCCAATGCACTCTCTTTTGGAGGTGATGCATTTGTGAATGATGAACCTCCTTCCACGTCTGATTCTCCTTGGATCTATGTTGATAATGTTCCTTCAAATAACTATTCCACATTTGATCCTATTTGGATTGATGTTGAGAATATGTATTCAAATAATTGTTCTACTAACTGCGATGATTCAGTAAATGTAATCTATGTCTCTGCTGCCCCTCAAAGGCCTAAGAGACCGGTTATTTATGTGACTCTAGCTAGTACTTCTCCTAAGAGGGTTTGTTCTATCAATGGTCTCTGGTTCGTACGAGGCACCAACGCACCTCTGAGACTCCAGCGCGTCGCGCTATCATCTGTTTTCTACGTTGACATCCTTTGGTCGAGAGTTCGTCAGTTTGTCCAGAAAATCTTTGTGACCTACTCTTTTGGAATCTAAAACTTTTGCAATGTTCCATTGAGGTAATATAGGGCAGTTCGCCCTGTGAGGATCTCTGAATGAAGAGAACTCATGAGTAACGAATCCCCCTATATCACACCAAATATATTAAGATATGATTTTTCACTAATGCACACCTTCCCACCATCATATTTCTTATAATATGAAAACCACTCCCAATGGGGATTCATGTCAAAAAAATCAAAAATTATAGCATCCATGTATATGTTGAACACCTGGAATACTAAGAGGAAGGGTGAATCGGTATTCTTATTAACTTAAACATTCATTCAATGCATCACATTAAACTTGCAGTAATGGAAAGGAACATAGAAACCATGCATCACATCAAAGAACACAAGAACACCAAATTTATGTGGAAAACCCAAAACAGGAAAAACCATGGTGAGGATTAGCTCATAATATAGATATTTTAACCAATTACAAATTTTGATACAATTGGTAGACTCACTGTCCAAAAGGAAAGAAAGGCTCACTATTAATGGCTCACTGCCAAAGAGCTCACTGCTTGGAATAGAAAGAGATAGAAGAAATGGTGGATTTACTACCAAATATGAACTGTTAACAATATGTCTGGCCTATGTTGAAGATACAGTTCCATTGAAGCTCAAAATACTAACTTAACACACTTCATTCTACACCTCAAACCCAATTCACACTTCTCTGCTCTCAGTTTTGCAAACTTAAATATCTTGCATCACCTCATTATCACACAAGGATTTAACCTTGTATATATACTAAAACCAACCAAAACATCAATTAGGTCTGCCTAAAATATGTATCATGCAATAGTTCATCCTGTCGGCTCAAAATTCAATCATACATGGATTGCAAAGGGAACCAAATCATATAACACATTTAGATAGTTTGACATGACCTATAATTACTCCCATAAGTCTAATCAACCTTACTTTAACTCTACACAACCTCAAACCCTTTAGGTTGACACCACTAGTGAAGCAACAATGGAATGAACCAGCTATTCATCCACAACTTGACACACTAACCTTCAAAATATTTACCACTTAGAGTAGGGTGATCCCACGATACTAGTTTACAATTTCTGGGAGATCCTGATTTTTGCTGAAATCACATATTTTTAGAAAATATAATGATTTAAGCCTTGAAAATTTTAATTTAAAGGATTACAATTGAAGAGGATTTGATTGAACCACCTTAGATCAAACCCCCTTGGATAGAACTCTGCTAGTTTTAAACCATACCTATAATAGAGTCTCATTTACACCTATCAAAATGTTGATTAAAAACCACTTTTAATTTACCTTTTGGGGAATCAACTGAATTCATTTAAAAAAAAAAATTGTAAGTATGTAGTCCTTATTATAAGCTTCCCAAAAATTATAATTTTAAATAAATTTAATTTTATTACTATATTTATTTTTTTATTTCTTATGAATGTAGATTTTTCACTGAAAATCAAGCTCTTTATTCTACACATGTGGAAAAATAAAAAATTATCAAAAAAAATTGAAAAATATCAATGCACTAGATATTGAAATCCTTGATCCAAAAAAAAAAATGAATTTTGATACATACAAAAAAAATTATGTTGTATATAATCTGCCTATGTCTGAATTATAATTGGTTTGACTTTGAAACTTTATTAAGGAAAATATATTAAATAAAACACTATGAAACCAAATGAAAGCACTAGATATCATACTTACAAATCTAAATTTGGAAAAAATATAATTTTATCCTTCATGGAAAAAAGTTATGTTGTATATGGTGAGCATCACTCCTTAAAAATGGTGTTTAATGAAAAAACTAATTTTCAAAGGAGATGGAAAAAGTACAATATGATTCCAAATATTTTGAAAAAAATATATTTAGAATCTATAGACAAAATGTCACAAATCACTATTTTGCATCATCTTCAAATTCCTCACAGTTTAGCTACTATAGGTTCCCGAAAGTGAAGATTTAGTTAGAAAAAATTAGTTCAGTGTCCAGTTTGGCCAAAAATTGTAAACCAGTATTGTGGCATCACCCAACAAAGATAGTTCTAACATCTATAAACACTTCCTCAAGACTACATAGTAAGACAATCATCCATAGTGGAATGCAGAGCATTCCAATCACATACTCTATTACTATAACTTTGCCATATCTAGAGCGATACTCTGTCAAATCTAACTTGAACTATGGAGGGCTTCAAGATGTGAAACCTTGGATTCAAATTCCTCCAATATGTACCAAAATTACCTTAGAACCACATAACCGAATTCTTTAAAGAGGGGCAATGCAGACCTCAAAACTAGTTCTTTAATCAATGAAAGTTGTACTCTGGACTTAAGAAAATACCCAAATCATCTGATCTTCTTCAGACCAACACTTTTGTATCTATTCAATATGTTATCATCAATGACAACACCATATACTTCTATGCTCATTAATATTCATCAATCTCCCTAATCAACAATCTCTTCACACTATACATGAATGACAACATTAGTAGCATACACAAACTTCAAACAATCTACATATCTAGAAAAATATCCATATTGTTGACATCAATGACAACACTTGTAGCATATTTTCAACAATCTCCCCTTTTGTCATTTATGGCAACAGACTTAGCCAAAACTACTCCCCCTTTGACATCAAGGGCAAAGGTCTCTCAATTTCAAACTTCTCAAATCACTTCACTATTCTAACTAATCCCCTTTTTCAAATATATATGTATGTACATGAGAGTATCTCCCCCTTATAGACTTACTCCTATACTTATCCAACAACCAAAGTAGCTCCCCCTAACAATGTTATCCAATAAAATTCACCAAAATTGTACTACAACACTCTCTAATACTTCAACATATGTACATAGAAATCAGAATTGTATAAGTAATATAGAAATATACATATTCAACTAGAAGAGGGTAAATTACCCTGATTGGAAACCTTCAATTTTGCAAGGTGTGCATCCCAATCCTTCTTTCCTAACTCCCAATCCTTCTTAGTGAATCCAAGAAGACTATACTAGCTTTCAAACTCTATAAGGAGGTCTTCTCCTTCATCTATGGTGTTGGGCACTGGATTCTTTTGTGTCATCTTCTCTGCACTTGCTAACACACCGATCAAGGTTGTAAGCCTTACAGTTACCAAGTCCCTGAGTTGACCATACTACATAATTATTTTCTCTTTTTGTTTCTGAAGTTGAAAGAATTGTTCGTGTAGATTTTCAATAGCCATCCTTGTTGTACCATCTACATCACTTGTCAGATCATAGACACCAAAGGCTTCAGTAGCTTGTAACTCTATTGAGTCCATTTGGTCTTTAATGCTCTTCATAGAATTAGGTCATTTAAAAGAAAATTGAAATAAAACTTTTTCTTCTTCAACACAATTTTGAATATTCTTTCATTATCTTTTCAACTTACCATATGAAATTGTGCACTTATTAGAAGCATTTTTCAACCTCTTGTCATTGATCTTCTTGGTCATTTCCTTTTCAAATTTATCTTCCAAACTGGTAGAATATTCCTTAAAGGGATCAACTAGGAGCCTCAATTGTTGTACACTAAATAGAGAATTGTCAAAATTTGCACTAAGGAAGTTGTCTTGTAGCACTTTTACTAATTCATCAATCATCAAGTAGCACTCTTTCAGTGTATTTGTAGTATCTCCTTTCTTGCAGAGGCATGGAATGCATCACCAAGTTGCAACTTATGCAAGGGATATATTTTTTCCATATCAACATTGTCCTTGTTGCATCGAAATTTGAAGAAACTGTGTTGACACCACTGGTTGAAACTGAGGTTGCATGTCTAGTAAACTTTTCAATGAATCCCTAGATGCTTTAGAGGATTCACCAACCATTTGATTAATTCCTTCTTCCTTTTTTATCTTTCTCCTTCTTTTTCTCTCCACTGTCAGAGTAGTCTTTTGCAATCTTCTCTTCCTCAACAACCTTTTCACAATCTAGAGGAGGCAAGTTTCCATCCTTTTGTTGTTCAAAGTTCTTTGGTTTTTCTTGTTTTTCTTCTTCCTTCTGCTCTAAATTAGTCTCCACATCTAGGAGAGGCAATTCTTGCTTTGCTTGTGCTTCTACCTTCTACAGGGAAACTTGTATATTGTCATTCTTTTCTTCTTCACCAACTACATTATTGTAGTCAGAGGGGCATTATTTGTCATCTTTCCTTATTGATCACCCTCAAGTTCAAATGCATGTTCATGTTCTACATTTTCAAGCTCATTAATCTTTGGGAAAGAAACATCATTGTATATTTTTATTTCTTCATCAAGATACATTTCCAATTTCTTCACCAAATCTGCAACCCTTTGTAGTGTTTCATTCTTCAGCCTATCTATGTCTTCCTTATCCCTACTCATCAAGGTGCTAACTCTTTTCTTTTTTTTGAATTCCCTGTTGTAAACTTGAGCCAATCTTGTCCTATCCTCATCCATGAGAGAAGATCCAATCTTCTCCAAGGAAAAAGTTCTTATATTTGCATCTTCCTTAAAGGATTCATGTCTTCTTATAGTTAAGACATTCATTAAAACATTAGGCAATTGATCCTCAATCTTATCCAAGCTGGTATCAAATTCTATCATATACTTAACTATGAATTCTTCAATGGTCACCTTGTCTTCATCATTAGGGTATGTGCAAGATCATCATAGAAAAAATAGGCCCTTAAGTGGTGAAAAATTCAAAAAAATCAAAGTTAGGCAGCTTGACATAAAAATCTGAATAAGTTATCTATATTATTTCAAAAATATGTAAAAATATAATCTGTAGCAAATTGAATGTAGTTTCTAAACTACTAGGTTTAACTTTAAAAAAAATCTATTTGGTGAAAATTTTAAATTTCAATGTAGTGTACTTAAATTCTAAGGAAAAAATAAGAAGTAGGTGCATGTCTGACCACCCTAACCACAATAAAATGATAATATTTTTTTATAAGATTTTAGATATAAGTAGAGGACTCATGTCCCGATGTGATTCATTTTATTTTATTTTCCAAGTAAATAATTAATCATGAATTTTTTATTACAACTTTTAAAAAATATAAAAACTCGTATGTCTGACCACCTTAACTTGGTCAAAACTTCATGAAATTCATTTTTTCTAATCCTATAGTATGTGAAGCATAAAATGTGATGCATGTTTTAAATTCAAAAAATATGATACCATTTGAAAGCTATAGATTTTTTTCAATCAGCCTATCAATCTAGACTTTAGTCATAATTCAAATAGAAAATAAATAATAATTAATTATTTAATTCAAAATAAAGCATAATTTATATTGGTGGAAAACTAAGAATCTCCTTTAAAAACTCTTTTTTTTTATCAATATTGGGTAAAAGAAAGTCGTCAGCCACATACCCTATGTATACCCATCATATCGCCACTTTTTGGCCCCTCATGATCCTACACATACCCATTAGACTCAGGGTTGTCTCATCCAAGAGACCAAATTCTGAAATACTATTAAATAATGCATCCAACTTTAAAGGTTTGTGTTGCCTTACTAGAGGGGATTTTTCCTCCTTTCCTTTTCCTTTTCCCTCACTTTTAACTGATTCTTTTTTTGTCTTCTTTTCTCTTCTCTAAAACATAAAACCTTTCTTTTTTTCTCTACTTCCTCCTCACTTTCAGTATCAACAATATCAACCTTAGCTCCTTTGGCACTTGTTTCTTCTCCGAAGACTTGTGACATCTTTTTCTTCTTCTATACCAACTAAGGTCCTTCCTCTTCTTCTTCTTGTTCATCTTCATAGCTTATGTATCTTTCCCTTGTGGCTTTTGTCTTCACTCTTCTCCACTTAGGATTTTTTTGATGTACATAGGCACTAGATGTTGCATTCCTCTTTGAACTCTTTGTAGGCTTAGTTCTAGAGGACTTAAAAGTAGTAGGTGAGGAGGTAGAGGTCATGATTGACCATCTAGTTCTAAGAGTACCCATTGGAGGAGTAGGTATGCCTTTATATTTCCTCACAAGGATCTTCAGTGAAACAATCTCCTCCAACTATGCCTTCATATTTTCAACATTCTTCTTTATTTCCTTTCCTTTGTGTTTTAGGTATAGTTCACTGGATATCTCCTCATCGGTTCCAAACCTATGTATAGTAGGTTCTCTTGATTTTCTCAACATAAGGTCTACAAGACCTATGGTTACATCTTATGCCACTTCATACCCCATTTATGGAATCTAGATTGTTTTGGGTTCCACTGCTTCCATAATACATTCATCTCTAGTAACCATAAAGGTCATGTCCTTCTTGTATTTCTCAACAAAACTTCTAGGAATCCTCTCTCTTTCTTGCATCTTTTCTTGAAAGGTCTTGAAGAAACCCCATAGCATGGACTTCTAAGTATCTAGGTCTCCAAACCTTCTTAAATGATCTCTAATCTGAATTGCAACAAGAATGCTTTCCAACCATACTATATTCTTTGCAGTAGGAAATTCACTAAGAAATTAAAATAATAAACATATGATAAGGGTACCATACTGGAATGGGTACCAAGAATCCTTGGTCTTTTGTACGTTCTCTATCAACTTTTGTCTCAGAATCTCATATAAATTAATGTTCAGACCCTCTTTCACCATCTGCTAAGCAATTTGTATAGTTGTTTCCAATACAGAATTCTCTTTTTGTAAAATAGATCTTATAAAAAATTACCATCAATGCATATTTAATCATTGGATCATCTATGTCCTTCACTGTTAGGGAACACTCATTAAATTTAGCACTGGTGAGCTTCGTAACCCTCTCATTCTTCATGGACTTCATTACCGGAATGAGTCCTTCAGAGCATAGACTGATAACTGCCTTGATAGTTTGCTTGTTAATCAAATGTGGTATATCCAGCCACATAAACTTGTCATGAATTCGGCTCAATGCATACTTAACCCAAGCATCCTCATATAGAATGGGAAAATTTTTCCATACATCTAGCTTCTTCTCTACCATACTTTCATATTTAGGTTTCAAATTAAAGTCATCTCCAGTTAGCACATTCATCCAATAATTTTTTATCTTGGTATGATCATATTCTTCCATTTTCACATGAATTTACATTCACACATCCTCGGTATACATTACACCATAAGGAACTCTCACAAACGTGTCTTTCAAATCCATTTCCATGGATTTAAAGGGTTGTTTCCTGAACTTAGGTCTTGGTCATTCCAAGACATCAATTACTTGAGGAGTATACATTATGAACCACTTTTGAAACTAGGGTTTTAGTAGGAAATGATAAATACCTTGAGTTGTTTTTACTATAGGGTTTCACACAACAACTTCAAATCTCTTCAAGTCACTTTTGTTGTGCACTTTGCTCTTCAAATTCTCAATTGCAAATAAAATTTTCAAATGTGAAATCACATATAAAATTATTTTCTAAAGACCTAAAGTGTATTTATTGCAGTGATTAATGTTAGGTTGAGAAGCTGACAAACCCTAACTGTGCAGTCATAGTCACCTTAAATCACTCCATAGATCTCCTCATTAAGAAATTTTTCACCAATGTTTTCTCCAACTATTCGAGCATGTAAAACTACATATGTACCTATCTATTGAAGGAATCATCACCATATCTTTGACAAGGGCTTAAGATTTTTTTGTTAAAATTCCTCCTGAACTAAAGCTCTTCAACTAGTTTTTAGAGGAAACATCTGCACGGGCTGGCATAGACTCATTCTTCACTTTTCTCTCTTCTTTCTTCTTCCAAATACTTTTCATTTACTTCTTCATCTCCACTAGATCCACATTCTTTGTCAGATCAGCCTTCTTTTATGAAACAAAGGGTTTCACTGTAACGCCCCGCCATGAAACCCTAGAGGACAACACACAACACTTGAAAATGGAACAATTTTTTTTTGAAGTGAAACATACTAAAGATAGAAGAATATAAGCCAACATATACTCTACATCTAAGTCCTCTAAGGTTCCATGACTACGCTACTAGAATCCCACTAACCAAACTAACAAGAATTATAAATCATCTCATTAAACCAAATTCTATCTAACAATATTAAGTGCAATTATTCCATCACATTTAAATGATCTACTAATAAGAATCATCCATATCATATTATCATTATAGCAACATTCATGATCAGTACAATTAAATAACATAAGCAAGATACAACATTTGCATTATTCATTTCAGAAGAGAGAGTTCAACAATTAATTATAGTTCATTACAAATTGTACAATAATTCTTTCTGAGATCAATAGGGAAGAATATACAACTAAGTAAAATGCATGATACAAATGATTTAAAATCAATACAAGTACATGTAAGATATTTCACTCAAACTGGAATAAGTGCAGAATTCCACATCACAAAGAGTAGTCACCACGAACATGAACAACAAGGGAACCCAATGGAGAGATAGGCACATTCCACCCAACCATGTGGAACCCAAAGGTCTACCCCCTGTGCTAGGAGATAGCAATAAGTTCCCACAACAAAAACCAAGGCAGCCACAAACTAACATAAAAAACCTAAACAGGACTCCAATCTGATACTACAACAACATTAACATCACATAAGGATAAACATTGCTTCCAGAGGATGTCAAATACCAAAGGGAGAGAAAAAATAAGGGAATACTAGTCTATAGATTGAAGAGTGTCATCGCATGGTCCTAGCATGGGTTATCCTGATAGTCTCTCACTAGACACCAACCCCCATCTATGGTTATCCTAAAAGCCTCTTGCTAGGCACCGGCCCCATAGGGCGACACATGCGGAACCAATCTTCCTTTCGTGAGGGCAAGGAAGTTGGTATTTCCAACAAAGCCTTCCCAACCCATCCTTAGCCTAAATGAGCACTACAGACATGGGCAAGGCATTCACTTATCTTGATTAATGTGTAAGCTACTCAACCCCTTAATTCATTTTAAGTTATCACCGAGTAAAGAAACTCCCACATGGGTTACCCTAGCACCACTTTGTGCACTGGCCCCCATTGAAAGACACTCCCCCTACTAGCAGCCAGGAGACCCAATAAAACCAATAGGGTAAATCCATCATGCACATGAAACAAAAACCAAAAAAATACATATCCCAAGCAAGGCATGGACTGGGTAAAAGCACAAACCTGTGTCACAATTTATAAAGGAATCGGCCAACAGCAAAAAAAATTCTTAACTTCGACCACATAAAAGTGGTCTTTATGTTTTGAATTTCAAAATGGTGTAAACTAATGAAATGTAGAAATTTTGATGAATTTTATTGTTGTAATTTTAAAAAAATTTAAAAAAAATATTTTCATTATGTTTTTATCAATTTAAGGACAAATTTTGGAATGCTGAAAATTTCATAAAAGAGTGACTTCACAAGCCATCAAGAAACAAATTCAAAAAAACTTCATTACTCCCTAATTTTTTTTTCTCCAAATAGGTAACTTCAATATCTTGTGCATGGAAAAAGAAAAATCAAATTTTGATGTATAGTTTTCTCATAATAACGTTTTAAAGTCAAACATGTCATAATTTGATAGTTTTCATGGGCCATCAACTATTTTCAAATTTTTAAATCATTTTCAAAAAAAAAATTATACCCTTTTGAAGAAGACTCTCTCCTCTTGTGCCCCATATAAGATTTAAAATTTTTTAATAGGTTTTACTATCTTTTTTTAAATTTGTAATCAACTTATTTTTTCATTTTGAAAACATACTTCCATTATTTTTAAAATAAAATATATTAAAACTAATAAAAAAATTTAAAAAATTATATATTTGGATTCTCCACTCCAAGCTCTACAAAAGGGTATTTTTTTTTTTTGCAAAAAAATCATTCTGACTAAAGAAATACTTAGCTAAAGTTGAAAGTTTCAGAAAATTCTGAAAAAAGCTAAGTTGGCTGCCAACTAGGATGCCACATAGACAGTTTCGATAGAAAGATTTTCTATAGAAAGGGTTTTGGCTGAAACCCTTTCTACAGAAACCGTTTCTATCGAAACCCTTTCTATAGAAACCCCGCACATTAAAAAATCCAATTTCAAAGGCAGTTTTAAAGCGGGAAAAGAAAAAAATTGATTTTTTGGATTCGGGCGAAACTTATTCGACCGAAACCTATGTGCCACGTAATAGGCCACATGATTTTGGTCGAAACCTAGATGGGTGAAACCTTTCTGGCCGAAAATATTTCACTCGAAACTATTTATTTGGCCGAAAGTGTGACACAACTTTATGCTTTTACCCACCATCTCGCTCTCAATAAGAAACCATAATACAAATAAAGAGTGGATGGCTAAAGACCCACAACAACACATTGCAAGTAAAACAACAACCATTTCAAGGATCAACACAATAATTCAACTAATAACATAATTTTCCAAGCCTCTGGAAGACTCCCAATAATAAAAAAATAACTCAAAATCACATTGATCTTACTAATCAAACATCAAAATTCATAACAAGAAATCAATCAACATTGCAACCATGAAAGACTCCACATTTGAATAAAAACCACAATCACTTAATCCCACTAATTAACTCTAATACTGGAGGACCATCACGTACAAGACCCCAAGTCACGGAGGGCCAAGACGCGAGAGGCTGCCTTAACTTACCTCAGCTAAGTGCAATGTTTAGGGTTATGAGGATGAGAATGATGAGGACTATGATTCCCCACAATCACTCTGCAATCTCGAGTTTCAATGCAGGGCTAGGTGAGTTAGTTTTTAGGTCCAACTCTGCACCTAAGGGAGCTCTTTGACCAAGGACGTCAGCGCATAATCTAGATGGCAGCATGACGCGCTGGTGTCTCTAAAGTACACGGTAGTATGTACGGTCAAACAACAACAAAGACAAGGTTGAACTCACCAAAATGACTAACAGCCTAGCTACTCAACTAAAAGGATAGAGTGACACTATCAAGTAAACAAAGTATTCTCTAATGTTGTAAACTAAATAAGCAAGAGTGATGAAAATGAGGAGAATCTCACCAATGAACTCATTCACCAGTTGATTCTCCAAGAGCTTACACCCCTACACATAGCAAGAGGGAAAATTTTGAGTGGTTGTATAGGGGCCTGCCTTAGTCAAACCCCCATTTAGGTGTTTCCACCACCACAGACAACCAAAAGAACAAGATAAATAATTAATAATGTAAAGAAAGCACAAGCACTACAAAACAGTACTATGCTACTCAACCAAATGATAGAGGAGAGGAGAGGGAAGCTTACCACCTCCACTAAGAGCACTCAAGGCTGCTTCGGGGAGAAATGAGAGGAACTCAAGCCTCTTCTGTGAATGGTGTGGTCCCAAATGTGCTCTACTGAGTTGATGGAGTGAGATGTTGTTGCAATGGGATGCTTGGAATGCTTGGAGTGAGTGAAAATGAGCTTGTGAGAGTGAGATTATGGAAGCTTGAATTGTGCAAGAATTGTCTAGAAGTTGTTCAAGTGAAGTTGTTAAGAATTGAAATGCAAGTTGAAAGAGTGAATATGAAGGAATGAGGAAGAAACAACTTCACTGCCAAGGAGAAGAGTAACGCCTCTGCTGGCTCAGCTGTAGGAATCTGCCAGGGAAGTAAGTGCACCACGCAAATGTCTGTGCATCGCATGGGTGTCCCTGATAGAAATGCCTCCACTGACACACAAAATAGGCACCACGTGGACTACCAACAGTGGGCTTAAGTATAATTAAGCCTCCAACTTTTGTTGTCTAAGGTGGATAAAGGAAAAAAGGGGAATTGCACCTAGGGTGTAAATTCGCTCTTATACATTTTTCCCCCACTTTAGCAAGCATGAGTACTAATGAGTGCTTGATAAAGTAGATCAAGAAGAGAGTAGGGTTAGAAAAGTATACTTGAACCGTCGAGGAAGCAGTACTCAATCTAGCATACCTGAAGGTGTAGGAGAAGCGAAGGACTCCATAGTTGCTTGGAACCATGAAGTTAGAACAACAAAGCATCTTGCAAGCCCGCAAACCTATAAGGAGGAAACCCCCAAGGTCTCTCACATGGAGGAATCCCCAAGGAAGTGGACTCCATAGATTTAGGAAGCGGCAACACGTCTACCCATAAATAGAGTGTGTCAAAAAGCGATGACGTGTCTACCCGTAGATAGAACATGTCAAAAGCAGTGACATGTCTACCCGTAGATAGAACATGTAAAAAAGCGGTGACATGTCTACTCGCAGATAGAACATGTCAAAAGTGGCAACATGTCTACCCGTAGATAGAACATGTCAAAAAGCAGCGACATTCCTACCCGCAGATAGAACACATCAAAAGCAGTCGGTCATGCAGACCATAAAAATTTCAAAGGGGTCCCTTGAGAACCCTTCAAAAGGAGAGGGTTCCACTCAAGGGACACGTTGTTTGAAAGGCAAGGTCTAGTCAGGCTACCCCCGAGATAGATGCGAAAGGGAAAATGGAATGAGCCTAGTCAGGTTGCCCCTACGCTAGGTGTGAAAAGATCCATTTGTCATAAAGGATTTTGAAGGAAGGGTCCCTTGGGAACCTACCATGAGGTAGAAGGGGGTTCCACTCAAGGGACACGCAATTCAAAAGCAACTATTCTCTCAAAATGATTCGTCATCAAGGAATCCTTTCGAAAGATGTTCACTTTGAAAGGAAGGATATTCTCCCATGAGAGGGGAAGCTAAAGTTGTTCCTACTTTGGAGGAAGGTCTTCAAGTCCTTTCTTTACGAACCCGTGATGAAGGAAACACGTTCTGTTAGGGTTCCAAGTTGAGAATGTGATTCTAAGGAAAAATTACTATGAAGACTCTCAAGAAAAATTTGTTGGCAATGAATTCATTTTCTAAAAATTGAAGTGTTGAAGAAGAGCATTGTCACACATAAGAGGGACAACTCAAGCAAAGAAGAGAGAAAGATAAAGGGAAAGCAAAAGAGAAGAGAAAGGAAAATAAAAAGGGCACAGGGGGATCTAGTTTAGTGGGGTCAAATTTGTCCAAGCTCATATAATAATGGGTAACCGTAATGCAAGGTGAAAGATCATCAATCCCCAACTAGATCAAGAAGAATGCACAGAAAACAAAGAAAAAATAAAAAATTAGGTCAACATGGAAGGGAAGCCTAAATTCCCCCAACGCTTTGCATCATTCCCAATTTATCAAAAATTAATCACAAACATGGAAGAAGGATGGCACAAATAGAAGTAAGTTCACGACACAAAAACCACGCCTATATCCAAGCACCAACAGGGGTGACAAGGGTCATCCAGGCACACATAACACAAGTATGGGAGAACACATCACAAAACACACACACAAGATCAAGAAAAGGGGCCTCCTCCTAACATTGATCAGCTAAGAGGTCATCCACTTCCCAATCTAGATCCTGATAAGGGGAAGGAGGATGAGCCTACAAGGGTGGAATGTTAAGAGGAGGAGCATCCAGCCCTCCTGCAACAACGGCCAAGGAAGAGGACCCCTTGAGGTCCTCTCCACCGAGATCTTGTGGAGTCAAAGTCAGCGATTTCACAAAGATTGCCGATAGGGCTAGGACTTCATCCATGGAATTGAGCATGCATCCCATGGGAGTACCATACCTATTCTTAGTGGATGAGGTAGGTTGTGCCTGAGATTCACCGCTAGGTTCACCAAATGATTCAGGAGCGCTGACAAACTTAGGGGAAGCTAGGACTAGTTCTATCACAAGGACAAAACAAGTCATCACAGGGCCACTTTGTGAAGGTGGAATCCTCTTACATACTTCATTTCCAGAAGGATAAGCCTCCACCTCTTTCTTCATTGGAGGAGATGAACTCCCCACAGACGAAGCTAGGGGTGCAGAGGAAGAGGAGGATATAACCACAGTGGACATGACCGAAGTGTTAACCATGTCCACTGGATTTGGGAAGGGTTGAACATCTAGGACAGACATCAGCAAAGGCGGCTCCACTGAAGGAGCAATAAAGACCTATACCCATTTAGGGTTAGATGCATTAGCGCATGCAACAAAAGTCGGGAACAAGCTAGACTGAAGAGGAATAGAGGGAAGGGAGGAAGGAGATGCTACAGGAGGTCCTAAAATAGGAGCGGTCTTTCCTCCCTCCTTCTATTGTAAGGTGGCCTACTTGGCCAAGAGAGCCTTTTTATGGAACTTTCTTTCAAGTGCAAGGCGGTTCCTATGGCTCTTGGAGTTAGAAGCCGGAGCTTACAAAGGGATAGGAGGTTCCTGCTTGACCATAGGAATGTCCACTACGGTCATTTCAGGCAGAGGAATGGGTTCCTGTATAGGAGAATGGGGGCCAAGCTGGGGCGCGACAAGAGGATTCGACTCGAGAGCCTCAGGAGTGGGCCTCTTTCCACTCATTGCCTTAGAAGCAGGAGCAATGGGTTGTCATGGATTGAATTCTCTATGAGAACCTTTCTTTCTACCATATAAATAGTACCATGGTCCAAGGAATTCATTAGGGAGATCCACAATCCTAATCTTGGGCCTACGCCAAGGAGGGATCATCGAACTCAATGGGTAGCCATAGGGCCTACTCATCTAATATTGTTCCCGGGAAAGGGGAGAGAACGAAGCAGTCCAGGAAAAGGACATTTTTTCTTTACCTTTGCGAGAAGGAGAGGGAGCCGTCATAGGTTTCTCCTCTTTCTTCGGGGAAGAGGGAGCAGACAGTATATCCTTCTCCTTTCCTTCCCAGGAAAGAGAGGGATCTAATGAATACTCCTTCTTTTTCGGGGAAGGAATGGTCATCAGTATAGGCTCCTTCTTCTCTTCTCAAGAAGAGGAGGCGACCGATTTTCCTATCACAGGAAGGATCAGCTTTGGCTCCCCTTTGCCCCTATTTTTTTATTTCACATATTTCTTATAAATTAGGTCCATTCTCAAAGGAAGTGGACCAACCAAGGAGAGCCAAAAGTGATCCAGTGAATATCCACCATGAGATACGGAAGGTTGATATCTGGTATCATGCACTACATGCATGACACCCTCATGGGAAAGCTTTAAACATTTATGAATAACATATGCAACCCCACTCATGGAAGCCAACCAAGGAATTCCTAGCTTCACTCTGAATAAGTCTGACTCTGGGATAACATCAAAGATTGTGTCAATAGTCCTAGGTCCAACCAGGATGGACAAAGTGATCAATCCATAAGGTTTAAGACTCATACCATCATGGGTACAGATGGTAGATTTCATTTCTTCATATTTTTCCCTTTGTAGTGAATTTAGTACTAATGTTTCCTCAGTAATAACATTCATGCAGCTTGTGGAGTCAATTAAGACTCCTGTCACAATGTTACCATTGACACGAGTGGGAATGTAGAGAGGTGAAGGTTTATTGTTCAAGGGTAAATCTTGTGAAGTGAATGTAATATCCAGAAAACCAAGTAAGGGTGGAACAATGGAAGTTACCATGACCATGTTTACATAGGCCTCAAGTTGAGAAACAGAATCAGTGGGAACAACAATCATGTTAGCAAAGTCTAACGGAAACGGGTTTGTGTATATCTACAATTCACTATTTTCTTTTGCCACTGATTTTTTAGCGTTTTGTTTATTCCAATCGATAAAAATGCTCCCATCCTCAATGTGGACTTGTATTTCATGATGCAACCACATACAACATTCGATATCATGCCCATTAACATGATGGTACTAACAATAGGTGCTCCCACATACCAATTAGGGTAAGGTTCCTTAATAGACTTAGGGGGTGGAAAAGTTATGATCTTATCCTTTAATAGCTTTTGCAAGACGAGTATAAGAATCAAACAACTTTGTAAATTTCTAGTTGCGTTTGAGGTTGTTGTCATCAACGGCGGCTACTACATTCACAACGGCTTTTCCTTTCCCAGATATTGATACAATGACTTTCCCTCAGAATAGGAGTGAGAGGAGGATCCCCCGAACTAAGCAACCATCTATTGGTACTCTCATAAAGCCACACATAGATGCACAAAATAAGGTTACTTCATAAGGGAAAACTTCTCTTGCCAAGGCCTTTGTAAGTTCCCTATGAATACCTTATGTACATCAGAATTGGGTAGCTGATACAAGATTTGTGAAAGAAGCACTTGGTAGCATGCTATGAAATCAGTAATTTTTTCGTTGTCCCCTTGTTTATGTCGGACGAGATCCGAGAAGGTCATCTTTGGCCTAATGTTTGCTTGGAATTATCTAAGGAATTGATTTACAAGTTGATCAAATGAGAAAATAGAATTGTTAGGCAATGAACAGTACCACTCGATTGTTGTGTCCTTGAGGGAATTACGAAATAGTTTAGCCATCAAGGCATCATGATGGAAGAAGTCGATGCAGAGAGCGTTAAAGGTAGACACATGCATTTGCGGATCTCCCTTACCACCAAACTTCTCAAATTTAGGTATCTCCATTCCTTGAGGGAAGGGAGTGTTCAAGATAGCAACCAACAACGGGCTATGCCAGAAGAAAGGATGGAAAATAGGTTGGGCAGAGGCCTGGGAAAGGCTCGCTAACTGACTCTACATCTTACCCATATTTTGAAGTAGTGTGTTCAAAATAGGGTCATTAGAAGATAAAGGGCCAGAGGAACCTCCTCCAAAGCCACCACCAATTCCACTTCCAGAACTGCCACCTGTGTGACTTCCACCAGAGCCACTACCACCAGTAGGGCCTCCGTCGGGACCACTGCCATGACCTCCACCATAACCGCCTCTGCCAGCACCACCTCCGCTACTGAATCCACTACCACTACCAAAGCCCCCACCACCTATTCTACCAAGACCTACACCACTGGATGTGATAGAAGGGGTAAAGCTAAATCCCAACATGACCTTATTCACCTTAATAGTTTATGGTTGTTCAGGGACGAAAGGGATACTAATGGAAGGGACTGCATCGACCATGTAGACAAAGGTGGGAGGCATTGATACTCCTAATTGTCCCTCATGCCCTTTGAATGTGAATCCTTGTACAAAGCTAGAGTTGCTCGAAGGAGTGAGCACTTTGGAAATATCGAAGAGACTACTTAGAAGCTCCACACCTATTCGATCTTTATTCATTATATGTTTCAACTCACTAACAACCTAAGCAGCTCTAGTGATCTTCAGATTTCTATCCAAATGGTTTTCAAGGTCACCCAACCCTTTTGTAAGGGCGGACACATATTTAGCAGGGATTTGAATAGCCTCATGCTCATCCACTGATGATGCGGTGGGACACGTAGGAGGAGTGAGAATGTGATCAGTTTCATCAACGAACCCCGTCTCATTCCTTAATAACTTCTCTTGTGCAGCTAAACTAATGGCGGGACCAGAGAAAATGCTCGTAGAGAGAACAAGCGATACCTTCGCCCTATCCATCAGGAGGTGTCATACACTTCTTGTAACAATATTCCTAGAAGTTGTGGACTGGGTTGTGATGCTCATAAACCTTCACAATGCTCAAGGTCACAACAACCATGAAATATCCAATGTATTTTTTTAACACAAATGGATGAACAGATGTTGGTTCACATAGGGTTCACCAAAAATGTAAGAGGGGGACCACCGTGTGCAAGACCCCAGGTCATGGAGGGACAAGACACGATAGGATGCCCTAACTTACCTCAGCTAAGTGCAACTTTTATTATTATGAGGATGAGAATGATAAGGACTATGATGCCCCACAATTACTTTACAATCCTAAGTTTCAATGCGAGGCTAGGCAAGTTAGTTTTTAGGTCCAACTCTACACCTCGGGGAGCTCTCTGCTCAAGGATGTCAGTGCGGAATCTGGACAGCAGCACGACACACTAACATCTCTAAAGTGCGCAGTAGTCTATATGATACAATAGTAGAGACAAGGTTGAACTCACCAAAATGACTAATGTCCTAGGTACTCAACTAAAAGGCCAGAGTGACACTAGCAAGTAAACAAAGTATTCTCTAATGTTGTAAATTAAATAAGAAAGAGTGATGAAAATGAGGAGAATCTCACCAATGAACTCATTCGCCAGTTGATTCTCTGAGAGCTCGCACACCTACACACAGCAAGAGGGAAAATGTTGGGTCACTGTATAGGGGCCCTCCTCAGTTAGACCCCCATTTAGGTGTTTCCACCGCCACGGACAACCAAAAGAATGAGATAAAGAAGTAATAACGTAAAGAAAGCATGAGCATTACAAACCAGTAATATGCTACTCAACCAAATGATAGGAACTCAATCCTCTATTATGAATGGCGTGGTCCCAAACGTGCTCTACCAAGTTTATGGAGTGAGATTTTGCTGCACTGGGATGCTTGGAATACTTAGAGTGAGTGAAAATGAGCTTGTGAGAGTGAGAGTATGGAATCTTGAAGTGTCCAAGAATTGTCCAGAGGCTGAAGTGAAGTTGTGAAGAATTGAAATGCAAGTTGAAAGAATGAATATGAAGGAATGAGGAAGAAAATGACCATATTCAGGTCGGTTGGCCAAAGGAGGCATTACAACTTCACTACCAATGAGAAGAGTAATTCCTTTGTTGGCTCAGCCATAGGAATCTGCCAGGGATGTAAGCACGCTGCGCAGGTGTCCTTGACAAAAATGCCTCCACCGACACACAAAATAGGCACCACATAGACCTCCAATAGCGGGCTTAAGTACAATTAAGCCTTCGACTTTGGTTTTCTAAGGTGGATAAAGGAAAAAAGGGTAATTGCACCTAGGGTGCAAATTCGCTCTTATACATTAACATAATATTAAAACAAGGACACAATAACCCATGAAACCATAAAATCAACACTTATTAACAAATTACACATTAACTAAGTATAAAAGAAGTCTGCATTTAAGAGACAATCTAATTTATTCATTTAATTAATCCTTTCAATTACCCAAATATAAACAATCAATTTATTTTCCCTTCTAAATAATCTTCTAATTCACTTTCTTATAAATTGTTTATTCCACACATACATATGTATCCTTCTACTATAACCATATTTTATATATACAAGTAAACATATTCATACATACATAGTAACATAGTGACTTTGTTGCCGCAGAATTAATGAGCCTTTAAAGAGTGAAACACAATAATACCAAGTCATGATTTTCACCATAAAACTACATGGTAACACAACACAACATGCATAATAATACAATGACTACACTATCATGGCTTATAAATCAAAATGTTTGATAATACAATGACTTTGATGCCATGCCTTAAACCACAATATACATGATATCATTGTGACTTCAATCTCACGACCTTCACCCAAAGGTTACAAGGATTTAAGGTGATTCCAATGACATGAATTAAGCGAAGATTTCATGTTATTACAAATCCTTCACATTCACGGCTTAAAAGAAAATGAATTCCAAAGAGCCGAGTTCAACACTTGACTAAATACAAATATGATGACATGAAACATTGCATTCCCCTAGTCTTTAGAAACATTCACTTGATTTGAAAAGAGAACAGTTCTATAAAAACTATCTCAGGTTTAGGAAGTGAGAGGAGAGTAAATTCTCCTGACAACATACCTGAGAAACCATTCCATTAAGACTTGAACATCACAAACTAGTTATAAAATAGGAAGATCTAAGACTAATGGTCTTGAGGTATTAGTTAGGATTGAAAGGAGACTCAAATTAATAAGGCATTGGTAACACCATGAACTCAATCCTTGAGTAAATTGGTAAGCAAGCATAGAGTGGTTGAAAATACAAAGGAGATGTGCAACCCAAGAGGAGATTAGACTCATTGGGTACTCATGAGACACATTTTTCAAATCAATCAATTGAACTATTCTCAAACCAACTACAACGATAATATGATTAATAAAAAATTAAGACTAGATTTAGTAATGTCTAGTATAAGAGACATGAACCGCTCTCGTAGCCACAGCTATAACAATATTATCAAGAGACCATTATAAGATCAAAAACAATCCTATGAAATCAAAATAACTACCTCAAGCATTTAATCAATTTTCTAGCATCCTGATTATAGGGTGAGAACAAAGGAATCTAACAAATCTTTTAAGGATTCCAAGTACTACAAGATTGCAGGACTGATTGGATACATGGAGAAAATGGAAAAAGAGGTTGTAGGCTTAAGACACATAATTTATTATAGACTATAGATATAATGTTAATAGATAGTTTTGAAAACATCTCTATAATAATAATGAGAAAAAGGTAGTACTAAATGTATGCACACCAACCATCTTCCAGTTAGTCTAGAATGCGTGATAAACTAGATTATACCGCTAGTGAAAATATTAACTCATATTAAAATGGTTACCTGAAACTCATGAGAAAATATCTGGTAGCTATTCCCTATCCCTCCATCTGATTCTCTAAATGAGCTCTTTGTGCATCCTCCTCTCTTCATGTCGACCCCTGACAATCTGCTCCAGTGACTCCTAGCATGGATACAAAGGCCTTTCTCCATCTCAAATCCTCTATTATGTTAATGAGTGGGGTCATAGGATGAAAATAGGAATGTAGTAAATCTCATTCCTTGAGCTGAATAAAGAGCCTCCCTTGTCGACCAAAAGAGAACAAAGAAAACAAATCGCAATGACCTAGAGAAATGACCGAGATCCAGAAGAGATATAGTGGAGAAAATAAAATGGATGATTCTCCAATCTAATTCAATCGATAGAGGGAGAAGAATCATGCACCCCCCCCCCATGCAACGATTTCATAATCACTTCTAAAAATAGAGGTTGTAGGGATTTTATTGAATAGATAAATAGAATAGTAACTAACAACACCAACTCTTCTTTTTATCAGTTACAATTAAATTGCATTCATGGATTGAAATAAATAGTTTTCCCACCATTCCCAAGATTCTTTATTCATGGCCTTAGTGGCCCATAATTCCATGCAACTATTACTTTTTGAGTAACTCACTTTCATCAAATTTCTTTTTTATTATTAAAATTTATATTCGATATTACTCTTTCTATCGAATACAATTTATTTTATTTTATTATTAACTTTTATTATATACATTTACATTTTTATTTACCTATATATTAAATGTATGCCTTTAACTTAATGGTTTATTTTAATGCATCAAATCATCAAAACCTCCAACCGCATAAAATCAAACAATCCAAATCAAATAACCCAAAACAACATTTATCAAACTTCATGAAAAGGGTGAATCAAGGAGGGGCACTACATTCACATTCTTGCTTCTACAAAACTTTACTATGTGTCCTATTTTTTTTTATTTGTAGCATACATGACACCTTTTTGAATAAGCTTACTTCCACCCATTATAAATCCACACTCATTTGCCTTATGCCCAAATCCATTGCATGCATAATAGTATCCATTGAAAGATTGAAACATCATGCCATTATTATAACTAATCATCATCTGATTTTAGCATTCACTAACTCTATGGCCAAATCTATTGCATGTATAGCATTGACTAGGAAATATTGAACATTCTAATTCATTCTTCTTCTACACTTTATAGCTCTATGTCCAAGCTTATTGTAGGAATAACAATAACCATTTAAATATGGGTACCTTTGTGTATTTGGTTGTCTGATAGGTGGTCTTTTGATGTCTTTCTTCTGGTTTCAAACCTTTTTGACATTGTTCTTATCATTCTTCTTTTCAGAATTATTTGTAGATTGATCTACATTTGAAATTTCTCCTTTCTCAAACCCTAATCCTTCTTTGTCCTTATAAGCCTTTTGATTCACAATCATCTCATCAAGAATTGTAGAGCTCTTTTTGAATTTACCTTCTTGAATCTTTTCTTTCTCCATATTTGATCTTAGATTCATAATCTCTTGTTCAAGCTTTGAACATTCTTTAGAGTTATATTTTAGTTTAACATTTAGGTAGTCTTCAACTATTTTACCTTCTTGAACTTGCACTTTCAGACTGGTGATAGTCTCATTTGATTGCTTAAGCTTCTCATTTGTTTCCTTGATTCTATCTATATCTTTCTTGAGTTTCTCTCTCAACTTCTTAATACACTCATCTACATTTCCAAGATCCCTTTTTAGATCTTTGTTCTCAACTCTTGCTTTATCCAAGTCATTAAGAGCTTATTTGAGTTCTCCTTCCATGTCTACTATGCAATCTTCTTCAGTAAATCTTTTAGGGATAATCCCTTTCTGAGGAATAGGATACTTATTTGTAACCATGTGTTCAACTCCAAGATCAACCTCAGCAATCAAGCCAATTGAAGGAACCAAGCTCTGATACCAATTGTTGAACACCCAAAATACTGAGGGGGGGGAGTGAATTAGTATTATTATTAACTTAAACATTCATTTAGTGCATCACATTAAACTTATAGTAATGGAAAGGAACATACAAAGTATGCATCACATCAAAGAATAGAAGAACACTAGATTTATGTGCAAAACCCAAATCAAGAAAAACCACAATGAGTATTATCTCACATTATAGATATTGTAACCAATTATAAAGTTTGATACAATTGGTGGACTCATTGTCTAAAAGGAAAGAAATTCTCACTATTGGTAGCACACTTCCAAAGGGCTCACTACCTAGAATAGAAAGAGATAGAAGAAAGGATGGCTCACTGTCAAATATGAATTGCTAACAATGCATCTAAACTATGTTGAAGATACAGTTCCACTAAAGCTTAGAATAAGTATGATTTAACACACTTCATTCTACACATCAAACCCAATTCTCACATTTTCTCTGCTCTAAATTTTGCACACCTAAATCTCACATCACCTCATCACACAAGCCTGAATTAACCTTGTCTATATACCGCAACCAACCAAAATATCAATTAGGTATGCCCAAAACATGTATTGTACAACACTTCATCCTATCAGCTCAAAAATCTTGAATCATACACACCTTGTGAAGGGAACCAAAGCATATAACACATTGAGATAGGTTGGAATGACCTATAATTACTCCCATAAGTCTAATCAATCTTACTTTAACTCCACATGACCTCAAACCCTTTAGGCCAGCACCACTGGTGAAGCAACAATAGAATGAACCAACTATTCATCCACAACTCAACACACTGACCTTCAAAATATTTTCCTCTTGGATCAAAGACACTTCTAAAATTTGTAAACACCTCCTTAAGTCCATATAGCAAGACAATCATCTGTAGTGGAATGTGGAGCATTCCAATCAAGTACTATGTTACTATAACTATCATATCTAGAGCGATACTCTATCAACTCTAACTTGAACCGCAAAGGGCTTCAAGCTGTGAAACCTTGGATTTAGATTCATCCAATATGTACCAAAATTACCTGAGAATTGCATAACCATATTCTTCATAGCGGAGCAATGCAAACCTCAAAACTGGTTCTTTGATCATTGAAAAATTATACTCTAAACTTAGGTAAATATCCAAATCATTTGGTCTTTTTCAGACCAACACTTCTACATCTATTCAATAGGTTATCGTCGGTGACAAAACCATATATTTCAATGCTCATCAATCTTCATCAATCTCCCTACTCAACAATCTCTTCACACTATACATCAATGACAACATTAGTAGCATACACAAACTTCCAACAATCTCTATATCCAACAATCTCCATACTGATGACATCAATGACAACACTTGTAGCATATTTGAAATTGTATATTCACATGCATGCATCTCCTAAGTTGTGAAATTTGTGACATTTGAAAGCATATCTTGCATCCTCCCAAGAATATTTATCAAAATCATGTCATCATATTTTGCATTTTTCTTCTTTTTATTCTCCTTGTAATCTCTTCTAAATTGGCCCATGTAATATCCCCTTCTCAAGCCTATTTAGTTTTGTGACTATTAGCCTATTGTTTAGATCTCATAAGCTAAATTAGTAAGGTTAAGGGGACTCCAAATTTCTTAGAGAGTGCAAGCTCAACATTTTAGGATTTTATTTACGGCAATGAGCCTAGTTTGCAGTGTGGAGCATCATTACACTTTCAAAAGTGGTTTCTAGCAATTGAGGTGTCCTCCAAACTTCTTGGAGAGATCATGTGTTTTTATTAAGTCACCTGGTTGATCCTAATCATCATCTTACTTCTTCAATTTCATCATGGTGTGATCAGAATTGGATTTTGACATCATTATAGTACTTTTCATATCTTGAGTTAAATATTTTAAATATGCACTTAAGTTTCTAATGTTGAATTAATAAAGTAACTGCTTAAGTGTTATATTTTATTAAAAATGTTTATTTTCCTCAAAAGTGGATAAGGGGTATGGATAAGGGGTATTTCCTCATGCAATAATATTTTATCTTTTAAAATGTCATTTTGAGGAATAAATGAACTATTATAATTTTTAATTAGCTTTTTTCTTCTAAGGAAATTTATAAAAGGTGGTGTTGGGGCTCATTTGGGGATATGCTTATGAATTTAACATTTTTATGCTACTGGAATGAATCTAGAGTTCTTCCAAATCTTTTGATGATAAAAATGCTCTCAATATTTCTAATTTTGGGGAAGAAAACCCCCAAACTAGCTAGTGTGACTCCATCTAGGAATCACCACTATTTCAAACCAAAGATTTAGAGATTTTGTAGACGTGCATGCATGTTCGATGTGCCTTGAGATTATAGATTTACCTTTCTTTATGATTTTTTGTTGAAGAGCTTACATTGATTAAGAGGTGATTTAGAACTTTCCTTATTGTTGGTTGTACCACCTCCTAGTAGATTGTACAATTGTAACAAAGGTTGGCATGAGGTTTCCTTTTCATAGCATTGCATTTTGGAGTGATATCTCTTATTGATGGGTGGCACCTAGTAGATTGGGGTACCTTTGCATCATTTTCTAGTTAGTTTGAGTGTTGTTTGTGTTTCCTAAGGAGGTCATACAATAGGTATAGGTCATATTATACTTACCATGTGCACCTATGAGCTAGGAATGAGACCGTAAGAGCAAACCGATGCAAGTTTTGAGGAATTATCACTTGGTTTGGAGGAATTCTTTCTTGGGAAGTGTTAATGTCATTTTCAAGTGGACATTGTTGTTTAGAAGGAGTTTAGGGGTGATTACCTTAGTTGTTAAAACCTACAACAACCCTTTTCAAAGTGCATTAGACTTGCTATAGAAAATACTAGCAGTTATAATGAGTTTTCAAACATGTAGTTGTGTATATCAACACCTAATTACAAGGTGTAATGATTAATGTTGCAAATTGGGTTATGGGTTCATGATCCGCAAACTTCTAGGGTGATATGATAGTTCTTTTCATATCAACAGTATCTCATTTCATATTTTGTGATTTTAATTGAGCTAACATTGTAACACTAGATGGTGGTACTGCTATTTAGCATCATGATTATGTTGATACTTATCCCATCGAACAAGTGGCCTTATTGTAATTACTCACCACTAGAAAGTTGAAGAAGCTTTTTTAATGCTTTCAAATTTATTGAATAATCTTTCCCACTAAAAGGTAGAAGTTCCCTCATAATTCCCACTAAATAAGTGGATGTTTATTCTTTTGGTATGTGGTTATGCATCCCACTAAAAAGTGGTAATTGGTTGGCTTGCCACTTGATGTTTTCCTTTTAGTTGTTGGTTTCAGTTTAACTACAATCCTAACAATTTATGCTCTCACCTTGCCCACTCTAGGATATGGGTGATCAAAGAGTGGAAAGGAAGAACTTATGCATCCCATTTTTAGTTTAAAAATTTCAAAAAAAAATTAGGGGTGTTTATTACAACCCATCTTGTTGTAATTTCAACATTTTTCTTTTTGAATTTCTAGGGGAATTAGATATCCCATGAGATTTATAAATTTCCTTTTCCTTCTTTCCTTTTTTCTTTAGACCACCCATGAATGGCCAAGGCATCCTTGGTGGATCTAGTAGTATTTTTTCTCATCTCCTTTGAGATAAAAGCAACTACTATCTTATCAAGCACTCGTTTTGAGATATTGCTTCCAATAGTCATTATGACATTATCCCATGAGCCTAGAAAACACAATAGAAGTGTCATTCATCAATCTTCCTCTTCCATTTTCGAGATTAAAATTGTGTTGAACACATTCAAGTCCTTAGTACTAGAATCACCATCACCTACCCTCAAATTGTA
This sequence comes from Sequoia sempervirens, assembly GCA_007258455.2. Classification (NCBI taxonomy): domain Eukaryota; kingdom Viridiplantae; phylum Streptophyta; class Pinopsida; order Cupressales; family Cupressaceae; genus Sequoia; species Sequoia sempervirens. The sequence continues at coordinate 112,245,057 of VDFB02000015.1, forward strand.
TAGCTTCATATATAGAAAAAGCTTATTAACTAGGGATTTACTCTAGTTTGGTTTCCTCAAATTTTCTAAAAATCCTTTTCTGGTACATAGATATTCAATAACATAAAATTTATAAAGAAAATTGTGACAAGGCTTCTTGCCTTTTTTCCAACATTGCCTAATAATTTAAAAGTGGCATACAATTGGTTTGGATCTAGATATTAAAAGCCATAATCTTGATCTATGAGCAAATATTAAATTATAGCTTCCATAGATCAAAGTTAGTGCAACAATAAAAAAACATCTGCAATATAGGCATGCTTGTCATCTTCCTTGAAACGAAGATTTTCTAATGCACTCTCCCACTCAAACCAAGATAAATGCAAAAGACTATGTTCCTATCACCTAGGACCTAAGTTGATCAAGATCTACTACTAAATGAAAGGAAGTCAATTTATGGAAATAATTTATATGCTAATTTAAGAGGAGAGATGAATAAAAATTATGATCTAAAATATTTTTTAGGAAAGAAATAACATAATAATATTATTCGCCATAATATAATTTTATGTATCCTATGTAAACCCTTTAGTAAAAAACCAACCTTCAAACTTTCAACCAATGTATTAATCAATGACAATATTAGTCACAATACAATCTTGGAAAGAATCCTTCATAAGAGACAACACCAACACTCAAATTTGGAGTAATATCAATATCATAACAATAACTATAATATACACTATGCAAAATCCATCTCAAGCACCCACTAAAAATAGAAACCAATACAAGAAACCACCAAAGGGGAATTACAAATTATGAGCTAATGCCACCCAAATAGGGCACACAAGTCCCCTAGTCAAATTCCAGCACCCAAATTCCAAGAGAGCTATTGTCAAATCAGATATAACATGTCATAGTTATCCTCTCAACTTAGGATCTATATTTTTCTTATTTAAACCCTCCAAATATGCTTTAGGATAGTCATGTTACATGCCATAGCTTGGTGAATGTTCTTTTCAACATGTCTCACTCCCTCTTGCAACTCTAATATATGTCATGGAAATTATTGCATTCCTAAAGTGGGAACCTAACTTCTAGTAGCTATAAATTTTAATCTAAAAGCTCAATTCAATCCTTTTTAAAATTAAAGATCAAGAGCTACACATCACTATAACTTTCTTTAGCTAATTCAATCTCATTTCACTAATAGTAGGATGCAAGGTTGAGACACCTTTCCTAACATTGTGTTTGCACTCCTTATCTCTTGCTCAAATCCTTTTGATATAAAAACACTTTCATGCATCTTAATATATCCTTATCCACATTCATTAGAAGTTTGGGGGCTCTAGCATAAAACGGTAGTAGTGCCCCATTTGTACATGTGCACCTTCTAGGGCGCCCCTTTGGGAATGCTCCTAGTTTTTATGAGGATTCTCACCAAATTTTTTGTTGGAAATAGGATGCCATTTAATTACATTCTAAACATATTTCATGTATCTCCTAAGTCCTTGGAAGACGTTCCCCAACACTAGGATTAGAAAGAGATTAAATTCGAATGAAATGCACATGTAAATTGACATTTGTAATTATTCCTAAATAATAGGAACATGTGTGGATACCCTAGGAGAGATCCTATAAAATAGGAGCACATGGGTGCACACATGGGAGGTGGGACACACGTTGGTTCAGTTAAATGTTTGATGGATTGATAACTCTTATGTAATGCATGTCAAGTTCCTAAAAAATAGGGATTGATAATTATAATGTATATGGAATAGTACTATCAATTCGGTTTCAGTTCAGATCAGTTCAATTTCAGTTCAGTTTAGTTATTTTGAGTTGCATGTAGTTGACTTCAGTTGCATCGCTAATGACTTCAGTTGCATGTCAAATAATAGATTGTTACTTTCAGTTAATAGGGGATGTTCATTCATGCATGATATTTTGCATGAAAGGTGGAGAGAGATGTTTTAGTTATTAGAGATTGACTTGGACCCACTTTTGGTGCCCAAGTTGGCATCTTTGAGTTACAACTATTGCATGGAAAAGATATTTATAATGCTCAGTTAAGTGGGACCCAGTTTGGGCGCCTACTTTGAGGATGAGCTTGCATAAGATATTTTTGACAACTACAAGGTTAACACTTCAGTTTGGGATGCCCAAATGGATGAAGCACTTGTTTTGACATTGTTCTTCACGGTAGAACTCTACTTGCAAGAGATAGGAATAGGTTTTGAGAGATAAGCATTGAGCTTTGTAATTGTAACTCTTGTGGAGTTTACAAGGTTGATTATTGCCTATTTATCTCAAGCAAGTTGAAGAGAGTTTGTATCAGATTTTATTGCAAGTTGTGAAGAATATTTGTTGAAGGAAAAAGAAGCATCTCTAGCAAATATTGGAATTATTGTAATCTTATTCTTAGATTAAATAATACATTAATTCTTGGTGGATTTTTTTTCGAAGGGTTTTCTCCACAGTATATGTTGTGTAACTTCTTTCTTCTAGTCTTATTCTTCTACAACTTTTTTCTACTTTCTACAAATGGTAAAAAGAATCTAATCAGATTAATCACCCACAAAGAAATTGTGACAAACAATACTTAATTAATCTACATTCACATAGGAATTAAATGTTTAAAGCTACAAAATTTACCTTCAATTTTCAGCATTTGGTATCAGAGCTAACGGTTGGGTAGAGTTTGGGATGCCTTTCTCTTAAAATTTTGAAGGTTTTTTGGTTGTAGTGGTAGCTTTTAATTAAGTTATTGCAGATTTTTAAAAGAGGTATATCTTCTTTCTTTAGAGGATGGTTATCATGTTTTCATTGAGAGCTTGGATTCCCAGGTTTGGTGTGAGCTTATGACAAAAATGTGGTTTTGATTATGTGCATCACGATGCCATGGGACTGCTCTATATCATAGTTCAGTGGGAGCATTTGGCAATGATGTGGATTCTTGGTTGTAGGATGGTTTTGTTATTATGTCATGGTATACTCTTGATTATAGGTTTAGAGTTGTGGCATGAAACATGTTATGATAATTTTGATCATGAGGAAATGTCTAAAATTCCATATGCTTTTGATAGTGATGGTTTGATGTTTATATTGTTGCCATGTATGGCTCAGTATCATAGTTCAATGGGAGCTTTGGTAGGATATAATGATCTTCATGGAGAAGATGGTAGTCATGATGCCATGTGTGACTTGGTACCACGGTTCAGTGGGAGTTGTTGGCAGTGATGTGGATGCATCATTGGTAAGGTTATCTTCAAGTGATATGGGGATATGTTTTCTTGGTTTAGAGTGGTTGCTATTATGTCATGGTTTACTCTTGTTGCATTTAGAGTTTGGCATGGTTCTCTTGAGACTAGGATATTTATGTATGTTATGATGCATGTGATCTCCTTGGAGTAGATGGTTAGATCATGGATGTCATGTTTATGTTCAAGATTAGAACTTTGACATTGATCATAGTAGTTCTCTTTATATTGGGTACATTAATAATTTTCTTGATTACTTCATGATAGTGTTGTGTTGCATTTGGAGTTTGGCATGGATTGGTTGGATATAGGTCCTCATGGATACCTAGAGACATAGGTAGGGCTTGAGTTCTCTTATGGTTAGAGACATGTGTTGGAATGGTTACTTGCAATAAAATATTTTTCAACAGAAAAGACCGAGGAGCCTACACCTTGGTTGTACATGAGTTCAACACACTTGGTGGTTTTACTTGCCTCCAAAGAGTTAGTTTGGTTACAAAGACTTGGGAAAGGTATTGGTTTTATTTGCAAGCATATTAGACTTGAATGTGATAGTCAGGAGTGCTATGTGTTTAGCCAAAAAATCCTATGTATCATACTCGTACTAAGCATGTTGATGTTAGTATCACTTTGTGCAAGAAATGGTTGAGAGTGGGAAAGTATTGATTGAGAAAGTTGAAACTTTGATCAATGCTGCAAATTATCTTAAGAAACCAGTTTATATAGATACTTGTTTTCTTGGTTTTGAGTTTTAATCATTTGCTTGGAGCTTCATGATTATGCAAGTTGCTTTTGAAGTTGGCATGGATTGATTAGTTGGTGCAAGAAGGCCATTGCCCTTGCGCCTTGAACTTGATTATAATAATGATTCCTTGTTTAGAATAATTGAAATGTATAATGTCAAGTAGGAGAATGTTGGAAATAGGATGCCATTTAATTACATTCTGAACATATTTCATGTATGTCCTAAGTCCTTAGAAAGTGTTCCCCAACACTAGGATTAGAAAGAGATTAAATTCAAATGAAATGCACATGTAAATTTACATTTGTAATTATTCCTAAATAATAGGAAGATGTGTAGACACCCTAAGAGAGCTCCTATAAAATAGGAACACATGGGCGCACACATGGGAGGTGGGACACACCTTAGTTTAGTTAATTGTTTGATGGATTGATAACTCTTATGTAATGCATGTCAAGTTCCTAAAAAATAGGGATTGATAATTACAATGTCTGTGGAGTGGTACTATCAGTTCAGTTTTAGTTCAGTTTAGTTTCAGTTCAGTTCAGTTCAGATCAAATCAGTTCAGTTTCAGTTTAATTCAATTCAGTTCAGTTCAGTTATGGTTCAGTTATCTTCAGTTGCATGTTAGTTATTTTTAGTTGCATGTAGTTGACTTTAGTTGACTTGAGTTGCATGGCTAATGACTTTAGTTGCATGTCAGATAACAAGTTGTTACTTTTAGTTAACAGGGGATGTTCATTTATGCATGAAAGGTGGAGACAGATGTTTCAGTTAACAGAGATTGACTTGGACCCACTTTGGGCTCCCAAGTTGGAATCTTTGAGTTACAAATATTGCATGGAAAATATATTTATAATGCTCAGTTAAGTGGGACCCAATTTGGGTGCCTACTTTCAGGATGAGCTTGCGTAAGATATTTTTGACAACTACAAGGTTAACCCTTCAGTTTGGGATGCCCAAATGGATGAAGCACTTGTTTCAACATTGTTCTTCATGGTAGAACTCTAATTGCAAGAGATAGGCGTAGGTTTTGAGAGATAAGCATTGAGCTTTGTAATTGTAACTCTTGTGGAGTTTACAAGGTTGATTATTGCCTATTTATCTCAATAAAGTTGAAGAGTTTGTATTAGATTTTATTGCAAATTGTGAAGAATATTTGTTGAAAGCAAAAGAAGCATCTCAAGCAAGGATTGGAATTATTGTAATCTTATTCTTAGATTAAATAATACATTGATTCTTGGTGGATTTTTTTCCCAAAAGGGTTTCTCCACAGTATATGTTGTGTAACTTCTTTCTTCTGGTTTTATTCTTCTACAACTTTTGTCTACTTTCTACAAATTGTTAAAAGAATATAATTATATTAATCACCCATAAAGAAATTGTGACAAAGAATACTTAATTGATCTACAGTCACATAGGAATTACAAGTTTAAAGCTACAGAATTTACCTTCAATTTTCAACAATTTTGGTGGCATCTCATTCATTACTTGCCCACTATGTTTATATCCTTTAATTCTCTAAAACCTCTAAAAAACCTATAAACCCTCCTTCCTTTCATTTTATCATTCTTGTAATATTGTGTCATTTATGTTAGTCATTTCTTGGAGATTTATGTTAAAGCTTGGAGCTTAGAGCCTCTTGAAGTCTTTTTTTCTTTAAAATTTTTCATAGTCATTATGCTTGGAATAAACTTTCTGAAATTTTGCCTCTCTCCCAATACTATGATGCTACCCAATCTCTATCTCTCAACAATTAGATCCCAATTTTTTTAGTGTAAACCCACAAAACTAGTTTACAATTCTAGTGAGGAAAGAAATTTGCAAAAACGCTCCTATGAAAGAAAAAAATTGCTTTTTAGGGGTTCACACGAACTAGGGTGTTCGAAAGGACTCAAAAGGGGTGAACCTAGTTTGAGCGAACCATATTAAATGATGGGTCCCACTTTTTATAAAAAAAAATTAATGAAGACAATGGAAAAGAGAGGGTTCGCTCAAACCTGGGTTCATTTGAACCCCCCTTTCCCCCCCTACTCCCCCCTTCTCTCTCTCTAGCACCAATTTTTTGTAGAATTTTTCCCTTCGAAGCTTCGAGTGAGGATCAAAATAGAGGAGACTTCACAGACCCAACTGGATGATGGTAGTCCTCAAAATGAGTTATCCATCGAATATAATTTTAATATGTTTTGGTTTTATTATGTATTTGTTTTTTTAGTTTGATTAAACATAGGTTTGTCACTGACAATCAAGCTCTTTGTTTTGCACATGTGGAAAAATAGCAGATTATCAAAATAAAATTCTAAAAAATATGTGTAGGCTAGTTATTGATGTCCTTGATCTAGTAAAAAAGAAAAAAAGTTGAATTTCGATACATATTAAAAAAAGTTATGTTGTATACAGTCCGCTTATGTTTGAATTATAATTTGTTTGACTTCAAAACTTGATTAAGGAAAAAATATTCAATAAAACACTATGAAACCAAATGAAAGGGTTAGATATCATAGATACAAATCTAAATTTGAAAAAATTAGAATTTTATCCTGTATACACCTAAAAAAGGTCCTGATAATCTAATTAATTAAATACGATTTATTTGATTAATTAAACTTTAATTCTTCTATTAAATAAGTAGAAATATTTATTTATATAGTTCATCTTTTAAAATTCTTCAATCTTTATTCTATTATTTCATCTTAATTAAATAAATGAACTTCACTTTGTTTTATTTAATTATCATAATCAAATTCATCTACTATTGAAAAAATAGAAATATTTATTTATATAGTTCATTTCTTCTAATTCTTCTACTATTTCATCTTAATTAAATAAACAAGTTCACATACTTTGTTTCATTTAATTATTCATTTCTTCCATTTTAATTTAATAAATAGACTTCTATAAGATTGTTTTATTAAATTTAATATCTTATTTCTTCCTAAAATTTGAATAAATCCAAATTTTCAAATTAAAAGCATATTAAATAGCTAATCAATATTTCACCTACCAAATTAGACATGAAATGTCTAATTTAATTCATCTCAACCTTCACGGGAAAATTTGGATTCAAACTTGTGGGCAATCCTCTTCATCTTTCTCCAATGATTCTTCCTATCTTTTGGCTGAGTGTTTTTCTAGGGAGGAACAATCCCCATGATCAGCTCAGGCTTCTTCATCCTTCACCATTCAATCCTCCAAATCAAATCTATACCTTTGTTGTGCTGCCCCTTCACTAATGTGTTGTCATGAATCTATAAATATAGCCTTCTAAAGCAGGAAATGGATCCCAACTTTGTGCAAACTTACTCTGCAGAAACCCCAATTGAGAAATCAAGCATCTTAGCAATAGCATTATCATTTAGCAATAGCAATCATAGAATTTTAGAATCAATATCATGGTTGCATCATAGTTCACTATAGCTTTTTTTTATCAAGTTTCATGTCAATTTAGATTACAGTAGTTTCATCATTACCATTTAGACATCCTCATATAGAATTAGATTATTGCATTTAGCAGCATCTCATTCTCTAGATTGGAATTTTAACAGTCATAATGCTTACCAAATCTAAGAGCCCAGTGACTTAATAAATCTTTGGAGATAGAGAACAATATGATGCTTTCAAGAGTTTTTCTATGTTAATTAGATTAATTATTGTTGATTCTCTTGATATAATGTCATATTAAGAAGTGTTGTTTGTTATTTTACTCATTACTTATTCCACACTTACAATTTTGGCGCCCACCGTGGGGCATCTAACCCCATGTTTTAACAATTATTCTAAAAAATTTCCATGTAGGCTTTTAGCGTGTTTCTTTTAGCGTGATTGAGAGATTTTATAGTGCATCTACTAGCTATACTTTAGCGCTTCTGACGACTGTTTCAATGCTTCTATCAAATACTTTAGCACATTCGACAACTGTTTTAGCGCATCAACCAGAAACTCCCAGTGTAATTGACTGTCCCTTGTTCAACTCTGTTTAGCACATATGATATATTATATAGTGCATATGATCAGTTTTGTAGTGGATTTGATCAATTATGTGGCACATATGACCTTTGTTCTAGCACTTTTGTAATTTGACTGATTTGTTGTCTGGATCCAACGCAACTGTGGCTAGTGATTTCATTGCTACATTTAGGACTAAAATGAACCAATCCTAGGGTAGTCATTTGGATTAAAATACACCAATCCTAGGGTAGTCATCATACATTGCTATCTCGGTTAAAATTGACATCATGTCTTTTTTGAAGCAATATCTTCACGTAGAATAGAAAACTATCATTTGGGCTTTAAAACTTAACATTGTTTACTATGATTGTGCGGTGATAGGCCTATGCTCTCCCCTTAACTGGGTGATCAAAATGCCAGACTCGTCTTTTAATTTCATGCACTTTATGCTTTGTTAAATCCTTTAGAAGGCTTGTCGTAGTGGGAAAAAGTACTCACCCTATGGGAACGACTTGAGTGGGAACAACCAAAGCCAAGTTTTCCAACCCACTATAAAATTAAATTAAATCTGGGGAAACCCACATTTAATGGAAGTGTACAAGATAACCATCCCCAAAATATTTGTTCTAAAGATTGGGAGGTCTCCTAAGGGAGTTTATCATTTTCCGCTCTGAACGGATACCTAGGTATCTACGAACATTAGTGTAGAATCCAACTTGTCAGTTTCTAAACATTGTAATACTCACGATGCAAGTGGAGGGAATAATCTGCCCCCAAGACACTCATCATATAATTTCCAAAGGACCATTTTCTCAAGGGATCGATAAATCTACATTTGAGTATACGCTTGGAAAAGACAAAAACACGAGCGCCCTCAAGGGGGTGACACAGCTGTGTGAGTCGACACAATTTTAAGATGTGGGATGTTGAGTATTGTGATGACCTTTTTGAGCTTAAGACTGAGTCTACTTGAAGTGTATTCTTTGTCAAAAAAACCAGTGGAAAGCAAGGAGGATCATGTTTGATTCTTGAACATACACTTATTGTTTAGATTCTAGGATTTAAAAACAATTGTTTTACAATTGCTTGATCATCCAGAAAAACACAAAAAAGTTTTGCAAGACAATCTGTGAAAATTTATGATTAGGGATTGGAAACCAACAACATTTGTCAAGAAATCCCTCACAAAAAGAGTCAAGAAACCAAAGAAGAAACTTAGCTACAAAAAACTCTTAGAAAAGAGACGCTTCTTATATCAAAGTAGAAAAATATTTCTTGAACATCAAACTTTTATCCATACGTATTACGACTTTGATAGAGGATATACTGATGATTTTTCCTTAGAGCCTTTAAATTCACAAGGTTATTTCCAATGAAGAGCTCTTTCACAAAAACATAATCATAGTTGACCCATTCATCAATCTTTCATCCCACAACCAGTAATACAATATTACAATAGGCCAGATCAATTCTTACAATAGAGGAAAAACTTGGAAACATTAGGCAAGTATCATCAAAAATCAAAGATTTACCAGCAAAGATACCTTGTCAAAATACCCCAAATTCAAAAAATTACACCCAAAAATCAGACCCTTTACTAAGAAGAAATCAGATAACACTAGGAAGTCCCAAAATAGTGCATACACCCTATCTTTTGGTGCATACACTATTCAAATAGCGCTTTCACAGTCTGTTTCAGTGCATCTGACAAATCTTATAGCGCATCTACAGTCTGTCACCAAAACTCACCAGTGTCAGAAATTACCAATATCTTGGCACATCCACAGTCTATTTTGGTGCATATACCCTATCTGACAGTGCATTTACCATATCTTTTAGCACATATACAGTCTATTTTAGTGCATCTGCCCTCTGTAATAGCGCATACACAGAACCAGAAAATAGAGAGCTATTGAAAACTCCTATCAGACTGTTAACATCAGAACTCAGATTTTTATCAGGACAAACATTTTTACAGTCCAAGCAGTGTCTTAAACTTGAAACAAATAGGATCTTACAAGTTGAAACTCTTTCAAGTTAAACCTAGATCTTGCAACTATAAAGTGTCTAATTATCAAACAAAAATCTTGGTTATTAGGTTAAGTTTCATTATCAAGATTTTATCATCCTACAGTCACAAAACGAAACAAAATAATCAGATTTTTAACTTAGTCTCATCAATAGAATATATCATTCTATTTGACTTTTTTAAAATCCAATTGACACTCATCCAAACACAAAAGATTAAAGTTTTTAAAAAAATACTTGGATGCCAATTTGGACAAGGTTACAAAGACAGAAACTTAGGACTTGAAAGAGATTGAAACACCAAACACCATGGTTGAAGAAAATCCCTTTCACAGATTCCATCAAAATGATCCAAATGAAATAACTCAAGAGGATATCCAAACAACACAAGAAGATCCAAATTTCCATAAATTTATGGAAAAAGTTTTAGAAAAGGTTATGGAAAAATACCTTTTGATGCTAACTGAACTAGGTGCGAAACTTCCAAAGGACTTCGACATCAATCAACTAAAAGAAGAAACTAGAACAACTGAAACTGAACCACAAAACACAAAAAACACAAATCAAGTGGTTGCCCTAACACATCAAATGCAAAACTTACAACAACTTCAAGATATGTAAAAAGGAGCCACAAAGAGGTACTCATTAGAGGACATCTATCCTTACCCTTTTCATCCAAGTGTGGATATGATACCATTTCCTCGAAATTGTGAACTCCCAAAATACGACAAGTACAATGGTAAAACAGACCCAATTGATGGGTGATCCCACAATAGTGGTTTACAATTTTTGGCCAAACTGGACACGATTTTTTTTTTTAACTAAATCTTCACATTTGGGCACCTATAGCGGTTAAACCATGAGGAATTTGAAGATGATGAAAACTAGAGTCTTGTCACATTTTGTCTATAGATTCTAAAAAATATTTTTTCAATTTTTGGGAATCAGATTGCACTTTCTTTTTCCATCTCCTACTTAAAATCGTTTTTTCAAAAATAGCATTTTAAAAGTGATGCACACCGTATAACGACAATTATTTTTCCTTGAAGGATAAAACTAATTCTTCAAATTTAGATTTGTAACTTGATATCTAGTGCTTCCACTTGGTTAGATATTTTTTATTGAATATTTTTCTTTAATCAAGTTTAAAGCTAAACCACCATAATTCGTATATAGCGCCAGTACCCATAACTTTTACTGTCTGTATCGAAATTCTTTTTTTTTTGTTGGATCAAGGACTCCAATAACTGATGCACTCATATTTTTCAAAAAAAAATTTGATAATCTTCTATTTTTCCACATGTGTAGAACAGAGAGTTTTGTTTTCAGTGAAAAACCTATATTTAATAAAACTTAAAAAACAAATAGATAATATAATCAAAACATATTAAAATTATATTCGTTGGATAGCTCATTTTGAGGGAAACCTGATACCAGTTGGGTTTTTGAGATCTCCTCCATTTTCATTCTCAAATCAAGCTTTGAAGTGCAAAATTCTGAGCAATTTTGGTGCCTGAGAGGATGTGGGTGAAAATAAGGGGGTTCAGTCAAATTACTGTTCAGTCAAATGGAGGTTCGACCAAACTATGTTTGACCGAACCCATTTAACATACAATAAAAAAATAGATTTAAATGGGGTTCAGTCGAACCCCATCTATTAAAAATTAATATTTAATATTAATATAAATATAAATTATATTCTTTTAAAATTATAATATATAATATACTTATTATTGCAATATATTTTAATAATTATATTATTATTATAATATATAACTATTATTATAATATTAAAAGTATATAATTAAAAACTATATATATTATTATTATAATATTAAAAGTATACAGTTAAAAACTATATATTAATTTTTTCTAATCATGGCTTTTCAAATCTTGGATTTTCAGGCTCAACATGAGTGTCATGAAAACACTCTCCTCGGGTAGGATAACGAGAAGCTTCATTTGGAGAACATAGCAATTAAAGAAGCCATAAGAAATCCCATATGCACCAACTGCAGAGCACCTATTGTTATTGCAGAAGTCAGTCTTCAAGAGCAGCAACTATGTATTGAGAATATTCAGTTGAAAGATGAGGTCTGTTTGTACAACCTAACTAATTTGATGATGCATATTCCAATTTTTTATGTTCTCAAAATGTAAATTGTGTTTAAAATGATTATGAGTCACTCCTTTTTTAGTTGTTCCTATTCTAATTGTAATGTATTTACAACCCTATGAACCTCCTAGATTTTATTTTCTCTAGAAATCTTTTTAGTGCAATGATTTTCCCATAATGATGAAATTGCTTCATATCATATACTATATAAGATTTAGAGACCCAAAAGGTTATTTTATTCTGATGCTTTAAATCACCTAAGGAATGAAGTTGAAGATTCATTAGCTTTGTGCTTATGGGTATTCTTTAACTATTCTTATGTTATTTTAATGGGCTTGCATGGATTTTTTCAACTGGAGAGAATGGCAAGTATGGCTAGAAAATTTTACAGAAGGCCCATATCATTGACTTGAGAGAGAGATATGGAGGGAGTGAGAGAGAAAGGGAGCGTGGGGGTAGGAGGGAGAGACTTTCAAGGGAGAGAGGGGGGGAGTGGGAGAGAGATAGAGGGTAGGGGGAAGGGAGGGGGAGGGTGGAGAGGGAGAGAGATAAAGGAAACAGTGGAGAGGGGGGAGGGAGAGAGAGAGGGGGAGGACAAATGGAAGTAGAGGAGAGAGAGGAAGAGTGGGTAGGAGGGAGAGACTTTCAAGAGACAGAGGGGGGGAGTGGGAGAAAGATAGAGGGTAGGAATACAAGGGTTAGGGTTTATTTTTTATTTTCATTGATTTATGTTTTATATATGTGTACAATAATTTTATAATTAGATAATACTTAATTTTAAAATTTACATAATTTCCCATGGAACAATTCGATGGAAAAAATTATATAAGTTGTATACAAGTGTATATAAGATTCTTGAACTTAAGAATTCCATGAAACAAATATAAGTTGTATATAATTGTAATTTAGGAAAAATGATTTTAAAAAACTTCACTACATTTCAAATAAGGAATGAAAGCATATATGTGGGTTTACATGCAACCAAAAAAAGTGAGAGATGATGCTATCAAAGATTCTTGAACCTAAGAATTTTCCATGGAACAAATATGTACATATAATTGTAATTTAGGAAAAATGATTTTAAAAAACTTCACTACGTTTCAAATAAGGATTGAAAGCATATATATGGTTTACATGCAACCAAAAAAAGTGAGATGATGCTATCAAAGATTCTTGAACTTAAGAATTTTCCATGGAACAAATATGTACATATAATTGTAATTTACACAAAATGATTTACAACTATGTACAAGTTACTATAAGTTCTCATTTGAACATGTATAGGGTTACAAGTGAACTTGAAAACCATGGATATAATCTAAGTCAAAGATTCTGGTTCAGCCCGCTCTTCAATAACATGTAGAATTTTTTGATGATCATTACTATCTAGTCTCCATTTTCTTCGGCCACATGCATGTGGAACTGCATGAAGATGTAGAGTGGTAGCAATTATTAAGTGACTATATTGATATACCTTGTTATCAAGTTGATAGTCAACAAAATGAATCCCATGCTGAACAACTTTGAATTGTTTTAGATATGTCCCTTGTACTACAACATAACCTGCATGGTAAACATGAACCTAAGGTAAGACATGAATGTGTGCAACATTTTTGTGCTCAAGGTTTGTACAATATATATTTAATGTTTATAATGTAATGTGCACATGTGAATACAATGTATCTAAAATTTTAAATTCAAACTCACCTGTGGGAAATGACATTCCATCACTTGTTTCAGGTTGTGTTAGCTTATTCCTCTCTTCTATGCAATGCAATAAATAATAGCTAACACCTTCGATGTTTCCTGTGCTCGCTATGACAAAAACATCTCTTGTACACCAAATTTACACAAAAAAATTCTAAAAAAATTAGAAATGTCTCTAAAGATCATTAACTAGATATATATAATATTTAAATTATTGAAAACTTACACATGTACCTTTTCTAACCAATCCTGAAATATGGTCATAATCAATTGAAATCAAAGGAATGTCTTCAAATCTTTCTTCCTCATTTTCATCATATGTTTTAGAAACAACTAGTGGCACAGTATCCCATTTACCAACATATCCAAGTTCTTGATTATTGCATGCATAATCAGAGTTTCCCTCAATGCACTTCGTACAAAAACAAGAGTAATCCCTTGTGTCTAATATCCATCCATGGAGACTATCTAAACTCCTAACACAATGCAAAGATCTTATTTTTTCTACCCTCTTGCATCCATGCATCGATCTTCTATCCACACCTAGATACATATGTACAACAAATAACTTATTTGAATAAATATGTATATATATATTAAATTTAAATAAATTCAAATTTTTGATTTATTGTAATTTATACATACCCAATATCTCTCAAAACACTCTATGTGGAATGTGTCAGTTTGTTCTTGAAGATGTGTCGACCACATTTGATGCAAATTGTTTCTTGCACCATTCAACAACATCATGTGCATTGTCTAGACGATCTTCTGGATAACTCATTTGATGCTTTCTTAAAGCTCATTTGATGCAAGCTCCTGCTTCATCATGCTCACCCTTTCCATGCCCACTCTCAAAAAAACTCCAAACATGTGGTATTTTGTAGATTTTATGATATCTACAAAGTGCATAGAATGGTCATGAAGATTTGAATTGTGTCACACATCCATCTGACCATACAAAATAATTTTTAAATTTTACACCCATGCTTCTCAAATTCTCAAAAAATATTGTAAAGTAATGTTGGACAAAAAGTGTGGCATGCTCTTTATCATCACTAATATAAAAGTGATATTCTTTCTTAATGGCTCATTCTTCATATGTACTCTCAACACCATCCAATTTTGATTGTGCATGTCGATAACACACATGAACCATAATAGTGATTTGCTTTGAAAAGTAGTACTCTGATTGAATCTCCTTTTGATGTACAAAGGAGTAATTTTTTGCAAAGTCAACTACTGATAGAACTGTTCCACATGGGAAAGTATCTCTCAATGTTTGGAATTGTTGTGCTTGCCACTTAGCAAAAAAGGATTGTTGTATGTATGGTCGTATCAATTTTCAAAAATATTCCATAAATTTTCCAATGGGAATCTCCTCTTGTACATAGTTCAACCTTGTGGATTCTTTCCCAAAAAAAATTGCAACTTTACATACTTGTACCTGTGTGAGTAAAATATGTGAATAACTAATAAACCACAAAATCAATGAATCATTACATCAAAGAGAATCCAAATAACAATCTATGAGAATTTGAAACAAATAAACTCTCTAAAAATAGTACTTACCTCTTGCAATTTACTATCTTTATTCCTTATTTGAGGGGGTTTGGTCGAACCCATGTTCGACCGAACCCCTTAAAATATTAATTTTTTTTGTGATCGTTTTATGGTTCGGTTGAACAAATGGTTCGACCGAACACATATGTTCAGTCGAACATAAATGGCGGTTCGTCTAAACCATAGAGTTCGACCGAACCCCTTGAGTTTGGGGAAAGGAGGAAAAATCAAATTTCCTTCCTCATAAAATTTGTAAACCACTATTGTGGTTTGATCCTGATCATGTGAGGGAATTTAGAACAATGATTTTAGAATTTGCACAAGAATACACTTATCTAATGAGGTTATTTCAAAGGAGCTTAGGAGTTCAATGTATGGAATGGTTCTCTAAACTACAACTAGGGATTCAAACTTTTGAAGAACTAGTCAACAAGTTTATCTCACAATTTTCCTTTAATATTCAACATGAGGTAACAATAAAAGGCCTTTACAACATGAAAGAAAATAAAGGTGAAACATTCCTCTCATTTCTACAATGATGGAGAAGGTTGTTTGCTAGATATCCTCAAGTTCTATACTAGAAGAAGAAAAGATGGAACTATTCATTGACAACTTAACTAATGACATGAGCTATAGGCTTGAACTACAATGTCCACCTACATTTGAGAAAGTGATTGAAAATGATCTCAAGATCAAAGAAGCCTTAGTCAAAAGAGGAGTGATAAAACATTACAATGAAAGATTAAACAATACAAATTCCTCAAATCACTATGGCGACAATGATAAACCTAAGTTTTGGAAAAAGAATATAAATATTGGAAACAATGAGACTACAAATGACACACAAAATGTGAAACCAGTATTTAAATTGACAGAAACTAATACAAAGACCAATCAAAATAATGACCAAAACATCACTCAAAGTGTCAATCAAAACAACAATCCAAACAATGGGGAATATAAACCACAATCATATCAAAGACCATCAAATTGACAAAGATTCACACCATTGGGACAAACACTAGAATCAACAATGAGAGAACTTATTGCAAATAAACTTATCACCTTACCTAAAGCAAGAAATTGGGAACCAAAAGTAAAGCCATCTTGGTGGAATGATGCTGACTATTATAACTTTCATAAAAACAAAGGACATAAAACAAATGAGATTGTATGAAATTGAAACATTTAGTACAAGATTTGATTGACAATAGGAAAGTATTCGTAGAAGGACCTCAAGCAAACAATGATCATGGTGCATTTAAAAATCCTTTACCAGATTATGAAAAGGGAGAATCTTCTTCTACAAATATCAAAGGTAAAAATATAAACTACATTTATGACAGCACTATTCATTGTATCTCTACAGTTGAGAATAATGATGTTGCTAACAATCAAACTAGTAACATTGAAATCAATGACATCATACCCATAAATCTGATCTTGGACATGGATACATCCAACAATCAGATTAATGTCATAAAAATTAGGGAAAATCAAAATTATCAACCATTCAATGCAACAACAAGGGGGAAATTGAAGGTAATATTGAAAGAGTTTCATCTAAGACCATTCCTACCCCTTTACATCAATACAACATTGTCGATCAACTACAGAAAAAACTAGCACAAATATCAATTTTGGAACTCCTTAAAATCTCACCATCTCATAAGGATGTTTTGGAACAAGCCATTGTGACCGCAATAGTACCCAATAATCTAGATGTTTGTCAATTCTAGGCTATCATGGGACACTTAACCATACTTCACTGCCTATCATTTTCAGAACAATACTTACTCATTTGCACAATGTGGCCCTTCATATAGAAGTATTAATCCATAAACACCGGGTTAAATCTGTCCTAATAGATGGTGGAGCTGGTTTAAACATTTGCACTTTAAAATTGATTTGTGCACTAGGTTAGTTCGATAATGCTATTGATGCCAGAAGGAAGTTCACAATAAAAGGCCTATGACAAAGAAGAGAGATCCTCCAAAGGATTGATTGTATTACCTATTCAAGTGGGACCAATTGTGAAGAATATTGTTTTCCAAGTATTAGAAAAAGAGCTCACCTATAACATACTCTTGGGACATCCCTAGATTCATGAAATGCAAGCAGTACCTTCAACCTATCATCAGTGTTTGAATTTTTCGGTCAATGGACAAGAAGTCACTATTTCAACATATTACAATAATCCTTAAACTTGTAACATGCTTAAAACAACTCAAAACACTTTGGTCCCCACTAATAGGGAAGAAAATACTTCTAGCTCATCCAACGATGAAAAGCAACTAAATTTTATATCTAAATGGGTTGAGAAAAAGGACTAGTCAAAAGAAACAAGTATTGTTAAATCCACTCCATCAAACAAAGAGGCTCAACTAGATTTTCTATCACAGCAATTCAAAGACAAGATCTAGTTGAAAGACAAGCGCATGGGAGAGTATTCCATTGAAAAATCTTTATGTTTTTCACAATTACTACCATCTCCAAGGACATATGGATAGCCATCAACATTAACACAACAATCATCAACACCAACCACAGTTTTCAATGATAGATTTGTAAAGGCAGGTACTCTAGAAGAATAATCTGAAGATAAGGCCATTCTCAATAAGCTCTATAAAGATGAGGGAGCCTCTACATCAGCAAATATCAACATAAAGACAAATCAGTATGGAAAAGGAAAAGTTATCTTAGAGAAAATGGGGTATGAAGGACAAGGACCTATTGGAAAAAGAAAAGAAGGAATTATAGAACCCATTCAACCTCTCACGCTTTAGTCAAAAGAAAAAACAGGACTAGGTTACAAGGGGGAAACAAAAGAAGAAAGCACTCATAGAGTTGTTGAAATAATCCTTCAAATGTGGAATAGTTCTTAGATAGATACTAATGAGTATGAGTGGGATTCTTTATCAAAAACATCATGCAAGGACATACAAATTGATGTGAAAAAAGAGTATGCACCCATGCACGAGGAGGGACAAAGCTCAAGAACTAGACCCCTTGTATTTGGATCACAAAATATCAATGAATCTTGAGTAAGGATGGATGGATATCAAGTGAGATAGATGACTTGGAGAAGAGTAATATTATAGACCTTGACATTACCACTAAAAAATTTGACAACATTACTATCAGAACCTTTACTACCATTGACCTTAACCAATCTGATGACTTTCTACCCTTACTACATCCTGAACTTATCAACTGGGAACCAACTGAACCTATCAATATACCTATCTTTGAGAATGATGATGCTATCATAAATTTCCTTTTTTGTGATGAATATAACACAAGTTCTACTCATGAATCTCATAATAGACTTCAAATCAGGAGGGTTTCAAATCTTCCAGTTGCAAAATTGAAAATAGGAATAATGGATCTAATGGTGAAAACCATTCAATGGCAGCATTAGATCTCAAAAAAGTAAAAATAAAGAATGACTCTGATGGTGAAAACCTCTCTGAGGCACCAAAATATGGGAGATTTGAAACCCTTCCAGAACATTATAATGAAATATCATTAGTAATTGTGGAGCCTACACAGTCTATCAATATTGGCACAGCAGAAAAGCAAAAACTCTACATTTGGCACCATCTATGACTGAACAAGAAAAGCCAGAATTTGTCAAGTTCTTTGAAGATAGAAGCATTAAATTTTCCTGGTCATATTTTGATATGCCAAGTTTAGATCCAGATCTTTTAATGCATCATTTATCTCTACCATCTGGGATAAAACTTGTAAAATAAAAACTAAGGAAAATGCATCCACATATCGCCTTGATGGTAAAAGCCGAGTTGAAAAAGTTGTTAGATGCAAGATTCATCAGATCTCTTAACTATGCTAAGTGGATTTCTAATATGGTACCTGTATCTAAACCAGATAATAGTATCAAAATATGCACATATTTCAGAGATCTAAATAAGGCATGTCCAAAGGATGATTTTACTTTACCAAACATTGACATTATTGTCGACTTAACAGCAAGACATGCCATGTTATCACTCAAGGATGGATTTTCAGGGTATAACCAAATCAAAATAGCAATTGAAGATCAGGAGAAAACAACATTCACATGTCCATGGGGAACATTATGTTGGAATTTCATGCCCTTTGGGTTGAAAAATGCTAGTGCAACATATCGGTGTGCAATGACCACCATTTTCTATGACATGATGCATACTTTTATGGAAGATTACGTGGATGATATATTAGTAAAATCATACACCAGAGAGGGACATTTGGAGATTCTAGGAAAAATCTTTACACGGTTAGAGAATTTCAATGTCAGATTAAATCCTAAGAAATCTGTGTTTAGGGTTACATCGGCAAAACTCCTAGGATACAGTGTCAGAAAAGGGTATTGAAGTGGTCCTACAAAGTTCAAGGCTATAATGGAAATTCCACCACCGAAGAACATCAGTCAACTATGGTCTCTACAGGGTAGGCTATAATCAATCAGGAGATTTATCTCCCAATTAGTAGACAAAAGTCATCCATTTAATCACTTGCTACATAAGAATGTCTTGCTCAAATGGGATCAAGGGTGTGAAACAACTTTCAATCAAATAAAGCAATATCCATTGTCACCCCTCCTATTGATGCCACCTACAAAAAATAGACCCCTATTACTATACATTACAACAACTGACATATATTTAGGAGCTCTATTAGCACAGGAAGATCCTGAGGGAAGGGAACAAGTTATCTATTATATCAGTAGGACTCTAAATGGTTATGAGATAAATTACATCTTCATCAAAAAATATTGTTTGGTAGTGATATTTTCTACCGAGCAGTTGTGGCATTATATGTTAACCCACATAGTCAAACTCATAGCAAAGATTGACCCATTAAAATATCTACTCAGCAAGACTGCCTTAACAGGAAGACTAGCCAAGTGGGTCATGATCTTGAGTGAATTTGATATCCAATATGTGGATAGGAGAGCCATCAAAGGTCAAGTAATTTCTTATCAGTTAGCTAAAGCTCCATTACCAGATGATCGTCCAATGAACATAGAGTTTCTTGATGCAGACATTCTTCTATGACAACACAACAATGGAGGCTTTATTTTGATGGGTCATACACACAACATGGGTTTGGTGTTGGAATTATATTTGTTACTCCTCAAGGACACACCATCCGAAGGTCCTCTAGACTCATGTTTCCATGTACAAATAATGTAGCTAAGTATGAGGTGCTAATTATTGGCATCAAAGTGACAGTTGAATGGAAGATTAGAGAACTACAGGTATATGGAAATTCACAACTAGTCATCCATCAGGTAAATGACAAATATCGGACAAAAGATGAGAAGTTGATGCCATATAAGAAGATGATAGACGATCTCAAAAAGTATTTTGTGGATATCAAGTTTGAACATATTCCAAGGGTAGAAAACAAAGCTATTGATGTTATGGCAATGATTACTTCTCTCTTACAATTACCAAAAAAGTGAGGTCATTATGAGTTTATGGTGGAACAAGTGTCTAACCCTGCTTATGATGATTTTGATTCTCAAACCATATGCCAATTAATTAACATTGAATCCTCCATTTATGGAAAGACTTACGCTTACCTAAAATATAATATCCTTCCTCCTGATCTTTCCAGAAATGAGAAACGCAACTTCATCCATCAAACTGCACGACATACCTTAATTGCTGACATACTTTATTGTCGAGGTCTAGATGGTACTCTTCTTAGGTGTCTAGAACATAACGAATCTGAGACAAATTTATGTGAGGTTCATGAAGGTATTTGTGGAACTCATTCAAGAAGACCAACCTTAGCAAAGAAACTCCTCCGTTTGGGGTATTATTGGCCGAATATGGAGAGGGAGTCTTATCAGTTTGTTAAGAAATGTCAGATCCATGGTAACTGAATCCATACACCAATGAAAGAATTACATCCATTTACTTCAACATGTCCCTTTTGTCAGTGGAGACTGGACCTGGTAGGGAACATTAATCCATCTTCATCCAATGGATATAAATTTATAATCACAGCAATGAAGTACTTTACAAAATGGATAGAAGTAGTTTCCTTAACAACCATCACTGGGAAAGAGATATCTTCTTTCATATTGAACTACCTCATCTATAGGTATGGAATTCCTCAGTCCATTGTAACAAACAATGGTAGACCATTTAAAAATCAAGATGTGCAAGAACTGTGTGAGAAGTTTCATATCCAACATCATTTTTCAACACCATACTATCCTCAGGGAAATGGCCAGACAGACGCCTCAAATAAAACTATTTTGAAAATCCTGAAGAAGACTATCAACGATGTTGGACGTGATTGGCACATTTAGTTAAATCCTTCTTTTTGGGCATACAGAACCAGCATCAGAACACCTACAAGAGCTACACCATATGCCTTGGTATATGGATCAAAGGTTATACTACCCATTGAGGTTGAGATTTCATCACTCTATGTATCACTGAAGGGTATCATTCTAGATGACAAATATAGGGTCTCTAGACTTCAAGAGATGGGACTATTGGATGAACTTCGTCAACAAGTTGTGAACCATTTCATGACATATCAACAAAGGATGTCTAGAAGCTACAATCACAGGGTAAAGCCTAGAGTCTTTTAGGTTGGGGACTTGGTCCTAAAGGAAAACCCTAGAAATCAATAGGATAGAGAAAAGAAAGGGAAGTTTGAACCTAATTGGTTAGGTCCCTTTGTAATCATATCGGTCTATGGATCTAGAGCCTATCAGTTGTCTACACCTGAAGGGGATTTGTTTGATGAACCTATCAACAGTATCCATCTTGGGAAATTCTATACCTGATTCATCTAGTGCACAATCGAAAAGGTCGCCTTGATGAAAACCTGGAAAACAGGCGTCTTGGTGATAGAAAATACAAAAAAAAATAGAAAAAGAAAAAAAGACGACAAATCATAAAGTCTGAAAAAGTGCAATAAAAATGAGTAGTGAAAAACCTGGAAGTAGGCACTACTTATGATTTAAGCCATCTTTTCTATCTATTGGATGCATGACTTGGTCGTCCACTTTTTCCATCATTTTCCACCTAACATTTGAAAGGCGAACATCATGTACATATCCTAGCAAGGTGATCATGTCACACCCTAGCTTGGGGGAAAAATCCTGAAATCAGTAGGGGCAATAAAATTGAGCTTAAACAAACTGACAAACAACATGTCAAAAGTAGCAAACACAATGATCGTTGGGAAACTCAACATGGAACATACATCAAACATCAGATCATATTAGAAAATCAACCATCCACATCATGACATTTGAGATCAAACCAATCAGAACAAATCAAAATGGATGATCTCATCTGAATAATTAATGAAATACTTCAAGCAAAGTTTGAATTGTTGTACTTTAATCATTGTTATCATTTCTTTGGAGCAACTCGATGATGTATTGAACTAGAGAATCCAGGAAGAAGAATGATATTTTCTTTGTCTACTGTTTTTGAATTAATTAGTTATTGTGTGAATTGTCATGAGACATGCTCTACAAAGTATCACTGATGAAATTCCAATTCACATAATAAAATGATTGATTCTTGTCTATTTATGCAAGAAATTCTCAAGTCATCTCAGTTCAATTATACCTAGATGCTTGTGTTACCTTGCAATATCAAAAATCATGAAACAAGTACTCAAGTCATCATTGGTCTAAATTATACCATTGATGCTTGAACTCACTTTCAACATTTTAAAAGCTCCATGATGATAACAAGCAAAATAAAAGGACTGTTAAGATTCCAATGTTTGCATGTAGATCTACATGGAAAATTAGATTGCATTCATAATAGTTTTACATCTGCAGAGTATTTGTTACAAAGATTGGTGAGGAATTCAAGAAAGATGTCATCTCATTAATGGATTGAGTATACTTGACATTAGCAAAAACATCATCATTATCATGTAGCCACATAATCATTTCCATTGCATACATTAGAAACACTATTATACCATTTCATCATTCAAACATTTGATCATATATTTTGCATTAATCATGTCATTTCTTCATTTACACATCACAAAGAAAAATTTGCATGAGAAAAATAATCAAAAACAAATCTCTATGAATTTACATTTTCATTTCATCCATTCATCATATCATATATCATACATTTGAAGTATCATTATATTAAATCATTCATTTGTACATTCATTACATCATATATTTACTTTTGAAATATCAAAAATATATAGTATATCATATTCATCTTCATCATTATGTCATATAACATAGAAAAATCATGTCCAAAATCATACATATAGATGCATTTTCATATCATTTACATATATCCATTATCATACAACTATTACCATGCATCCATACATCATCATTATTCACATAATCACATGTAAACATCATAAAATCAATGCATATCATCATGATCATAAATTGCATCCATAACATCATAACATAAATCATCACATGGCATAAAGAAATAAGGAAAATGCATCCATCATAGAATCACATAACACATATAGATTGATCAATCTACCACATATCATATAAATCTCAAAAATATTAATGTCAACTATACAATGAAGTCCAATATGTAAAGAGATATACCATCAAAAATGGCTATAAATCAAAAAATTGGAGTATACATCAAGTCTCAAAATATATCAAATAATCCAATCATGAAGCTATGTGTTGCTAGCTCTAGACAGTGCAGGAATCTTGGGACCAGTCCCTCCACCACCGGATGTACCAGGATCTCTTGGGTCTCTCAGGAGAGGTTGTGTCACACCTCTTCTCATGGTCCTCGACTGGGACCTACTAGATTGAGATTGTTCATAACTCACTCTCTGCTCTGAAGGAACGGCATCATGGTATTTACCTCCATAGTACTCTTCCTCCCAACCTAAACAGACAACCTCTCTCATATGATCTACTACATATGTACCATTAGCCAATCTCTATAACCTCTCAGCTATCAACTATGCCTGCTCTACAGCCCGTCTAGCTACATCTCTCTCGGTTCTCAACGACGCAATCTATGTCTGAGCTGCTGCCAACTATCCTTGTACCTGAGTGAGAGCCTGTGCATAAGATTTGGCTTGTGTTTGCATCTGTGTCTGTGTCTGCAATAACAGACCCCAAGCCTGAACTAGCTGACCCTATAAGGTTTGCACCTGCACCTGTAAACTAGAAATCTGTGTTTGTTGCTGCTAGGAGGGTACACCAATCTGCACATGCTGCTCTATAGAAGCTACCAGTGATCGCCTCTTACGAGGCACCATATGCTCCTGAACATCTAAGCCTGCACTCGACCCACCAGCACCTCCTACATCATCTCCACCACCACCACCTTCATCATCTCCACTATCATATCCCTCCTCATCTCCACTACTCTCATCCTCACCATTGCTCTCCTCACCACCAATGTTCTTGACATCCTCCACCTCCTCACCAACCTCCTCTCTCCTCCATCAGTGACCGTGTGCAACAACAACCTCCTCCTCAACAGGTAGTGGTACTATCTCATCAAGAATGGTAATCCATGGAAAAGGATGTAGAATCAGATACTCTACATAATCAGCTGTAACAAGTGGCTCAACAATATTAGGATGGATATCCAGACTAGAGGTTGTAGAGCCTGATACTCCTAAATAGTGGCATCATATGAAAGACCTGATCCCCAATCTGTAGAATCTAACTAGCACCGAGCATAATGGGAAACACCCTGGGGCATGCCCTAAACAATACCATACTATCTGAGCACTCGTCTGAATAAAAATCTCTCTAACACCCAATGAGTCCAACCAATCAGCATCATTGACTGACAGAGGTATGGCAACTGTACATCATCATCATCCCAATGCTTGCAATCTAGATAAGGCCGCCATGTAACAACCTCTACATCATCTAATACTCTCCTCCAATGATCCAACTTATACAGTCTAGGCTGAGTAAGATGACCTATATATCTATGGACATATGGCCTCATGGTGGGTCTCTATCTAACTATCACTGGATGCATAACAACTATATGCTCCCACGTCCACACCTATAATAGAGTAACTCCTGACGATAAACTGCGACCTCCAAGGTAGACAGTCAAATGCAAATCATGATAAAGATGGGAAAGCATACACATGCCCCAAGTATATCTCGTATCGTGCACAATCATGCTCTCCAACACACAGCCCCAACCAATAGAAAGTCCCTTTGACCTATGATTAGGACAAAGGAACCCTCCAATAAAACCAACAAGAACTGAAGGCAGGGTGGCATGGGAATCCACCATGTCACACGATGGAATCCAATATCCACAAATAGAATCATCCTAAAATACTCTGTGGAGAGCATCGGTCCCACCCTACTCCATGATGAATCATAAACTACAATGTCACCAACAACAGGTATCCTCAAAATTTGCAGGACATCCTTAGGAGTGACTGTCATCTCACCAATAGGAAGGTGGAAGGTATTATGCTCGTTGTGCCACCTCTCTGCTAGGGCTATCAGGAGACCCCGATTAATTCTAATCTGGGGCATATCTAATAGAGACGATAAACCACAATGGGTAATAACTGCAGTCTCCTACTGCACTAGCTGCGGTATCAAATCAAAGGTCCTAGGAAACTGCTCTCTAATTTATAAGTTCGCCAATGACTCCTATCATCACGAAAAATGAAAAATGTCAAAAAAAATTATCAATCATCCACATCAATCAGCTCTAGTGAGACTTTGCTAAAATCTCATGAGCAACTATTAAATCAACCTCCCCGATCATGAGGTCAATCATCAAATTTTTTAGTCAACTTCGCCTATCATGAGGTTAATCATCAATCTTAAATTGTACCTCACCTATCATGAGGTCAATTACTCAAATCAACCTCGCCTATCATGAGGTTTATCAAATCAAACTATAATTATTTCTCACCTATCATGAGGATAATTATATTTAATCAATCATCAGACCTCTCCTATCATGAGATTGAACATCATCTACTTTATTGAGATCATCAATCATATCAAACCAATGGTTGACATGATTGAAATTGACAAAATCAAGGATAAAATTGACAAACTACATCATTCTAACTTGAATACCCTAAAACAGTGTTTTCATGCGCCACAAAATCAGAAGCACCATTAAAACATCTCAAGGTGCTAAAACAGGCACTCAAAGCACTAATTCATCGGATGTGCCATGTCAGGAGACAAATGTGCTATTTCAGGACATCAAAGCACCATTACAATGGATGCGCTATTTTGGGGGGTCAAAGTGCTAATATATGGGGCAAATGCGTTGAACTGGTCAAAGTGCTAAAACTCTTTGTCAAAGCGCTAGAACATCTATCCTAAGCACTATAACTTTCAAAGCGCTATTCTAAACTACTAAAGCGCTAAAGAAACTAACCTAAGTGCTATTTCATTGAAAGTGCTAAAATAGAGAATGAAAGCGCTACATCAAAGCTTAAAAGTGCTAAAAGATGAAAAATCTGAAATAACGTTTAAAAATGAAGGAAATTCAAAATGCACAAAAAAACGAGGAGGTTCACAAGGACATATTGGAGGTCCATAAATGGTCGAGTGATTATGTCATCGCATGC
Organism: Sequoia sempervirens; assembly: GCA_007258455.2. Lineage (NCBI taxonomy): Eukaryota > Viridiplantae > Streptophyta > Pinopsida > Cupressales > Cupressaceae > Sequoia > Sequoia sempervirens. The sequence continues at coordinate 112,271,977 of VDFB02000015.1, forward strand.
GCTCAAATCGGTAAGTGTGGTAATGGATTGACATTTTGCACCAAATTTCTCTCACACCAAATCTTCAAACTCCAAATGCACAAATGAATTCAAATTTACCCCTTTTTAACTTTTTAAAGGTTGATTAAAGGGATTTTTATGGGATTTATTTAATTTATTTACTGGAGGATTAATTCAAAACTCATCACAGGGGCATCTTTAAAACTATTTGTCAGGAGATAAAATGTTTCATCATCAAAACTTTATCAAATCATCAAAAATCATTAGAAAATTACGAAAAAATTGAAAATTTAAAAAAAAAAATCAAAAAAATCAAAAATTCATCAATTTATCTCCCGAGGGCGCATATATCCATCATCACAGTAAAATCAACATCTAGGGCATACTGAAAAAACTTTCGTCGGTACTAGCAGCAGCAACAAAATTTTCTTTGAAGCAATGCATAAACACATCACTTCAAAGAGGGGAAAAATGTATACACCTAAAAATAGTCTAGATAATTTAATTAATTAAATATGATTTATTTGATTAATTAACCTTTACTTCTTCTACTATTAAATAAATAGAAATATTTATTTATATAGTTCATCTTTTAAAATTCTTCAATCTTTATTCTATTATTTCACCTTAATTAAATAAACAAATTTCACTTTTTTATATTTAATTATCATAATCAAATTCATCTACTATTGAATAAATAGAAATATTTATTTATATAGTTCATTTCTTCTATTTGTTCTATTATTTAATCTTAATTAAATAAACAAGTTCACATACTTTGTTTCATTTAATTATTCATTTCTTTCATTTTAATTTAATAAATAGACTTCTATAAAAAAAAAATTAATATCTTATTTCTTCCTAAAATTTGAATAAATCCAAATATTCAAATTAAAAGCATATTCTACAACTAATCAATATTTCACCTAGAAAATTAGACATGAAATGTCTAATGTAATTCATCTCAACCTTCATGGGAAAATTTGGAGACAAACTTGTAGGAAATCCTCTTCATCTTTCTCCAATCATTCTTCCTATCTTTTAGCTGGGTGTTTTTCTAGGGAGGAACAATCCCCATGATCAGCTCAGGCTTCTTCATCCTTCACCATTTAATCCTCTAGATCAAATCTATACCTTTGTTGTGTTGCCCCTTCACTAATGTGTTGTCGTGAATCTATAAATACAACCTTCTGAAGCAAGAAATGGATCCCAACTTTGTGTAAACTTACTCTACATAAACACCAATTGAGAAATCAAGCATCTTAGTAATAGCATTATCATTTAGCAATAGCAATCATAGCATTTTAGAATCAATATCATGGTTGCATCATAGTTCACTGTAGCTTCTTTCATCAAGTTTCATGTCAATTTAGATTATAGTAGTTTCATCATTACCATTTATACATCCTCATATAGAATTAGATTATTGCATTTAGCAGCATCTCATTCTCTAGATTGGCATTTTAACAGTCACAATGCTTACCAAATCTGAGAGCCCATTGACTTAATAAATCTTTGGAGATAGAGAACAATATGATGCTTTAAATAGTTTTTCTGTGTTAATTAGATTAATTATTATTGATTCTCTTGAAATAATGTCTTATTAAGAAGTGTTGTTTGTTATTTTACTCATTACTTATTCCACACTTACATATCCTTCATAAAAAAAAAGTTATGTAGTATATGGTGAGCATCACTCCTTAAAAATGGTGTTTACTAATAAAAACAAGTTTTCGAAGGAGATGGAAAAAGAAGTGCAATCTGATTCCAAAAATTTTGAAAAAAACATATTTAGAATCTACAAACAAAATTTCACAAATCACTAATTTGCATCATCTCCAAATTCCTCATGGTTTAGCCGCTATAGGTGCCCGAAAGTGAAGATTTAGTTAGAAAAAATTAGTTCAGTGTCTAGTTCGGCCAAAAATTGTAAACCAATATTGTGGGATCATCCTTTACCTATTGTTGCATATTCCCTTCCTTTCATCATCCCTTACCATTCTTTTATTTACAAGCTTTCATATCCATCCTTTTTTCCCTCCAATATCCTTGTTTCCAACTCCTACGATGTTACCTCTTCCCACTAAGTTTTGTTTGTTTCCATTATTATTCATTGTACCCACTTGTTTCTATTTCCATACTTTGAATATTCTTATTTTCATCAATTTTGTGTTGTAGATTTATGTTGGAAAACCCACAAAGGAGTTGACTAAGGCAAGCTCCCAAAGTGCAATTTTTCCCATTTTTCATGTCCCTAAATAGATAGGTGATAAGTGCATGTAATGAAAAGTCATTGCAAGTCATGATTAAGTTTCCCTAAAAGGTACAAATATATAATACATCATGACAAGAGTGCCCCCCAAACACTAGTGCCCCTTTTACGAAGAATAGCGCACAAGACCTCCAAACTTTCTTAGAAACTAACTACTCCAGTCTTTTACCTCCAAAATTTCTTAGAAACTAACTACTCCACCCTTTTCTACTCATGTTGGCTTCTATTATATAATTTTGTTAGGGTTTCCATTTCTAGTGTATTCCTTGCATTTTCACTATGTTGTTTACTCAATTTCCCTCTATTTGTGTAGTTTCTATATAGCTAATTGTTAGACCTAAAACCCAAGGGATTTATAGAATCTTGTTTCCATCTACTTGGAATTTAACACAAAACTACTAGTGACTCTTTTGAGCAAGATAGATTTCAAAACCTCCAAAATTTTCTACATGTGCCCCCAAATCATCTTCACAAAATTTCAACCTACCAAGTGTGCAAGTCCCTTAAAGCTACAATTACATAGGAATTACAAGTTTAAAGCTACATAAATTATTGAGTACATATTACTTATAACATGTTTCCTTTCTGAAAAATTCATTTGTGATGAGCATTGTAACTAATATTCAAATAAACAACGATTTTTTTAAAGAATACATTTTTATTCAATAATGTCACATGCATTGCATTATCTAAAGATAAATAATAATCAATCAATTCATTCATTAACCTAGACAAAAATATCAAAGATCAATTTCCTCTTTTATCCAAATGGTTGTTAGTTGCCTTATCTTAAGATAATTAAATAATAATTAATCAATTGATTGATTAAGCTAGACAAAAACATCAAATATAGATGTACGTCTAAGCATAACAACTCTAAGACTAAAATACATATAAAAATATTTCATACCTAAAATTTTGGAAAGAAATTATTGTTATTAACAACACTAATTATTTGAAAATTTAAATTGTATTGAAAATCATTCTCCTAATGGGGTTGGGGCCCTAGCTCGGTTGGCTAAATCTTTCATGTTACAGGAGGTTGGTCACAAGGTCTAGTCTCCCCCACCCCCATGGTACCGGAGAGCGTGTCGCGCCAGTGCCAGGGGAAGTTTACTAGGTACACCAAAGTTAAGTGATTTACAACATCTTGAAATAATGTAAGTCAAATTCCTGATTCAGTCTAAAAAAAAAAAAAATCTGATTAATTCAAACAATTGGAAATAATTCTCAATATTTATACTTAACATTGTTGCATGTATGTGCATGCGACTGCTAGTCAAACTCTATTTGCACTCAAACCCTAACACTAACTTAATTGAACCTCAATAACACTTACTATAGTTAAAATCTAATTAAAAAATAACACTTTTTAACCCTAGTCATAACCCTAGTTGAATCCTATTTGTAACCCTAATTCAACCTTAAGTAAACCCTAATTGCAGTGAAACCCTAATACTAACTCTAATTCAACCTTAATAATTAAACCATAATTGCATGCTAGTCCTAATTTGAACCCTAATTGAATCATAAACTTAACCTTTATTGTAACTCTATTTGAACTTCAACTATAACCCTAACCTCGAGCTTTATTATAGAACACTAACCCAAACCCTAACTGCAGTCATAAACTTAAGTGAACACTAACCCTAATTGAACAATAACTTTCACCCTAATTTAATCTTAACCCTAATTTAACTATAATAGTAACCCTAATCCAAATTGTACCCTGACCCTAACCCTAATAGTAACTCTAATTGAACCCTATACTTGACCCTAACTATAATCATAATTGAACTCTAACCCTAATTGAATCATAAACATAATTAAATTGTAACCCTATTTGGACCATGATCTTAAACCTAAACCTCTATTGAATTGTGTAACTATAATAAGCGTAATTAAATCTTATGTAAAACCCTAATTTAACTACATGTATTCAAATCTTTGTGAGCTTTTATTTTATTTAGTATTTCTTATTGATTTATATTTTAAATCTTTGGTTTTTCTTTTTGATTGATTTATCTTTGTGATCAAATCTCTGATTTATCTTGAATCTTTGCGATCATTTTTTATTTATCTTTTATCTTTGATTTATTTATTTCATCTTTTAATTTATTTATGGTAAAGATTCTCAAATCTTTGTGATTTATCTTTGATTTCTCTTTGTGATTAAATCTCTTTGATCTTTGGGGTTGGGGCCCTAGCTCGGTTGGCTAAATATTTCCTGTTGTAGGAGGTTGGTCATGAGGTTGATTTCTTTTTGTGATCAAATCTCTTTGATTTTAATTTTTGTTTCAACAAATCTCTTTGATTTGAATTTTTTTTTCATCAAATCTCTTTGTTTTGATTATTTTTTCATCAAATCTCTTTGTTTTGATTATTTTTTCATGAAATTTGTTTGATTTTGATTTTTTTTCATCAAATCTCTTTGTTTTGATTTTTCTGTTCTATTAGATTTCTTTGATTTTGATTTTTTTGTTTCATCAAATCTTTTGATTTTAATTTTTTTGTTTGATCAAATCTCTTTAATTTTGATTTTTTTGTTAGTTCAAATATCTTTCATTTTGATATTTTTATTTCATCAAAATCCCTTTGATTTTGTATGATCATTAAATTGTTTCATGTTTAAATGGAATAATATAACAATAAATCTTTTTTTAGTAATAAAAATAACAATAAAAATCATACACAAATTAATTTTATATATTTTTCTTGTATTTCAATGATTTGATATAATATTTTCCTTATGCTTACTCAATGAAACAATATACAACACAAATTTAACAACAAAATAAAATCATACATTAATAATAAAATCAAAATTAACTATTAATAATAGAAGACTAGAAGGTGGAGGAGGGAGAATGAAATTAGGAAGCATAACTATACACTCTTTTTGTTCAATTTTCTTAATTTAACGAATATAACTAGACAAAATTTCAAAGTTTAATATTTACTTTATTAATTCAAAAGTTCATATTCACAGAGGGGATAAAAAGAACGATATCGTAAGCAAGGTTCAGAACTCTCAATATTTCCATAGATAATATTATAAAGTAACCATATTAAAAAAAATACTAAGACAACAATGAATATATATACGTATGTACAAATTTATTTATTTTTTTCCTTATTAAAACCACAGATCTTATTAAGATTAAATGTTTAATTCCAGCGTACATGCTAAAGAGAAAACTGCACAGAAAGTCTATAAATTACTTACAAACATTAATGGTCATTGGCCAGCAGTAGCTGGGATTTTTCTTCTCGATTTTTCTCTTTTCCAGAAAAAAAATCCTCCACTAAACTATCAAATGAATCCCAAGTGTAAGGATCCATATTCACATTTACAATCTCTTCAAATAAAAAATGTTTAAGCTGTACATTTCATAAACCAAATTGCATGCCTAAAAGAAGCCATTTCAATTCTCCATTGGTTCACACGGACTGGGCTGGCTGTTTCAAGATATATGCTCTGCAATGTTTATTTAAAAGTTAAAAAGTGGAAATTTTTAACAAATATACTATTACCAAACAAAAGGAAATGTACCTTTTACCCGCAAAGTTGGTGGGGATCAAGATTTCCTTGGCGCCTAGTGTCTGAGTAAGCTTATCCCTATTTTCCTAAGCAAAGCTGCATTGAATGAAATTTACATTTCTCTCAGCAGTAAGATAAGTGAATTTGAAGAGATTGCAGAAAGAAAGCAATTGAAGTGAAGGATCGGCTTCTCAAACCATTGCGGAAAGCAATCGATCAAATCGCTCTATCCTTCCCTATGCCAGATTTAATTGCAGCTAATGGGAATAAAGGGGAAGGTGGTCAGCATATATCATGAATTTGAAGTAATTGGCAGCCACTACCTGATTTGTAACATCCATCAAAGATAATCGCTGAGCCATAAATCATGTGAGGATAGCATAAATGTTCCACCATAATGAGACCGCACCACTCTTCCAATACCATCGGTTAACTTCTCAAGCATTACCTTGTCACATTTAAGATTTATACTGGCACCTGGACGTTAATTTAAATCGTAAGAGTTTTTATGTACACAGGTCATTTGCTTTCATTTAGGAATGCCTCTCAGCATAATTAGCATATATATATTTTTAATAATATATATATAAAAAACATCGAGAGATATCCTTCTCGAGGTGCCTATTTTTTAATCAAATTTTCACATAAAAGTTCATAGGTACCTAGATGTTAATTTATATAGTAAGAGTTTTCATGTACACCGGTCATTTGCTTTCATTTAAGAATGCCTCTCAGCGTAACTAGCATATATATATTTTTAATAATATATATAAAAAACACTAAGAGATATCCTTCTCAAGGTGCCTATTTTTTAATCAATTTATCACATAAAAGTTCATAGGCACCTTGAGAAGGATATCTCTTGGTGTTTTTTAATGTATATTATTAAAAATATATATATGCTAGTAGCATTCATACATGACATGGAAGACAAAATTATTAAGGTTAGGGTTACAATCAGATATATCCATTCCTTCACGGTTAGGATTAGAGATAGAAATATGATCAAGTTTAGGGTTAGGTATAGAGATAGAATTAGGTTTAGGGTTAGGGCTAGAGATAGAATTAGGATTTGGGTTGAGGTTAGTGTTAGGATATGGTTAGGAATAGAATTAGTGGTAGAATTAGGATTAGGGTTGGGTTTAACATTACGATTAAAGGAAGGGTTAAGATTGGGATTACAATCATGATTAGGGTTAGGGTTATGATTAACAATAGAATTAGGATAGGGGTAAGGTTAGGGATAGAGATAGAATTAGGGCTAGGGTTAGGGGTAGAGATAGAATTAGAATTAGGGTTAGGGTTGGGACTAGTGTTAGAATTAGAGATAGGGTTAGAGATAGGATTAGAATTAAGATTGGGGTTAGCATTAGGATTAATGGTTTGATTCTGTCCTGATTTGATTTTGGGGTTTGAATAAAGATTTCCATATATATATTTTCATATTTATATAAATTAATGAAAAGAGGAAATATCTTCCTATTGTACAAGAAATGAAAATATGTATTTTATCTTGCAAAGCAAATAATATGCTGTTATTAGGTTTTATCTTCTTTATAGAAGGTGCATGCAATATGTAAAAAAAGATAGGGTAATGTGTGTAACATGTTTGTTTGAGTTACTGCAATATTCTGAAAGTGCACATAGTGTAGAACAATGTTATCATCCCCTTTCTTACTGTTCAAAAAGAAATGCAAACATTACTCTGTTACACACTTTTACATCCTATGTCCAACATGAGAACTGTAAGCTATATGCAATCTGTGGGTGAACTTATAAATAAATTATTTTCAGAGTTTCTTGAACCTGTTTGAGAGGAAATAAACTAGTTTTGAATAATAAAGCTTAGGCATCTTATTTTGTAAGGTCTCCATGAGTGTAACATAGTTAAAAGGGTGTTTAATTGGTCAGTTTATAAAATTCGTACACTTGGAATTTTACACAAGCATGATGTTGACAAAAGATGTAACATATAATACTCTTCCAATCTCAAAAAGTACCCTGTTTTAAAGGAAAGCATTATTGCGCTTGTAACTGCATTCAGGCATCAGTGAACTTAGAGTGCAGATACTACTGGATGTAAATTAAAAAAAAAAGCTAAATCCAATCTCTATGTTGAGCATAGCAATGACTTATATCAAACCCTTTACATACCCCCTCATTTTAAATGAGTAGCTTGTTAGGCACAGTATCCTGCACAGTATTTAAATCTCTTGAAAACATCAACTTCTGCCTGGTCGTTCCTGTTCCAGCACGTATGAGTGCAAAGATCCCCTATCTCGTAACACTAGTAAAAGAAGCATTTCTAATAAATGATGGAAACTAGAATACTTTCCTTAGCGCCCAGTTCAGGGTGTGGCCCCTTGATGGGTGCCGCCATCCCAAACAATAGATCAACGCTTGCTTAAATCAATGTGTGGAGGTCGGGGTGGACAGAGTGGTATGAGAGGAGAATAGGGAGAGGCAGCCAAGGGGTAGACAGAGTGGTGTGAGAGGAGAAGAAAGAGGGGCAGCCAAGGAGTGGCGGCTTGGCTGGAAACATGGAGGTTGTATCTTTTCCACTTTACAGGTCCGTAACATCCTTATTTTTCTCTCTACAAATCTGCTTGAGTCTGATAGCTGCAGATAGCCTAACGGGGTTTGCACCCACTATGACCCATTTTCCCTGGAAACAATTTTCTCTACGAAATTCTTTCAAGACAAACATAAAATTTTAAGACAAAAATATGCATATAGTAGAAGAACGCATAATACTCAGCTCATGAATGACAAGGATAATAGAATGGCAAGTAAGAAGAACGCATAATAGTTAGCTTAAGAATGGCAAGGATTACCTGTGCAAAGATGTGGTGGCTTGTGAGACTCCTCTGATCAAAGAATGCCACTACAGAGTGCCCTTAACGTGCAAATGTTGGGCTTTACCAGCAACAGGGATGCTCGTTTTGTCACAATTCCAACATTATTACGCAGGTCTAGAAATGCTGAGAACCGTTATTGTGCATGTGCATGTTATACTTCTCAGAAACGTTATTATGCATGTGTTGTTGCTGCTCAGAAATGGGCGAATATATCTTATCAGACGTTACACATAATATCATAATATCGGACGCTTTAATATGGGGCGTTACTAAATATTTATTTTAGCATTGGCATGCCTTACACCATCGCCAGCACAACAAACAACCACCGCGAGCACAACAGACAAGACGGGAAGAAGAACGTCATTTTAAATGCCAAGAGTTTTTGTTGATGGAGGTTCTTCCCACCCTTATGTGACTGTAGAAAACCTCTCGGTGTAATAATTATGTGTAACTGCATGTAATTGCATGTTGATTGTAACAGTCATTGCAGTCTTATTTTTAGACAAGTTATTTTAGTTCAATTATGAATGCATCAACTATATTTAGAATTGGTATGCAGAGAGGTCATATGTAATGATTTATTCATATTTACATCACAGAAATATGAATGTGTTTGTGTGTAAAAGAATTGTGCTTCCTCTGTTTTCTGTGTTTTAGTGTTTGCTTGGGTTTGAAAATCTACACTTGGTATCAGAGCATTGTTTCGTGTTTTGCTGGGAGATATCGCTCAAGGATAATGCCATTCATATAAGCCGTGTTGGAAATTAAAAATCAGAGGTCAAATGCTGACTGTAGTAAAGGAGCCGCTGCCAAGAGGATAGTAAGAGTGTATACCAAAGCAGAGAGTTTCAAAAAATTCGCAGTTTTTTTTAATACATCATTAAACAAAGGAGTGTAGGTGCAGTTTGTAAAGAAGGAAGATCGCTGATTGTATTGAGGAAGCGATGGAGCAATAGGAGTTGGGGATCGCTGTGATCCAAATCGCCCCTGCGAAGAAAAATTGAAGTCTGCTGCTGCCAAGGAAGAAAACAGTTTGCAGAAAAAGGTAATTTTGAAATCTACAATTAAATCTTGTATTTACTCTTATCTTGATTAAAAAATCTATGACATTCTTGTAAAGACAAACCTATTCTTTAAATGCTACAAAATGTTAGAATAAACATATAATTTGCTGTAGGAAATATTAATTATTTCTGCCCTGTTTTACCTGTTTTGTTATGGCATTTTTTTAAACACAGAACCTATTTTTTAAATGCTACAAAAGACAGTCAGTTATTAAATTCTCGCTATTATTACTGTAATGCTGTTGACAATTGATGCATGGAGTCGCACAACTGCAAGTAGACTTGCAACTAACTTTGTCTGTCATGAACAAATGTGCATGATTATAATTAGATTTAGTCTTGGTTTGTTTATTAAGGTTCAGTTAACATACTCTTTTTTTACTTTTAAGTTGCCAGTCTTCTAGCGCAGCAAATAATGCATGCAGCATGACTGCATGTTTAGTATTTTTTTAGTTCTTCAAGCTATTTTTAGACACTACAATACAGTAAGTTTAGTATTTTTTTTTTAGTTCTTCAAGTTATAATGTAAGGCAGCGGCTATTCAGCCCCTAGAATGCATTTATGATATGGATGTCCGTTTCGGCAGCGACTATTCAGCCCCTAGAATGCACTTAAATGCACTTATGATATGGATGTTCGTTTATACATCATAACTGCAGTTTATCATCTTTAGCGACTTAACTCACCGATGCTCACTCCAGTTCACTGAAGCGTCGTTTCGAAGATAGAAAACTGCAGTTTCAAAACTATAACATGACTGGCGGAAATTTTTATCTGTTTTTTGGTTGTGTCTGTTGTATTCTCTTTTTTCAGCGCCAAGTTTGATAAAAGGACCATGCATCCTATAAGAAAGCGATTTGATCATTTTTTCTCAGCGCCAAGTTTGATTTTATCAGCGACTAGGATGCTAGTCTAGGTTGTGGAGTTTGGCTATAGGCGTTTCAACGGTTCACATGCCTTCTCTATGTTTCCATATTTACATAATATGGACAATTGAGTAAGTAATCATCACTTTTCTACCATAAATTTTGATAAGTAGGGGAAACATACCAGTAGCCGCCAGGGTTAACTTCGTGTATTCGTGTAGAGTGCAAAATAGGTCCGATTTCAATTTTATTTTTTTTGGCTTCTTCGTAAGTGAGTTAGGACCTTAAAAAGAAAAATTTGGCTTCTGGATATTTAGAATGTGCCTTGTGGAACCCATAAAGCGAAAGGTGCTCAAAAAGAGTGTTTTCAAACCTCCATCCCCTACATCTTTACCACTTCGCCAGTACCCGTTCATTAGACAACCAATAAAAACACACAAAAATTTAAGGTGTTTTCAATAGTTTTCAAAGTGTTTTTTTTTTTTGTCAACTACACATTCAGTAGTGAACATATATTGATGTAATTTGTAAATTTTTATTGACATAATTAAAACAATGTAATGACTAAAATATAAACGATTATTGGAAGGTCAGGTGAACAAGGGTACACGGTAATTGAATCATAGCTGGCAATTGGGGGTTTCCCCTAATCTGTCATGCTCCCAATAACCACAAGATTAACATGGTATAATCTCCATTTTAGTTATTGCAGTCTTAAAAAATTTCCATACGTGGCTGAGGTGCAAAATGAGGATGACTTAAGGAGTAGGAAATTTCTGAATAGGTAAGACGAAGATTTATTCCATTCCACTTGAGTCTAACTACACCTCTTACGATTTTTTTGTTATTCATGGTTGTCTTTTCTAGTCTAAGGTTTGTAGTAAGAATTTCTTTAATAAAAATTTTAATGTTTTTTAATAAAAAATATGTTAATTAGAGAGAAAATAATATTTATTTTAGGTGTGAAAAATAATAGTCTATAAATATTATAACTAGTTAATAAAATTTTGTAATTTTGATGGTTATAATGTTTTGTCTTGGTAATTATAAAATTAATGAAAAATGAAAGTTGTTTTAAATTTTAATATCAATTATTAAAAGAATTTCTTTCTCAAGTCAATTATGTATGAAATGCATATGAGATCTTTAATAAAATTGGACAATCTTATTATTAGTTATTTTTTAAGCATTTTAAAAAATATTTTAATGATGAAATTTGTATATTTATGCAAATTCTTATTTAATTTTGTGTTTATTTTGATAGAAATTTTAATATAATTATATATTGATAAAAGGATCAATTTTGTGTGAAGTTGGACTCTTTTGGTAGCCTTTGTCTTTTCCCATTTAGACTATATTCTCATGCATTTTATCTTATCCCATCTAGAGTTAAATATTTTGTTTACATGCAATTATTTTCCACATAGACTTTATTGTTTTGTTACCTAGATTGCAAGCAATATCAACCACTCCATTACCTTCCCTATAGACATGTTTGATCTTCACCTACTAAAAAAATTGAAGATCATATCTCCAATTCTCCATCAATTTTTGAATTTGTCATGGGGGATGATTGTTATTAGATGTAAAAGGTTAATAATCATTTGAGAATCACCTTCAACCTCAATAGACTAGTATCCCACCCTCTTAAGTCTCTTAACCTCTCACCACACCATCATGGCTTTAACTTCATTATTGGATTTGTATCCAATAGGTTTAGCATGATCTTCAATTGAATCTCCTTTCTCGTCCCTTATTACTTCACTAGCCACAAATTCTCAAGGGTTGCCCTTAGAGTACCTATCAAAGCTAAGCTTCACCCATCCATTTTTTAGGGGGTTCCATTTAACCTCCCTTCTAGTCATGATTTTACTCCAATTGATTTTGGTTAGAGTTTGAGTGATCTCCCAATTTTGTTTCACTCTCAATTATGCATAAGTAGGCATTTTTTAGAAACCAAAAAGATTGGGCATTAATATTATCTTGTAAGTTATGTTCAATAATTTGAAAGATGATACTATTGTTTGTAACCTAATCTTTGAACACCCAATTGTTTCTCTCTTTCCATAGCTTCCAAGTAACAAAAAGAGGAATTTGTTTCCATATTTAAGAGATGACAAGATGATTGTAGGGGAACCATAATTCAAGGATTTAACAAAATCCCTTTGATACAAAGGGAAGGTCAATGGATTAATAGGAAAGGATTGGGAGGATGTGTGTGTACTATCCATAGTATTTGAAGCAAATTTAGAGTTAATAGCTAGTACAATGTTTAATCCAAATGGCTTATCGATTAGCACTTTGTTAGAATCATATGAGCTAACTATGTTAATTTTTTATCCTAAAACACATTTTAACAATGAATCTTAAATCGTAATTTAATAAGACGAATACAAATTAAATGAGCATACAAACCTAAAATTTGAAAATCATATAGATTTCAAAATTTTAAAATAGTGAAAGTATAAACTATAAATTTTGAAATCATATGGAGATATACAATTAGAGGGGATCACCAAAAATGTAAGCAAAAAAAGAAAAATTCCCTAAGTCTAATTTTGACTAATCCAATATGGTGTACACACATAAGCATAATAACCTAGATTAATAATTGACAATCATAGGAGTCATACCTAAACAATTGATTCTATTTTTTAAAATTAAATGTGATAATAGGGACACTTAGCTCTAGGCTTGATGGGTGAAAAAAAAATATTGTGTCCCAATTTTTATCCTTATTAAGCCACAAAAAAATAATATTTTAAGTATTCAACACATTCTATCAATTATAGTCTAAACAAAATATCAAGAATTTAAAGATGATCTACAAGCTTGTGATTTGTGTCATTTTCTCTATAAATTTAATTGATCTACGACTATGTACATGCAAAATATTATCTCTAGGTACTTTTGTTTGAACCCACATGCATGTAGTTAACTATTTTGAACTAGAAAATATGATATATGAATAGGAGAAGAATTGCAAACATAAATTCAATTGAAGCACCTTAGATTGAAATATATTTGATCAAATATTTATTAGATCAAAATAATATTTGGCTGAACCCTTATTCTCTTTAATATCTTAAATGAAAGCATAATGCTATGTGCTTTCACCTTGATGAATAAGAATGAAGCTAATGTGGCAATTGAACCTAATATTATCAAGATTATAATTGTATCTATATTTCATCTTAAATTCTATATTTCAAATTTGTGTATCCTTTTAGTTCAATTTTACAAATCTACCTAACATGAGAGACAATATGCTAGGCTGATAATTGAATGCAATTGAATGAATTTGAATATTATTTCATAGAAATAATTCATCTAAATGTTTTTTTCTTGATATAAGTGGATAATGAAATGGGTGAGATTATGCTAAATTTAAATCTGAATTTAAGAAATTTTGGGATCATATATAAGTGGATAATGAAATGGGTGAGTGTTCCTAATTTTTGGGTTAGGACTAGAATGCACCTAGGGCGTCTTTGTCCCCTAGGGGTCTCAGGACCCTAATTTTGAGACATCTTAATTGGGCTCTTTTTGGTGCCTTTCCCCCAAGTTTTTAGGACTTGGGATAAAACACCACCTAGGGCGTCTTAGTCCTTCTTGGGCTATTTTTAGGATTTAATTTCAAATTCTAGTAGGATTCTAATTTTTGCTGAAATCACATATTTTTAGAAAATATAATGATTTAAGCCTTGAAAAGTTCCATTTAAAGGATTCCAATCGAAGAGGGTTTTATCAAACCACCTTAGACCAAGCCCCCTTGGATAGAACCCCACTAGTTTTAAACCATACCTATAACAGAGTCTCCTTTACACCTATCAAAATGCTGATAAAAAACCACTTTTGATTTACCATTTGGGGGATCAAATGAATTCATTTAAAATTTATTTTGTGTAAGTATGTATTCCTTAATATAAGCTTTCAAAAAATTATAATTTTAATTAAATTAAAATTAATTATTATATTTATTTTTTATTTCTTATGAATAAAGATTTTTCACCGAAAATCAAGCTCTTTGTTCTACACGTGGAAAAATAGAAGATTATTAAAAAAAACATTGAAAAATATGAGTGCACCAGATATTGAAGTCCTTGACCCAACAAAAAAAATTAAATTAAATTTTGATACATAGAAAAAAAATTACGCGCTATACGATTGTGCTATGTCTGAATTGTAATTGGTTTGACTTCAAAACTTGATTAAAGAAAAAATATTCAATAAAAAACTATCTAACCAAGTGGAAGCACTAGATATCAGAGTTAAAAATCTAAATTTGAAATAATTAAGATTTTATCCTTCATGAAAAAAAAGTTATACGTTATGCGGTGAGCGTCACTTTTTAAAAAATTTGTTTTCTAAAAAAAATAGTTTTAGAGGGAGATGGAAAAAAAAGTGCAATCTAATTCCAAAAATTTTGAAAAAAATATATTTAGAATCTACAGACAAAATTTTATGAAACTCTATTTTGCATCATCTTCAAATTCTTCGTGGTTTAGCTGCTATAGGTGCCCGAAAGTGAAGATTTAGTTTAAAAAAATTATTTTAGTGTCTAGTTTGGCCAAAAATTGTAAACCACTATTGTAAATTATTTTAGTGTCCAGTTTGGCCAAAAATTATTTCAGGATATTAAGCATAAGTAAATATAAATACAAGATTCCTTCTCTCATTTTCTCCTAACAAGTAATCCAAGCATCCAATCATTCAAGTATTCTAGCATTCAAGAGTGGGTATGTGCAAGATCATCATGGAAAACATAGGCCCTTAAGTGGTGAAAAATTTAGAAAAATCAGAGTTAAGCAACTTGACGTAAAAATTTGAATAAGTTATCTATATTATTTCAAAAATATGTAATAATAGAATCTGTAGCAAATTGAATGTAATTTATAAACTACTAGGTTTTTTTTTTTTAAACTATTGGGTGAAAATTTGAAATTTCAATGCAGCGGCATTTAAATTTCAAGAAAAAAATAAGTAGGTGTCTGTCTAACCACCCTAACCACAATAAAATGATAATAAGTTTTTATAATATTTTATATATAAGTAGAGGACTCATGTCCTGATGTGATGCATATTTTTTTGTAATTTTTTTCTAAGTATATAATTAATTATGAATTTTTTATTACAACTTTTAAAAAATATAAAAACTCGTATGTCTGACCACCTTATTATGTGTCTTGTTGTGCTAACATTTGTGATTTAGGTTTTTATTCAAGTAAACAATTCATGATCATTCCTTTGGTTCAAGATTTATATCCATTGTAGTCATTACACACAAGTTTGCAGACTTTGCAACAAGGGTTTGGTGAGTTGTAGCATTGCATATTGTTCATTCACCATTTCCTTCAATATTCTATTTTATTTCAAGGTTTAATTACCAACAAGGGGTTTGACCAAGGAAAACCCCAATTCACTGACAAACAAAAAAAAAATCCCTGATTGCAAATCTAGGTTGTGTTGAACAGTTTAGATAACTGAGAGGGGGGTGAATCAATTATTATAAAACAATTTTCTTGACTTTAATTAATTTGGAGCAATCTTAAATCAATCAAATAATAATTAAATCAAATACAAACATGAAAGCACAAAACAACACCATGCACAATGCACACTAGAATTTATGTGGAAACCCAAGAAGGGAAAAACCACGAAGAATGCTAATTCTTAATTATAGAACACTTGTTAAGGTGATTTTTACAAGGGTTCACTACCAAAATGATCACTGCAGGTAACGCTCACTACCGGTGGGCTCACTACCCAATTACAAAGACAACTAATTACAAAATAGTCTCACTGAAAAAAATGAATAGATGAAGTTGCATCTAATTATGCATGAAGTCAGTTCCGGTTAATAGCATAATATCTATTTGTAGCAAATTTGGTCAAGAATCTTCTACCCACCTTCCTTGCACAACCTCGACAATACAAATTACTTCTTCCTAACACTTTCCTTTTGCTTCCTTCAATATTCAGACTCTTTTATCTATTCACACACATCATACTTCATCCACACTTCCCATTCAGAACCAAGGAGATTTTCAATATATATGTGTATGTATCTATAGAACAAAATAAGTTGGCCAAAAACAATTCCATACCATGCTTCCAAAAACTCCTAAGTTGGCTTGAAAAACAACCTTGAAATATTCAATATGGCTTGGCATGCTAACACCGGATCCAAAGGATAGACCTCGCAAATAAAGATCTCCTTACCACATTACCATGGGACCCATAAACAGGTCATAGCATAATTACCAAAAGTTAGAAAACTTTGAATCACATGAAATATATTCCAGAGCCAATGGGAATGCCACAACCAGGAAAAAATATTGATTCTCATCAATTTTAGTACCAACTGGAGAAACACAATTAGACATACCAAAACTTGTAACATGCTACATGAATGTCCAAATAGCAAGGATACCTGGAGTAAGCTTTGAGCACAACAACCAACATCAAAAGATTAGTCTTCATTATTCTACATTAATTGACTTACACATAAGCCCCAAAAGAAGTATTGCCATATCTAGATCAAGGATAAGATCCATACTATGCAGCATCATAGCACTTGATAGGGTAGATCATTTTTGTATATCATCTAGAGCACAACCTTTTAGATCCCAAGTTTTGACATCAATGAAAATAATGCTAAATCATCTCAGCAACTTCTCAACAATCTCCCCCTTTGGCATTGATGGCAAAACAACAAAAACTCCAAGCACTCCCCCTTTGTCAAGAAAATCAATTCCTCTTTTTGTTTATATTTTTTTCTTCATTTTCTCCCCCTTTTTTCCATCAAAATCAAAGGGCCAAATAAGAATTTTTGGGAGATCAAGTAAAAATAACACTTTTCACATGAAAAAAAAATTTGTACCTTTCTCTCACAATTGGAAGAATCCTCTTCCAAGCTTGTACTACAAAAATCATTATGGCACACAAACTATATAGTAGAGTCAACAACATAACTGTAGATGACCATTTCGGAGACAAGCACTATCGTTCATAATCCTCTGCATCAGAAAGTACATCTTGGAGAGATGATCCAACCGGACCTCAACAATTTCTTTGACCAACAAGAAAGTTCTAACCACCTCTTCCCTTTGTCTCTAAATAGAAAATAACTCAACTTGCAACTCTCCAACTCTTATTCTTTGTTTTCCATCTTTATCTTTGAATAAGTCAAAACACTTTCCAATATCATTCATTTCAAATTCAATGGCTTCAATTTTGCTTCTAAAATTATCAACAGCTGCAGGCCACCAGAGAAAATACCTATAGATGTTAGACATCTCCTTAATGCATTCTATTGTCTCACCAATGTATTTTGATCATTTTTGTTTGGCTTTGACACACCTTCTTTCAATCATAGCTTGGATCTTATGACCTTCAGATTCTTCCCACAACTAGATCATCTGATAATGAGTCAGAAACATCTAAAACAATAATATCCTTTTTGAGAAGATAATCAACAAAAGGATCTTCAATTCTAGGCCTACTGTTTGGAGAGAAGGAATACCACATTTCACCAATCTTTTTCATATCACCTTCATCCAACACTGAATGAATTTAATCTGGATAGAAAGAGTCAGATCCGAGTAGAGACTCTTCTTCCTTCTCCTTCTCTTCTGAAATAGTGAAGGCATATTTTGTGTTAACTTTCCTCCTTTTAGGTTTTGGAGAGGAACCGCCAATGACAACCTCTAAATCCTTCTTACCAAAGGAAGAACCCTCCTCAAACTAACTGATAGGCACAACACTAGACACTATCACACTTGAGCATAGATACATCTACAAGGATGAGAAATAAACTTTGCATGCACTTACTTTATCTTCCATACATTTCAAATATCTATAAACTTGCTTTCTGACATGGATGTCGGTCTTCCACTTAACATTCTCCTTTGATGGTAGCAAACTCAGAAGGTAAAATACTAAACATGTGAGCAGAGATCCAAACCAAAAGGGATAACTCTCAACCAAAGACATTTTGACATTCTTAATTAGGTTTTCCATTATCAGGCTACACAAGTCAAACTATTTATTTTCCTTCACCATCTTATGTGCAAGATACACAGCAATAGCCGAAGTAGAACCTTCACAATTTCATAAATAGATTTTGTATGTGATATCGTAGGAAACATACCTTATTGTTGGATTGGCAATGGTATTTATCAGTAGAGCTTAGTGGTCTTTATTGATACCATTAAGTTCCTCCACATCTTTGTATTTCATTGTTTTCTTCCTAGGGAGGTCACCAACACTGCACAAACCAATAATAGTTTCAATGGATTCCTTAGTGATCAGATAGGGTTTATCCAACATGATCCTTCCATCCTTAAATCAACTCAATAGGAACAAGATAGACTATTTGTCAGTAATCTAGGGAAATTCTCCCCATAAATCCATACCCAGGGCACTTACATTCTGTGATTCATCAATCTTCAGCCTTAGTTCCATTTCCTTCATCTTCTAATGATCAAATTCATCCAACTCTACTCCCTTCAGCCTTAGTGCAATACCACCATTGGATTTACTGTCAACCAACATGGATTCCATCGTCACGATTAGCTTCTTTAATTCTTTTATTGTTCAGTGAAACATCTTCTCCTTCTTTGCAAACTGTGAGGAATTATTTGAAACTCCACCTTTTATCCTTAATTGCTCATGATGATTTCACCACCAAAGATGCACATTGATGATGCCAGCAATTGTACTTCACATTTCAATTAGTTGGATTAAGCTTCATCATACATCACCAACCAGATCAAACTTAGTTGTGTTGAAAACACATCAATATTACTTTAGAGAGGGGGAACCAACAGGATATGTATTACAAAACTCCCCCTAAGCCAAGGTAGTTTGGCTCAGATTCTGATAGGGGAATGTACCAAGATTCGATGCCATGGAAGAGTTTTCCACAATTGTTTCCTTTTTCTTCCAAAGCATGACCTTCTTATTCTTAGATTCATATAATTCTGCAACCTTCTTTTTTATTTTCAAGCTTTTATGGAGAAACATATATGAATGTGTTAGCATAATGTTCGGGTTGACTACATTTGTAACATATTTTTCCTGACTTGAATGAGTGAACTCAAGATTTGCACTGATTAGCTTTGTAACCATAACCATGGAATAGATAGCAATAACCATGATTAATTCCATTATTTCTAGCTGGATTAGATAATTCACTTCTGCAATGAATTGCTTTGTGACCAAACTTGTGACACTTAAATCATTGAGTACTCAGTTCCTTCTTCCTTCTACACTCTATAGCCTTATGTCCAAAAACAATTCATAGAAAACAATAGCCATTAAATGATAAGTACCTTTGAGAATTTGGTTGCCTAACTAGAGGTCTTTTTGTAGGTGTTCTAAAGTTTTGGACCTTTCTTGTTACAACTGATCTCACTTCAACTTCAACTACTTTGTCCTTACCCTTAATGTTCTGATTTGAGCTTTCACCTTCAAGATGCCAAGTCCTCCATTATCCTTATGACATTTTTTTAGGGACAAGATCTAAACCAAAATTATGCTACTTTCACATACTCTTGCTTCTGATTTCTACCTTCTTAACTCTTGATCTAACTTCTCATTTTCTTCTAATTTTTGTTTGATATTTTCTTCAATCTTCTTACATTCATCCATTTTCTATTTGATGGTATCTTTTATATTTTCTTCATTCTTCTTGCATTCATCCAACTGTAGCTTTAAATCCACAATACATTCCTTTGAATCCTTTAATTCTTGGTTGACCTCTTTGTTTCTTTCTTTGAATTTTTGAATTTTCTCCCTTAGCTTTGTGATACAAACATTTTCCTCCTTGAGGTTTTCTTTCAATTCTAAATTTTTTAGATTCTATTATTTCCATATCATCTAACATTATCTTTAGTTCTTCCTCAAAGTAATAATATCCTACCATCTCTTCAAACTACCAAGATCTCCCTCAAGCAGTTAAGCTCTATCTACAAGGGACCAAGCTCTGATACCAAATTTTGAACAGTCTGGATAACTGAGAAGGGGGTGAATTAGTTATCATAAAACAATTTTCTTGACTTTAATTAATCTGGAGCAATCTTAAATCAATCAGATAATAATTAAAGCAGATATGAACATGAAAGCACAAAACAACACCATGCATAATGAACACCAGAATTTATGTGGAAACTATGAATGGCGATCCTAGACCTATACAAACATAAACAAAAAACACGATATTAGTCCATATGCAAGTTAGAAACATCATTCCCCATGAAATTCATTTGAAACATAAAAATAAGCAATAATATGAAGAACACGATGAAAAAACTATTAAATCCTATTTAAATGATCAAACTCTTAATCCCATGGGGGAATTGGTACCATTTTGATGTGGAAAATGGCCATTTCCCAATTCCTTGCAAGCTTGAATGGTGATTGATGAAGATTTGATGCTCCTTGGTGAAATTCCTACATAACCTAGCTATAAAACTTGATGAAAACTAAGAAAATGGATGGACAATGGATGAGCAAATTCAAAATCTCAAGATAATGACTTGACATAAAGTTGTGGATCCAAAATTAGAAGAAGATCTTTCTATTTATAGAAGACAAAGATGGAAGAAAAATACAAAGGGATGAATGTGGGATAAAAGACCAACTAACAACAATAAGCCACTTTGTCAACATGTGAGTGGACAAAGGTGGAGCACATTTTGGTCATTGTGCACATAAATGATATTTGGTAGAAATAAAAATTTGATGAAATGACAAGTTGGAGGGAAAGAAGTGAATTAAATGTCACTTGGTTCAAGGCAAAAGGACATGTAAGAAACTTAAATGCCTTGTTGGACATACAAACCCTTTTGGAGGGATTTTTCAAACTTGGAGAATATTCTTTTTTTGATGCCTTTTTTAATGAAATAGAGATTTATTAAATCAAATAAATTAATTTATTGTGCAAGTTACAAAATCTGAAGGATTTGAGGTATTAAGATTAAGACTAATCAAGATTTGATTAATTTAAAAGGAGATTAGCTAATGTGACAATTTGATTTAGATTTTGGATTGATTTAAATCAAAGTTGAGTGGAATATGAGTTTAGACTTAATTAAATAAATTTTAATGTATTTAATTAAAAAGAATGGTATTAGATTTAAATCAAATAAATATTGATTTATTTAATTTAAAGGAGATGACTTTAGAGATTAATTAAATAAAATGAATTATTTAATTAAAAGAGGGACTATAGGATTAATTAAATAAAATAATTTATTTAATTAAGAGAAAATGATGACTTAATCAGATAAATTTGATTTATTTAATTAAGAGATGAAATGTGATGAATTTAATCAAATACAAATTATTTGATTTAATGGTTAGGAAAGGAGATGATTTAGTATGAAGTGGTGTTAGTAAAATCAAGATCAAGTGTATAGGACCGATCGGTACATTTTTTGTGTCTACATTTTTTCCCTCTTTGAAGCAATGTACCCATTGCATTGGTTCAAAGAATAAACTGCCAAGATCAAAATTCAAAAAAAAAAAAAAATTAAATGTCCCATTGTTGCCCCGGCGAGAAGAAACACACTAATATACTGTCCCCTCGAGTGATCGGACAAAAATTTTGATTTTTGGGTGGTCTCGTGACAAAGAGGTTCAAGATGGATGTATGGATGGTTATGATGATGATGCAAATGAGATCGTTTTAAGATTTTTAGAATAACCAATCTATATTATTCTAAACAACTTAAAATGATGATGCATTGTATTTGAGATGGATGATGTGATGATGCCTATATGATTATGCAATGGATGCTTTATGCAAATGTATTGTTTATGAGATGCTTAGACTAACAGATCTATATTATGTGATGATGAAAATGGTAAAAGCAAGAAGTTGGGTACACGAAGAGGGGAAGTTTCAGCCAAAAAAAAAAAAATCTCATAGAAAATGCGTACGCATTATTAAAAAAAATGTGTATGCATTATGCTTCGGGTACTCGAGCCTAAAAAAATGTGTATGCACTAAAAAATGCATACGCCTTATAACATGTACACATTTTATAATGCATACAAGTCATTTATTTTAAAAAATAAATACCTTTTAGAAATGCATACGCGTTTTAAAACGCATACATGTTTTGTAACTCAAAATGTATACGCATTTGTAAAAAGTATTTATTTTTTTAAATAATCAAGAAAATAAAGAACACATATGTGTTTTGTAACACGTATGCATTTTTAAAATTTTGAATTTCCAACCCACATGCTACCTCAGTTTTATGCTTGGGAAAGGCTTGGCAACCCACCCCTTAGCCTTGGACCTGCAACTAAAAAACTAAGGCAGATTGAAGAAGAATGTCCAACTTTGGCAATATGGTTGATGGACTTTTTTTTTAATCAATCTATTAAATTAAAACCCATTAGAGAACATGATGTCTACTTTCCAAATATATACTTTGGAGTAAGATTGGATTATTTTTGCTATTTTTTAATTAATTTATAAGCAAACTAGCCTTTAAACTTGAAATATCAGGCTTTTTTATTTTTTAATATTTTTTTTTATTAAGTTTCTTGTAAAAAAAATTATATAGCATCAAACTTCAGACAATTCTCTACACAATGAATTGTGTTGTTTGTACACGTTGATTTTTAAAAACAATAATTAAGGCCAATAAAAATTCAATAAAAAAAATATTCAACAAAAAATTACAAAAAAAAATCCACATCAATCTTCATGTTGTTAGCTCTCTTTTCCCAAAAGTAATTATCAAAATATTTTTATTTGGGTCAAAAAGTGGGGTATGTGCAGGATCATCATGGAAAAAACAGGCCCTTAAGTGGCGAAAAATTCAAATAAATCAGAGTTAGGCAATTTGACATAAAAATTTGAATAGATTATCTATATTATTTCAAAAATATGTAAGAATATAATTTGTAGAAAATTGAATGTAGATTCTAAATTACTAGATTTTTTTATTTTTTAAAATCTATTTGGTGAAAATTTGAAATTTCAATGCAGTAGTACTTAAATTTCAGGGAAAAAATAAGAAGTGGGTGTCTGTCTGACCACCCTAACCACAATAAAATGATAAATTTTTTTATAAGATTTTAGATATAAGTAGAAGACTCATGTTCCGATGTGATGCATATTTTTTTGTAATTTTTACAAGTAAATAATTAATTATGAATTTTATTACAAATTTTAAAAAAAAATATAAAAAAATCGTATGTCTAAACACCTTAACATGGTCAAAACTTCATGAAATTGAATCTTTCTATTTTTAATCCTCTAGTATGCGAAACATAGAATGTGATGCATGTTTTGGATTCAAAAAATGTGATACCGCTTGAAAGTTATAGATGTTTTTCAATCAACCTATCAATCAAGACTTTAGTCATCATTCAAATAGAAAATGAATAATAGTTATTTATTCAATTCAAAGTAAAGCATAATTTATATTGGTGGAAAGTCGAGAATCTCCTCTAAAAACCTTTCATTTCCCATCACCTTTGGGTAAAAAAGTCATCAGCCACATACCTTACACATACCCATCATATCGCCATTTTTTGACCCATCATGATCCTACACATACCCAGTGGTTTCTTTACACATGCTTAGTATGGTAAAAAATAGGGACTTTTAAAAAGTGGTTTTTATAGATCCCTATCAAAATTTAATTTTTACAATCTAGGTATTTGAATAATTTACATATTTGGAAACTAGATTCAAAATGCTAAATTTTATATTACTGACTTTTTTTAAGATTCCTTATGTAAGTGCCTCAAATCTTCAGTCCAAGTGTGATAAATTCTGAAAAACAACAAAAGCACTTCCACTTTTTGAGCTTTTTGTGTACCCAACTTCTTGCTTTTACCCAAAATGCATGTGAGATGATCAGTGTTTCTTATATGATATGACATGATATGCAGTATGTTGATCATTTGTGGATGTAGGATGGATGGATTGGTGATGATGATTAACTATCATGGAACCATGTTAGCGTGGAGAGAAGAAAGAAGAAATGAGATGAAGACAAGAGGATCCAACAAGTCCATGATTTGCGAGACTTTATTAGAGATGATGGTAAATGATGATGCTTATTAGGAATTGGGACTTTTAAAAGGGCTACTTACCTTATGTTTTATAACACACATGCATGATGCATCAAGGTATAAAGAACCAGGATGGCATTGCACCTAGTGTGATGGACTTTGACTCAACAATCAGATAGTACTAATGTTCACATCTGACATATAGAACCTTATCCAAAATGCAGTTTAGATATTCCAAACATCTCAGACCAAAACATAGGAAGGAAAGTAGGGAAAACTTTAGTGGCAAATCTTCACCAATTGGAGAATAATTGAAATCACTCGACCTCCAGAAATGGTGAATAGTACAAGCTAAAAAGGATGCAGAATCACCAAGTTTTTACAAAAAAATAATTTTATCTCGATTAATTCTCCTATGCATTATTCTTTAAACAATGCATCATTGGAATTGTTTCGCCAGAAGTTTATACTCTAATTACAAATATTAATTATATTCGCTAGTAATATTATATTCCTACCATTAATTTTGG
This sequence comes from Sequoia sempervirens, assembly GCA_007258455.2. Taxonomy (NCBI): domain Eukaryota; kingdom Viridiplantae; phylum Streptophyta; class Pinopsida; order Cupressales; family Cupressaceae; genus Sequoia; species Sequoia sempervirens. Next base: position 112,297,154 of record VDFB02000015.1, read on the forward strand.
GGCAATATCGCCACTAATAATAAATTGCCATTTCATTTTAGTGATATTTTAGCCTTGAATAGGGCTTTAATTTATTGCCATCGATTAGCTTTTTAATCAGATGGTTGTAGGTTGCTTCTGTGAGTTTATATGCACATGCATTTTAAAAGGCTTGTTGACACCCGTTTGAAATTTGTTTTGGGCCACAAGATTAGATTTAATCGTGTGGCCCAAAACAAATATTGGGCCTCAACAAGCCTTTTAAAAGGCACATGCATATAAACTCACGAAATCAACTTGCATCCATCCAATTAAAAAGCTAATCGATGGTCATAATTCACTTTTCATATAGTCTTTTTTTTTAAGTGAGAATTTTAAAAAATGCTTAATCCATCCAATTAAAAAGCTAATCGATGGTCATAATTCACTTTTCATATAGTCTTTTTTTTTAAGTGAGAATTTTAAAAAATGCTTAATCTGTGTGCTCCAATGCATTTTCAATAGTGAATTTATGCTTGGTGGCGAGGG
>VDFB02000015.1:112297760-112321753 GCA_007258455.2 Sequoia sempervirens
AATCTTATTATTAGTTATTTTTTAAGCATTTTAAAAAATATTTTAATGATGAAATTTGTATATTTATGCAAATTCTTATTTAATTTTGTGTTTATTTTGATAGAAATTTTAATATAATTATATATTGATAAAAGGATCAATTTTGTGTGAAGTTGGACTCTTTTGGTAGCCTTTGTCTTTCCCCATTTAGACTACATTCTCATGCATTTTATCTCATCCCATCTAGAGTTAAATACTTTGTTTACATGCAATTATTTTCCACATAGACTTTATTGTTTTGTTACCTAGATTGCAAGCAATATCAACCACTCCATTACCTTCCCTATAGATATGTTTGATCTTCACCTACTAAAAAAATTGAAGATCATATCTCCAATTCTCCATCAATTTTTGAATTTGTCATGGGGGATGATTGTTATTAGATGTAAAAGGTTAATAATCATTTGAGAATCACCTTCAACCTCAATAGACTAGTATCCCACCCTCTTAAGTCTCTTAACCTCTCACCACACCATCATGGCTTTAACTTCATTATTGGATTTGTATCCAATAGGTTTAGCATGATCTTCAATTGAATCTCCTTTCTCGTCCCTTATTACTTCACTAGCCACAAATTCTCAAGGGTTGCCCTTAGAGTACCTATCAAAGCTAAGCTTCACCCATCCATTTTTTAGGGGGTTCCATTTAACCTCCCTTCTAGTCATGATTTTACTCCAATTGATTTTGGTTAGAGTTTGAGTGATCTCCCAATTTTGTTTCACTCTCAATTATGCATAAGTAGGCATTTTTTAGAAACCAAAAAGATTGGGCATTAATATTATCTTGTAAGTTATGTTCAATAATTTGAAAGATGATACTATTGTTTGTAACCTAATCTTTGAACACCCAATTGTTTCTCTCTTTCCATAGCTTCCAAGTAACAAAAAGAGGAATTTGTTTCCATATTTAAGAGATGACAAGATGATTGTAGGGGAACCATAATTCAAGGATTTAACAAAATCCCTTTGATACAAAGGGAAGGTCAATGGATTAATAGGAAAGGATTGGGAGGATGTGTGTGTACTATCCATAGTATTTGAAGCAAATTTAGAGTTAATAGCTAGTACAATGTTTAATCCAAATGGCTTATCGATTAGCACTTTGTTAGAATCATATGAGCTAACTATGTTAATTTTTTATCCTAAAACACATTTTAACAATGAATCTTAAATCGTAATTTAATAAGACGAATACAAATTAAATGAGCATACAAACCTAAAATTTGAAAATCATATAGATTTCAAAATTTTAAAATAGTGAAAGTATAAACTATAAATTTTGAAATCATATGGAGATATACAATTAGAGGGGATCACCAAAAATGTAAGCAAAAAAAGAAAAATTCCCTAAGTCTAATTTTGACTAATCCAATATGGTGTACACACATAAGCATAATAACCTAGATTAATAATTGACAATCATAGGAGTCATACCTAAACAATTGATTCTATTTTTTAAAATTAAATGTGATAATAGGGACACTTAGCTCTAGGCTTGATGGGTGAAAAACAAATATTGTGTCCCAATTTTTATCCTTATTAAGCCACAAAAAAATAATATTTTAAGTATTCAACACATTCTATCAATTATAGTCTAAACAAAATATCAAGAATTTAAATATGATCTACAAGCTTGTGATTTTTGTCATTTTCTCTATAAATTTAATTGATCTACAACTATGTACATGCAAAATATTATCTCTAGGTACTTTTGTTTGAACCCACATGCATGTAGTTAACTATTTTGAACTAGAAAATATTATATATGAATAGGAGAAGAATTGCCAACATAAATTCAATTGAAGCACCTTAGATTGAAATATATTTGATCAAACATTTATTAGATCAAAATAATATTTGATTGAACCCTTATTCTCTTTAATATCTTAAATGAAAGCATAATGCTATGTGCTTTCACCTTGATGAATAAGAATGAAGCTAATGTGGCAATTGAACCTAATATTATCAAGATTATAATTGTATCTATATTTCATCTTAAATTCTATATTTCAAATTTGTGTATCCTTTTAGTTCAATTTTACAAATCTACCTAACATGAGAGACAATATGCTAGGCTGATAAATGAATGCAATTGAATGAATTTGAATACTATTTCATAGAAAAAATTCATCTAAATGTTTTTTTCTTGATACAAGTGGATAATGAAATGGGTGAGATTATCCTAAATTTAAATCTGAATTTAATAAATTTGTGGATCATATATAAGTGGATAATGAAATGGGTGAGTGTTTCTAATTTTTGGGTCAAGACTAGAATGCCACCTAGGGCGTCTTTGTCCCCCAGGGGTCTCGGGACCCTAATTTTGAGACATCTTAATTGGGCTCCTTTTTGGTGCCTTTCCCCCAAGTTTTTAGGACTTGGGATAAGACACCACCTAGGGCGTCTTAGTCCCTCTTGGGCTATTTCAAGATTTACGCAAATTCTAAGTGTGATTCGTTCTCCTTTATTTAACACAATACTTGAAATCATATTTCGTCGGCTTGGTGTAATGGTACATATTAAGCATAAGTGTGGGTATAAATAGTTGCTGTTCCTTCTCTCTATTTTCTAACAGCTAAATCCAAAGCAACCAACCATTCAAGCATTATATAGCATTCAAGAGTGGGTATGTGCTGGATCACTATAGAAAACACATAGGCCCTTAAGTGGGTGGAAAAAATTAGAAAAATCAGAGTTGCCAACCTCAACAGAAAAATTCGAATAAGCTATCTATATTATTTCAAAAATACACCAAATGAATCTGTATCAAATTGAATGTAGTTCTCTAAACTACTAGGTTTTAAAAAATCATTTTGGTAGTAAAATTTTGAAATTCTCAATGCAGAGGCACTTAAAATTTCAAGGAAAAATAAGTAGGTGTCTATCCACCACAATCTCTAAACTACACAATAAAATGATGTAATATTTTCATAATAATTTTATATATAAGTAGAGGGGACTGCGTGTATTGATGTGATGACATCTTTGTAAATTTTCCCAAGTATATAATTAATTATGAATTTTTATTACAACTTTTAAAAATATATAAAAAACTCATATGTTTGATCCACCTTTATTATGTGTCTCCAAGTTGTGCTTAACATTTGTGGATTTCAGGCTTTGGCCTCAAGTAAGAAATTCATGATCATTCCTTTGGTTCATGATCCAACTTACGTATTGCTAATAATGTAAGTTTGCGACCTTGCAAAATGGTTTGGTGAGTTGTAGCATTGTAGATGTTGTTCATTCACCATTTCCTTCAATATTCTATTTTATTTCAAGGTTTAATTACCAACAAGGGGTTTGACCAAGGAAAACCCCAATTCACTGACAAACAAAAAAAAAATCCCTGATTGCAAATCTAGGTTGTGTTGAACAGTTTAGATAACTGAGAGGGGGGTGAATCAATTATTATAAAACAATTTTCTTGACTTTAATTAATTTGGAGCAATCTTAAATCAATCAAATAATAATTAAATCAAATACAAACATGAAAGCACAAAACAACACCATGCACAATGCACACTAGAATTTATGTGGAAACCCAAGAAGGGAAAAACCACGAAGAATGCTAATTCTTAATTATAGAACACTTGTTAAGGTGATTTTTACAAGGGTTCACTACCAAAATGATCACTGCAGGTAACGCTCACTACCGGTGGGCTCACTACCCAATTACAAAGACAACTAATTACAAAATAGTCTCACTGAAAAAAATGAATAGATGAAGTTGCATCTAATTATGCATGAAGTCAGTTCCGGTTAATAGCATAATATCTATTTGTAGCAAATTTGGTCAAGAATCTTCTACCCACCTTCCTTGCACAACCTCGACAATACAAATTACTTCTTCCTAACACTTTCCTTTTGCTTCCTTCAATATTCAGACTCTTTTATCTATTCACACACATCATACTTCATCCACACTTCCCATTCAGAACCAAGGAGATTTTCAATATATATGTGTATGTATCTATAGAACAAAATAAGTTGGCCAAAAACAATTCCATACCATGCTTCCAAAAACTCCTAAGTTGGCTTGAAAAACAACCTTGAAATATTCAATATGGCTTGGCATGCTAACACCGGATCCAAAGGATAGACCTCGCAAATAAAGATCTCCTTACCACATTACCATGGGACCCATAAACAGGTCATAGCATAATTACCAAAAGTTAGAAAACTTTGAATCACATGAAATATATTCCAGAGCCAATGGGAATGCCACAACCAGGAAAAAATATTGATTCTCATCAATTTTAGTACCAACTGGAGAAACACAATTAGACATACCAAAACTTGTAACATGCTACATGAATGTCCAAATAGCAAGGATACCTGGAGTAAGCTTTGAGCACAACAACCAACATCAAAAGATTAGTCTTCATTATTCTACATTAATTGACTTACACATAAGCCCCAAAAGAAGTATTGCCATATCTAGATCAAGGATAAGATCCATACTATGCAGCATCATAGCACTTGATAGGGTAGATCATTTTTGTATATCATCTAGAGCACAACCTTTTAGATCCCAAGTTTTGACATCAATGAAAATAATGCTAAATCATCTCAGCAACTTCTCAACAATCTCCCCCTTTGGCATTGATGGCAAAACAACAAAAACTCCAAGCACTCCCCCTTTGTCAAGAAAATCAATTCCTCTTTTTGTTTATATTTTTTTCTTCATTTTCTCCCCCTTTTTTCCATCAAAATCAAAGGGCCAAATAAGAATTTTTGGGAGATCAAGTAAAAATAACACTTTTCACATGAAAAAAAAATTTGTACCTTTCTCTCACAATTGGAAGAATCCTCTTCCAAGCTTGTACTACAAAAATCATTATGGCACACAAACTATATAGTAGAGTCAACAACATAACTGTAGATGACCATTTCGGAGACAAGCACTATCGTTCATAATCCTCTGCATCAGAAAGTACATCTTGGAGAGATGATCCAACCGGACCTCAACAATTTCTTTGACCAACAAGAAAGTTCTAACCACCTCTTCCCTTTGTCTCTAAATAGAAAATAACTCAACTTGCAACTCTCCAACTCTTATTCTTTGTTTTCCATCTTTATCTTTGAATAAGTCAAAACACTTTCCAATATCATTCATTTCAAATTCAATGGCTTCAATTTTGCTTCTAAAATTATCAACAGCTGCAGGCCACCAGAGAAAATACCTATAGATGTTAGACATCTCCTTAATGCATTCTATTGTCTCACCAATGTATTTTGATCATTTTTGTTTGGCTTTGACACACCTTCTTTCAATCATAGCTTGGATCTTATGACCTTCAGATTCTTCCCACAACTAGATCATCTGATAATGAGTCAGAAACATCTAAAACAATAATATCCTTTTTGAGAAGATAATCAACAAAAGGATCTTCAATTCTAGGCCTACTGTTTGGAGAGAAGGAATACCACATTTCACCAATCTTTTTCATATCACCTTCATCCAACACTGAATGAATTTAATCTGGATAGAAAGAGTCAGATCCGAGTAGAGACTCTTCTTCCTTCTCCTTCTCTTCTGAAATAGTGAAGGCATATTTTGTGTTAACTTTCCTCCTTTTAGGTTTTGGAGAGGAACCGCCAATGACAACCTCTAAATCCTTCTTACCAAAGGAAGAACCCTCCTCAAACTAACTGATAGGCACAACACTAGACACTATCACACTTGAGCATAGATACATCTACAAGGATGAGAAATAAACTTTGCATGCACTTACTTTATCTTCCATACATTTCAAATATCTATAAACTTGCTTTCTGACATGGATGTCGGTCTTCCACTTAACATTCTCCTTTGATGGTAGCAAACTCAGAAGGTAAAATACTAAACATGTGAGCAGAGATCCAAACCAAAAGGGATAACTCTCAACCAAAGACATTTTGACATTCTTAATTAGGTTTTCCATTATCAGGCTACACAAGTCAAACTATTTATTTTCCTTCACCATCTTATGTGCAAGATACACAGCAATAGCCGAAGTAGAACCTTCACAATTTCATAAATAGATTTTGTATGTGATATCGTAGGAAACATACCTTATTGTTGGATTGGCAATGGTATTTATCAGTAGAGCTTAGTGGTCTTTATTGATACCATTAAGTTCCTCCACATCTTTGTATTTCATTGTTTTCTTCCTAGGGAGGTCACCAACACTGCACAAACCAATAATAGTTTCAATGGATTCCTTAGTGATCAGATAGGGTTTATCCAACATGATCCTTCCATCCTTAAATCAACTCAATAGGAACAAGATAGACTATTTGTCAGTAATCTAGGGAAATTCTCCCCATAAATCCATACCCAGGGCACTTACATTCTGTGATTCATCAATCTTCAGCCTTAGTTCCATTTCCTTCATCTTCTAATGATCAAATTCATCCAACTCTACTCCCTTCAGCCTTAGTGCAATACCACCATTGGATTTACTGTCAACCAACATGGATTCCATCGTCACGATTAGCTTCTTTAATTCTTTTATTGTTCAGTGAAACATCTTCTCCTTCTTTGCAAACTGTGAGGAATTATTTGAAACTCCACCTTTTATCCTTAATTGCTCATGATGATTTCACCACCAAAGATGCACATTGATGATGCCAGCAATTGTACTTCACATTTCAATTAGTTGGATTAAGCTTCATCATACATCACCAACCAGATCAAACTTAGTTGTGTTGAAAACACATCAATATTACTTTAGAGAGGGGGAACCAACAGGATATGTATTACAAAACTCCCCCTAAGCCAAGGTAGTTTGGCTCAGATTCTGATAGGGGAATGTACCAAGATTCGATGCCATGGAAGAGTTTTCCACAATTGTTTCCTTTTTCTTCCAAAGCATGACCTTCTTATTCTTAGATTCATATAATTCTGCAACCTTCTTTTTTATTTTCAAGCTTTTATGGAGAAACATATATGAATGTGTTAGCATAATGTTCGGGTTGACTACATTTGTAACATATTTTTCCTGACTTGAATGAGTGAACTCAAGATTTGCACTGATTAGCTTTGTAACCATAACCATGGAATAGATAGCAATAACCATGATTAATTCCATTATTTCTAGCTGGATTAGATAATTCACTTCTGCAATGAATTGCTTTGTGACCAAACTTGTGACACTTAAATCATTGAGTACTCAGTTCCTTCTTCCTTCTACACTCTATAGCCTTATGTCCAAAAACAATTCATAGAAAACAATAGCCATTAAATGATAAGTACCTTTGAGAATTTGGTTGCCTAACTAGAGGTCTTTTTGTAGGTGTTCTAAAGTTTTGGACCTTTCTTGTTACAACTGATCTCACTTCAACTTCAACTACTTTGTCCTTACCCTTAATGTTCTGATTTGAGCTTTCACCTTCAAGATGCCAAGTCCTCCATTATCCTTATGACATTTTTTTAGGGACAAGATCTAAACCAAAATTATGCTACTTTCACATACTCTTGCTTCTGATTTCTACCTTCTTAACTCTTGATCTAACTTCTCATTTTCTTCTAATTTTTGTTTGATATTTTCTTCAATCTTCTTACATTCATCCATTTTCTATTTGATGGTATCTTTTATATTTTCTTCATTCTTCTTGCATTCATCCAACTGTAGCTTTAAATCCACAATACATTCCTTTGAATCCTTTAATTCTTGGTTGACCTCTTTGTTTCTTTCTTTGAATTTTTGAATTTTCTCCCTTAGCTTTGTGATACAAACATTTTCCTCCTTGAGGTTTTCTTTCAATTCTAAATTTTTTAGATTCTATTATTTCCATATCATCTAACATTATCTTTAGTTCTTCCTCAAAGTAATAATATCCTACCATCTCTTCAAACTACCAAGATCTCCCTCAAGCAGTTAAGCTCTATCTACAAGGGACCAAGCTCTGATACCAAATTTTGAACAGTCTGGATAACTGAGAAGGGGGTGAATTAGTTATCATAAAACAATTTTCTTGACTTTAATTAATCTGGAGCAATCTTAAATCAATCAGATAATAATTAAAGCAGATATGAACATGAAAGCACAAAACAACACCATGCATAATGAACACCAGAATTTATGTGGAAACTATGAATGGCGATCCTAGACCTATACAAACATAAACAAAAAACACGATATTAGTCCATATGCAAGTTAGAAACATCATTCCCCATGAAATTCATTTGAAACATAAAAATAAGCAATAATATGAAGAACACGATGAAAAAACTATTAAATCCTATTTAAATGATCAAACTCTTAATCCCATGGGGGAATTGGTACCATTTTGATGTGGAAAATGGCCATTTCCCAATTCCTTGCAAGCTTGAATGGTGATTGATGAAGATTTGATGCTCCTTGGTGAAATTCCTACATAACCTAGCTATAAAACTTGATGAAAACTAAGAAAATGGATGGACAATGGATGAGCAAATTCAAAATCTCAAGATAATGACTTGACATAAAGTTGTGGATCCAAAATTAGAAGAAGATCTTTCTATTTATAGAAGACAAAGATGGAAGAAAAATACAAAGGGATGAATGTGGGATAAAAGACCAACTAACAACAATAAGCCACTTTGTCAACATGTGAGTGGACAAAGGTGGAGCACATTTTGGTCATTGTGCACATAAATGATATTTGGTAGAAATAAAAATTTGATGAAATGACAAGTTGGAGGGAAAGAAGTGAATTAAATGTCACTTGGTTCAAGGCAAAAGGACATGTAAGAAACTTAAATGCCTTGTTGGACATACAAACCCTTTTGGAGGGATTTTTCAAACTTGGAGAATATTCTTTTTTTGATGCCTTTTTTAATGAAATAGAGATTTATTAAATCAAATAAATTAATTTATTGTGCAAGTTACAAAATCTGAAGGATTTGAGGTATTAAGATTAAGACTAATCAAGATTTGATTAATTTAAAAGGAGATTAGCTAATGTGACAATTTGATTTAGATTTTGGATTGATTTAAATCAAAGTTGAGTGGAATATGAGTTTAGACTTAATTAAATAAATTTTAATGTATTTAATTAAAAAGAATGGTATTAGATTTAAATCAAATAAATATTGATTTATTTAATTTAAAGGAGATGACTTTAGAGATTAATTAAATAAAATGAATTATTTAATTAAAAGAGGGACTATAGGATTAATTAAATAAAATAATTTATTTAATTAAGAGAAAATGATGACTTAATCAGATAAATTTGATTTATTTAATTAAGAGATGAAATGTGATGAATTTAATCAAATACAAATTATTTGATTTAATGGTTAGGAAAGGAGATGATTTAGTATGAAGTGGTGTTAGTAAAATCAAGATCAAGTGTATAGGACCGATCGGTACATTTTTTGTGTCTACATTTTTTCCCTCTTTGAAGCAATGTACCCATTGCATTGGTTCAAAGAATAAACTGCCAAGATCAAAATTCAAAAAAAAAAAAAAATTAAATGTCCCATTGTTGCCCCGGCGAGAAGAAACACACTAATATACTGTCCCCTCGAGTGATCGGACAAAAATTTTGATTTTTGGGTGGTCTCGTGACAAAGAGGTTCAAGATGGATGTATGGATGGTTATGATGATGATGCAAATGAGATCGTTTTAAGATTTTTAGAATAACCAATCTATATTATTCTAAACAACTTAAAATGATGATGCATTGTATTTGAGATGGATGATGTGATGATGCCTATATGATTATGCAATGGATGCTTTATGCAAATGTATTGTTTATGAGATGCTTAGACTAACAGATCTATATTATGTGATGATGAAAATGGTAAAAGCAAGAAGTTGGGTACACGAAGAGGGGAAGTTTCAGCCAAAAAAAAAAAAATCTCATAGAAAATGCGTACGCATTATTAAAAAAAATGTGTATGCATTATGCTTCGGGTACTCGAGCCTAAAAAAATGTGTATGCACTAAAAAATGCATACGCCTTATAACATGTACACATTTTATAATGCATACAAGTCATTTATTTTAAAAAATAAATACCTTTTAGAAATGCATACGCGTTTTAAAACGCATACATGTTTTGTAACTCAAAATGTATACGCATTTGTAAAAAGTATTTATTTTTTTAAATAATCAAGAAAATAAAGAACACATATGTGTTTTGTAACACGTATGCATTTTTAAAATTTTGAATTTCCAACCCACATGCTACCTCAGTTTTATGCTTGGGAAAGGCTTGGCAACCCACCCCTTAGCCTTGGACCTGCAACTAAAAAACTAAGGCAGATTGAAGAAGAATGTCCAACTTTGGCAATATGGTTGATGGACTTTTTTTTTAATCAATCTATTAAATTAAAACCCATTAGAGAACATGATGTCTACTTTCCAAATATATACTTTGGAGTAAGATTGGATTATTTTTGCTATTTTTTAATTAATTTATAAGCAAACTAGCCTTTAAACTTGAAATATCAGGCTTTTTTATTTTTTAATATTTTTTTTTATTAAGTTTCTTGTAAAAAAAATTATATAGCATCAAACTTCAGACAATTCTCTACACAATGAAAAAAAAATTAAAAAAAAATTAGTTTAGGTCCAATTGTGTTGTTTGTACACGTTGATTTTTAAAAACAATAATTAAGGCCAATAAAAATTCAATAAAAAAAATATTCAACAAAAAATTACAAAAAAAAATCCACATCAATCTTCATGTTGTTAGCTCTCTTTTCCCAAAAGTAATTATCAAAATATTTTTATTTGGGTCAAAAAGTGGGGTATGTGCAGGATCATCATGGAAAAAACAGGCCCTTAAGTGGCGAAAAATTCAAATAAATCAGAGTTAGGCAATTTGACATAAAAATTTGAATAGATTATCTATATTATTTCAAAAATATGTAAGAATATAATTTGTAGAAAATTGAATGTAGATTCTAAATTACTAGATTTTTTTATTTTTTAAAATCTATTTGGTGAAAATTTGAAATTTCAATGCAGTAGTACTTAAATTTCAGGGAAAAAATAAGAAGTGGGTGTCTGTCTGACCACCCTAACCACAATAAAATGATAAATTTTTTTATAAGATTTTAGATATAAGTAGAAGACTCATGTTCCGATGTGATGCATATTTTTTTGTAATTTTTTACAAGTAAATAATTAATTATGAATTTTTATTACAAATTTTAAAATATAAAAAAATCGTATGTCTAACCACCTTAACTTAGTCAAAAATTCATGAAATTCATTTTTTTTTTTAATCCTATAGTATGCAAAACATAGAATGTGATGCATGTTTTGATTCAAAAATGTGATACGTTTGAAAGTTATAGATGTTTTTCAATCAACCTATCAATCGGGGACTTTAGTCATAATTCAAATAGAAAATGAATAATAATTATTTATTAAATTCAAAGTAAATCATAATTTATATTGGTGGAAAGCTGAAAGTCTCCTTTAAAACCTTTTTCATTTCATCAATTTTGGGTAAAAAGTCATCAGCCACATACCTTACACATACCCATCATATCGCCATTTTTTGACCCATCATGATCCTACACATACCCAGTGGTTTCTTTACACATGCTTAGTATGGTAAAAAATAGGGACTTTTAAAAAGTGGTTTTTATAGATCCCTATCAAAATTTAATTTTTACAATCTAGGTATTTGAATAATTTACATATTTGGAAACTAGATTCAAAATGCTAAATTTTATATTACTGACTTTTTTTAAGATTCCTTATGTAAGTGCCTCAAATCTTCAGTCCAAGTGTGATAAATTCTGAAAAACAACAAAAGCACTTCCACTTTTTGAGCTTTTTGTGTACCCAACTTCTTGCTTTTACCCAAAATGCATGTGAGATGATCAGTGTTTCTTATATGATATGACATGATATGCAGTATGTTGATCATTTGTGGATGTAGGATGGATGGATTGGTGATGATGATTAACTATCATGGAACCATGTTAGCGTGGAGAGAAGAAAGAAGAAATGAGATGAAGACAAGAGGATCCAACAAGTCCATGATTTGCGAGACTTTATTAGAGATGATGGTAAATGATGATGCTTATTAGGAATTGGGACTTTTAAAAGGGCTACTTACCTTATGTTTTATAACACACATGCATGATGCATCAAGGTATAAAGAACCAGGATGGCATTGCACCTAGTGTGATGGACTTTGACTCAACAATCAGATAGTACTAATGTTCACATCTGACATATAGAACCTTATCCAAAATGCAGTTTAGATATTCCAAACATCTCAGACCAAAACATAGGAAGGAAAGTAGGGAAAACTTTAGTGGCAAATCTTCACCAATTGGAGAATAATTGAAATCACTCGACCTCCAGAAATGGTGAATAGTACAAGCTAAAAAGGATGCAGAATCACCAAGTTTTTACAAAAAAATAATTTTATCTCGATTAATTCTCCTATGCATTATTCTTTAAACAATGCATCATTGGAATTGTTTCGCCAGAAGTTTATACTCTAATTACAAATATTAATTATATTCGCTAGTAATATTATATTCCTACCATTAATTTTGGGGCAATATCGCCACTAATAATAAATTGCCATTTCATTTTAGTGATATTTTAGCCTTGAATAGGGCTTTAATTTATTGCCATCGATTAGCTTTTTAATCAGATGGTTGTAGGTTGCTTCTGTGAGTTTATATGCACATGCATTTTAAAAGGCTTGTTGACACCCGTTTGAAATTTGTTTTGGGCCACAAGATTAGATTTAATCGTGTGGCCCAAAACAAATATTGGGCCTCAACAAGCCTTTTAAAAGGCACATGCATATAAACTCACGAAATCAACTTGCATCCATCCAATTAAAAAGCTAATCGATGGTCATAATTCACTTTTCATATAGTCTTTTTTTTTAAGTGAGAATTTTAAAAAATGCTTAATCTGTGTGCTCCAATGCATTTTCAATAGTGAATTTATGCTTGGTGGCGAGGGGTTGTCCCCAGACCCCATGAGGTGGCATTGCCCCCTTGACCTCCACAAGGGGGCTCTACCCCCTTGAACCCCACAAGGGGTGTTGCCCCTTGACCCTATCGATGGCTACCGCCCCCGGGCCCCTACTTCAATATTACAAAAGACAAAAAAAAATATGGGGGAACTGCACTGACCAACTATGAAATTTTTTAAAGGAGAGATTCACCATTGTAATTAATCTTTTTAGTGATTATTTGCTAGGATTCGCCATTGTGATTATTATTTTTTCCAATTATTCATTAAGATTTGCCAGGATTTTACAATTTTTTTAATAATGTGCTATAGATTCACTAGGAAAATTAATAATTTTTTTTAAATAAAAGGAAAGATTTGCCAGGATTTTACACCTTTGCCGGGGGGTTTCTTAAAGTTATCCTTAAAAGAAAGCCTTCCTATGTGGTCAACCAGACACCTAAAACACCATCCCTACATCCAAACAAAGCACATATGACCAAGGTTATATTACAAGAATATTCAACAAGCACAGCAGATAAAAAGATAATGATCATTGCCCCATTCTTTTCTCTCTAAATCCCTTTGTTTGGACATCATTGAGAGGTCATTGAAATGACCGCAATAAGATAAATCAAAAGACAAAGACCAAGTAAACAAACAAGCTAATGTTCTTCATACTGCTAGCCAAAACTAAACTATTGTGATGCCTGATGTTTCAATGTCCATTGTAGGAAGGATGCATCCTAGGACATGATGTTATCAAATGATTGATTTGGGACTGATTGGATGATGGGCTATTGAAACAAAAAGTTGACCAACTTGTTTATTTACTGACCTAGACTTGAGACTTTGATGATTGAGTTTTCACTTTTAACTTGCTAGACTCGTTTCCAACTGTTTCACCAAAGGTTGAGGGTGATGATTGATTTATTATGAGTGGGCAGTTATTTTGAGTGAAAGAAAGATAGAATGGATGGGTTTTTTTTAGATATTTGGATGCTTTTGATGTTTTTGAATGTTTTGAGGCTTTTTTTTTGGTATTTTCTGAGATTTCATAAATGTTTTGATTTTTGAATTTTCCAATGTTTTGGGATTTTCTAAGATTTTGACCAAGAGACTAACCTAAAGACCTATCCTGGGCGCCTTGGAGCCTGATCAAAGATTATCCTTGCCTATGTTATACACACAGAGACCACGTAGTTCGACTGACACGTACTCAATTATTGATGAGAAATGAACAAATGGATTGCCAATTTATTATGACAAACTCCTAAAGGACTTACCTAAGTGTCTCGGGGGAAGATCAAAGATCAACCTTGCCTACATTCAAAGCTCAAAGACCCATAGTTTGACAAGACGACTCTTTTTTTGACCTTTTGACTGAATTTTTGACCTATTTTGAGATTTTAATATGTTTTGAATGTTTTTGGATTTTCTAATTTTATGAATTTTTTGGATTTTTTTATTTTTTGATCCTTTTGGATTTTTTGATTTAGGGAAGACTTTAAGAATATACACAGATCCAATCTTATGAGAACATGCCCTCAACATGATGCAATAGACTACTCTGATATAGGTAGGACAAACTGACCTTAAGAATGGACCGAGTAGTACTAGGAGGGATCATGACACAAACACAGGACCAAGCTATGATGCATACGAGGATGGATGATGTATGGAGATATGGAATGTGATGGATGATGGAAGCGTGATGGATGGATGAATGAATTTTGAAGATCCTAGTGGATGGAAAGTGCTTATTTACACAAGGCGCCTATTTGCTAGGTTTTCACCAAGGTACTTGCCCAAAGTGCCACTGAAATGATTTTCACTAGAGGAATTTTTTCTCTTTACTTTTTTCAATCCTTTTTCATATTTTTTTGGATTTTTTAATTTTTTAATTTTTTGTTGTCACCAAGATGCCTTTTTTCTAGGTTTTCATCAGGGTGACCACTTTTTTAGGACATTTTCTCATTTTTTTTGTATTTTTTGATTTTACACCCTACAAGATTAGATGTAGAACTTTTTGAGATGGGAGTTGTTCATAGGCTCCTGCAAAGGTTCTCCTTTGGGTGTTGATAGCTAATATTCCCCTGACTTGTAGCTTGCGGTGATGACGAAGGGTCCCAACCAATTGGGTTCAAACTTTCCCTTGTTGTTCGGATTTGGAACATTCTTCTAGTTCTCCTTCAACACAAGCTCTCTAACTTGGAAGACTCGAATCCTGATCTTCTTGTTGTAGATTTGTTTAAGTTGGTTTTGGTAGACTTGAAAATGGTTTAAGGCATCCATACGCCACTCATCTAGTAATTCCATCTCATTCAGTTGTGATACCTGGTATTCTTCATCTGTGATGAGATTCTACAGTGATATTCTCAAGGATGGGAGCTCGATCTCAATGGGGAGTATGGCTTTTGATCCATAGACTAGGGAGAAAGGGTTGGCACCTATTGGTGTGCAGATGCTTGTTTGGTAGGCCCATAAGGTAGAATTCAATTGCAAATGCCAGTCACGACCAGCATCATTAACTATTTTCTTGAGGATTTTCAGGATGGTCTTGTTGGTAGCTTCTGCTTGGCCATTTCCTTGGGGATAATAAGGAGTGGAAAAGTGATGTTGGATTTTGAATTTTTGGAATAGGTCACGAACATCCTGATTCTTGAAAGGTGCCATGTTATATGAGATAATGGCTTGAGGAACACCGTAGCAGCATATTAAGTAGTTTAGGATGAACATGGATATCTGCTTTCTAGTAATGTAGGTCATGGGGATGGCCTCCACCCACTTCGTGAAATACTCAGTGTCGGTGATGAAAAACTTATGTCCACTAGATGAGGTGGGGGTGATTTTTCCAATAAGATTGAGCCCCCATTGCGAAAAGGGTCAAGGTGTAACAATTGGGTGGAGCTCTTGAGTTGGTGCATGGATGAGATCCCCATGCTGCTGACATTGTAAACACCTTTTGACATAAACATGAGCTTCCCTTTCCATTGTAGGCCAATAGTACTCTATCCTCAACAATTTCTTCTAAAGCCAAGGTCATACCACTCAAATGTGAACCACAAATTCCATTATGTACCTCATTAAAGTAGTCAATGCCTCCTCAGGGTTTAAGCGACGTAACAGGGTTCCTTCAATGCTTCTACGATATAAGGTATCTCCTAGGATGACAAAATGGGATGATTTTTTGACAAAGGCTCTTTTGAGATTCAGAGTTATGTCAACAAGGAGGACTCCTATTCTAAAGTAGGTGTATATATCATGATACCAGGGATCACCGAGACCAACAATTTCGCACACAAATTCAAACTCTAGTACCTCGAATGCTGATGCGAGAAGCTACTCTACAAGGAATTTTTATTTAGGGACATTATGTGGGACCTCCAGTAGTGATCCAATTGTAGCCATAGCATTCGCTTCTTTGTTATTTTCTTTGGGTATCTTCTCAAATGTGACATCAATGAAGAACTCCTTAAGGCTCTCCACCAGTTTTGTGTATGGAGTCAATTTGGCATCCTTCGTTTGACACTCATCATTGACCTAGTTGATTATGAGCTATGAATCTTCGTAGACATTAAGTGCCATGATCTTCCACTACACTACAATTCGCAACCCTATGACAAGAGCTTCATATTCTTTGATGTTATTTGTGCAAGGGAATGACAGCTTGTATGACTTAGGTATGCAATCCCCCTATGGAGTGCTAAAGAAGATCCCTACTCTGGACCCGTGTTGTGTGTAGGATCCATCAAAGTACATTTTCCTATGATCTTCCACACTTAGGTTGAAGATTGATTTGTCAGGGAACTCTAATACAAGTGGATTTTCTGCATATATTGGTGCTTCTGCCAGTTGATCTGTAATTGCTTGTCCTTTAATAGCCTTGTGTTCCACATACTCAATATCATGCTCTGTAAGGATCATAACCCACTTATCCATTCACCCTATAAGCGTGGCTTTAGACAGTAGGTATTTGAGAGGTTTTATCTTTGCAATGAGTTTAATCTAGTGTGCTAGCATATAATGTCTAAACTTCTGATTTGTGAACATGACTACTAGGCAAGCTTTTTCAATGGGTGTGTAGTTCAGCTTGTGTCCCACCATGGTTCTATTGATGTAATAGATAGCTCTCTCTTTTCCATTTTCATCATGTTGTTCCAAGAGAGCATCGAGAGCTCATGTTGTTGTTGATATGTATAATATCAAGAGTTTCCCTGGAATTGGTGGCATGAGTACTGGCAGTGTGAGTAAGTACTCCTTGATCTTGTTAAAATCCTGGTCACACTTTTCATCCCATTTGTATGCTACCCCCTTGTGGAGTAGGTGATAATATAGGATTTCCTTGTCTTCCAATTGCGCTATGAACCTGTGGATGGACTAGAGTCTTCCTTGTAGGCCTCTTAGCTATTTCAATGTTTTTGGTGCCTCCATTTCGAGGATGGCCTTAACCTTAGCTGGATCTATTTCAATTCCTCTCATGGACACAATGTATCCTAGGAGATTTCTTGATTATACCCCAAAGACACACTCTTTTGGATTTAGTCAGACATTATACTTTTCTAGTCTATCAAAGATGGAGCTCAACACCGCTATGTGATCTCGACGTTTCTTTGACTTGGCCAATATGTCATCCACGTAATCCTCCATAGTCTTATGAATCATATCATGAAAGATTAGTGTCATGGCCCTTTGATAGGTTACTCCTACATTCTTCATCCCAAACGACATCATGTTCCAACAATATGACCCCCGTGGGCAAGTGAATGTTGTTTTGTGTTACTCTTCCTTAAATTCTATCATGATCTGATTGTATCCTAAGAATTTTTCCATTAGCGATAGCATCTCATGTCCTATTGTCATATCCACAATCATATCAATGTTTGGAAGGGGAAAGTCATCCTTGGGACATGCTTTGTTCAAATCCTTGAAATCCACGCAGATACGGATGCCCCAAGTGGGCTTTGAGACAAGTACAAGATTTGAGACCCACTCTAGATAATCTACCGGCTATATTAATCTTGCATCTAGGAGCTTTTTTAATTCAATTTTGACCAATAATGCTATCTGGGGATGCATTTTCCTCAGGTTTTGTCTTATTGGCTTAGCTTCAGGATATACAGCTACGTGGTGAACCACAACTTTTGGATCAAGTCCAGGCATGTCAGCATAGGTCCATGCAAAGTTTAATTTCCTTTCCCTTAGGAGCATAGCTAGAAGTTCATGTTCTTCTATTAAAAGAGACTCTGCATAGAAGGTTATGTGTGGTGTCTCTTTTGTTCCCAAGTTGACTGGATTGCACGTTTCTACTAAGACCACTGACTTCTCTTGATGAATGGCACTAAGAGGAAGATTGAATCCTTCATCCTCTGGCACCTTAGAGAGGTTTTCACCATCAGATACATCCTTTATTTTTACTTTTTTTGATTCAAAGTGTCACAGTGTGGTTTTCACTTAAAGACCTAGAGATTATTCTCAATTTTTCACTTTTGTGACTGAAGGATTCAATCATTTCCCCATAATAGGTGTGTGTGTCCAGTATGATGTCAAAACTAGATTTGTGATCTCCACATGGTATAGTATCTCGTAATCCCATGAATTTTGAGAGCGCCTCATCATTTTTGAATGTGTCTAGACTGGCGGTCCTCGTTGGTTGTAATTGATGAGTTGGGGATAGACTAAGTTTATCTCATGGGTTTGACTGGTTGACTCAAAAGATAGGGCACTAATCATGAGAAGGTAGGAATCCTCAAATAGCATGGGTAAGTTAGTTATAGGATCTTCCTCATCACTATGACTACTACAAACATCGGTTATGTCAAATATAAAGTTATCTATGACTCGACCTATGGATACGAGTAACTAAAGGGTGGCTATTGATAGCTAAGGGGGAGTCTTGACTATTTTAACCAGGGGACCTCTACCAAGTATGGTCACCTTCGAAGGGGTACATCTAAGGCCAATATTTCTCATACACTTCTCAGGAATGACTAGTACCAGGAGACCATTTTCATTATGTCCAAGTTTCTTGTTTCTATCATAGCCCATACCAAGCATCATTTGCAGTCCTTTGCTACTTTCATCCATAGGAAGATCAAGTGTGAACCTTTTGTCTTGGTACAGCAAGCTTGATGTCTCTTTTCACCTACCACTTCCCAACTTAGGTCTCCCCAACATCTAAATCTAGAAGGTTCTACTCTGAAGGTTTGGGATGATGTTTTAGTTGGTTGAGGTACCCCATGAAACCTAGGAGATTGGGGTAACTCTCCTATTATGAAAGCACTTTTCTTCATTTTATAATCCCCACACCCATTGTCTTGAATAATGACCTTGATTTTAGAGATATCAGGAATGGTAGGTGTCTTTGTCTTAGAAGTAGAGGCCAAGGTAGCTAGGTCTACATATGGGGTTGAAGGGCCTTCATAATTTTTTGGGACTTGGGATATTTTATAGTATTTTTCTTCTAGATTTTTGCAGTAAGAAAAGGGCTCAAGATCACCATAGACAATGGCCTCTTGATTTTGATATGAGAATTTTGTGCACTGATGGAAGGTCGATGCAATAGCTTGCATCCCATAGATCCATGGATGCCTCAAGAGGATGTTATAAGGCAAATCAAGGTCAAGGACATGGTAGGTGGTTTCCATAATGGCTAGCCCTACTTGAATAGGGAGCTAAATAGTGCCCTGAGACACTCTTTTATGATCATCATGTAAGCTCTGATTGTGATGCCCTTACCTTTTTCAATAGCATCCTCAGAGAATCTCAGATTCTTTATTAATTTGAGTGAACAAATATTTAGAATTGCACCCCCATCCACTAAGACCTTTTTGACTTTGTTTTTATGAACCAGGACCTCAAGGTGGAGTGCATGATTGTGAGATGGTTGGGTGGGGAAGTCTTGATCAAAAAATGTGAGGATATTTTGGGTGGTAATGTTTCTAACCATAGCTTGGAATTGGTCAGCATCAAGATTAGAGGAGACAGTGGATGAAGCCAATGCTTCCTCAAGGATTTTTCTATGTGTGGGAAAAAATTTCAGTAACTCCATGATGGAGATCTGAGCAAGAGTTCTTTTCAACTAGTCTAGAACATTGTAGCCATTAGAAACAGATTTGAAATTGGAGGTGGATGCTCTAGGTGGTTGTGATGACCCAGCAATGGTAACTTTGTCACCATGTGTGGTGACTCCACAATCAGCTTTGGCTCCCTTGATGTTTACAAAAGTGACCCATTCGTCTAGGGATGTGACAACATGATCGTACACATGGTTTACATTGGCGTACTTTTTCTTTCCATGGTTGTTCCCTTTGTTATGATTTGGTGTTGGATTCATGTATATTTTTTTTAAGTCCTAATTTTCAATTGGTTGTTCAACATTTATGATCTTTTCATCGAAGAGGTCTTGGATTAATTTTTTAACCTCATGCAACTAGTTGTCGTGTGCCCCTTGATTTTATGAAAATCATAAAGATGGTTTTCATTGTACTGTGGTAGTTTAACTTAGGGCTCTTGATAATTCTCATATGTAGGGATTTTAATGATATTCTCATTTACCAGTTTCTTCATGACAAATTCAAATGATTCCCCAAGGGTTGTGTACTTTCTCTTGGGGGGTGGTGCAGGAGCACCTACACCCTCAATAAAAATTTTGATATGGTGAAATGTAATTAGGAGAGTTTGAGTGGGTCTAGGTTAAAGTAGGTGGGATAAATTTTGTTTGCATCAAATAAGGTCTAAAAGATCATTTTATTATGTATTTAGGTGTATGGGACAATATTGGGGTTCTTATGTCCAAACAATTTCAAATAAATGTAATGTTGTTAATCAAAAAAATTTGTCAAAGTGAAATTTTAATGTCCTAGAAGTTTATAAAATATTTATGTACATTGGGAAGTTATGTTTTGGAGGGAATAGTTTATAAAATCCTCTTCATTGCTTGAGTAGGAGTTGTTGAAAGGATTATATTGAGAATTCCAATAATTAAACATAATGTTTTATCTGCACTTTCTTGTGTTTCTTGTTCTTTTCTTTACACTATACAGGTCGTACAGGTTCTAAGATGTTTTGAATATTTTTTATTGTGTTGATAAATGAAATTTATTTCACTTGAACCTATTTTGAAGGTCTAACACCCATATTTAAGAAAGTTTTCAATAATTTCTTGTGTCAGCCTATACACGCAGATTTAGAGGTCTAATTTTGTTTTAAATGATATAAATGTCAATCCACCTACTATTTTCAACTGTTACTCAGTGGATTGACACTATAGGATGGTAGAATAGATGTAAATATGTTTTAGGAATAAGAAAAAAATAAGTTGTGTAACATTGGATGAAGCCTAGGGCTAGAAGTGTCATTTTTCCTATAAAAATGGTGGTTCAAAGCATGGTTTTGTTGATTTGTTGATGGGACAGAGTTTTTGAAAGTGGAAAATGTCTATACAGACCTAAATAAACTTGTTTGAAGCATTGGTTGCATTTTATGGGCCCGATACTAGTGTTTTTCTAAAAACCCTAGGTGTTTACATGGCAAATTGAGGGTTTCTTGGGGCAGCAATGTAAAAGGCTTAAATCTAAGAAAATATTATGGAATTGGGGGTTTTGAGACATGATAAATGAATTTCTAAATATTTCTTTTGATAACAAAGTGGTTTGAAGATACTTACTTTAAAAAATAGGGCTAATCTGGTAGCCTTTTTTAGTAGGGCAACCTATTGAATCTTGGTGATGGACTAAAGAAACCCTATGTGATCGATTGGGGCATTGTATTTGGGTCTAAGTGGATGCTTAATTGATGTTGTGTTGGATTTTTTTGTGACCTTATCTAAAAGATAGGTCCATTTGATGAATTTTGAAGACTAGGAGTCAATTGGTGAAGGTTTGAGTAAAAGTCATGTGTTTGTGTTTAAGGGTAGATTCATTTGTTTGAGACTAATCAATTTGTGTTGGATTTTGTGTTCCTCCACCTTGCATTGCATTAGGGGGATATTTTTTTCACAAAGGTGGTCCCCCTTGATTATTTAGATTGTTGACTTGATTATTGGGTGGTTTTTGTGATACCGGATTGGTTTGTGTGTTGTTTCGATTATTGTTTTGTGGTTGCTGGTATGATTGGGTGTTTTGTTTCGAAGCACTGATTGTGACCTTGGCATCTACCACACCATCATTAGTGACATTTTTGGTTCTTGCCCATGTACGAGGCTTCGCACTGTATTTCATGGAAGGGCGGTTGTCTTGATGTCTCAGATATGTGGGTGTCCCCCCTTGTGCAATAAGGGGGTAAAAGCACAAAGTTGTGTCACACTTTATAAAGGAAACGACCAACGCTAATCCAATTTTTAAAATTGAATCACTAAAAAGTGGCATATATGTTTTGAATTTTGAAATGATGTAAACTAGTAAAATATGTATTTTTTAGTATATTTTATGTTTGTATTTTTTAAAAAAATATAAAAATTATTTTAAACTGGTTTTTAATAAATTAAAACTATAATTTAGCTGCTGATAAAATGTTGAAAATTGAAGTTGCATGGGACATCAAACTTTTTATAGTAATTTTTTTTATTTTCTTTCAAATTTTTTGTGTGTATTTATAACTTGAAATTTTTGTGCATGGATATATTTTTTTCCAATTTTGATAAATATATATTTTTAAATAAATATTAAAATGTGTGTGAATAAAAAAACAATTGTTTTCATCGGACATCAACTTTCATATTAAATATTTATCTAAAATGGAAACAAAATTATACCATCTTAAAATAGATTCTTTTATCTAGTGCATCATATTTTTTTCAAATTTTTTTAATAAGTTTTAGTATTTTTCCTTGGCATAGTAATCAACCTCATATTTTGTGCTGAAAACGTTCTTTTAGTAAAAATAAAATATAAAATATAAAAAGTAATTAAACTATTAAAATAAATATATTTTTGAAAACTACACTTATGGATCTACAAAAGGGTATTTTTATATTTCAAAAAAAATGTTGTTTACATTAGCAAGAGTTATTGAAACATCAAGTTTTTCAAATAATTTAATTTTTTTGGTAAATCGGACTCAAAGTGATGCTCCATACATTTTTAGCCAACAATTTTAGTTGAAAAAATTGTGGAAGCATATAACTTAGCTAGAATGAATCTTACTCTAGATCATATGTTTGACCAAAATTGATTTTTAGTTAGAAATACTTAAATTCAATTGTGCTAATAAGTTGGCTGAAAGTGTGACACAGCTTTGTGCTTTTACCCAAGGGCTCATTCGATGTTGATCACCTTGGGGATCAATTGGTCCTAAGTGGTGATGCACTGTATTTTTATATGGAATGCCAAGGTTTTCTCAATATTTGAGATAATGGTGCAAATTTGTTTCTCTTCTCGCATGGCCCACTTGCTCCTATTGACCTTGGATCGCCATCATTGTAGGAAGGAAGTGAATGACTTCCCCTTACCTTGTTTGAGTGTAGATAGTTCCTCTAGAATAACATCCATACCAATGTTAAATGCATAGTTTTTAAAATGTGTTTATAATATCTTGGAACTTGTTGATGCCAGGAGGAAGGCGACATGGTAGGACTAGCCAAACTTTGACGCAATAGCCACATCAGATATGTATCAAGTCATATGTGACCTCCATGCAATTTACTTGGAATTCCCTAATGTGATCTTTAGGGTTTCTCATCCCATGATATTTGTTGAATTTAGGGATTTCAAACCCCTTTGGGAATGGTACCATTGCAAGGCTCCTATTGAATGGATAGGGGCACAAGTTGCTTGGTTTCTTTGTTGTTTTCCCTGATTGGAGATCGAGCACTTGCTGCGAGAGCAATTTGATTTGTGATGTCATGTCGTCTTGCGGGTCAGGAGGTGGAGTGAATGTGTTTTGAAGTGGTTAGGGTGTTTGAGTGATGGGTGGAGTGTTGGGTATGTTGGTGGGAGTTTGTTGCAAGCTCTGTTGTGCGATTAAGGCTTGTTGATATGCTTGCATTTGTTGTTGCACCAACAACACTTGTTGTTGGTTTTGTTGCTATTGTGCCAACAACAC
>VDFB02000015.1:112321853-112410823 GCA_007258455.2 Sequoia sempervirens
TATCAAGAATTTAAAGATGATCTACAAGCTTGTGATTTGTGTCATTTTCTCTATAAATTTAATTGATCTACGACTATGTACATGCAAAATATTATCTCTAGGTACTTTTGTTTGAACCCACATGCATGTAGTTAACTATTTTGAACTAGAAAATATGATATATGAATAGGAGAAGAATTGCAAACATAAATTCAATTGAAGCACCTTAGATTGAAATATATTTGATCAAATATTTATTAGATCAAAATAATATTTGGCTGAACCCTTATTCTCTTTAATATCTTAAATGAAAGCATAATGCTATGTGCTTTCACCTTGATGAATAAGAATGAAGCTAATGTGGCAATTGAACCTAATATTATCAAGATTATAATTGTATCTATATTTCATCTTAAATTCTATATTTCAAATTTGTGTATCCTTTTAGTTCAATTTTACAAATCTACCTAACATGAGAGACAATATGCTAGGCTGATAATTGAATGCAATTGAATGAATTTGAATATTATTTCATAGAAATAATTCATCTAAATGTTTTTTTCTTGATATAAGTGGATAATGAAATGGGTGAGATTATGCTAAATTTAAATCTGAATTTAAGAAATTTTGGGATCATATATAAGTGGATAATGAAATGGGTGAGTGTTCCTAATTTTTGGGTTAGGACTAGAATGCACCTAGGGCGTCTTTGTCCCCTAGGGGTCTCAGGACCCTAATTTTGAGACATCTTAATTGGGCTCTTTTTGGTGCCTTTCCCCCAAGTTTTTAGGACTTGGGATAAAACACCACCTAGGGCGTCTTAGTCCTTCTTGGGCTATTTTTAGGATTTAATTTCAAATTCTAGTAGGATTCTAATTTTTGCTGAAATCACATATTTTTAGAAAATATAATGATTTAAGCCTTGAAAAGTTCCATTTAAAGGATTCCAATCGAAAGGGTTTTATCAAACTACCTTAGACCAAGCCCCTTGGATAAAACTCCGCTAGTTTTAAACCATACCTATAACGAAGTCTCCTTTACACCTATCAAAATGCTGACAAAAAACCACTTTTGATTTACCTTTTGGGGGATCAAATGAATTCATTTAAAATTTATTTTTTGTAAGTATGTATTCATTATTATAAGTTTCCCAAAAAGTATAATTTTAAATAAATTTTATTTTATTATTATATATTTATTTTTTATTTCTCGTGAATGTAGGTTTTCATAGTCGAACTCTTTGTTCTACACATGTGGAAAAATAGAGAAGATTAATAAAAAACATTGAAAAATATGAGTGCATGAATGTCAGAGTCCTTGATCCAACAAAAAAATTAAATTAAATTTTGATACATAGAAAAAAATTACTACGTTATCTCACGGTCAGCTAATAATACGAATTGTAATTGGTTTGACTTCAAAACTGATTAAAGAAAAAAATATTCAATAAAAACTATCTAATAAGTGGGAAACACTAGATATGGAGTTAAAAATATAAATTTAAAAGAATTAAGATTTTATCCTTCATGGAAAAAAAATTATCGTTATGCAATGGCGTCACTTTTTAAAATGTTTTAAAGAAAAAAATAGTTTTCCAAAGGAGATGGAAAAATTCACAATCTAATTCCAAAAGAATTTTGAAAAAATATATTTAGAATCTGGACAAAATTTCATGAATCTCTATTTGCATCATCTTCAAATTCCTCACTTGGTTTTAATTTTGCTATAGGTGCTAGAAGTGAAGATTTAGTTAAAAATATTTTGATGTCTGGATTTGGCCAAAGGTGCTGAAGCCACTATTGTAAATTATTTTAGTGTCCAGTTTGGCCAAAAATTATTTCAGGATATTAAGCATAAGTAAGTATAAATACAAGATTCCTTCTCTCATTTTCTCCTAACAAGTAATCCAAGCATCCAATCATTCAAGTATTCTAGCATTCAAGAGTGGGTATGTGCAAGATCATCATGGAAAACATAGGCCATAGAGGTGGTGAAAAATTTAGAGAAAAATTAAGAGTTAAACAGCTTTGAGGTAAAAATTTGAATAAAGTTATCTATATTATTTCAAATATGTAATAATAGAGATCTTGTAAATTGGATGTAATTTATAAGCCTAGGGTTTTTTTTTTTTTAAACTATTTGGTGAAAATTTGAAATTTCAATCACGGCATTTTAAATTTTCAAAGAAAAATAAGTAGGTGTCTGTCTAACCACCCTAACCACAATAAAATGATAATATGTTTTTATAATATTTTATATATAAGTAGAGGACTCATGTCCCAATGTGATGCATATTTTTTTATAATTTTTTTCCAAGTATATAATTAATTATGAATTTTTTATTACAACTTTTAAAAAATATAAAAACTCGTATGTTTGACCACCTTATTATGTGTCTTGTTGTGCTAACATTTGTGATTTATGGTTTTTATTCAAGTAATCAATTCATGATCATTCCTTTGGTTCAAGATTCATATCCATTGTAGTCATTATACACAAGTTTGCAGACTTTGCAACAAGGGTTTGGTGAGTTGTAGCATTGCATGTTGTCCATTCACCATTTCCTTCAATATTCTATTTCATTTCAAGGTTTAATTACCAACAAGGGGTTTGACCAAGGAAAACCCCAATTCACTCGCAAACAAAAAAAAATTCCCTAATTGCAAATCTAGGTTGTGTTGAACAGTTCAGATAACTGAGAGGGGGGTGAATCAATTATCATAAAACAATTTTCTTGACTTTAATTAATTTGGAGCAATATTAAATCAATCAAATAATAATTAAAGCAGATACGAACATGAAAGCACAAAACAACACCATACACAATGCACACTAGAATTTACGTGGAAACCCAAGAAGGGAAAAACCACGAAGAATGCTAATTCTTAATTATAGAACACTTGTTAAGGTGATTTTTACAAGGGCTCACTGCCAAAATGATCACTACAGGTAACACTCGCTACTGATGGGCTCACTGCCCAATTACAAAGACAACTAATTACAAAATAGTCTCACTAAAAAAAATGAACTAATGAAGTTGCATCTAATTATGCATGAAGTCAGTTCCGGTTAATAGCATAATATCTATTTGTAGAAAATTTGGTCAAGAATCTTCTACCCACCTTCCTTGCACAACCTCGACAATACAAATTACTTCTTCCTAACACTTTCCTTTTGCTTCCTTCAATATTCAGACTCTTTTATCTATTCACACACATCATACTTCATCCACACTTCTCATTCGGAACCAAGGAGATGTTCAATATATATGTGTATGTATCTATAGAACAAAATAAGTTCAAGGCAAAACACAATTCCATTCCATGCTTCCAAAAACTCCTAAGTTGGCTTGAAAAACAACCTTGAAATATTCAATATGGCTTGGCATGCTAACACCGAATCCAAAGGATAGACCTCGCAAATAAAGATCTCCTTACCACATTACCATGGGACCCATAAACAGGTCATAGCATAATTACCAAAAGTTAGAAAACTTTGAATCACATGAAATATATTCTAGAGCCAATGGGAATGCCACAACCAAGAAAAAATCTTGATTCTCATCAATTTTAGTACCAACTGGAGAAACACAATTAGACATACCAAAACTTGTAACATGCTACATGAATGTCCAAATAGCAAGGATACCGGGAGTAAGCTTTGAGCACAACAACCAACATCAAAAGATTAGTCTTCATTATTCTACATTAATTGACTTACACATAAGCCCCAAAAGAAGTATTGCCATATCCAGATCAAGGATAAGATCCATACTATGCAACATCATAGCACTTGATAGGATAGATCATTTTTGTATATCATCTGGAGCACAACCTTTTAGATCCCAAGTTTTGACATCAATGAAAATAATGCTAAATCATCTCAGCAACTTCTCAACAATCTCCCCCTTTGGCATTGATGGCAAAACAACAAAAACTCCAAGCACTCCCCCTTTGTCAAGAAAATCAATTCCTCTTTTTGTTTATATTTTTTTCTTCATTTTCTCCCCCTTTTTTCCATCAAAATCAAAGGGCCAAATAAGAATTTTTGGGAGATCAAGTAAAAATAACACTTTTCACATGAAAAAAAAATTTGTACCTTTCTCTCACAATTGGAAGAATCCTCTTCCAAGCTTGTACTACAAAAATCATTATGGCACACAAACTATATAGTAGAGTCAACAACATAACTGTAGATGACCATTTCGGAGACAAGCACTATCGTTCATAATCCTCTGCATCAGAAAGTACATCTTGGAGAGATGATCCAACCGGACCTCAACAATTTCTTTGACCAACAAGAAAGTTCTAACCACCTCTTCCCTTTGTCTCTAAATAGAAAATAACTCAACTTGCAACTCTCCAACTCTTATTCTTTGTTTTCCATCTTTATCTTTGAATAAGTCAAAACACTTTCCAATATCATTCATTTCAAATTCAATGGCTTCAATTTTGCTTCTAAAATTATCAACAGCTGCAGGCCACCAGAGAAAATACCTATAGATGTTAGACATCTCCTTAATGCATTCTATTGTCTCACCAATGTATTTTGATCATTTTTGTTTGGCTTTGACACACCTTCTTTCAATCATAGCTTGGATCTTATGACCTTCAGATTCTTCCCACAACTAGATCATCTGATAATGAGTCAGAAACATCTAAAACAATAATATCCTTTTTGAGAAGATAATCAACAAAAGGATCTTCAATTCTAGGCCTACTGTTTGGAGAGAAGGAATACCACATTTCACCAATCTTTTTCATATCACCTTCATCCAACACTGAATGAATTTAATCTGGATAGAAAGAGTCAGATCCGAGTAGAGACTCTTCTTCCTTCTCCTTCTCTTCTGAAATAGTGAAGGCATATTTTGTGTTAACTTTCCTCCTTTTAGGTTTTGGAGAGGAACCGCCAATGACAACCTCTAAATCCTTCTTACCAAAGGAAGAACCCTCCTCAAACTAACTGATAGGCACAACACTAGACACTATCACACTTGAGCATAGATACATCTACAAGGATGAGAAATAAACTTTGCATGCACTTACTTTATCTTCCATACATTTCAAATATCTATAAACTTGCTTTCTGACATGGATGTCGGTCTTCCACTTAACATTCTCCTTTGATGGTAGCAAACTCAGAAGGTAAAATACTAAACATGTGAGCAGAGATCCAAACCAAAAGGGATAACTCTCAACCAAAGACATTTTGACATTCTTAATTAGGTTTTCCATTATCAGGCTACACAAGTCAAACTATTTATTTTCCTTCACCATCTTATGTGCAAGATACACAGCAATAGCCGAAGTAGAACCTTCACAATTTCATAAATAGATTTTGTATGTGATATCGTAGGAAACATACCTTATTGTTGGATTGGCAATGGTATTTATCAGTAGAGCTTAGTGGTCTTTATTGATACCATTAAGTTCCTCCACATCTTTGTATTTCATTGTTTTCTTCCTAGGGAGGTCACCAACACTGCACAAACCAATAATAGTTTCAATGGATTCCTTAGTGATCAGATAGGGTTTATCCAACATGATCCTTCCATCCTTAAATCAACTCAATAGGAACAAGATAGACTATTTGTCAGTAATCTAGGGAAATTCTCCCCATAAATCCATACCCAGGGCACTTACATTCTGTGATTCATCAATCTTCAGCCTTAGTTCCATTTCCTTCATCTTCTAATGATCAAATTCATCCAACTCTACTCCCTTCAGCCTTAGTGCAATACCACCATTGGATTTACTGTCAACCAACATGGATTCCATCGTCACGATTAGCTTCTTTAATTCTTTTATTGTTCAGTGAAACATCTTCTCCTTCTTTGCAAACTGTGAGGAATTATTTGAAACTCCACCTTTTATCCTTAATTGCTCATGATGATTTCACCACCAAAGATGCACATTGATGATGCCAGCAATTGTACTTCACATTTCAATTAGTTGGATTAAGCTTCATCATACATCACCAACCAGATCAAACTTAGTTGTGTTGAAAACACATCAATATTACTTTAGAGAGGGGGAACCAACAGGATATGTATTACAAAACTCCCCCTAAGCCAAGGTAGTTTGGCTCAGATTCTGATAGGGGAATGTACCAAGATTCGATGCCATGGAAGAGTTTTCCACAATTGTTTCCTTTTTCTTCCAAAGCATGACCTTCTTATTCTTAGATTCATATAATTCTGCAACCTTCTTTTTTATTTTCAAGCTTTTATGGAGAAACATATATGAATGTGTTAGCATAATGTTCGGGTTGACTACATTTGTAACATATTTTTCCTGACTTGAATGAGTGAACTCAAGATTTGCACTGATTAGCTTTGTAACCATAACCATGGAATAGATAGCAATAACCATGATTAATTCCATTATTTCTAGCTGGATTAGATAATTCACTTCTGCAATGAATTGCTTTGTGACCAAACTTGTGACACTTAAATCATTGAGTACTCAGTTCCTTCTTCCTTCTACACTCTATAGCCTTATGTCCAAAAACAATTCATAGAAAACAATAGCCATTAAATGATAAGTACCTTTGAGAATTTGGTTGCCTAACTAGAGGTCTTTTTGTAGGTGTTCTAAAGTTTTGGACCTTTCTTGTTACAACTGATCTCACTTCAACTTCAACTACTTTGTCCTTACCCTTAATGTTCTGATTTGAGCTTTCACCTTCAAGATGCCAAGTCCTCCATTATCCTTATGACATTTTTTTAGGGACAAGATCTAAACCAAAATTATGCTACTTTCACATACTCTTGCTTCTGATTTCTACCTTCTTAACTCTTGATCTAACTTCTCATTTTCTTCTAATTTTTGTTTGATATTTTCTTCAATCTTCTTACATTCATCCATTTTCTATTTGATGGTATCTTTTATATTTTCTTCATTCTTCTTGCATTCATCCAACTGTAGCTTTAAATCCACAATACATTCCTTTGAATCCTTTAATTCTTGGTTGACCTCTTTGTTTCTTTCTTTGAATTTTTGAATTTTCTCCCTTAGCTTTGTGATACAAACATTTTCCTCCTTGAGGTTTTCTTTCAATTCTAAATTTTTTAGATTCTATTATTTCCATATCATCTAACATTATCTTTAGTTCTTCCTCAAAGTAATAATATCCTACCATCTCTTCAAACTACCAAGATCTCCCTCAAGCAGTTAAGCTCTATCTACAAGGGACCAAGCTCTGATACCAAATTTTGAACAGTCTGGATAACTGAGAAGGGGGTGAATTAGTTATCATAAAACAATTTTCTTGACTTTAATTAATCTGGAGCAATCTTAAATCAATCAGATAATAATTAAAGCAGATATGAACATGAAAGCACAAAACAACACCATGCATAATGAACACCAGAATTTATGTGGAAACTATGAATGGCGATCCTAGACCTATACAAACATAAACAAAAAACACGATATTAGTCCATATGCAAGTTAGAAACATCATTCCCCATGAAATTCATTTGAAACATAAAAAAAGCAATAATATGAAGAACACGATGAAAAAAGCTATTAAATCCTATTTAAATGATCAAACTCTTAATCCCATGGAGGAATTGGTGCCATTTTGATGTGGAAAATGGCCCTTTCCCAATTCCTTGCAAGCTTGAATGATGATTGATGAAGATTTGATGCTCCTTGGTGAAATTCCTACATAACCTAGCTATAAAACTTGATGAAAACTAAGAAAATGGATGGACAATGGATGAGCAAATTCAAAATCTCAAGATAATGACTTGACATAAAGTTGTGGATCCAAAATTAGAAGAAGATCTTTCTATTTATAGAAGACAAAGATGGAAGAAAAATACAAAGGGATGAATGTGGGATAAAAGACCAACTAACAACAATAAGCCACTTTGTCAACATGTGAGTGGACAAAGGTGGAGCACATTTTGGTCATTGTGCACATAAATGATATTTGGTAGAAATAAAAATTTGATGAAATGACAAGTTGGAGGGAAAGAAGTGAATTAAATGTCACTTGGTTCAAGGCAAAAGGACATGTAAGAAACTTAAATGCCTTGTTGGACATACAAACCCTTTTGGAGGGATTTTTCAAACTTGGAGAATATTCTTTTTTTGATGCCTTTTTTAATGAAATAGAGATTTATTAAATCAAATAAATTAATTTATTGTGCAAGTTACAAAATCTGAAGGATTTGAGGTATTAAGATTAAGACTAATCAAGATTCTGGACACCAGTATGATTAGGCTGACGGACAATTTGATTTAGATTTTGATTGATTTAAATCAAAGTTGAGACTTAATATAAAGTTTAGACTTAATTAAATGTAACCAAATGTATTTAATTAAAAAGAATGTTAGATTTAAACCAAATAAATATTGATTTATTTAATTTAAAGGAGATGATTCTTTAGAGATTAATTAAATAAAATGAATTCATTTAATTAAAAGAGGATTATAGGATTAATTAAATAAAATGATTTATTTAATTAAGATAAATGATGACTTAATCAGATAAAATTGACTTTTTTAATTAAGAGATGGAATGTGATGAATTTAATCAAATATAGATTATTTGATTAAATGGTTAGGAAAGGAGATGATTTAGGATGAACTGGTGTTAGTAAAATCAGGATCAAGTGTATAGGATTAATCAGTATATTTTTTGTATCTACATTTTTCCTCTTTGAAGCAATGTACCCATTGGCGCTGGTTCAAAGAATAAACCGCCAAGATCAAAATTCAAAAAACAACACATTATACCCAAGCAGAAGCAAGTTACTGACATATCACCGAAAGTGATCTATCGAAAATTCTTTTGATTTTTGGGGTGATCTCGTGACAAAGAGGTTCAAGATGAATGTATGGATGGTTAAGTGATGATAATGTCGAGATCGTTTTAAGATTTTTAGAATAACCAATCTATATTATTCTAAACAACTTAAAATGATGATGCATTGTATTTGAGATGGATGATGTGATGATGCCTATATGATTATGCAATGGATGCTTTATGCAAATGTATTGTTTATGAGATGCTTAGACTAACAGATCTATATTATGTGATGATGAAAATGGTAAAAGTAAGAAGTTGGGTACACGAAGAGGGAAAGTTTTGACCAAAAAAAATATCTCATAGAAAATGCGTACGCATTACAAAAACGTATGCATTTATGCCGTACTTTCAGCCCAAAAAATGTACATATGTACTAAAACGATACGCCTTTATAACGGTGTAATGCATTTTATAATGTGTACAAGCCACTTATCTTTAAAAAATAAATACCTTTTATAACAAGGCATTCTCGAGTTTTAAAATGCATACACATTTTGTAACTCAAAATGCGTACGCATTTGCAAAAAGTATTTATTTTTTAAAATAATCAAGAAAATAAAGAACACATATGTGTTTTGTAACACGTATGCATTTTTAAAAAACATGTACGCATTTTTACAATTTTGAATTCCCAACCCACATGCTACCTCAGTTTTAGGCCCCGGAGGTTTGAAACTCACCCCTTTAGCCCTAGACTCAAGAATTCAGAAACAAGGCAGATTGAAGAAGAATGTCCAACTTTCGCAATATGGTTGATGGACTTTTTTTTGAATCAATCTATAAAATTATAACCCATTAGAGAACACGATGTCTACTTTCCAAATATATAATTTTTATTAAGATTGGAATATTTTTGCTATTTTTTAATTAATTTATAAGCAAACTAGCCTTTAAACTTGAAATATCGAGCTTTTTTTATTTTTTAATATTTTTTTTAGTTAAGTTTCTTGTAAAAAAAATTATATGGCATCAAAATTCAAACAATTCTCTACACAAATCAAAAAAAAATTAGTTTAGGTCCAATTGTGTTGTTTGTACACGCTTGATTTTAAAAACAATAATTAAGGCCAATAAAAATTCAATAAAAAAAATATTCAACAAAAAAATTACAAAAAAGAAAATCCACATCAATCTTCATGTTGTTAGCCTCTTTCCCAAAAGAAATGGTCAAAATACTTTTATTTGGGTCAAAAGTGAGGTATAAAAGTGTGATCATCATGGAAAAAAAATAGGCCCCTTATGGCGTAAAAATTCAAATAAATCGAAAGTTAGGCAACTTGACATAAAAAATTTCAACAGATTATCTATATTATTTCCCTAAAATATGTAAAGAATATAATTTGTAGAAAAAATTGAATGTAGTTTCTAAACTACTAGATTTTTATTTTTTTAAATCTATTTGGTGAAAATTTGAAATTTCAATGCAAAGAGTAATTTAAATTTCCGTGGAAAAATAGGTGGTCTGGTCTCGACCACCCTTAAACTCACACAATAAAATGATAAAAAAATTTTATAAGATTTTAGATATAAGTAGAGGACTCCATGTTCATGTGATGAAGGCTCTTTTGTAATTTTTTCCAAGTAAATAATTAATTATGAATTTTTTTATTACAACTTTTAAAAAAAATAAAACTCAAGATTTCTAACCAATCTTTAATCCCTGGTCAAAATTCATGAAATCTTATTTTTAATCCTATAGTATAAAAGCATGCCAGAATGTGATGCATGTTTCAAATTCAAAAACGATAATCGCTTTGAAGTTATAGATGTTTTTCAATTAGCCTACCAACGTGACTTTAGTCATAATCTCAAATAGAAATGAATTAAATAAATTTACTTATTAAATCTCAAAGCAAATCATAATCAGGTATTTGGTGGAAAGTCGGTGAATCTCCTTTAAACCTCTTCTGCTTCATCAATTTTGGTGCCAACAACAGCCACATACCTTACACATACCCATCATATCGCCATTTTTTGACCCATCATGATCCTACACATACCCAGTGGTTTCTTTACACATGCTTAGTATGGTAAAAAATAGGGACTTTTAAAAAGTGGTTTTTATAGATCCCTATCAAAATTTAATTTTTACAATCTAGGTATTTGAATAATTTACATATTTGGAAACTAGATTCAAAATGCTAAATTTTATATTACTGACTTTTTTTAAGATTCCTTATGTAAGTGCCTCAAATCTTCAGTCCAAGTGTGATAAATTCTGAAAAACAACAAAAGCACTTCCACTTTTTGAGCTTTTTGTGTACCCAACTTCTTGCTTTTACCCAAAATGCATGTGAGATGATCAGTGTTTCTTATATGATATGACATGATATGCAGTATGTTGATCATTTGTGGATGTAGGATGGATGGATTGGTGATGATGATTAACTATCATGGAACCATGTTAGCGTGGAGAGAAGAAAGAAGAAATGAGATGAAGACAAGAGGATCCAACAAGTCCATGATTTGCGAGACTTTATTAGAGATGATGGTAAATGATGATGCTTATTAGGAATTGGGACTTTTAAAAGGGCTACTTACCTTATGTTTTATAACACACATGCATGATGCATCAAGGTATAAAGAACCAGGATGGCATTGCACCTAGTGTGATGGACTTTGACTCAACAATCAGATAGTACTAATGTTCACATCTGACATATAGAACCTTATCCAAAATGCAGTTTAGATATTCCAAACATCTCAGACCAAAACATAGGAAGGAAAGTAGGGAAAACTTTAGTGGCAAATCTTCACCAATTGGAGAATAATTGAAATCACTCGACCTCCAGAAATGGTGAATAGTACAAGCTAAAAAGGATGCAGAATCACCAAGTTTTTACAAAAAAATAATTTTATCTCGATTAATTCTCCTATGCATTATTCTTTAAACAATGCATCATTGGAATTGTTTCGCCAGAAGTTTATACTCTAATTACAAATATTAATTATATTCGCTAGTAATATTATATTCCTACCATTAATTTTGGGGCAATATCACCACTAATAATAAAATCGTCATTTCATTTTAGTGATATTTTTAGCCTCGAATAGGCTTTTATGTTAGTTAAGATAACGATTAGCTTTTTAATCAAATGGTTAGAAAAGGATTGAAATTATATGGTTTTGGGTAAAGAAAGTTTGTCAGGCTCGAAATTTGTTTTGGGCCACAAGATTAGATTTAATCGTGTGGCCCAAAACAAATATTGGGCCTCAACAAGCCTTTTAAAAGGCACATGCATATAAACTCACGAAATCAACTTGCATCCATCCAATTAAAAAGCTAATCGATGGTCATAATTCACTTTTCATATAGTCTTTTTTTTTAAGTGAGAATTTTAAAAAATGCTTAATCTGTGTGCTCCAATGCATTTTCAATAGTGAATTTATGCTTGGTGGCGAGGGGTTGTCCCCAGACCCCATGAGGTGGCATTGCCCCCTTGACCTCCACAAGGGGGCTCTACCCCCTTGAACCCCACAAGGGGTGTTGCCCCTTGACCCTATCGATGGCTACCGCCCCCGGGCCCCTACTTCAATATTACAAAAGACAAAAAATTATGGGGAACCTGTGGCCGACCAAATCATGAAATTTTTAAAGTGGAGACATTCATGTACCATTGTAATTAATCTTTTTAGTGATTATTCACTAGGATTTTCCATTGTGATTGCCATTTTTCCAACATTCAACATTAAGATTCGCCAGGATTTTACAATTTTTTTTAATAATGTGCTATAGATTCGCTAGGAAAATAATTTTTTTCAAATAAAAGGAAAGATTCGCCAGGATTTTACACCTTCACCGAGGGGGGGGGTTTCTTAAAGTTATCCCTAAAGGAAAACCTTCCTATGTGGTCAACCAAACACCTAAAACACCCTCCCTACATCCAAACAAAGCACGTATGACCAAGGTTATATTACAAGAATATTCAACAAGCACAGCAGATAAAAACATAATGATCATTGCCCCATTCTTTTCTCTCTAAATCCCTTTGTTTGGACATCATCAAGAGGTCATTGAAATGACCGCAATAAGATAAATCAAAAGACAAAGACCAAGTAAACAAACAAGCTAATGTTCTTCATACCGCTACCCAAAACTAAACTATTGTGATGCTTGATGTTTCAATGTTCATTGTAGGAAGGATGCATCCTAGGACATTATGTTATCAGATGATTGATTTGGGACTGATTGGATGATGGGCTATTGAAACAAAAAGTTGACCAACTTGTTTATTTACTGACCTAGACTTGAGACTTTGATGATTGAGTTTTCACTTTTAACTTGCTAGACTCGTTTCTGATTGTTTCACCAAAGGTTGAGGGTGATGATTGATTTATTATGAGTGGACGGTTGTTTTGAGTGAAAGAAAGATAGAATGGATGGGTTTTTTTCAAATATTTGGATGTTTTTGATGTTTTTGAATGTTTTGAGGCTATTTTTTTGGTATTTTCTAAGATTTTACAAATGTTTTGATTTTTGAATTTTCCAATGTTTTGGGGTTTTCTAAGATTTTGACCAAGAGACTAACCTAAAGACCTATCTTGGGGGCCTCGGGGCCTGATCAAAGATTATCCTTGCCTACATTATATACACAGAGACCATGTAGTTCAACTAACATAGACTCAATTATTGATGAGAAATGAACAAATGGATTGCCAATTTATTATGACAAACTCCTAAAGGACTTACCTAAGTGTCTCGGGGGAAGATCAAAGATCAACCTTGCCTACATTCAGAGCTTAGAGACCCATAGTTTGACAAGATGACTCTTTTTTTGACCTTTTGACTAAAATTTTGACCTATTTTGAGATTTTAATATGTTTTGAATGTTTTTGGATTTTCTGATTTTATGAATTTTTTGGATTTTTTTATTTTTTGATGCTTTTGGATTTTTTGATTTAGGGAAGACTTTAAGAATATACACGGATCCGATATGATGAAAACATGCCCCCAGCATGATGCAATAGACTACTCTGATATAGGCAGGACAAACTCCATCTTTAAGAATGGACTCATAAAAATGAGGGATCATGACACGAACACGGGACCAAGCTATGATGCATAGGAGGATGGATGATGTATGGAGATATGGAATGTGATGGATGATGGAAGCATGATGGATGGATGAATGAATTTTGAAGATCCTAGTGGATGGAAAGTGCTTATTTACACAAGGCACCTGTTTGCTAGGTTTTCACCAAGGTACTTGCCCAAAGTGCCACTGAAATGATTTTCACTAGAGGATTTTTTTCTCTTTACTTTTTTCAACTTTCTCGAATTTTTGATTTTATTTTAATTTTGTTGTCACCAGATACCCTTTTCAGCTTTCACCGTGGTGACCACTTTTTAGGACATTTTCATTTTTTTATTTTGATTTTACACCCTACAAGTGATTTCAGACATATTGTGAACTTTTGATGGAGTTGTTCATAGGCTCCCTCGCAGCTGTTCTTTTTGGGTGCTTAGATATTTGATACATGCCCTTCGGACAGCTTATGTGATATCGGCGGTCCTAAACTAATCGGGTTCAAACTTTCCCTTGTTGTCCCGATTTCAACACTTTTTCCTCGGGTTCCTCCTTCAACACAAGTTCCTCTCGACTTGAAGACTCCTCGGAACCTCGGGATCTCTTGTTGTAGATTTGTTTGAGTTGGTTTTGTAGACTTTGCAAATGGTTTAAGGAATCCATGCACTACTCATCAAACAATTCTAGCTCATTCAATCTTGACAACTAATATTCTTCATTCATGATGAGATTCTGTAGTGATATTCTTAGTGATAGGAGCTTGATCTCGATGGGGAGTATGGCTTTTGATCCATAGACTAGGAAGAAGGGGGTGGCACCTATCGCGTGTGGATGCTTGTTCCGTAGGCCCATAAGGCGTAATTCAACAGGTAAATGTCTGCATCACCACTATTTTCTTGACGACATCTCACAGCTTCCCTGGCTCTTTAGAAGGCACAAGCATAAGCGATGCTGGACGGAACTTTGGAATAGGGTCAAGCAAACATCCCCGGGATTCTTGAAAGGTGCCATGTAATCAGATAAACGGCCGACAACCGAGCTGCATATTAAGTAGTTCAGATGCATAACATGGATATCCGCCAGTAATGCAGGATCATGGGGATATTCCCACCCACTTCATGAAATACTCAGTGTCAGTGATGACAAACTTATGTCCACTAGATGAGGTGGGGGTAATTTTTCCAATGAGATTAAGCCCCCATTGCGAAAAGGGTCAAGGTGTAACAATTGGGTGGAGCTCTTGAGCTGGTGCATGGATGAGATCCCCATGCTGCTGACATTGTAAACACCTTTTGACATAAACATGAGCTTCCCTTTCCATTATAGGCCAATAGTACCCAGTCCTCAACAATTTCTTAGCCAAGGTCATACCACTCAAATGTGAACCACAAATTCCATTATGTACCTTGTTAAAGCAGTTAATGCCTCCTCAAGGTTTAAGCAACGTAACAGGGTTCCTTCAATGCTTCTACGATATAGGGTATCTCCTAGGATGACAAAATGGGATGATTTTTTGACAAAGGCTCTTTTGAGATTCGGGGTTATGTCAACAAGGAGAACTCCTATTTTCAAGTAGGTGTATATATCATGATACCAGGGATCACTGAGACCAACGATTTTGCACACAAATTCAGACTCTGGTACCTTGAATGCTGGTACAAGAAGCTACTCTACAAGGACTTTTTATTTAGGGACATTATGTGGGACCTCCAGTAGTGATCCAATTGTAGCCATAGCATCCGCTGCTCTGTTATTTTCTCTGGGTATCTTCTCAAATGTGACATCAATGAACTCCTTAAGGCTCTCCACCAATTTTTTGTATGGAGTCAATTTGGCATCCTTCGTTTGATACTCATCATTGACCTAGTTGATTATGAGCTATGAATCTTCATAGACCTTAAGTGCCATGATCTGCCACTGCACTACAATTCTCAACCCTATGACAAGAGCTTCATATTCTTTGATGTTATTTGTGCAAGGGAATGACAGCTTGTATGACTTAGGTATGCAATCCCCCTATGGAGTGATAAAGAAGATCCCTGCTCTGGACTCGTGTTGTGTGTAGGATCCATCAAAGTACATTTTCCAATGATCTTCCACACTTAGGTTGAAGATTGATTTGTCAAGGAACTCTTATACAAGTGGATTTTTTGCGCATATTGGTGCTTCTGCCAGTTGATCTACAATTGCTTGTCCTTTAATAGCCTTGTGTTCCACATACTCAATATCATGCTCTGTAAGGATCATAACCCACTTATCCATTCACCCTGTGAGCATGGCTTTAGACAATAGGTATTTGAGAGGTTTTATCTTTGCAATGAGTTTAATCTGGTGTGCTAGCATATAATGTCGAAACTTCTGATCTGTGAACATGACTACTAGGCAAGATTTTTCAATGGGTGTGTAGTTCAGCTTGTGTCCCACCATGGTTCTATTGATGTAATAGATAGCTCTATCTTTCCCATTTTCATCATGTTGTTCCAAGAAAGCGTCGAGAGCTCATGTTGTTGATATGTATAATATCAAGGGTTTCCTTGGAATTGGTGGCATGAGTACTGGTGGTGTGAGTAAGTACTCCTTGATCTTGTTAAAATCCTAGTCACACTTTTCATCCCACTTGTATGCTACCCCCTTGTGGAGTAGGTGATAATATAGGATTGCCTTGTCTTCCAGTTGCGCTATGAACCTGTAGATGGACTAGAGTCTTCCTTGTAGGCCTCTTAGCTATTTCAATGTTTTTGGTGCCTCCATTTCGATGATGGCCTTAACCTTAGCTGGATCTATCTCAATTCCTCTCATGGACACAATGTATCCTAGGAGCTTTCCTGATTGTACCCCAAAGACACACTTTTTTGGATTTAGTCAGACATTGTACTTTTCTAGTCTGTCAAAGATGGAGCTCAACACCGCTATGTGATCTCGACATTTCTTTGACTTAGCCA
Organism: Sequoia sempervirens; assembly: GCA_007258455.2. Taxonomy (NCBI): domain Eukaryota; kingdom Viridiplantae; phylum Streptophyta; class Pinopsida; order Cupressales; family Cupressaceae; genus Sequoia; species Sequoia sempervirens. The sequence continues at coordinate 112,338,625 of VDFB02000015.1, forward strand.
ATATGTCATCCACATAATCCTCCATAGTCTTATGAATCATATCATGAAAGATTAGTGTCATGGCCCTTTGATAGGTTACTCTTGCATTCTTCATCCCAAACGACATCATGTTCCAACAATATGTCCCCCATGGGCAAGTGAATGTTGTTTTGTGTTGCTCTTCCTTAAATTCTATCATGATCTGATTGTATCCTAAGAATTTGTCCATTAGTGATAGCATCTCATGTCCTATTGTCATATCCACAATCATATAAATGTTTGGAAGGGGAAAGTCATCCTTGGGACATGCTTTGTTCAAATCCTTGAAATCCACGTAGATACGGATGCCCCAAGTGGGCTTTAAGACAGGTACAAGATTTGAGACCCACTCTGGATAATCTATCGGCTATATGAATCTTGCAGCTAGGAGCTTTTTTAATTCAATTTTGACCAATAATGTTATCTGGGGATGCATTTTCCTTAGCATTTGTCTTATTGGCTTAGCTTTAGGATATACAGCTACGTGGTGAACCACAACTTTTGGATCAAGTCCAGGCATGTCGGCATAGGTCCATGAAAAGTTTAATTTCCTTTCCCTTAGGAACACAGCTAGGAGTTCATGTTCTTCTATTAAAAGAAACTCTGCATAGAAGGTTATGTGTGGCGTCTCTTTTGTTCCCAAGTTGACCGGATTGCACGTTTTTGCTAAGACCGTTGACTTCTCCTGATGAATGGCACTAAGAGGAATATTGAATCCTTCATCCTCTGGCGCCTCAGAGAGGTTTTCACCATTGGGTACATCCTTTATTTTTACTTTTTTTGATTCAGAGTGTCACAGTGTGGTTTTCACTTAAAGACCTAGAGATTATTCTCAAGTTTTCACTTTTGCAACTGAAGGATTCAATCATTTCCCCATAATAGGTGTGTGTGTCCAGTATGATGTCAAAACTAGATTTGTGATCTCCACATGGTATAGTATCTCGTAATCCCATGAATTTTGAGAGAGCCTCATCATTTTCAAATGTGTCTAGATTGGTGGTCCTCATTGGTTGTAATTGATGAGTTGGGGATAGACTAAGTTTATCTCATGGGTTTGACTGGTTGACTCAAAAGACAGGGTACTAATCATGAGAAGGGAGGAATCCTCAAATAGCATGGGTAAGTCAGTTATAGGATCTTCCTCATCACTATGACTACTACAAACGTCGGTTATGTCAAATATAAAGTTATTTATGACTCAACCTATGGATACGGGTAACTAAAGGGTGGCTACTGATAGCTAAGGGGGAGTCTTGACTATTTTAACTAGGGGACCTCTGTCAAGTATGGTCACCTTCAAAGGGGTACATCTAAGGCCAATATTTCTCATACACTTCTCAAGAATGAGTGGTACCAGGAAACCATTATCATTATGTCCAAGTTTCTTGTTTCTGTCATAGCCCATACCAAGCATCATTTGCAGTCCTTTGCTACTTTCATCCATAGGAAGATCAGGTGTGAACCTTTTTTCTTGGTACAGCAAGCTTGATGTCTTTTTTCATCTACCACTTCCCAACTTAGGTCTCCCCAACATCTAAATCTAGAAGGGTCTACTCTAAAGGTTTGGGATGATGTTTTAATTGGTTGGGGTAGCCCATGAGACCTAGGAGATTGAGGTAACTCTCCTATTACGAAAGCACTTTTCTTCATTTTATAATCCCCACACCCATTGTCTTGAATAATGACCTTGATTTTAGAGATATCAGGAATGGCAGGTGTCTTTGTCTTAGAAGTGGAGGCCAAGGTAGCTGGGTCTACATATGAGGTTGATGGGCCTTCATAATTTTTTGGGACTTGGGATATTTTATAGTATTTTTCTTCTAGATTTTTGCAGTAAGAAAAGGGCTTAGGATCACCATAGACAGTGGCCTCTTGATTTTGATATGAGAATTTTGTGCACTGATGGAAGGTCGATGCAATAGCTTGCATCCCATGGATCCATGGATGCCTCAAGAGGATGTTATAAGGCAAATCAAGGTCAAGGACATGGTAGGTGGTTTCCATAATGGCTGGCCCTACTTGAATAGGGAGCTAAATAGTGCCCTGAGACACTCCTTTATGATCATCATAAGCTCTGATTGTGATGCCCTTACCTTTTTCAATAGCATCCTCAGAGAATCCCAGATTCTTTATTAATTTGAGAGAACAAATATTTAGAATTGTACTCCCATCCACTAAGACCTTTTTGACTTTTTTTTTATGAACCAGGACCTCAAGGTGGAGTGCACGATTGTGAGATGGTTGGATGGGGAAGTCTTGATCAAAAAATATGAGGATATTTTGGGTGGTAATGTTTCTGACCATAGCTTGGAATTGGTCAACATCAAGATTGGAGGAGACAGTGGATGAAGCTAATGCTTCCTCAAGGATTTTTCTATGTGCGGGAAAAAAATTTAGTAACTCCATGATGGAGATCTGAGCAAGAGTTATTTTCAACTAGTCTAGGACATTGTAGCCATTAGAAACAGATTTCAAATTGGAGGTGGATGCTCTAGGTGGTTGTGATGACCCAGCAATGGTAACTTTGTCACCATGTGTAGTGACTCCACAATCAGCTTTGGCTCCCTTGATGTTTACAACAGTGACCCATTCATCTAGGGATGTGACGACATGATCGTACACATGGTTTACATTGGTGTAATTTTTCTTTCCATGGTTGTTCCCTTTGTTATGATTCGGCGTCGAATTCATGTATATTTTTTTTAATTCCTAATTTCCAGTTGGTTGTTCAACATTTATGATCTTTTCATCAAAGAGGTCTTGGATTAATTTTTTAGCCTCATGCAACTGGTTGTCGTGTGTCCCTTGATTTTATGAAAATCATAAAGGTGGTTTTCATTGTACCATGGCAATTTAACTTAGGGCTCTTGATAATTCTCATATGTAGGGATTTTAATGATATTCTCATTTACCAGTTTCTTCATGACAAATTCAAATGATTCCCCAAGAGTTGTGTACTTTCTCTTGGGGGGTGGTGCAGGAGCACCTACACCCTCAATGCAAATTTTGATATGGTGAAATGTAATTAGGAGAGTTTGAGTGGGTCTAGGTTAAAGTAGGTGGGATAAATTTTGTTTGCATCAAATAAGGTCTAAAAGATCATTTTATTATGTATTTAGGTGTATGGGACAATATTGGGGTTCTTATGTCCAAACAATTTCAAATAAATGTAATGTTGTTAATCAAAAAAAATTGTCAAAGTGCAATTTTAATGTCCTAGAAGTTTATAAAATATTTATGTACATTGGGAAGTTATGTTTTGGAGGGAAAAGTTTATAAAATCCTCTTCATTTCTCGAGTAGGAGTTGTTGAAAGGATTATATTGAGAATTCCAATAATTAAACATAATGTTTTATCTGCAATTTCCTGTGTTTCTTGTTCTTTTCTTTACACTATACAGGTCGTACAGGTTCTAAGATGTTTTGAATATTTTTTATTGTGTAGATACATGAAATTTCTTTCACTTGAACCTATTTTGAGGGCCTAACACTTATATTTAAGAAAGTTTTCAATAATTTCTTGTGGCAGCCTGTACACAGATTTTGAGGTCTAATTTTGTTTTAAATGATATAAATTTCAATCCACCTACTGTTTTCAACTATTACTCAGTGGATTGACACTATAGGATGGTATAATATATGTAAATATGTTCTAGGAATAAGAAAAAAATAAGTTGTGTAACATTGGATGAAGCCTAGGGCTGGAAGTATCATTTTTCCTGTAAAAATGGTGGTTCAAAGCATGGTTTTGTTGATTTGTTGATGGGACAGAGTTTTTGAAAGTGGAAAATGTCCATACATACCTAAATAAACTTGTTTGAAGCATTGGTTGCATTTTATGGGCCTGATACTAGTGTTTTTCTAAAAACCCTAGGTGTTTACATGGCAAATTGAGGGTTTCTTGGGGCAGAATGTAAAAGGCTTAAATATGAGAAAATATTGTGGAATTGGGGGTTTTGAGACATGATAAATGAATGTCTAAATATTTATTTTGATAACAAAGTGGTTTGAAGATACTTACTTTGAAAAATAGGGCTAATCTAGTAGCCTTTTTTAGTAGGGCAACCTATTGAATCTTGGTGATGGACTAAAGAAACCTTGTGTGATCGGTTGGGGCATTGTATTTGGGTCTAAGTGGATGCTTAATTGATGTTGTGTTGGAATTTTTTGTGACCTTATCTAAAAGATAGGTCTATTTGATGATTTTTGAAGACTAGGAGTCAATTGGTGAAGGTTTGAGTAAAAGTCATGTGTTTGTGTTTAAGGGTAGATTCCTTTGTTTGAGACTAATCAATTTGTGTTGGATTTTTTGTTCCTCCACCTTGTATTGCATTAGGGGGATTTTTTTTCACAAAGGTGGTCCCCCTTGATTATTTAGATTGTTGACTTGATTATTGGGTGGTTGTTGTGATACCGGATTGGTTTGTGGTTGCTGGTATGATTGGGTGTTTTGTTTAGAAGCATTGATTATGACCTTGGCATCTACCACACCATCATTAACTTGACATTTTTTTTCTTTCCCATGTATGAGGCTTCGCATTGTATTTCGTGGAAGGGTGGTTGTCTTGATGTTCTGGATATGTGGGTGTCCCCCCTTGTGCAATAAGGTCTCATTCGATGTTGATCACCTTGGGGATCAATTGGTCCTAAGTGGTGATGCACTGCATTTTTATATGGAATGCCAAGGTTTTCTCAATATTTGAGATGATGGTGCAAATTTGTTACTCTTCTAGCATGGCCCACTTGCTCCTATTGGCCTTGGATCACCATCGTTGTAGGAAGGAAGTGAATGACTTCCCCTTACCTTGTTTGAGTGTAGATAGTTCCTCTAGAATAACATCCATACCAATGTTAAATGCATAGTTTTTTAAATGTGTCTATAATATCTTGGAATTTGTTGATGCCAGGAAGAAGGAAACATGGTAGGACTAGCCAAACTTTGACGAAATAGCAACATCAAATATGTATCAAGTCATATGCGACCTCCATGCAATGTACTTGGAATTCCTTAATGTAATCTTTAGGGTTTCTCATCCCATGATATTTGTTGAATTTAGGGATTTCAAACCCCTTTGGGAATGGTACCATTGCAAGGCTCCTGTCGAATGGATAGGGGCACAAGTTGTTTGGTGTCTTTGTTGTTTTCCCTTATTGGAGATCGAGCACTTGCTGTGAGAGCAATTTGATTTGTGATGTCACGTCGTCTTGCAGGTTAGGAGGTGGAGTGAATGTGTTTTGAAGTGGTTAGGGTGTTTGAGTGATGGGTGGAGTGTTGGGTATGTTGGTGGGATTTTGTTGCAAGCTCTATTGTGCGATCAAGGCTTGTTGATATGCCTGCATTTGTTGTTGGTCTTGTTGCTATTGTGCCAACAACACTTGTTGTTGGTCTTGCTGTTGTGGTGCCAACAATGCTTGTTGTTGGGCTAGTAATTGGGCGGCTTCTTGTTGTGCTTGGTACTGTTGCAGGGCTTGTTGATATGCTTGATGTTGAGCTTCTTGTAGTTGTGCATGGTATTGAGCTTGTGCTTACGCTTGTTGAGCTTGATATTGGGCTTGACATGGAGCCTGTGCTTGTTGGGTTGCTTGTGCAGCCTGGGCAACTTGTGCGGCTTGTGCGACTTGAGTGGCTTGAGCTACTTGTGCAACTTAGGCAGCTTGGGTGTCTTACTGTTGTTGTAGTAAAGCTTGAGCTTGGGAAGCTTGTTGTGCTTATTGTGTAGCTAATTTCACTTATGCTTGTTGGGCAGCTAGTTGTGCATCTTGTTTATTTTGAATTTTTTGAAGTTCATTTTGATAGATAACTTGTTGAGTTGCTTGCAATGTGATGCTAAATGAGTTTGTTGTGTTGGGTTTTGGTGGTGGTGGTGGCGGATTTGGAATTGTGTTTGTTGTCGTGATGAGGGGTATCATTGTATTGATGATAGGGATTTGTGTGGTGGATGGTGCGATTGATATGCTTGGTCCTTGGGAGACCACATTTACGGATGGTGCAGTGATTGCTTGGGTTGGTTGTATGGTTTCCACCTTTTGTTGCGATATTGATGGCAAGATGGGAGGATTCATTATGATTTTTTGATTTATGATTGGGGAATTTTTTGGATTTTATTGATTGATGATTGGTAAAGGGGGAAGGCCTAAACTAAGGGTTGGTGTGGATGTTAATAGCAAAGGTGGAAGTGGTGGAAAAATAAGTGGTGTATTCCCTTGAGAAAATGATGATGATGATGAGGGATCAAAGATACCCCTTGGTCCAAATAATCCACCTTCTCCTTGTGAGGTCATGGGGAGAGAGGTTTGTATGTTGAGAGGATATTCCAGTGTTGCATGAAAAGAGGATGGATTGTTGGGATCATGAAATGTGAGTAGAACGTATGGGTGTAACGAATTCAATGGGACAGATTGACCTAGTATGATATTTGCATCTAAATCTTGGTTGTTCACAAGGGGATGTGTTTGAAGTGCATGAAACAATAAGCTCCCCTTGTTGACAATTGGTTGAGTTGGAGCAATGGATGATGTTATTTGGGGGATGGATTGATTGATGCTTTGAAATGAAGGTGTGGATGAGATCGGAGACATAATCTTAAAAGGTTTCTCCACATGGGTGCTCACATCATAGTCAGAAGGGATTTTAGCCCCTTCTTTAGCCAATTTTAGCATGTATTGGGAGGGATTGAGCCTCGTCATGGTATTGACAATTTTGTGAGTTTCAGGATTTTGAACCATTTCAATAATTTCATCTTGTGTCATTCCTAAGACATTATTGGTGATGTCTTCTACTTGACCTTCCCCTTGAGGATTTTGTGATGATAGAGGAAGATTGGTTAGGTGATTGCTTGATCCAATGGGATTTTTTTTGGGAGCAATTTGGCTCAAGTCACTCGAAGTTGATGTTTCTTTGTGGGTTTATATTTTCTTCTTGTGTTGTGATCTAGTTTGCACCATAAAATAAGGATCAATTTTCAAGAATGTAAGAGATGAACCTCTAACTCTTTAGATTTATCTAACTTTAGGTACAAAAGAGAAAATCTAGGAGGATTAAGGAACAAAGATGTGATTATTGTTAGATTTCCAGAATCTGTTGCTAGACAAAAATACTTCCACACAAGAGAGATTGATGGCGAGAATGCTTGCTTCACAATGCAAGATTGATTAACGATTGAATTGATACAAATGTACAAGATGAGGCTTGCTTATAAAAGGCAAGCATGCAACAACTAAATCTTATCTTGAGCAAAAAGATAGCTCGATAAGATAAGGATAAGATCCTATAACTTAGGAATTAAAGATTGCCTAAGTAAACTTATGAAGATGTAATTAAATAGTTAATTACACCAACACCCCCCCATAAGTGCAACTTAGGGAGAAGATTATAATGCAAACTACTATGGGTCCCGGCAACTAGGCCATGTTAGGTACCCATTTACAGATGCAAATGAAATGCAATCTCTCATAAAGCAGAGAAAAGGGGAAAACCCAGTGGGAAAAAACCCCTCTCCAAAAGAGAGAAAACAAGAAAAAAGGCATGATGAATGTAAACATGATGTATGGAGGACTCAATGATACCCCCCAAGGACTACATCCATCATGAATATACAATAAATTACCCCCCCATAAGAGGGAAGTAATGAGATAAGATATCCCCCCCATGATGTATGATCTCCTGCAAGTATGGTTAATGTTTGAAGACAAAACAAAATCCAATGCCTACAAACAATGTTTCTCCCCTTAGGAAGAAGATAGACCAAGTACAACTGCAAGAATGATTCCCATTCTGGATAGGAAGAAGGAAGAGGAATCCATATGTATGAAGATTGTGTCTCTGAAATCTGCTCATGTGTTGCCAAGTTCTTGGATGATGAAGATGATGCCACAATCCAATCAGGTACATGCCCAATCACAACAAACTGTGACAAACCAGGAACAAGTGGAAACTGATCTTGAACAAACTCCATAGACAAACATGAAGTGATAATAGTGGACCCATGACTATCATCAAATAAGAGAGATAAACCCTCAAATTGGTCCTCCAAGTCTGAAATGTGAGACTCCATAAACAAAGAAGCAATATCTGTCAAATAGGAATCCCAATTAGGAAGACTTTTAGATACCTGCAATGAATCAATGGTAGTACTCAATGACTCATCAACAGAAGATGAAGAATCAAGAACCTCTGAAGCATTTGCAATCTCCTCCAAAGGATCACAAGCATGGGTTATCAACTCTGAAGAATGAAGAGGCACATGTGAGTTGGAAAGAGGACCTTCAAGAGATGGAGAAGAATCATGATCTTCATGCACCTCTCTAATGTGATTCCAAAGAGCATGAGGACATTGAAAGTGAATAAGTGTCTCCAAAAAGTCATCATCTACATTTTCAAAAATAACTCTAAAGACAGCAGCCCTGAAGCCTTTCCAAATGCAATACTCATCAGCTGTGCTAGGACAAGGAACTTTATCAAACAAATAGGACAATAGATTCCTCTCACCAAGATGAGTGAGTATTAAATTACTCCATTGCCTATAGTTCCCATTCTCCAAAGTAATTAAGTCACCCATTTACAAACATATGAGCTCCGAAAGCCAAAAAAGAGATCTGTCTTCAACCTGGAAAATATGGCACAAAACTGCAAAATCCCTGCAAAATATCTGCACCACTGAAAAGTTGACTCTTCCAGCTTTCCAACGATATCTCGTTTCTGAAAAATTGCCTTCGTATGGAAAAGTTATGATAAAATGAAAAAAAGCCTATAAATAGGCACTTGGGACAATTACACAAGGCTAAAACGGAGCAATTTTTGGCACCAGGGGCTTAACTAAGGTCAGCCATACGACCGAGGGCAGAGACAAGGAAAAATATAAGCCTTTTAATAGACACCGACCATAATACATCCACCGGCCTTAAAAACTTTACAAAAGTCTTAAAAAAACATGGCCAATGAGCCGTCGGCCTTTACAAACTATGGTCAGTAATAAAACAAAGCTTTATATAAATTACCCGCAGATGGTGTGCAGGGACGATGCCCTCCAATGGATGACCGACGCAGACCAGCAATGATTTGAGACTCGCACGATATTAATGTACTTGCCACGGATGATCTGACAGGGCTGCAAACCATATACCAAGGTGTTCACCATAAGACTTGCAGATGAAATGAAAAACTCATTGATTGGATCATTCAATGACAGTAGACGTGAGCCAGAGATCGTGCCCGACAGGATCGAGGGATTGAAGCCCGTGCCAATGAAGCTCAAGGAACGGACAAAGTACTGCCGCCAACGTGAGGATCTGACCGGTGTAAGCTTTGACTATACAATGAGCCGAACCCCAATGATCCAAGGACGATGACTGTAGGTACTGTGATCAAGATCTGACGGTCGATGCAGTGACGGAAATGATGGTTGATGTACCGCAGATCCAAAAAAAATGGGTGTACAATGCCGATCAACACCAATACAGATCTGCCAGAATCTGCGATGTGAAGATGGACACAAACAACGAGTACCTTCACCGTGGAATATGCTGATCATGTACAATGCTCGCAGACATGAAATAATCCCTCAAATATTTAATCCACCAACAATAAAAATTGCCCGAGATTATTGACAAATATTTTTCCCATGGAAAATATAAATTTGCCCCAAATTTACAGATAAATCGCAGAAAATATTTAACAAAATATTTTTTTTGCGAAAATAGAAAATCGTACCGCACAGGAAGTTATTCCAAAAAAAAATTTGCTTCAAAAACAACTTTACCCAATATAGGCGAATTTACAGTCAAAATTCGTCTGCGGAACCTTCTGATCTCAACCGTGAGGTTGTTGAAACCCCAATCTGCACCCAGCAAAATCTTCAAGCCAATAATAAAACCCTCAGATCCGGGAAGGAGTCCGCAACCCTGGAAGCTCTGATACCATGTTAGATTTCCAGAATCTGTTGCTAGACAAAAATACTTCCACACAAGAGAGATTGATGGCGAGAATGCTTGCTTCACAATGCAAGATTGATTAACGATTGAATTGATACAAATGTACAAGATGAGGCTTGCTTATAAAAGGCAAGCATGCAACAACTAAATCTTATCTTGAGCAAAAAGATAGCTCGATAAGATAAGGATAAGATCCTATAACTTAGGAATTAAAGATTGCCTAAGTAAACTTATGAAGATGTAATTAAATAGTTAATTACACCAACAATTATGAGATAAATGAAAGATGGATGGTGTGAATGTTTGAACTCTTGAGAAATATTAAAGGAGATACTAGACTTTGGGACTTTGAATTTTGAATTTTTATTTGATTTGGTTTGATTTAATTTGATTTGGATAGTGAACTCATAAACTCTAAGAGGTTGGATGTTGTCCTAGAGTAGATTTGTACACAAGATGATAATTTGAATAAATGTGTAAAGAAGGATTCATCTATACACACCTAGCCAAACAAGATGATTTGGATTGATTTGATTTTGGATTTTGGATAATGAACTCATAAACCCCAAGATGTTGGATGTTATCAAGGGATAGACTTTGTTCACAAGGATTGATAATTTGACTAAATATGTGGAAAAGGATTCATCTACACACATCTAATCAAACAAGATGATTTGGATTTGATCTAGAGGATTTTCCAAAAGCCTAGCATGAATGATTTTTTCAAGATTTCCAAGAGTTGTTGGTGAGATGATTTTTGGATTTGATGTTTGAAGGATGGATGAAAGTGATTGTTTTGATCCTAAATGAACCTAGAAAGACCTTTGTTTACAAGACCTCAGTGTTGAAGAACATGCAATACTTCCTATGTGAGATATTCAAACCTTTGAAAGAGACTTAGATTTTGACAATAGTAAAATGAGTACAAATTTGGATTGTTCTTTGATGCACATTTGTAAAAGTTGAAGGTCAATATTTCTCTAAATTCATAAAGCATAGAAAACATTTCTTGCAATCCTTTTGACTAAGACCTTTGGACTTTGGTTTTCAGATTTTGATCTTTTGGGAAATCATTTGGAAGAGCACATGTGTGGGGTTCAATTGTTTCTTATATTTTCTTAATGAATTCTTTTTACCACAAACACTCTCTTGATTAGATTTTCAAATTAGATGTCTAATGTCCTAACTTCTTCTCATCCCACAAAGTGCATTATGTGGAAATCAATGAAATCAAGGAAAAAGTTCCCTAATGTTGACTTTAGTAAAAGAAAATTGAGATGTAAATTCAAATACTTAGAAGCCTCTAAGGATAGAATCCCTAGGGAAAGCAATAGCACTTAAATTTTGTCAAAAGTAGTTGCTCTTCCTAAAGGGTTTGAGACCTGATGTTCTTGTTGAATGTTTGTTTTCCAAAGTTTTAGATCCAAGCAAAGCATTTTGATTCCAAAATGATGCACAACCCTAGGATTAAATGAGACAATATTTGTTGAGTTCCCACTTGGATAAATCTAGCTATGCCTACTCTTAGCAGATGATTAGATGCTTGACCACACTGGATCTCCTCCATGGCACACACTTCTTAGGTTAGCCAAGCATTAGTACCCATGAAACTCCCATGGCATACTTCTCATATCTACTAAGAGCCATAAAAATGTGGGATGGATTTAGAATGATCGTTATTGTACCAACAAATAGATAAGGATTTGGCCTTCTTAAACAAGAGGTTATAGTATAGGCATTCCATTCATGTGGGATCATCCATATGGAAAGAGACCACTGTTTCCCTTATTGTCAAAACAATCCTCATGATACTTGAACTTTCCTCAAGTACCCACACTTATATACCGGTTGGAAGTCGCTTGGCTTTAGCGTGTTCCCAGTTGGGTCGTTCCCTGGGGTGATTAATTTTTCCCACCAGATAGGCCCTCTAAGGATAAACAAAAGCGAGCAAGTACATCCGTAGTTTGATAAATCTTTGTTGAGAAACAAAGAGAGAACACACGTGATATACTCCACTCACACTAGCAATATTTTGTTCAATTTTAAGAATCCAAATTGAAGTGTGGAGGTAATCACAAATACAACTAAATATCACAAAAATCCTTTTGATTCTCAAGATTTTCATGAGGCGCGAGAAAAGCGCATACATCTTTTAGATGATATTACTTTGGATAAGAGATTACAAAACATAAAGGCACATGTTCATTTTAACCTTCAAAGAAATTTAAAATGAATTCTTTTTAAGCACAAAATTTGAAGTGTGAGATTTTTTAGTTCAATTGTTAAGTCCAAAACAAAATCTAGTAAGTTTCCTATGGTTCTTTTTAATCCCTTTGTTTTGCTCTTTTTAAGCCCAAATGAAAATTGGTGAGTCCTAAAAAGCATGAAGATGACAAATTCCTTAGAAAAGGATTATAATTTCTTTCCAAAGTGTTTAAAAACACTTGATACAATGAAATGATGATGCCATAGAGAAGCCTTCATCTTTGCTTTCCTCCCTTCACTTTTGATCAAGCCAACCTACAAAACTGGTTAAAACAATAGAAACAGAAGCCAAAAACTAGTTATACTTAGTCAAAAGCAACCAAAATGAAAAAGCACATGTTGAAATTAATTTGAAAATTGCCTTTTACCCAACTCCAATGACACAATCTACAGAGGTGGCGCAGTTTAGAAGAGTCAACGGTACTATATGGTGTCATTGAGACTACTAGAGGTGATCTGTGAAAAATCTAGTGAGCATGATTCTAGCGCTATTTTGACCAGCGACGGAGTTTGAAGTTTGAATGCCCAATCGACAGAAGCATCGCTATTTGGAATTCAAATTTTTGGGTGGGAAGAAGCCAACGTTGTGGTTTGGAGTTTGATAGCGATGCTATATGGCACCGCTAGACTATGAGTGACGTAATTTCTCTGTCAGCGATGTACTTTCCTGTAGACACACAAAATTCAACAAAAACTATAGAATTTGATAATAAAAAAACATGTTAATTTATTAAAATCCACCCTCCTTCTAGCACCAAAATGTGAATGGTGATCCTAGACCTGCACAAACACAAACAACAAACACAATATTAGTCCATATGCAAGTTAGAAACATCATTCCCCATGAAATTCATTTGAAACATAAAAATAAGAAATAATATGAAGAACATGATGACAAAGCTATTAAATCCTATTTAAATGATCAAACTCTTAATCCCATGGGGGAATTAGTGCCATTTTGATGTGGAAAATGGCTCTTTCCCAATTCCTTGCAAGATTGAATGGTGATTGATGAAGATTTGATGCTCCTTGGTGAAATTCCTACATAAGCTAGCTATAAAACTTGATGAAAACTAAGAAAATGGATGGAAAATGGATAAGAAAATTCAAAATCTCAAGATAATGTCTTGGCATAAAATTGTGGATCCAAAATTAGAAGAAGAGCCTTCTATTTATAGAAGATAAAGATGGAAGAATAAGCCAAAGGGATGAATGCGGGATTAAATACCAACCAATAACATTAAGCCACTTTTCAACATGTGAGTGGACAAAGGTGGAGCACATTTTGGTCATTGTGCACATAAATGATATTAGGTGGCTATTCAAATTTGATGAAATGACAATTTGGAGGGAGAGAAGAAGTGAATTAAATGCCACTTGGCTCAAGGAAAAAGACATGTAGGAAAACTTAAATGCCTTGTTGGATGTACAAACCTTTTGGAGGATTTTTCAAACTTGGAGAATATTCCTTTTTGATGTCTTTGAATGAAATGGAGATTTAAAATCAAATAAATTGATTTATTTGCAAGTTGCAAAATCTAGAGGATTTGAGGGATTAAGATTTAAGATTAATCATGATTTGATTAATTTAAAAGGAGATTAGTTGATGTGACAATTTGATTTAGATTTTTGGATTTCTAAATCAAAGTTGAGAGGAATATGAATAGAGACTTAATTAAATAAAGTTTAATTTATTTAATAAAGAGAATGGTGTTAGATTTAAATCAAATAAAGATTGGTTTATTTAATTTAAAGGAGATGACTTTAGAGATTAATTAAATAAATTGAATTATTTAATTAAAAGAGGGACTATAAGATTAATTAAATAAAATGAATTATTTAATTAAAAGAGGGACTATAGGATTAATTAAATAAAATGATTTATTTAATTAAGAGAAGATGATGACTTAATCAAATAAATTTGATTTATTTAATTAAGAGATGAAATGTGATGAATTTAATCAAATACAGATTAATTGATTAAATGGTTAGCAAAGGAGATGATTCGGGATGAAGTGGTGTTAGTAAAATCGGGATCAGGTGTATAGGACCAATCGGTACCATTTTTCATGTCTACAGAAACCCAAGAAGGGAAAAACAATGGAGAATGCTAATTCTCAATTATAGAACATCAGTTAAGGTGACACCAGTTAAGGTGTTTTTTACAAGGGCTCGCTGCCAAAATGCTCACTACAGGTAAGGCTCACTATCGGTGGGCTTACTGCCCAATTACAAAGACAATTGATTACAACATAGTCTCACTGACAAAAATGAACTAATGAAGTTGCATCTAATTATGCATGAATTCAGTTTTGATTAATAGCACAATATCTATCTATAGCAAATTCGGTCAAGAATCTTCTACCCACCTTCCTTGCACAACCTCGGCAATACATATTACTTCTTCCTAACATTTTCCTTCTACTTCCTTCAATCTTCGCACTCTTTTATCTATTCACACACATCATACTTAATCCACACTTCTCATTCAAAACCAAAGAGATTTTCAATATATATATGTATGTATGTATGTGTAGAACAAAATAGTCTGCCAAACACAATTCCATTCCATGCTTCCAAAAACTCCTAAGTCGGCTTGAAGAACAACCTTGAAATATTCAATACGGCTTGGCACACTAACGCTGGACCCAAAGGATAGGTCATACATAAAGATCTCCTTACCACGTTACCATGGGACCCATGAATAGGTCATAGCATAATTACCAAAAGATAGAAAACTTTGAATCACATGAAATATATTTCAAGGCCAATGAGAATTCTACAACCAAGACCAAACCTTGATTCTCATCAATTTCAGTACCAACTAGAGAAACACAATTAGACATACCAAAACTTGTAACATGCTACATGAATGTTCAGGTAGCAAGGATACTCGGAATAAGCTTTGAGCACAACAACCGACATCAAAAGATTAGTATTCATTATTATGCATTAACTGACTTCCACATAATCCCCAAAAGAAGTATTGTCATATCCAAATCAAGGATAGCATCCATACTATGTAGCATCATAACACTCGATAGGATAGATCATTTTTGTATATCATATGGAGCACAACTTTCTAGATCCCAAGTTTTGACATCAATGATAACAATGCTAAATCATCTCAACAACTTCTCAATAGGTTGAAGTCTTGAAGATCACTTAGAGTGAAAAGTTGTAAAAGTTGCGAAGTTGCATAATTACAAAGTTGTCATCTTCACAAAAACTCACCTATAGGCCATATTCGGAAGATTTAGAAGCTAAGATCAGAGAGGTCTAGCAAGTGCAAACTTGGAGCTCGGGACCACATTCATAGTTTTTAGAAATTCAGAATGGGACTAATATGCCACCTAGGGCATCTTATTCTTCCCAGACATATTTTTTAGATATTTTATAAGATCCAATTTCGAGATCCGAAGACTCTACATCTGCCCTGAAAAATAGCAGCAAGACTAATATTCCATCTTGGACGTTTTTGTCCTCCCTAGCATATCTAAATAGCTTCTTTACATTTCTAGAATCCTCACAACATCTTCAAACTTCCTAGGTACACATATACTATCTCCCTATTGCATAATTTCATCATTGCATCTCTCATTTAGCTTGCATAACTAGTTTTTGTAGGTTGAATTTTCATTTGTCTTTTCCAAGCATTTGCTTGATGGTGAACCCCTTAAGTTAAAAGAACCCCCTCGTAAGTCATCCTTATTGAGAATTGACTCACCTTGTGAGGTTGATAGTCAATCCAATTAGCACTCCTAGAACATTATCAAATGATAATAGGAGAATAGTGGTGTTCTATAACCTAGGTTATAAAGCACCCATTTTCCTATTATTCAATTCCCTCTTGTAAATATAATTGCAGGATTAGCAAAGAAAGTACCCAACTTGAAAAATATTATTTTGGATCATGCAAGACTTCATTATTATTTCTATCATTAGACAAGTTATAAATTGAGTAGTTAATATTTTATTATTTTATTTTATTATTCACTTCTCTTATTTAGTACCTTATCTAGTATTATATCAGCTTACTCTTGGGGGGCGCATTACGAAGTTCAAATGTGGGATGCTTGAAATTTCTCTGAGAAAACACCATAGGGTTCTCCTACAAGTGCGGGGAAGAATCTGATGATGCCACAGTAGGGTGAGAGGAAGCGTTAGGCTAGATAGTGGAAGATGAAGAAGAGGAACCCCAAGAGCGCTTCCCTTCTTCCCTTTTATGGGCCATGGTGTTATCACTATCAGCCCTATGCAAGACAGCTAGGGAGATGGAGGGTACCTCACTCTAGGCATTAAGTACCCTTTGTTGTACTTCTCATAGGTCTTGAATAAGACGTCCTTCCTAGGTGGAAGCAGACCAATGGGTGCAGGCCAAAAGTGGTCTAAGGAATAACTACCACACACAACTGACAACTTATAACCAATATCGTGGATCACATGCATAGAACCCTCATGGATAAACTTCAAACACCTATGCACAACCAAGGGAACTACATTCATAGCTACTAGCCATGGGATACCCAACTTCACTCTAAAGACTTTAGACCCTAGGATTATGTCAAATAGCATGTTTGAAAACTTAGGTCCAACAAGAACAAATAAGGTGATGCTACCAAGGGGAGGTACGGAAAGTCTATTGTGTGTATGGATGGTGCTTATAGGTGCATCATACCCATCTTTATATAGGAAATTCATTAACATGATCTCCTCAGTTATAATATTCACTTGACACATTGGGTTAACAAGGACACCTACTATAGTGTGTGCACAATGATATAAAGAGGAAATGCTTCTCTATTAAAATGCATCAGTAGGTCTTGCAAGGTGAAGGTTATACCTAGGCTACTACTCACAAGTTTCACAGAGGGGATAGGCAGATGTAGAAAAGAGGCCATCATGCACAATACTCTCACAAAGCCCCCCAAAAGTTTACAATTGGATTGTGACCTAACTAAGGCTTCATTTTGCAACACCTACAAAACCTTCCAACTATGCCTACTAGGGGTTGTAGGTTGGGTTGTAATGTGAATGCCTCACAACACTCACACCTACAACACTCCTAGAACATGAGGAAAGGACCCTTCAGTATTCCCAAACGGAACCAAAATGGTTCACATCAGGTTCATTAAAAATGTAAGAGGGGGACCAACCACGTCAAAGCTCTAGGTCATGGAGAACCAAGAGCGAAGGGCTGCCCTAACTTACCTCACTCTAAAGGGATGAGGATCAAGAATGAAGAGCAATATGAATTACTTTTGTCACTCTATAGACCCAAAGTTTAGGTTTAGGCTAGGTGAGCTAGTTCCTAGAGTTGGTATTGCACCTCAAACAACTCTATATTTGAGGACGAAAACACAATTATGGGACGACAACACGGCGCGTTGGCATCTCTTTGGCATGCTAGTGTTCGTATGATCAAAAAACTTGAAGTACAATAAAAACTACCAAGAAACCTACTAATAGCCTAGCTAGTTGATTCTGATGAGAAAATTAGGATGAGAAAGTACAAAAAATAAACCCAGAGATGATAAAGCAAGTAGATAAGGGTATGTGCAAGATCATCATGTAAAAAGCAGGCCCTTAAGTGGCAAAAAGTTCAGAAAAATCAAAGTTAGGCAACTTGACGTAAAACTTTGAATAAGTTATCTACATTATTTCAAAAATATGTAAGAATAGAATCTGTAGCAAATTGAATGTAGTTTCTAAACTACTAGGTTTATTTATTTATTTTAAATCTATTTGGTGAAATTTTTAAATTTCAATGTAGTAGTACTTAAATTTTAGGGAAAAAATAAGAAGTAGGTTTCTATCTAACCATCCTAACCACAATAAAATGATAATATTTTTTATAAGATTTTAGACATAAGTAGAGGACTCGTGTCCAGATGTGATGCATATTTTTTTGTAATTTTTCCCAAGTAAATAATTAATTATGATTTTTTATTAGGTCTAACCAATTTAACTTGGTCAAAACTTCATGAAATTCATTTCTTCTTTTTCAATCCTATAGTATGTGAAGTATAGAATGTGATGCATGTTTTGGATTCCAAAAATGTGATACCATTTGAAAGCTATAGATGTTTTTCAATCAGCCTATCAATCAGACTTTAGTCGTAATTCAAATAGAAAATAAATAATAATTATTTATTAAATTCAAAGTAAAGCATAATTTATATTGGTGGAAATTTGAGAATATCCTTTGAAAACCCTTTTCATTTCATCAATTTTGGGTAAAAAAAGTCATCAGCCACATACCCTACAAATACCCATCATATCTCCACGTTTTGGCCCATCATGATCCTGCACATACCCATAAATGCTAGGGTGACAAAGATAATCCCACAAAAGCACCTGTCTGCCAAATAACTCCATGCACACGTTCACCTACACACAAACAAGAAGGGAAAAATTGTTGGGGTTGTATAGGGGCCTGCCTCGGTTAGACCCCCACTTTGGTGTTTCCACCTCCACAGACAACTAGAGAGAAATGAAGTAGAATATGTAATAAAGAAGATAAAGGAAGTAAAATGAATAATAAAAAAGATAAATGCTACTCTTTCAAATCACAAAGGAGAGGAGTGAAGTGTTACAACCTCCACCAAAAAGCTCACTAGCCAATGGAGGGAGAAAGCAAGCTACGCACTTGGAAAACTCACCACCTCCGCAACTGTGGTGAATGGAGGTCTCGCAAGACTCCAAGCTCGCAATTTCTATGATGGCATCACACTTGCAATGTGGAGTTGATCAAGTGTTGTTGTTGCTGCAATGCTCACACTGAAATGTTGGGATGTTGGAGAGTGTGCTTGAGAATGTGAAGAGATGAAGTGACTGAATGTGTAGAGTGGATGAATTTATTCCAAGAGGAATGAATGAAAAATGGATGTATTTAAATACAAAAATGAGTGGGAAGGAGCCATTTTCAAGATGGTTGGTTGGCACAAAAGTGTTACAAATCATCCCCAATTAGGAGTGTAACATTGTTGTGGATTTAGAAGCGGGAATCTTTTTAGGATGGTAGCATGTCACGCAAACATCCACACATTGTTCTCACATCCACAACAAATATTCTCTCTCCAACACACAAAATGGATGCTAAGTAAATAGAAGGCAGGTGAGTGATGGAGAATTTCACCTTTGAATTTGATTTTATAAGGTGAGGCTATGCGAAAGGCGAATTTTCCCAAGGGGTGCAAACTTGCTCCTATACAAAAACATGTTATAGTTAAGATTCAACCTGAGTATGAACACAAGGAATCCTTAACAAAAAATGCTATACTTGATAAATTAAGGCCACATACTAAATCAAGTTATATTTTGAATATTGACCAAATTGTTGATAGTAAAGGTGATACTGGATGGAATGATCTTGCAAAGGTTTTATATGCTTTTGGATTATTATCAAGAAAATTAAGACATTGGTGGAATGGAATTCCTGATAATGGACCCTCTACTCACATTGATGAAAATATTAAAACAATCAAAGATCTTGATATGGGTAAAGAAGATATTTATTTTATAGGATTTGGTCAATTGATATTATTACTGCCTGATATTCTTGTTGACAAAAAATAGATTCAAATGTTGATTTTGTGCTCATTATGAAATGATATCAGAGCATTAGTGCTTTTTGTGTTGTTTTTATGGTCTCATTTTAAAATTTATATTAGAGCCATGGTTCAATAAAAAACCATGTTCATTCTAATGCATGTGTAATAACAAACCCGTGTTCTACTAAGATCTGGTTATAGTGAATGTTTATCATAAGAGTCATAAGTTGGTATTTAGAATAAGAGTGTGAAGAATGAACAATCAAAGGTAGAGACACAAAGTAGCTATGGAGCCATAGTAAGGCCATAAATCCCATGTTGAAGTTGAAGGATAGGCATAGAAGGGTGAGCAGTAAGAAGGTAAAAGTAGTAGTGAAACAGTCTGTGAAAAGTTTCAGTAAGTCCTAAAACTCTTCAATGGAAATTCAAAGATCTCTTAATGCAAGTTCTTCACTTTCATCTGTTATTCATAATGTGTTTGAAGATAAACAAGATTTTGTTGATAGCAAGGGAAATTTTAAGTTTCTCGATATTAAGATTTCAGATTTGTATCTTGAGAAAGGCATAAAACCTATGACTATATAGATTCAATTAGACAATTTGAAGTACCATCTAAAGCTTTAATAGAGTATGTGGCTAAATATATTGGAAAATATAGGCTAGTATCAAGGAAAATTAGAGAATCACAAACTGCTCGAGATAGCTCTTTTGAGAAAGATAAAGGAAAGAATCAAAAGGATGAAAAAATTCATAGTAATGTTTGTTCAAATGAAGAATCTTTGCATAAGAAGGAAAACTAAGAAATGGTCGATTTGGTTTCTAAGATGTTAGATAAAATAAGATCTTGTGTCCAAAAAACAAAAATCACTCAAGAAGATGGTAGCTCGAGAAAGGAACAAAAGAAAGTAGACCTTCAAAAAGAAAAGTAAAAGCAAAAAGATAAAGATAAAGAAGTAATAGAACCTACTAGAAAAATATTTGTTTAGAAAAGGAAAGGTTTCTTTGATAAGGATGAACATAGTAGTTCTACCAAGGTCACAAGAAAGGAATCTAAAAGACATTCCAATGCTATTACTAATAAAGATTGGTTACAAAATCAAGTACTGAAAAACCAATCAATAAGCTTGTATTTGCAAAACAAGAAAAGAAATTAGATGAAGGATCTTCTCAGAATATGTCAATAGAATTAGAGGTCATTGAATCAGGAAAATCATATGTTGAATCTATTCTAGTACTTAAAAACCCAAATCACTTTCTCTCTAAAGAATATTCACATGAAGCTGTGGAAAAAGACTGAATGGTTGAAGTAGGATTTACTAAAAAATTTAGTGAACCAGTTTTTGTGAATGAACTAGTGTAAGCACAAAAAGAATCAGATGGGGAAAAACAATATCAATCTTTTGTTAGTGAAGAGATTGATTCTGATAATTCTTCCATAAGTAGTACTATAGATAGCTTTGAGATTGATGAATATTGGAAGAAACATGTTATAGTTAAGATTGAATCTAGGTATGAACACAAAGAATCCTTAATAGAAAATGCTATACTTGACAAATTAAGGCCACATGCTAAATTAGGTTATATTTTGAATATTGACCAACTTGTTGATACTAAAGTTGGTATTGGATGGAATGATCTTGTAAAGGTTTTATATGCTTTTGGATTATTATTAAAAAATTGAGACACTGGTGGAATGGAATTCTTGATAATGGACCCTCTACTCACATTGATGAAAATCATAAAACAATCAAAGATCTTGATATGGGCAGAGAAGATATTTATTTTGTAGGATTTGGTCAATTAAGATTGTTGTTTCCTAATATTCTTGTTGAAAAAAAAAAGATTCAAATGTTGATTTGTTTAAACAATGATTTAGCAAATGATAGGAAAATTATTCAAGACAAGCTGAAATATAATAGCTCAAGATGGGATGAGAAGACAAAGAAGTGGAATGAAGAAAAATGTCAAAATTTTCCAGGACTTCAGACAGCCAAACTAGGTATGCCTCTCATATATTCTTCTAACTTAATTCAAGAACAAAGAGGAATGTATGGATCTATATTAGTTACTAAAGATTGCCAAGCTATGTGTGGTCTTAAGGAAAAGAAGCCAAATAAAGATATTACACTAGGGAGAATTTCTAGATTGAATGATTTAAATCCATTGGTCGATACAATCACTAGAGAATTAGAAACAACCATTATCATTCTAGAAGACCCCAATAAGGTACTTGATGAAATCAAAAAAGTTCCAGATATAGACATTGATGTCCTCCAAGGTTGGGATTTTTTGAGACAATTTGAACGATTTTCATTTCTTCATACATGGGTAATAGTGGGAAAATTTTTAAATCATTTTAGCATAAAGAAAGTTTTTGTTTCTATTAATCTCATAAATGATAATATTGCAAGGTTCACATCTGAGTTGTGGCTAGACAATTAGAAAATAATTTCTCAAAGGTATGCAAAAATGGTTTCTTCAATATCATATCTAAAGATTATGCATTTGGTCATCATTTAAATAAAGACGTGAAGGAATTTTATGAATTAATTTAGGGTTGGTTGAAGAATTATGTGGGAATATATATGAATATTGGTTAAATCCACATAAATATTCATTTCCAACAATAAAATTCCTCCCTAGACGACATCTAGAAGTGATTGAAGATGAGACACTTTCATTAATTTTAATCATATTAGCTCAAAGAATAGAATGATATCTTCTAGACCTTGGAAGATTATGTATTATTTATGGATGGAAAAGTTAGCATGAAGAGTATAATCTTGTAAATAATAAAATAAATAATGGGTGACATAATTTAGCTAGAACAAGGGCTTATCTATGTTGCGATGTCAGTCACGTTAAGATCTGACAAGAAGATTCAACCCTATTTTAAAAAAAAGATCCCTGTAGCCACTTATGAGTGTTAAGTGGACCGTTCTCACTTTACGATGTCATAAAAGTGGAAATAAATATTATAGGATAAAGTAGTAGTAGATTCTAGAATAAAATATTATGGAGAAAGTAAAAGAAAAATATGGACAAAAATCCAAAAAGGTGGGGATATTTCTAGATAAATTCCATGTGAAGCTAGAAAAATCTTGTACTAAAAATTATATCTTGTAAAAAAGATTCCCACATGTAAAATTTATGTTGTACACTATTCAAAAAATTAAGGATAGACAATATCTACTAAAATAATTCTAGTAGATATTTCTACTTAGTCCATAATATGGACAAATAAATAAAGGTTGTTGTAAAAATGAAGAACTGATAATGTCTTCCATGTTGCAAGATAATTCTCGTATTTTCTAGAAAAATGACCTAGTAGAATAGGTAAAAGGTGAAGGTGACAAGACCTCCAGGTCATTTGAATCCTATAAATAAGGCCCCAAGAGCTCATTTGAGGCATTCGAAGTTTGGGATTCCAAATTGAGTGATCAAGTGTTGGAGTTTGGGAATAGAGTCTTAGAGGTTGCATCATTATATTTTCTAGAGTCTGTAAGTCTATAAGTCTGGTGGTCAGCATATTAGATGTTTGCTCTTACCTTGCACTTCAAGTGATCTTGGTAATCAGAAATCTAATAATGCCAGTGCAAAAATGTAATATCTTTTGAGTTAATGAAATCATTTTCCCATTTCTAAAAATCTTTGCTCTATGTGATTGCCTTGCTTTTGTGTATTCTTGTTTGCTATCAAAGCTTTTGTATGTTGTTTTGGTGTCAATCGTGCTCATTGTGAAATGATATCAGAGCATTAGTGCTTATTGTGCTATTGTTATGGTACATAGTATATACAATCGATATTATCATTTTATGAATGTTAACTTGATCTTATTCATTTATA
This sequence comes from Sequoia sempervirens, assembly GCA_007258455.2. Taxonomy (NCBI): domain Eukaryota; kingdom Viridiplantae; phylum Streptophyta; class Pinopsida; order Cupressales; family Cupressaceae; genus Sequoia; species Sequoia sempervirens. The sequence goes on from VDFB02000015.1 coordinate 112,362,236, forward strand.
TATTGAATGAATACATAATTTATTGACATGGGATATATATATTAGTATATAAACATATATATTTATATGTACATATATACATATATATTTATATATACATGGTATTAAATATAGGCCAAATTGTATATACGTTAGGCAAGTATTATAGGCCGAATAATTTGTATGATGATATAAGATAAAGGTCGATTTATATGCAAAGTAATATGAAACAATAAAGGTCAATGTGGAAATAAACCATAGTCGATGCTATGTTAAAATGAAAATTTAAATTATAAACAACGAATTACTTAAACTTGGATGTTTTAATATAAAGTGACAGAATATTTAAGAGCTACATTATAAAGTGATTCAAACGCATGAGAATAGGATAAAGTAATAGCATGAAGCATGTTAAGTCAAACAACATTGAAACACTATAAAAGGAAAATCGATTTGTCATTTTCCTAGCAATGAAATAAACCATTACCAAGTTGACTTTGTATAAGTGTTGCTTGTAAACTATAGACTATTTCAAAGGGAGAAACCGTGTGAAGAGATAGGGAGGTTAGCTACAACATGGCACCAAATTATGAAAGTTTAATTTCCTATAGAAGTCCATTTTAGATACAAGTCGATTGTAATCATTTGGGCATGTGCACATTTGAATCAGTCTTTAGTTGTTATCAATGAAAAGGGTCGATCTATGAGATAATATGTTGAGTTTACACCCAGATTTCTTCCTCCTTTTATTTGAGTGAATTGAGTCAACCTACATGACGAAAGGTGTCCACTAGCATCCCTTTTTTGTAGGCTACAAAGTCTCTTTTTTCCTATATAAATAAAAAGGCTAGTTCTCTCATTTGGACACATTATTCTGCATTCTTTTGCAAACTTATTCTGTTGCACTTATTCTAAGAGTTGTATAATCTAAGAGCTGAGAGTTGTGAATTACTTTGTGAATGCATATTGTTATCTTGAGAGAGAATTCATAGTGAAGTATTGATTTAAGAGGATTAAGTGTTCAAGCTAGGAGGTTGTTGTTGGAAGGTTGTGCATCAAGTCAGTCGATTGTTTAAGTGTATTATAGGCATGGGGATCCAGTCTTCTCTTAGATTGTCTTTGTTTATGAAAGATTGAGTTTTGAATGCTTTATTTGAACTGATTGAGATTACTTGCATTAGGGAATCATAGCATTTTGGAAAGGAAAAATAAGTTGTTTTATGATTTTTTATGAAAGTGCTTGTATTTAGTTCATAATAGGAGGGATTTTTTGTCATAGGTATTAGCATACTAGATATGATTAAACAAAGATAGCTTAAGGGTTATTCATAGCTAGGTTATTTGATTGAATTAGATAGCTTGTAAGTTACACCTGGGATTGGAATTATCCATTGAAGGGATGGTAACTTGTATTTATGCTTTGTGAGTAGAAATACCATTATGTTTGTGGGGAAAGGAAATAGGATATTTCTAGGATTAAGGATTACCCATTGGAGGAAATACCTATGCATAGATTATAGTGTCCTACAGTCAAATCAAGCTTCAGTAGTGTATGTGAGTAGGATGACTATCACTTGAAGTATTGAGTGAGAAAACTTTGGCCAAAGTAGTGTGATTTCCTTTGGCTCCACTGTCAATTCACCTTGATCTAGTTATGCATGCTAGTTCCAGATTGTAGGGTTTACAAATTCTAGGCATGAAGGACACAACACTAAGCTTTGAATGGTTGTCATTACAAGTTTACTCCACCAATCTCTTCATCGAAGGTTAGGGGCATCTCTCTTGTGATAGATGTGTGGAGAACCACATATGATTCCGTGGTTGGAAAAAAAGCGCTTGAGTGATCCTTCGCCTCCTCAGTAGGCAACAGAAGACCAAGATTTGAAAGGAGGTTCCTATACCAAGATGAGCTATGTTTATACTTTGTACACATTCTTTAGAATATTGTAATATGTGATTTATTATATTAGAATGGAATCAATGTTGACTATTGTTATGAAATCTAGGTTCATTTGTTCTTTGTAAAGAAAAGAAAAATTTTATGGCAATGGTTAAGTTACATAGTTTATTTAGCCACAAAGTGAAAACATAGGAAAAATTACTTCAATGAATGATTGGTGTGTTACACTAAGCATGGGTCACAGAGCAGTAATCTTATATTCAAGATCAACATGTTTCTAGGGGTAGTACTATGCTCGAGATGGACAATAGGAAAGGAGTAGTACTATTATGCTCGATATTGGTAGGTCTCTAGGGGCACTACTTTGCTCGAGATGGATAGTAGTCAAAGAGAAATAATATTATGCTCAAGATTGATAGGTGTCCAAGGGAAGTATTATGCTCAAGATGGAAAATAGTCATGGAGTACTACTATTATGCTCGATATTGACAAGTTTCTAGGGGTAGTACTATGCTCAAAGAGAAATACTATTATGCTCAAGATTGATAGGTGTCCAGGGGAAGTATTATGCTCAAGATGGACAATAGTCATGGAGTAGTACTATTATGCTCGAGATTGACAAGTTTCTAGGGGTAGTACTATGCTCGAGATGGATAGTAGTCAAGGAGAAATACTATTATGATTTTGATTGAATGGTGTCTAGGGGAAGTACTATGCTCGAGATGGACAGTAGTCAAGGAGTAGTACTATTATGCTTGAGATTAACAGGTGTGTAGGGGCAGTACTATGCTCAAGATGGACAATAGTCAAGCATTAGTACTATTATTCTTGAGATTGGTAGTTGTCTAGGGGAAATATTATGCTCGAGATGGATAGTAGTCAAGGAGAATTCTATACCAATGATGGACACCCTTGGTTGCTTAGTTATTTGATGGACTGCAGGGAAGAGAGCTTTTAATGAAGACTATGTAGGTAATAGTTTGACCAACCTCATGGAATAGTTTTGGCATATCATGATGTGGAAATGATATACTTGACCCTATTGAGTTGAGGGTGGTCCCTCAGTGTATTATGTGGCATAGAGAATCCTCTTCCTAATTGTTTGATGGTGCAGAAGACTAGAAAAAAGGATGGAACCCATAGTATAATGTGCACTGCACCAACATTTTGTTTCTATCTAGGATGCACTAAGGGAAAGTATGTGATAGTCAATTTAAATGTGTCTTTCAGTCACTATGGTATATATGACATGTATGAAACAATCACTATTATACTTATGATGTACATATGATCCCATCACTAATGTACTTGTGATGTATGTATGAGCTAGTCATAGTTGTGATGTGATATACATATGAGCCCATCATTAATGTACTTGTGATGTGCATGTGAATTAGTCACATCATGTATAAGTGGCATATGCTAGACTTAGTCATTGTGGATATATGATGTATGTTATAGCAAATCAATATGTATATGTGACATATGATGGAGCTAATTGCTATGTATAAGTGGCATATACTAAAGTTAGTCATTGGATATTTATGACATATGTTGTAGCTAGTAACTATGTATATGTGATGTATGATGGAACCAATCACTATGAATATGTGATGTGTACATGAGCTAGTCACCTAGTGTATAAGTGTTGTATGCTTGAGCCCCTCCCAATGGGAATTGGGGAATTATGGAATGATATGAACCTTGTGTGAACTTGTGTATATATGCACACTACTAATTGGTAAGGTTTGGTATGGAACCAACAAGTCCAACACTCGATGGTGAGTTGATATCATTATATTACAATGAGCTAAGTTAATAGTTTACACTTAATGAATATCCTTGGTTTGAAGGTGAGATAAAATATCTCATACAAGAGAAGAGAATGAAATCTCTTTGACCTTGGTGGGTGAACTACGAAGCTTCTAATTTCCTACGAAGGGATACGTTGGTAGGGTCGTTGAAAATGAACCCTCGAAGCTTAGTTCTAGGTCTAGGAAAGGCCTTAACATTGGGAGCTTACCACTCCTATGTGTAAGCATATAAGTCATGATGTTGTGTTGATGCAACCAAGGTAAAGAAAAAGTTATGAAGATTGCACATCTAAGCTACATGGGAGATGCTCAATTGACAAAGTTGGTAATTGTTCTAATATGAGTTGGTGCTTGTTTTAAAAAAAAAAAAAAATAGTAGCAACCAAGGGGTAGTTGTTGCATATAAATAATAATGTTGAGACTTATTCATAAAAAATAATAGTGTGTTGCAAGTTGAATTGCATGCTTTGGGAGATACATCTCCTTAAAATAGTTAGTTGTTTCATCTTGGAAGGTATAGTAAGTGATGAGGTCATTTTTCTTAGATTCTATAAATATGCACTAGCTTGAATGACAAAAGCTTGGCACTAGTAAATTAAATAGAGAACAAACAATTCATTCATATAGTGGTTGCAGTAAGACTATTTGAGGAGAGATTAGTTGATTGATTTGATTATCATCTAACAAATGCAAGATTTGCAAATCAAGGTTAAACCTAAGTAAAGTTGTATTCCCTACCCATAAAGAGTATTTATGTATTTTTCACTATTTTAATTAATAAATTCGTATTCAATACATTTCCTTTATGGTGTGCACTTGATGTGAGAATATAAGTTAACTTACATGATTAGACAATTCTTAATCAAATCTTCCTTGTATAATTGAATTTTTTTTTTTTAATACATGATCTTAATCTATAAACATGTCCAAATTTCATGTACTAAAAACATTGAATTATTTTAATAAACTAAACTAAAATTTAATAAAAAATAAAAAAAATATGTTAAATTGTTATTAATTATCTATTTTTAAAAATATAATCTTTTAGAGCATTATTATATCCTATAATAAATCTTTATAATCTAGAATGTCAATAGATTTAGATCATATTTTGAAAATTCCTGTGTATAACCATCTAAATGTAACATTGAAAATAATTTTTTTTATTGGAAACCGGGGAGCACTCTCCTCCTTTTCTTATCCTTTTGTCTATCGAAAAGTATCCATTTATGAAATGTCACAAGCAATTATTCATAAATATGAACGAACCTTCTCTAATTTATAAGCTTTCATCTTTTTTCCACATACTTTAGCTTAATGTATATTTAAGGATAAATCAACAGCGAATATTATGCTGAGAAAAACAATTTTAAATGCTGTAAACTGGGCAAAAAAAGAAAAAAGATATTTTTCAATAGAATATTTGCTGTCATTAAATCTTGCATTTACAGTTATTTGGATTTATAAATCTATTTTAAATGTTAAAAAAGACTTATCCCTTATTAAATTCCTACTATTTATTATTGTAATGGCAAGTGTATCAATATTATTAATTATGTGGTATATAATTTATGTTATTGAATGTTTTTTTGAATTTTGGGGTTGTTGATATTGTAATGTTTTTATGGATAAATTTAAATAGCACACTCAAAATTTTCATTTGTTTAGGTGATTCATTTGAAATCACACTAAATTTTTCAATAAGACTCATCAATTAGTATGAATTCAAATGAACTGCCTAAACAAATTAAAACTAAAAATGTACTTTATATCAAAATTGTTTTTACATCTTCCCAAAACTCTTTCACCAAATGATGTCTTTTTCAACATTAACATCTCTTGTAATTCATGAAAAGATTCTTGAAAAAAGAACTACATAGTAAGCTAGAGTAATTTAGCACAGTGAATGTTCTAATATAAATATGGCATGGTATGGAAAAAAAGATTACAATTTTCTATATGTAGAAAATGGATTGTACAATATTTTTTATGCTAAATAATGTTTCATTTATTGCTATTAAATTTCGATTTTTATTTCTCAACTAGTGTAGCTTAGTTTTAGTCAAAATAAAAATCCCTTAATTAACAAGCTTTTCAAATGCTTTTACAAGAATCTTTATTGTTTTGTAATGTCTATAACTCATTTGAACTACAAGCCTTGTGTTCTTTATCATTATCTTAATGATCTTTAAACTTAAATTCAACATTCCATATAAAAATATTAAGCCAGAAAACTATTTAATTATCAAAATATTCAATAAACAAAAATATAAGAGAATTCTATTCTTATTTGGTTTCGGTGGTGGAATTATTTCTGCCAATTTTGAATATAAAATAAAGGATGAATGGATGTGTGGGAGGGTTTGTAACCTTGTTAGTCTTTCTCTTAAGTTTCTTTGCAATTATAACATTTGTTATCTAGAAATTAAAAATTAAAAATTAATTGATATAATAATTTATAGTAATGTTTTTATGTTTATTATACATTTAACATACGAATCAAGCTTATTTTATTTTAGGGTCTATATTAAGAAACCAATGCATCTTGTAAGACACCTTCTAAGATTTCACTATGGGAATCAATTTGAACTATGAAATTTTCTATATATTTAGAACTTTAGAAATCATTATGTTAAAATAAAGTGAGATTATTTATTAAATTAAATGTAAAAAAAGAAAACTTGATATTCATAATCAAATTATAACTTAGAATAATGGGATTCAATATGTAAGCATTTAAAGTTGTACACGTCTAACCATGTTAAACTTTATCATATCCCAAACATTAAATATACAAATTATTTAATTAATTTGTTCATTCATTATCCTAACGCTCACGTTTAATTAAATAAATTTATATTTATTTAATTAGATTCAATCTTATAGTTCTATCCCACAAGAAATAAATATAAACAATCTATTTGATTTCCCTTTTCTACCTCACATTCAATTAGTTAGTTAAATAAAATTAATTAACTAAGCTAATCCCATGCACATACCTAAATCTCATTAATTTTTTTTAATTGCTCATAAACGCATTTATCCTAAAATACTATAATGAAATATTAACCATCCATTTGATCTAAAAAATCATCACCCTCTATTTAGCCCATGTGATTCATACATATCTAAGAAGTCAAATGTCTCCATCTCCCTTGCCCAAGTGATATATTACACATGAGAGGGGAAACATGTCAAATTTTCTCTTTTCAAGGTGTCATCACATGTTTAAGAGGATACTTGTCCAAATAAAATTTCAAGGTGCCCTCACACGTGTTAGAGGACACTTGTCCACAATTCTCTTCCAAAGGCATCGTCATACATGTGTGAGAAGAAACTTGTCTTTGGTCCCTCTTTCCCATACATCCTCTCACATACGTGTGAGAAGACTCATCATCCTCCATTTGATTAGGTCAAATAAATTTTTTAACCCTTAATATTTTATCAATTTTCCTCTCTCATTTGCATTAACCTAATGATGTCACTTGGAAATCCCTCATCAACCCTAACCTCTCATGAATTTTGTAACATTAATCTCCAAATCAAATCTCAACCATCTATTCTCCATCCTTAAAATCTATGAATCCAAGCCAAGATCAATAACACTTTCCATTACAACTTAGTTATTATGTAGGTTTGAGAAGTATCCAAATTCTACCATCAACACATTAACACTAATAGCCCATCAAGAGGATCCTTGGAGGCCATTGAATACTTCTCAATCTTATTGTGTATGCATCCATCATCTTCTTTCTCAAATAGAGGTATGATGCAGAACAAGGTATAAGATTCAATTCATTGCATTTGTGTCATTGTTTTCCCCTTTATTTTCTATCATATACATATTTGCATGCTCGATGGGACCGCATATTCTAGAATCTAACATCCCTTTAAATTTATGGGTTTTTATAGTGCATGTTCTATTTTGTCACCTCTAACCTACCATTCTATGCTTTTATTCATAGAATCTCACATCTACATCATAAAGTGGCGCCTTTACTTTGAGCCTTGTAGCTCACTAGGTTCATACATTTATTCTTTATTTGATCATTTAATTAGGGTTTTTGGGCCTCTAATCTTGTGCTCTTGTAAGGGAATATCATCCTAATAGTTTACCTATCATCTTAATTGGAGTATTGATAATATTTTGAAATGCTTTAAAGTGGAACAAAAACCTATGTAGAGGGACACTATTTTCCATAGATTTTTTCACAATTATTTAATAAATGGGCCTATTAGAAGCACACAATCCCAAGTTTAATGCAAGGTCTTATGAAGGTATCTTCCTTGGATACTCCACTAGAAGCAAAGCTTGCCTATGCCACAACAAGAGATTGAGAAATACTGTTGAGAGTGCAAGTGTCAAGGTTGGTGAAGATCTATAAAAGAATTCAATGGTGATAGATGGATATGAATCAGATGAGTCTTCTTGCAAAGAAGAAGAAAAAGAAAAAGAAAAAGAAATGTGGATTGAAGAGGAAGAAGCTTCGAAAAAGACTCCTAAAACTCCTAAATATGTGCAGAAGAATCATTCTAAAGAATAGACCATTGGAGATAAGAGCAAAGGTATACTGACAAGAAGGAAATTTGTTGAAGAACAGGTAAATCTATGTTTACTTTATGAAGTTGAATCTAAAATAGTGATTGAGGCATGCAAAGATGAATATTGGATCAAGGCTGTGGAAGAAGAATTGTTGTAGATTGAGAAGAATCAGACTTGGGAACTTGTCCCAAGACTAGCAAACAAAAATTTGATTGAAACTAAGTAGGTATTCAGAAACAAACTAAATGAGAATGGAGAAGTGGGAAGGAACAAGGCAAGGCTTGTGTGTAAGAGCTACTCACAAATTGAAGGAATAGATTTTGAGGAGAAATTTGCTATGATGGCAAGAATGGAAGCTATAAAGATGTTTTTGGTTTTTACAGCACACACGAATTTCAAAGTTTATCAAATGGATGTGAAGTCTGCTTTCTTAAATGGAGAATTGGAAGAAGAGGTATACATAGAACAACCAGAAGGATTTCAATTATCATAAAAGCCAAATAAAGTATGTGGATTGAAGAAGGCATTGTATGGATTGAAGCAAGCTCCTATAGGTTGGCTGTAAGGTTGGATAGGTACTTGATACAACAAGGATTCAATAAAGGTATTGTAGATAGCAATTTTTACTTTAAAGTTGAAAAAGATCAAATCTTGATTGTGGTTGTATATGTTGATGACATAATCTTTGGAGGCAATGAAGCTATGTGTAAGAAGTTTGCAAAAGAAATGTAGAAAGAGTTTGAAATGTCTATGTTTGGGGAGATGAAATTCTTCCTTGGACTATAAAAAAATCAGACAGATAAAGGTATTTTCATTTCAGAATTAAAGTATGTCAAGGAAATGTTGAAGAAGCTTGGAATGAAAGATTCTAAACCAATGTGTACCCCTATGGTTACTGGTTGCAAGTTGAGAAATAATGATGAATTTCCTAAGGCTGATAAGAGCAAGTATAGATCAATGATTAGAGGACTGCTATATCTAACCACTACTAGATCGGATATCATGCATGTAGTTTGTCTTATGGCTAGATTTCAAGAAGATCCTAGAGAGTCACATGTTGCAGCAGTAAAGAGGATATTCAGATACTTGAAGGGCACTCTAGATTTTGGCCTGTGGTATACAAAGGATACTAATTTTACTATGGGTACTTACACAGATACAAATTAGGCTGGTTGTGTGGATGACAAAAAAAATTACAAGTGGTGGTGCATTCTTTCTTGGATGCAAATCGGTGTCATGGATAAGAAAAAAATAAGATTCAATGTCCTTATCTACTATAGAGGCAGAGGACATTGCAACAACATCTTGTTGCACACAAGTGTTGTGTATGAGGCAAACATTGAAGGATATCAGGGTGGTATAATATGATGAACCAATTTTTATCTTCTGTGATAATACAAGTGTTATCAATATTTCAAAGAATTTGATAATGCATTCAAGGACAAAACATATCTCAATATGGTATCATTTCTTGAGAGAGAGAGAGAGGGTTGTAGAGAGTGAAGCTTGAATATGTGCCTACAAAGGATCAAATTGCTAACATATTCACTAAGGCTCTTCCTAAGGATACTTTTGAGTATCTTTCGAAGAAGTTGGGGGTCATTGCCCCTCCTTTGAACTAGATGCATAAGGAGATGCATCATTCCAGTGGATTTCAAGATTCATTCCTTAGTCTAGACTGATGTTGGTGGCTACCTATCAAGGGGAGTAGGTAGTGACATTATTGGCTATTGCAGTCAGAAAGAGTAAGTGTTGTCATTATGCAGTTGTTGTTGATTAGTGCAATATGGTGTGTGCTCCAAAGGGGGAGTATACTGAGTAGTGAAGGAAAGATAGTTGCAGAACAATTGTGAGAAGGTTGATAGATGTCAAAGGAGAAACATAAGTGATGTAAATATTTTATCCTTTACCATTGATGTCAAAGGGGGGTAGAATAATGTGAAAAATCAAGGGGGGGAGTGAATCATGTGAAAAAGATAAGTTTAAAGGGGGCAAGTGAGTAATGTGAAAGAGAAAAGGTAATAGGCATGGAGCAGAGTTGTGTTTGTTGTTGATGGTTTTCACATCATCTATTTCAATCAATGACAAAGGGGGAGATTGTTGCAAGTATGAGAAGTTGGTGTTGTCATTGATGTCAACAAACCTCTATTGTCATTGGTGTCAATTGTATGAGAAACAGGTTGTTGCAAGAGGATGTGCAGTTGGTATTGATTTGGTACTATCATTAATGAGGTTTCTAAAGATGCTTTGATTAGTTACATTATGTTGTCATTAGTAAGCTATTGGCATCAACCTCTATTGTTGCTTTGATAAGCTTCTATCTATGGATATATGGTTGAGGAAGTGATCAAGATAATGAGGATGTGTTTTTGGTGCTTGGTTTCCAAGTTCTTTTCAGAAAATTTGATAAAAAGAGGAAACGGCGATTTGCGGTGTTGTTCAAGGTTGTAGAGTAGTTTTTTGGTGTTGCTCCACATTTCTTCTAGGTTGAAGATTTTCCTATGCATTTCAGATATGTTGATCAGAGGTGTTCAAAGGTGTTATATCCAAAATTTGGTGTGATGGATCATTGAGAAGAGGAAGTTGTGTTCACCAATGTGTGAACTATGTATTGTAAAGGTGTCTAGGATAAATGTATTTTCTCTGCGTTTCTTCGTAGTTTAGTTTTAGGTCTTGCAAATTTGAAGGTGTGTTGATAGTGTTGGTACCTTTCTTCAGTAGAAGTTGTTTCAGTTTTGGTGCTTTGAAAGTTAGTTTCTTAAGTTACAATGTATGGAAGAGGTGTTTGAGTGTATTGGGTGTGTACATTCTTTAGGTGAAATTTGTTGTGAAGGAGCTTGTTGGATTTCAGGGTAATTGTGGAATATTCTAGATTGTGTTCAGGTGACATTTTTATTCCTAAATTATTTTTGGATCAAAGGAAGTGTGTACTTAAAATTTTAATGGTGTTTACAAGGGTAATGGTCGACCTTGGGTGTTTGCACTACTTGCAAAAAAATTGGAAGTGTAGTGTGGCATGTATGGATTTAGGTCCTAGCTAAGGTGTGTTGTGGTCTGCCTTCATTCCTTTCCACTGCGGGAATGTTTTAGTGCTAACCGAATTTGAATTTGTATGGTTAAGGTGTATAGCCGACCTTGGAGAATAGTTTCAAGGTTGAAGATGGTATAAATAAGAGTTGAGTTGTTGAGGGATGATAAGATAGACAAGATAGATGAGTATGATGTGAATTGCAAAGTTGTAAGGTGTGAAATTTGTAAAGTGCAATGTGAGCTTCAATGTGTTAGATTACTTAATGCAATGAGTAGAAGGTGTCTACAATTCCTTAGAGAGACTACAAATGTTTTGGTGATGTTGGGTGGATTTTTCTATTGCTTTGAGATGGATTTCTCATTGTATGTTCACTCTTCTCTATCTTCTTTTCTATTTCGGCAGTGAGCCTTTAGTAGTGAGCCCTTCTTTCTTTCTAGTAGTGTGCCCTTCGGTAGTGAGCCCTTTGTAATTGGTGTTGATGTTACTTTATATTGTGAGCCAATCCTCACTATGGTTTTTCCCATCTTGGGTTTTCCATGTAAATTTGGTGTTCTCTTGTGCATGTTGTTGATTTGTTTCAATTTTTGTTATTTTCTTTTCATAATAAATCATTATAATAGATTAAGGGTTATTGAATACATTTGGAACTGAATGTTTATGAGGGTTTAAATGAAGTTTTAAGATACAACTGATTCACCCCCCCTCTCATTTTTCTTGTGCATTCAGCAATACCAACACCTAATTACAAGGTATAATGATTAATGTTGCAAATTGGGTGATGGGTTCATGATCTGTAGATTTCTAGGGGTGTTATGATAGTTCTCTTCATATCAACAGTAGCTCATTTCATATTGTGTGATTTTAATTGAGCTAACATTGTAACACTAGATGGTGGTATTGCTAGTGAATATCATGATTGTGTTTATACTTATCCCATCGAATAAGTAGCCTTATTGTAATCGCTCACAACTAGAAAGTTGAAGAAGCTTGTTTAATGCTTTCAAACAGGTATAAGCTTTCCCACTAAAAGGTAGAAGCACGCCTTTGTAATTCCCACTTTATTCTTTTAGTATGATTATGCAGCCCACTAAAAAGTGGTAATTGGTTGGCTTGCCACTTGATGTTTTCCTTTTAGTTGTTGGTTTCAGTTTAACTGCAATCCTAACAACGTATGCTCTCACCTTGCCCGCTCTAGGATATGGGTGATCAAAAAGTAGAAAGGAAGTTGTTACACATCTCATTTTTAGTTAAAAATTTTCAAAAAAAAAAAATAGGGGTGTATATTACAACCCATCTTGTTGTAACTCCAACATTTTTCTTTGGAATTTCTAGGAGAATCAAATGTCCCATGAGATTTATAAATGTCCTTGTCCTTCTTTCCTTTTTTCTTTAGACCACCCATGAATGGCCAAGGCCTCCTTGGTGGATCTAATAGTCTTTCTTCTCATCTCCTTTGAGATAAAAACAACTATTATCTTATCAAGCACTAGTTTTGAGATATTGCTTCCAATAGTCATTATGACATTATCCCATGAGCCTAGAAAAGACAATATAAGTTCGATGCATCAATCTTCATCTTCCATTTTTGAGGTTACAATTATGTTGAACACATTCAAGTGCTGAGTACTAGAATCACCATCACCTAACCTCAAATTGCATAGCTTCATATATAGAAAAAGCTTATTAACTAGGGATTTACTCTAGTTTGGTTTCCTCAAATTTTCTAAAAATCCTTTTCTAGTATAGACATTCAATAACATAAAAGGGTAAGTGCAAGAAGCTAGGTCCACATTTAGCGGAAGTGTCAATTTTTCAACTTTAAAACAAATACCCATTCATTTTTTAGAATAGGTACCCATTTTGAAGTGGGTACTTGTTCCAAAAGGTTTGAAACTCACAAGGAATTTTTTTAGTTTGGATTTAGGCTTGGAAAAGGAATGGTAACCCAAAACTTAGGCTTAGACTTGCAAGTACAAGGTCATGACAATTTCAAGAGAAAAACTCACTTTAGCAATATAGCTAATAAGGTTTTTTTTTTTAATTTATGAAATTAAAACCCATTATATATGACAATGTCTAGTTTTCAAATATGTAATTTGTTTTATGATTTGATTATTTTTTCTATTTTTTAATTAATTTATGAGGAAACGGGTCCATAAACTTGAAATGTCAGGTTTTTCGTATTTTTTTAATAACTTTTAATTTGTTGATTTTCTTGTTAAAAAAATTATATGGCATCAATCTATAAACAATTATTTACACACTGAAAAAAAGAAAATTCAAAAAATGATAAGTTTAGGTCAAGTTATGGTGTCCATACACAAGGGTTTTAAAAATCAAAAATTAGGGCCAATAAAAAATTAATAAACAAAAAAATATTATGAAAAAAGTTATAAAAAAATATCCTCATCAATCTTCATTATAATATACATATTTCCCCAAAATGAATTAGAAAAATACTTTTATTTATGTCAAATTATGGTGTCCATACACGTGCATGGTATGGTCCTAAAAAAGTGACTTTTAAAAAGTGGTTTTTATACATGCATATTAAAAATTATTTTATATCATATGGGTATAGAATAAATTACATATTTGAAAACTAGACTCAAAATACTAAATTTCATATTACTAAACTTTTTAAAGATTCAATGTGTAAGGTTCAAATTTTAAGTTCAACTGGGACAAATTTTAAAAATCAAGAAAAACACTTCCACTTTTTGAACATTTTGTGGACCCAACTTTTTCCAGCTACCCAGAATTTATAAAGCAAATCATGATAAGGCTTCTTTCCTTTTTGTCCAACATTGCCTAATCATTTAAAAGTGGCATATAGTTGGTTTGGATCTAGATATTAAAACCCATAATCTTGATCTGTGAGCAAATCTTAAATTGTAGCTTCCATAGATCAAATTTACAACAACAAAAAAATATCTCCAATATAGGCATGCTTGTCATCTCCTTGAAACAAAGATCTTCCAGTGCACTCTCCCACTCAAACCAAGATCGATGCAAAATACTTTGTTCCTATCACCGAAGACCTAAGTTGATCAAGATCTAATACTAAATGAAAGGAAAAAGTTTATACACTAATCTAAGAGGAGAGATGAATAAAAATTGTGATCTAAAATATTTCCTAGGAAAGAAAAAACACAATAACATCATTTACCATAACATAATTATGTATCCTACATAAACCCTTTAGTAAAAAACCAACCTTCAAACTTTCAACCAATGTATTAATCAATGACCATATTAGTCACAATACAACCTAGGAAAGAATCCTTCACAAGAGACAACACCAACACTCAAATTTGGAGTAATATCAATATCATAACAATACCTATAATATACACTATGCAAACTCCATCTCAAGTACCCACTAAAAAGAGAAACCAATACATGAAACCACCAAAGGGGAATCACAAATTATGAGCTAATGCCACCCAAATAGAGCACACAAGTCTCCTAGTCAAATTCCAGTACCCAAATTCCAAGAGATGTCAAAATCAGTTATAACATGTCATAGTTATCCTCCCAACTTAGGATCTCTATTTTTCTTATTTAAACCCTTCAAAGATGCTTTAGGATTGTCATGTTACATGTCATAGCTTGGTGAATGTTCTTTTCAACATGTCTCGCTCCCTCTTGCAACTCTAATATGTGTCATGAAAATTCTTGTATTCCTAAAGCCGGAACCTAACTTCCGGTAGCTATAAATTTTAATCTAAAAGCTCAATTCAATCTTTTTTAAAATTAAAGATCAAGAGCTACACATCACTATAACTTGCTTTAGCCAATTCAATCTCATGCCAGTACTATTAGGATGGAAGGTTGAGACACCTTTCCTAACATTGTATTTGCACTCCTTATCTCTTGCTCAAATCCTTTTAACATAAAAACACTTTCATGTATCTTAATATATCCTTATCCACATTTGTTAGAAGTTTGGGGGATCTAGCATCAAACGGTATTAGTGCCCCATTTGTACATGTGCACCTTCAAGGGTGCCCCTTTGGGGATGCTCCTAGTTTTTATGATGATTCTCACCAAATTTTAGTGGCATCTCTTTCATTGCTTGCCCACTATGTTTATAGCCTTCAATTCTCTAAAACCTCTAAAAATCCTATAAACCCTCTGTCCTCTCATTTCATCATTCTTGTAATCATGTTTCCTTTATGTTAGTCATTTCTTGGAGATTTATGTTAAAACTTGGAGCTTAGAGCCTCTTAAAGTCTTTTTTTTCTTTGAAATTTTTCATGGTTGTTATGATTGGAATAACCTTTTTGGCCTTTTTCCTCTCTCCCAATACTATGATGATACCCAATATCTATATCTCAGCAAATTAGATCCCCAATTTTTTACCTATTGTTGCATATTCCCTTCCTTTCACCATCCCTTACCATCCTTTTATTTACAAGCTTTCATATCCATCCTTTTTTCCCTCTCATGGCCTTGTTTCCAACTCCTACGATGTTACCTCTTTCCACTAAGTTTTGTTTGTTTCCATTATTATTCATTATAGCCAATTGTTTCTATTGCCATAGTTTGAATATTCTTATTTGCATCAATTTTGTGTTGTAGACTTATGTTGGAAAACCCACAAAGGAGATGACTAAGGCAAGCCCCCCTTTTAACACTTTCTTTTGCAAATTTTCCTATTTTACATGTCCCTAAATAGATAGGTGATAGGTGCATATAATGAAAAGTCATTGCAAGTCATGATTAAGTTTCCCTAAAAGATACAAATATATCATACATCATGACAAGAGTGCCCCCCTTTTAAACACTAGTGCCCCCTTTATGAAGAACAGCTCACTAAGACCTCCAAGCTTTCTTAAAAACTAACTACTCCACCCTTTTCTACTCATGTTTGCTTTTACTTTTTATTTTCTTTGCATTTTGTTCTATTTTATAATTTTGTTAGGGCTTCCATTTCTAGTGTATTCCTTGCATTTTCACTATCTTGTTTACTCAATTTCCCTCTATTTGTGTAGTTTCTATACAACTGATTGTTACACCTAAAACCCAAGGGATTTATAGAATCTTTAGTTTCCATCCAGTTGGAATTTAACACAAAACTACTAGTATCCCTTTTGAGTAAGACAAGTTTCAAAACCTCCAAAATTTTCTACGTGTGCCCCCAAATCATCTTCACAAACTTTCAACCTACCAAGTGCACAAGTTCCAAATTTACCTCTTGTAAGTTTTCCCTTCTTAATTTAGTCTTCGCTTGATTCTATTTTCCCACTTTTGGTTTCCAAGGTTATCTCATCTCTTTGTTAGTTTCAGCTCGTATTTCACTAATTTGAAATTAGACTTGTTTAGTTTAATCTAAATAAATTTAATTTGGTCTATTTTGATGGCTTAAATATAGTAGCTAAAGACCAGTCTTGGTTTATTTGGTTTAATCTAAGACTAATCTTGTAATGGTTGTTTTCTTGCAGATTTGTTTGAACTTCCATCTATGTTCATACAAGAGAACTGATCGATCTTTCAAAGGATACAAGAGAATTTATAGTAGTTGGAATCGTTATAGTTTCAAAAATCATAAATATATTAATATATTGAGTTTATTGAAATAGTTTTGTGTGGCTTAACATTTAGTCATTTTTCTAAATAAGAAGCTTATGATTTTCTTTTATCATATAGTTTTACTCCTTTAAGACATTTTCTTTTGCAAAACCTACGATTGCTCATAGTGGAAAACTAAACTTCTTTAAAAAGAAAACATAATTTATGGCTTTAATTGCAACAAACTCCATCTTCGTACCATTTTTATCCTTAGCGTCACCTTAACCCCGAGACCATTTTGGCCAAAGTTTCACCAATGCTATTATTAATAATAAGGTCCATACTGGTGCCATAGTAAATCTATTATTGTGCTTCTCATAACGAATATCAGTACTTCAGTTGGAACCAACTCCAATATCTCATGCCAACCGTTCCATACTACTAATCCTCAGGGCCAGACTGCTGTGTCAAGTTCTAACTCATGCCAAAATAAAGCATCTAGTTCTTTTAGAAAGAAATGAAAGCAGAATGGCTTAAACAATAACATTATTTTATTGGTTTGTGCTTAATATTATATATTTGGTCGCTATATATTGGTTAGTGTGGGTCTCAAGCCTCATGCTTTCACGTATTGACTTGTAGATGATTTTGAAGCTCCTCATAGGTTTTTGTGTTACTGTTTACTATTTCTTGCTAAAGAAAAGCAATTCTCATATTTGGCTCTACGAAAATTCACCACCAACAATTCACCACGTGAAAATTCACCATCAACAATTCACCACATGACAAATTCATCTCTTGGAAAATTCACCACCAACAATTCATCGCCAAAAATGTTACGCGATGAATTATCCACGGCGGTGAATTGCTGGTGGTGAATTTTCCACAAGATGAATTTGGCATGGTGGTGAATTTGCCTGAAGCCGTCCACCAGATATCTTCTATAATCTGTATAATCATTTTGCCATAGTGAGATGAACTGGATGCCAACAATCGATTAAGGAAGCCATAGGAGTACATGATTGTCATGCAAAAATATCTTAGTCAAAGATTGTCATATAATAAACCTGATTTTGAACAAGCGAAAGCGAGTAATCAGGCTGAGAGGACTAAATCAACTCTGAATCGACTTAAAATTCAGAGGCAATTTGTCACGAATTTAAGCATAGTGAATTCCACTTTATTTTTGTTTTCCATAACATGGCATTTCATATTCCAGCTTGCATATGTTCGTAGATAATGCCTAAGCATAATTTCTCATGATATGTTTTTCTAACGTATGGGATCTTCTCTTGTCAAAAGTAATCAATGAAATATAATCCGTGCTATGGACATGTTCTCAAACTCACACCGTGCAGTACTTGAAACAAATGTAATAAAATCACTGCATGGATTGGGATTATAAAGAAAAATATCGAGTTTCAATAATTATGCCAAGATCCTGATATCTCCTATTTTATTGTGAGTAGTTCAATTTACAACAGAAATTTTGCCCAAGATTAATAAACATATCTAGGGTCAGTATCACCTCCACTTTATTAAATTCAAGGTAAGATTCATGGTAAGCTGCTTCCTTATTTATGTTAGTCACGTAGCCCTTTGTGAATCTTCTTCCTTTGTAATTACAATAGTGTTGCAATATGTAATTATGTCTATATACAGCAAACAATATATATAAGAAATCCATGAAATTGGTTTACACTTTAAAGAATTAATAAATGCCATGTCCATATAAGGTCAATTAAATAAAAGCACAAGGATTGAATGTCCCTTTAAAAATATCAAGATTGAATATATGCTCACATCTGTTTGTTAACTGTTTTCTATTGTTCATAAGTTTCTACAATAGTTTATGTCCTGCACTTGTCTAAATCCACTTTGTAGTTTGTAGCAGTTTAGTGTTAGCTAACAATTAAATATATATATACTCCATTACTTTCCACATGGCATAGACTGAGGTGTCTGTTGATGTTACTACCCTGTTGTTTCAGAATATTAGTATCATAACCATCAAATATTGAAACAGGTTCCCTTTTTGTTATGGAGAAATAAACAAGATCAAGTCTTTATGTCATTTTTAATGATCAGAGAAAATAGCAACAGCAAAACATCATATTGCCAAGAGACACAGGAACACTGGTAAGCAAGTAAATGAATAAGGAAACGGCAAAATTATATATAATTTGCTCACCAGAATTGTGGGTATGCGGACAGAGACAAGAACATATTATAATGAAGTTTCCCAGCAACTATGAAAACAATGCACGATATATCAACTGAATATTTGAACATTAAACTCCATAATCCCTGTGTCAAGAAGATGAACATTTTGACTATCATAATTTAGATGCTAATCTTTATAAAAATACTTCATAAAAGTTTATGTGAAGGGAACTTTGTTTAATAGGAATCCCGTGGTTTACTAATTAATGAGTTTGAAAAATATACCAGTGCAAGAATTTCAAAGAATTAAAGTTACATAATAAAATTTACAGACAGGATCATCAGCAGCTCTATTGAGCCATGTTGAAAGATAGCCATACAGCTATTCGTACCAAGTTAGGGGGTTTATAACTTGGTTTAGTAGAATATCTATTCAACACCTTGTAAAGGAAGATCTGTTACCAGATTAGATGTCTTGCAAAGACTAACCATGCCATTGAATCTTCTTGAGCAAAAGAATAAATAATGGGCCACTCCTGCTTTTCCATACCCAGAAAATATGCTTCTTCTCTGTGGTTCAATATACAGCAACTTGCTGATTAAGCTACTTGGAACATGCAGCATGTGAACTTCCGTTTCCTCTCAATTCACCTTCACTCAGAGTTAGCAATCTACAGGACTGCTCTATGATCAATGTATATGTTGATGGGAATTGCCATGGAACAAGTGCATATTGATCCCCATACTCTTCCATGCCCTCTACAAGAAACTGCCAAACCATAGCTCCAGCACCAGCTCCCCCTTTCTTAGCGGACTCATATATTTTGTCATACATAAATTTGAATAGTAGATCTCGCTGATTTGGTTCAAAGCCTTTATGGTGTGAAGAAAGTCCAAACTCTGTAAAAAGCACCGGTTTCTTAAGAGTGTGCTCTCCATCATCAATATGGGAAGTTGCCCATTTAGAAATATATTTGAGATGATCCTCTAGTTCCACATCAGGAATCCTACAATTACGACCACTACAGCATCAGAAAAGAAAATAGAAACTCCAGAAATTTTGTTTTGAATAGTGAATAACAGGCAGAAGCATATGAACATATGCGCTGACAGAATGCTGTAAAATTAGAAAATGAATGCCTACTGCATGTTCCTTTATAGTTAACAATGTTTATTTTGAAATAGATTCCCAAGGAATTACTCACCAACTATCAGGGTAAGCATGGACAGAGGCAAAATCAATCTCTTCAAGTTGTGAATTATGAATAAAATCTGAACCAAGTGATGAAGCCCAATATCCAGGATTCACTTCAAATTTATCAGGTGTAATCTGCCCATAGAAGCCTTCAAGTCCAATAGTGAGAAGATGCTTATTATCCAATGACTTTACAAACTTTGCCATTTCCTCAATCCATACCTGTATGTGAGATGGTATCATTTAGAAAGATAAAAATAAAACTTTCTGGTGAAAAAAGGGTTCCTTAAATGAAAATGTAAACGAATGTAAAAACTTCTGGTGATGAAAAACAACCAACTACTGAGTGGACTAATAAGCTAAATTATTAATCTACCTGGAGACTGCGACCAGAAGGATCTGACATACAGCGAGGTTCATTGATAAGCTCCCATGCAAATATAGCCGGCTCATTTCGGTACTCAACTCCACTGAGACTATTTTTCCTCATCAAAATTTTCTGAATTACCAAAATAAATAAGGTTAGATTCTAAAGATTATTAATGGAGAACAATTTCAAGCCTGTCACGTTTAAGATAGAATTCCCATTTATAATTTACTCTTCACCAAGATGAAAACCATCTAATCACTCAGAGTTGCAGAAGTTGCTAGTGATTAAATGATAAATGAGCAAATCTAACAAGTGTTCATATCAATGCCATAGACTCAAACTTAGAGCAGTGCTCTCTTTTATATTATACTCTTCTCCTAGCAAATCTAATCAGTCGGACTTGCAGTAGCTACAAGCAATTAAGTACTAAAACAGAGTGTTGAATGCTAAGGCTAAAGACTCTTAAGTATTTGCTCTCAAGGAAATGAAAACAGCATAACCATGATTAACTGTGGTAAATATATTGAATTTGACCACTACTAATTGTAGTTATAAAATGATCTCAACTGTTCCTGATTAAGAATTGACCATGATTGGGGCAGGGCCCTGGCTCAATTGGCTAAAGCATCCTGTTGTAGGGAAGAGGTCATGACGTCCAGTCTCACCCCTGTTCCCGTAGTACCGGCGGGCATGTTGCGCCAGCATCACTGGTCACATGAAAAAAATTTACCTAGTGCACTGCAGTTTATAGGGGGGCTACCCGATTCCTGCAGTCTAATAAAAAAAAGGATTGACCATGAAAATTGACCATGATTGTCAAGGATGGGCTCTGGCAGTAAAAATTTTGGAGCTTCCAAAGCAGAGCCCCAGGTTCAAATCCTCTAGACATGATAAGTGTTGAAATTGTATAAATAACCACATCTAACTCACCAATTGTATGGCATACCCCAGTGTACAAGGCCAAGCGCAAGTCCCAGGTAACTTTGACAGAAAAGATACCCCTCAGTGGTGGCATCTAAGCTGAAGGCCAGACCTTAAGATGAATTTACTTTCAAAAGAATGACTATAATTAGCAGTGGTTAAAAATAGGCTGCAGATGATCATGATAGACTGGTTTCAAATTAGGCATAATTAGTATGATTAAGAATTGACCATAACTAAGGACATATGGCGGTGCACTAATTGTGTTGATGTACTGGCAGTGCGCCAATTATTGATGGGTGCTCAGGTTGCCCTTGTTGTGAAGCAAAAAGGACATATGCACGCACTGATGGAGTCTTGTGAGCAAAAGAGGAGACTAAAGGATCACATGTGAGAACTGAAGGGTGTGCTGAATCTGGGGCACAGTGATATGTGGGTCCTCAGATCTAGAAAATTCACCATCGTAGATGTTGTCATAAGCCTAGGAGGCTCCATCCACAAAAGTATATACCATTATAGAGGTCATGATGTGAATAGACAAGAGAGTCATGGAAATCCCAATGACTGTATTATGGCATGATGCATATATTACATATTGTATATAGCTAGATCTGAAAACCCTCTAATATAAATCTAACCATATAACCACTGTAAGTATAGAATGTATGATTATATGGTATTGACAAAGAGAGATATGAAAGCATACTTTATCAGCTGTACGTTGTTGCAGTGCTTGTCCAGGGAGGTAAGGTAGACAGGGGGGGCTGGTGGATGAGAGAGAGAGGAACCAAGCACAATGTAAAGAAAGTATTCTGGACATGTAATATTGCATGTTGGACTAGTGTGCATACACTGTAGGTTCTATCACACCATACCCTATGATGATCCTCAATTAACAACTTTTTTGCAGTCAATGGTTTCCTAAAGTTCACCCTTGAGCCCATAACTACAGCTTCTCCCCTCCTTTTGCTGGCTAATAGCTCACCTAGCACATTAGATTGCATAGTTGCAACCCATAAGGCATGGCACCACTTGCGACTTAGCCCACTTCACTTATGCCTCCCAAGTCATGTCTTTGCAACCATTTTAGCCATCGAAGGACAGCCTTCTTGACAAAAAAGTATTCACGGTGCCACCATTAAACTGTGGGATACATTGTGTGGAAAACTGCCACGCCACTTTTTTTGGAAGAATCATGGCACCACTATGGCTTGCATGGATGGCATCTTGCTGGGCCCGCAACAGCTAGTTTGACCCCGAATGCAACATTTATATCCCTTCTGGGAAAGATGATGTCATTGCTTCCTTCAGATGGCCCTAAATAATTGCAATTTAAGTCATTACACTTACTTTACAGATTACATTGTCACATCTATTTTTCACACTTACTACCACAGAAGACTAACAATCAGCTTCACAACCTGATTGCACATAGAAGTTCTCAAACATCACATCCGATTACTACCAATTCCCGTACTCATTTTACCATTCACCACTACTCTACCATCCATCTGAAAGAAGCACTGCCCCTATCTTCCGAATTTGCTGTTGTGGCAGAGCTCTACACTATAGATTATTGAAAGTCTGTCAGTGTCACCACAGCTGCTTCTTCAAGGGTTGTGGTCCTTTCACAGCCAAAGGGGAGGCACAAAGATCTGCTACTGGGATCCCACATCCACTATTATTGAGGAATAAGTCAGAGAACCCAATCGCACAGAACAGGAGTAGTCAAGAAGCTTACTTGGCCCAGGTTAAATCACAACAGAATGCAATGTCACAGAAAAATCAAAGGTTGAGCACTTGAAAATCGGAATAACTAAAGTTAAGGTGGATTGAAAGTATACAGAAGGAAAGAAGCAATGAAATTATGTTAACATCCAAAAATTAATAAAGTCGGTGAAAGGAGCTCAAAAGTACACTAATTACAGTAGAAAATAATATGGTTAAAGAAACCTACAATCTGCAAGAAATTGAACATGAAACTAAAACAATGTAAACATGCTAGAGCAGATGAACCAACATCATTTAAGTTAAATATTTGTTGCCATGTAAAAAAAAGAAGAAAAACCCTAGAATGACCTTAGGAAAGAGATTGGCAAAATAACCCAATGGAGTATAATGTAACCAATCCAGCTTCTTCACAGCCATGTATTAATATTTTTTACTCCAATAAGTTTTAAATAGCTTTGAATTTCTAACGCACAAAAAGCTTGTTTTAGCAACAAAATAGATGCCTTAGTAATTGATCTTTAGCTGATCTAGGTAAGTAAAAAATTACCAAACAGAAACAATGCTTTACTTTATATGGGAATGCATGTGCCACTATGAAAACCACTTCCATTCTACACCCACTAGTTTCCCAATAATGCTTCCCAGAAAGAGAGCTTGGGCATTGCTATTAGTCACAATATGCATGTCTTCGGGTTCCAAGTTGAAAAGGAAATTAAAATATTATATTGATGAAACCATGTTAAGTTTAGACACACAAGTTTCATACACTACTCTGCTGGAAAATGTGACCTCCAAAAATACATCCAAGGACCAAAAGTGATCACTAACATGAGAAATTGAAAATAAATTGCATTCTTTGATGATTTGCAAAAACCATAATTACCAGGAGACGGTAACTAGTGCCAGTACAGGAGATGGGAATGGGTGCTGGTACACCATTTTCAAAAAAAGTTGGAGTCAGATAGTTGGAAACAGCAAAAAACAATTTTAAATATTTATATATAATTGTAATTTAGAAAATAATAGCCATACAATGCATATGCAAATTTATAGAATGTAAAATACTAATATGCTTAAAAAAAATTAAAAATTAAAAATTAACATTTTGAAGTTGGCCTATGCAAACTTCCTTATTTTTTTTATAAACTAAGGACCACATTGCGAAAGCTACCTGTCTATTTAGTGACCTTTCTTGTGCTTGTGATTATTTTCCTTCTTCCTATCTTCTCTATTTTTGTCCACTTCTCTCTCCTTCATATGCCCTATCTTATCTCACCTCACCTTTTGCATTTCTTCTATCTCTCATTCCTTCTTCCATCTTTGCTCCTTGTTTTCCTTTCCCTTTCTTTTGTATTTTCTTGGAGGCATCTTTGCTTTCTCCTCTTGGGGGCATCCACTTGTTGCTAGCATCCCTTCTCTTTCTTGCTCCTTATCTTTTAATCTCCTTACCAATTCTACATTCACTCATCAATCTCACATCTCTCTTTTATGTCTATGTCTCTCTAATCCATTTCCCATATCATTCTTCCCCCGCTTGGGCAGCATCATATCACTATCTATATCTTTGCAACACTTGGGGGCATGGCCCACATGTTTCAATTGTGTTCTTTTCCTGTCACCACTTGGGGGCATGATTTAAATGTTCCCCTCTTTGTTCTCCTCACCATGATCACTCACGGCATGGCCCTCATGTTCCCCTTGTGACCCCTTTTCCTACTGTCATCTACGGGCATGACCTAAATGTTCCCCTCCTAATTTCCTCTTTTCCTGTCATCAAAACCCTTGGCAATTTTTCTTTTCTCCTCTTGACCACTTTATATTAAATTGATTAGCTCTTATATCTTGTATCACCAATCAATTTAGGGTGGCCATATATCCTATATCTCTCACTCTTTTAACATTACCATGAGGCTAGCCAAACCAATCATAGCTTGGCCTAGCCTAGCCTTTTATCCAATCAGGTGGTTACCACATAACTGTTGACAACATCAAACCACTTCCATCCTAAGAACCTATAAATAGACCCTCCTTCCTTGTATCTCATCATCTTTGCAATCTTGAGTCCTTTATGTTGGAAAACATGTATAGGGGCTGACTGAGGCAGGCTACCCTTTAACACTTTCTTTGCAGGTTTTCATATTTTGCAATTGTTCATGAGCAAATATGTGACAAGTTCATATAATGAAAAAGTAATTGTAAGTCATGATGAAACTTCCCTGAAAGTTGCAGATCTGTTGGACATCATAACCAACAGCGCTCACCTTTGGACACTAGTGCCCCTCCTGCAAAGATAGCTCACAAAACCTCCAAACTTTATTAGAAACTGCTCTCTGCTCTTAACTACTCATTTCAGCCTTTACTTTTTGTTTTCCTTGCATTATTTTATGTTTCTATTGTCTGATTAGGGTTTCCATTTCTAGTGTATTCCTTGCATTTTCACCATCTTGTTTACTTCGTTTCTCTCTATCTATGCAGTATCTATACAGGTGATCAACAAATGCAAAACCCAGGTGACCTGTAGAACCTTCAGCTTCAGTCTTGTTGCAGTCTGACATAGAACCTCCAATGCCCCCTTTGTACACTCATGCCCCTTTTGAGTAGGACACAACCCAGAGCCTTCTGGATTTTTCATGTTGATTCCTAATAATTTAATAACATTTCCGGCAATTCATCTTCACAGACTTTCAGCAAGTTTTCTTTTCTTAGTTTAGTCTTTGGCCTTTGCTTGTTTCCATTTTGCACTTTTTGTTTCCAAGGTTGTGTCTCTTGTCTCTTTGTCAGTCTCAACTCTTGTGTATGTTAGATTAGTTTTAGATTAGATTTGCTTAGTTTAATCTAAACAGATTTAATTTGGTCTATTTTGATATACACTTTAAAGAAAGAATTAACACCATCTTTCCATTTTCCTTTTCTTTCAACATCAATTGTAATTTAATTCCCTTGCACATCCAAGAAATGTACAAACCTTGTAGCTACGAAAGCATTCATGATCTTACTTTTAGTTGCCCTAGTCAAACCCTGAATCTTCTCAAATGTTTCCAAATAAGCTCAAACTTTCCCCTATTCCTGGCATAAGATGGCTCTACAAAAGTCCAATTCTAAATCTTATAGAAGTATTTGATGCCAAAGTCAACCAAATTCCACAATTCCTACAAGAACATGATGTTTACCTTTCAATTATGTAAATTATGTGCTTTCTTACATGATGAAGCCTTGGTTTCTGCAATGAATTTTAACAAACTCTGCAAATTGTGCACTACAGTAAACAACTCTTTGAGACTACTTTCCACTGATAGGATCACTTTCTCTGGGTCAAGAGACCATTCTCCTCTTACAGGGTGTTGATTGTGTGCATGACAATGCCTTGAAGGGTGTCAAGGACTTAAATGTTCCTTTCAAAAGCCTTCCTCTACTTCAATAATTTGAATAATTCTTCCTTGCAGCTCACCACTACAGTTTGATTACTTTTCTTCAATTTCTAAGTATATAGTCATCTAACTCTACCCATTTTCTTATCACTCCATCTGTACATCATACTCAAATTTTCAATTGTGTTTTCCTTCTCTTGCATACGGTCATCTAGTGTACTGTTGGAGTCCTTCGAGTCATTACTTACCTAATTGGCTTGACATTCCAGCAGCCCTCATTGGCTTGAAAGATGTAGCAACAGTGACCTAAGGCTGAACAACTTTTCTCATTTTCAAATTTCAACATATCATGCTTAGGTGAGCAAGGTAGCGGCACAATTGAGGTCAAATGAGGAACTTGTATTTGTAAAATCACATCTAGGGCAAAAGTTGCAACTGTAACAAAGAGAAATTAGTTGTGCACTTAGCACAGTAGCATCATCAACAACAGAAATTTTTGTTCCAATTCCAAAGCACAATCAACCAGAGATATCTCTGCCACATCCTCATCATCCTGATATACTCTTCACATTTAAAGAAAATACCTATATAGTTCTTACCAGAAGCATTCTCAATCATTCACAAGGAATGGGAATATTATGTCTGTTATACTCTAGCACATTAGCGCTCTTTGCAAGGTTCCCTCAAACAAATCTTGCAACACCTCAAACATGTCATTAGTGTTTTGCCACTGCTGAGCCATTGAACTATCATACCATAATATAGGATCAAGCAACCTCAACATCTATCAAAAAGCAATCCCAGTGATCATAGCTATAGGACTCCCTGCAATATTTTAAATGTATGCACCACCAATATTTGAAGATATTACCAATATTTTAAATATATGCCCATAACAAGGGAAACAATAAATTTGCCTGCTGCTTTGTGCAGGAAGGAGGAATGTTTTTGCCAACACTCTATATCCTCTCATCTACAAAAGGGAAATCTTGGGGATTTTCCTCATGATAATCCTTGAAAAGGTTGTATAAATTGTTGAACAGTTTACCTTCGAATTGAATACCAATGTATCTCTATATTCAACGTGCAGTGGTTCCTTCTGTGCTTCTTGGCTGGTCTTCTTTGGAGCCTCTCTTATGTTTCTGGGTGCAATTGAACTTTGGTAAATCTTTTAAACTCGACCTTGACTTTGTTGTTTTCTTCTCAATTCAACAAATTTCTCTATAAGTTTTACCTTTAATATGAGGCATTGGATTTATAGACTTTGCCTGGACTATACTCATGATTGCAAATTCATAAAATCCAGATTTCATCTTGAAGTCTCCCCTGCCTCTCAAATTAATGGCCTAATCAGATCATGTGCAACAAAGGAAATTAATCTGAATCAATCAACATCAAATTCAGCTACTTTTGTCAAATGCCAATTTGAATTTTAAAAAATGCAATGGGGTTTTCAAGTGTAAATGCTTTGGTTGGCTTTTATTTCCATACCTCAGTGGATATGAAAAATTATAGAATCGGACTTGAACTTTGATTGGTGAGGAAGATATGATCAGCAGCCTACTCACCTTGATGCTTTTAAAACTTTTAGATTAACAATGGAATCTGAAGCATTTTCTGAGCTAGCAATAGACAAGAGCTGTATTTACCTTGACATAGTCCTTGTAGTATCCTCGAATAGTGGGATCGTCAAAAAAAGAGTCATTTGAAGATCGTACATCAATTCCTGCTGCCTGAGCCCATTGTACATACTGTTCCTTCCCACCATAGGCATTGAGATTATTAACAAGGCTGAAAATCAACCTAAGTCCATTTCTTCTTGCTTCCACAATGACAAAATCTAATGCCTGCAATCACTATTCCAAGTATTATCAATTTGTTGAAGAATCTAAAAGCAAAAGTTCACTTTGACAATGAAATTTTACAACTGTCATAATCAGTGAATGCCATTTTATTTCAAAGAGGAAAACATTCTTTGCAGAAGAGAATCAGATGTCTCCATTGCGAATAGTTGGTCCCCAAGAAGAACATGAATTTCTCAATAAAAGAGCACAATAATTCTTAAAACAATCCATCTCAATAACACATTCAAAAATGAGAAAAGCTCACCAGTGTGGCTACCAAAAAGTAACTACATTCAGCATTTGGATTTTTGGAAACAATTAGAAGCAAATAATTTTATTTATGAGGAATCAGCATACAACTTACAGCACTCTTTGCAGTTATTTAAAGGCAAATCATGTGGCATCTCACTAACAAGGGAAAAATTAATTAAAATAACTTGAGTGTTGCAACATTTTCCTATGTATAGAAACATACGCAAAGCAAAGAAGAACAACTGATCTGAATAATCTTCCAACTCTGTTCTGTTATAAACCCAAAGGATCATGTACAGAATTTAATGATAAATGAGTGATCAATAACTCAATAAGAAAAGATATATAGAAACATAGAAATTATATTACTAACCACAAATGACTAAAAGAATATGAATGGGACTCATGAGTAGAAAAGGCGATCATATCAAGGAGATGAATGACTAATATATTAAAATATAATACCCACTTACAGATATACTTATTAAACTCCCTTGACCTTGATTTTCCTTGACTAGCTGTCTCCTTGCTCTTCTTTGGATGTTCCAACAGGAAGTGCTAAACATGTGTTGTTGACTAGATAGATGATGAAAACAACCAATATATCCCGTAATTTGCATCATACCATCACCTTTCCTCCTCAACAGTTCATCCATAATTATATATGTGTTGATCTTTGATAATGCCTCTACGTTTGCTGCCATCTCATCTTCATGAGTACACATTTGTTGCTATATATTTTGCTAAGATTAACGATCTTGATAATGTTCCACTTTCTTGAATGCATATTTTTGTAATAGTGAATACACTGGCAACTACTTGACTTCAATGAGAAGGATGTGTGAATATTTCTACACTTGTATGCTGGTTTTCTGGAACCAATTTTTGTCATTGACTATTTCCTTTAATTGCTTTAGGCTTGATCTTATGGCAAACTCCATGGTTAAGCATGCTTGAGTCAGAGTAGCATTGGGATGGGTAACCTCCCAGAAAGTACCAATGCTCACCCCTGCGAACATCACATAGATGTAATGAGTGCCAGGTGGACCATCCAGGCTCATGAGAGATGGGTTCTTGTGAACCACTACTCTTGAAATATATAGTCCATCCTGCCATCCCCATTCCCAAAATGCCGTGGAACATAGGTTAACTCGATTTTGTCTCTGCAAGGGCCATGATGAAAACAATAGAAAAAGCTGTAATTTTTCAAGGCACATGAGCATTGTTGCTTGATGAACAAGAAAAGCTCATGAAGTTGAGTCCACCTCATTCCAAACAACAACTCATACATAAAGGGAAAAACATTAAAATAAAATTGAGTCAAGGGCAAGCATCCAAGGGAAAACCGAAGTACCAATGGTGGAAAAAAGAAAGTATCTCATACTGTTAATTCCCAAAACAGTGATCGTCATAAAGGCAAATAGAAGAAGCACAAGTTGTGTTCCTGCAATAGAAAACCAAAAAAGGACTGCTGAATGGATCTTTTGTATTTATGACAGGGAATGTGTTTGATAGATTTCTTTGGGTCTGTCTAGAATGATGTCTAACAGGCCTGTATATGATTACTAACAGTTTTTGGATGCAAATGCAAGCTGCAACTGTGAGAAATATTGTCACACTTGAAACAATTCCACTCTAATCTTTTAATTTATTCTGTTATCAATCTAATTAATAATACCTTCCCTTACAACATCAAAAAAACATGTGGTAATAATAAGAGAAAATAAGGTTATGCCTTATAAATGATGTTGCTCAAGCTTACAAATGTTTTAAAATAATACTGAACGTTTCCCTATATCCTGCTGTCATTTTTTGCACACTCTCAAATTTTAATGCTAATTTATTTCTTTGAATGAATTACAAACTAAGTGGTTTACGTCTTCTCCTTCTCACCTATTAGGACCTTGGGTATTTCATTTACTTTTTACTTTCATCCTTTTATTTAGTTTGCCTTGTAGTGAGAGATGCACATTGAAGCATTAGGAGACATCAGAAAACACCCCTTGCCTGCTAGAGATGTGTCCAACAGATAGGAGATACCTACCCTTCTCTAGGTCTCAGTTTCCAAATATTTCTTCTGAAAGTCATCCAGAATGATAACCTGGGAACTGCCACATTGGCCTTGTCATAAATTTGCAAATGAAATGAAATTTATCAAACTTTAGTACCTTTTTCCCTTACCGGTACTTTAATATAATACCCAAGGCTAATCAAACTGTTATAAAAATACTTTTACACTTACTTCTCTAGTGATCTCATAAATACTACCACCACTGTTATATGAGAGACATAAATTCGTGGGCAACATACTAATCAATGCTCATGCATACCTTAAATGTTGCCATTTAAAATAAACAGATGAAAAGCAGGCCATGCATGACAAAGCTAGCTGCAAGTCATACATGAATTTTGATGGAATAAATACAATATTCTAGTTTGATGGTGCATTAGGGTGCAAGTTCCAGGTGAATTTTGATAGAATAAATAGTAATTGCCCTCAGACAAGTCTCCTAAGCTGAATGGCGTGATTAGCTCAATGGTACATTTGGCACAAGTGCCAAGAGCAACATAGCTTCTAAACTGAAAAGTATTTTTAGTTTGATGGCAGCGCAAGCCCAAGGTGAACTTAGACGGAGTGGCTTCTAAGCTAATTGGTATTCATAGTTTAATCCCACAGTTGAGGGTGAATCCAAGGTGAATAGATGTCATTCGGCATGGCTCTAAGCCTGGTGGAATAGTTATGACGGTGGGGTTCATAGTAGTGCTAAATTGCTTGGTTGGACAATAGCCTCATAACTGATCCCCATGTTGCCCATCCTAATACAATCGGAATCTGGGTGCAGAGAAAAACAGAGGAACATAAGCTAACGTAGAATTTGGCATGCCTAATTCGCTTAAAAGGCACCCTAATTTAGCTGGGAAAAAAAAAAAAAGGAGGGGTTGAAAGTAATAAGGGAAAAAAGATCAATTCTCCACTAATTTAAGGTGTTTGTAAAAAGGAAATTAAAACCCTTAGTCGCACGCCCGCCTCACAAGCCTATATAATCAAACGTTTAAAATTCAGTCCAAGAAAGTAATCATATGACCAGGATGAAAAAGAAGATGATCTTACCCGAAAAACTCTTTCGTCAAAAACCCCTGGAGATATTTGAAGAGCGTTGTATCCTCCATCATTGAAAGCCCAGGTTCGAACCACATTGAGACCCATCTTAGCCCCTCGCTTGAGAATAGTTTTAGTTCTATGCCTGGTCCAATCGCCCACACTCTGGTCCATCAACCAGTATGAATTCCACCCATTAACATACATAGCCTTCCCATCCACCACAAACTGAGATCCATTCCTTCCCACAAAGCTCATATAGGGCTGCCAAAGTGGAGTAAAGTGAACATGCCCAAAATTCAAGTAGACAACCACAATGCAGGATGCCACTCCCAGTACAGTGTACAATCTTGTGCCTTCCGACATTGTTTAGATTATTTTTTTAACCGATCTGATAACAATGTTGCTTACAGGATCATTTAGGAAGTATTCTGTGCGTGCCCAAAACGACTATTTAATAATCTCCTGCTATTCTCGATTCTCCTCTCGTCAAACTGGTCATTGTCTTGCCAATACCATTTACACATCAGGAGGGAATCGAAATGGGTATATTACCTTGCAATTTATCATAATCATTGACTGATTCAATTATTTGGCTACGATAGGTAAGGTGTTGTTTTGATGGGCCCATCTGCACTAGGTGTAACGTATACTTGTGGTAGGTTGGATATTAAAGCAAAATCTATATTGTTTCTTAATAGTATATCATTTCAATTGAACAAATATCACTTCAATTGAACAAATATCATTTCAATTTAATAAGTGTCACTAGTGTGAGTCTTTGTCTTTTTATTTTTATAATTAACTGTAATTATAATTTTAAATGTAATTATAATTCAAGTTTTAATAAATTTATTATATTCTAATTAATTATAAAATTATATAATTTTAATTTTAATTTGATTTATTATATTGATGTTTATCAATGATATAATGTGGTTTGAAAGTTTGATTCTAATCTTAATCTTAATTTTAATTTTAATCTTAATTTTTAATTCTAATTAATTTTCATGTTAATTAAAATTATTTTTTAAAACATAATAAAAAATAAAAAGTAAAACAGAATCTAAATTTTAATATTTGTCATTTTTTTAGTCAAAATAATATTGCATGCATATTAATTACATCGAAGGCGTCTCTCTATTTGAGTTTCCCAAACTCAATTTGTTTATAGATGGCTAAAAAGCCCTGAGAAGCCCTGCAAGGTAGTTAAATGAATCTCATTCGTTCATCATTTTTTGACTATTTTTAGTTGCTTTTAACTGCTTTCCCTGTCGCTATTGGTTTATGCTCCTCCAAATTCTTCCTCTTTGGTATCATATGTAGGAAATGCTTGAATAGAGGAAATTCAGTGACAAATTATATCAAAATGGTATCCAATCTTGTGATGAGTGAGAAATAACCTGTGAAAGGGATCCAAGTGAGGTACCAAGTCCAAGACTAGGGAAAGAGTCTGAAGCGAGGATTGCTACAGAGAAGGAGGTAACTTCGAGGAATGCAACTTTGGAAAACAAAGAATGCCATAAAATAGATGGAAATATGGATACATTGAATGTGGCTTGTGAATTTTTGGCATCACAAACAAAGAGAGGTTTGAGATTGAAGAAACAAGAATCATTAGGGCCCTAAATAATCTCCGCTAGGGAATAACCTATACATGGAGATAGAGGAATGGGAAAATGAACTACCTAATGAGCACATGGGTAAAGAAGTGGCAACAGAGGTAGCCCCAAACAATTTATCCAAACTTGGAATAAACCAAAAGGAGTCAACAAAGACCTCCCTTGACTATGATGAAGGGAGGAAGAAGGGTTGGAAATCAAATCAAGAGAAGCTTAGTTAGGATGGGGATGTAGAAGGTCATGTGAAAATAATCAAAATGTTGAGATCTGGGAAGGGAAAGACCCTTCCCAAAGAGCAATGAAGATCTCATCATAGAATGTTCAAAAAGTGCTTGGTAAAGTGTCATGGAATTTATCAAATCTTGATATTTATATGATCCAAGAAATAAAGCTAGGCAAAGAAGAGATGGAGATGTGGAATAAGAAACTAAAATTTTAGAATATGGAAACAATGCCATCAAAAGGAGCCTCTAGGGGCATTGCTACATTTTGGAAACCTCAAGCAATCTCGATGAAAAAATTAGCTATAAACAAATACTAGCAAGGATGCATGGTAAAAATATTTTCTTTGAACCTTCAATTTATTTTGATTAATATTTATGGGCCTATCACTTGCATAAATTAAAAAAATATGGGTAGAGATTGAACAATTTTTAGTGGGATATCCAAATTTGTTTCATATCTTAGGAGGATATTTCAATTCATTACTTTGTAGTCAAGATAAGTAAGGAGGGGTGCAAAAGATGTACCAATCACAAGTGGATTTTTTAAATTTTGTGGAAAGAAATCATTAATTGAAGTCCCAATGAAAAATGGCACCCTCACATGGATAAATTGAAGATTAGGTTTTAGTAACATAGCTAAAAAATTGGATAGACTCTTATGTAAGGGTGATTTGAGTAAGTTTCCTTTTTCCTTGAAGACCAACATCATTTCATTCTTAGGATCCGATTACTATCCAATTCAATTGATCATTAGTGGAGATAAGAGCCTAGTCAAATTCCCTTTTAAGTTTGAGAACATGTGGATGAAAGATTCAATCTTTGTAGATATAATCAGGAACCAAAATGTTTGGGTTTTGGCAAAATAAAAGAATGTAAACCAACAATTAAAGACTTGGAACAAGGACCATTTCAAAAATATTTTTCCAAACAAAGAAAGAAATATAAGAGAGAATTGAGAATTTGAATGAGGAAATCTTCATTATGGGCATGGACCAAAGCAAGTTTCTAACGAAAAAGGAACTCATGAAAGATTATATGCAAATTTTGGCTAAGGAAGAGGTGTTCTAGAAACAAAAGTCAAGAGATACCTAGATTCAGGATGGGGATAGGAATTTGAAATTCTTCCATAATGAAACCAAAATTCCAAGAAATGTGAATAGAAGTAACCAGATAAAAAGAAGTGATGGAACAATAATCTAGGACCCTAATTCTATCAAATTGGAAATGGTTAGCTATTTCAAAACCTATTGAACAACTAGGAGGGTTCAAGTTTAGAAGCACAAAACCAAATCTTGAGACATATACCTAGGTTGGTTTCTGATGAGCAAAAAAAAATGATAATGGAGGCTTTCTCTAAATAAGAGATTAAGGAAGTGGTGGGGCAACTCCAACCAAACAAAGCACTAAGGCCTGATGGATTCCCAACAAGCTTCTATCATAAATGTTGGCACATAATTGGGTTGAATGTTGTAAAGGCTATTAAAGACTCATAAAAAGAGGAAGTTGTTAGGGAGGTCAACAACACTTTTATTGCTTTAATTTTGAAGGAGCAAGAAAATTTATTGGATGACTATTGGCCTATATCTCTTTGTAATACAATTTATAATATTTTAGCAAAAGCAATGGCAAACAAACTAAAACGAATTCTACTGGACATCATCTCGGAGGAGCAAATAGGACTTGTGTCGGGAAAATCAATCTTGGATGGAGTAGTCTTAGCGTAAGAGGCTATTCATTCAGTGCATAAAATTGGAAGGCAGAGCATGCTTGTGAAGTTGGACATAAATAAAGAATATGAGAAGGTAGACTAAAGGCTTTTGTTCAAAGTGTTGGAAGCCTTTGGCTTTTATAGAACTTGGGTGGACTAGATCTCAATTGCATTGCTAGCCCAAGGTTCTCAATTTTGATCAATGGGTCTCCTAAAGGTTTCTTCAAGGTGTCGAAAGGATTGTAGCAAGGAGATCCTCTATCACCATTCCTTTTTCATAATAATGGTGGATGCTTTGGGGAGATCCATAAACCAAGTAGCAATGGTAGGTAAACTAGAAGGAATTCAGAGAACATCAAACCTACCTTCAATATCACATTATCAATTCATAAATGATATAATGTTATTTAGAGTTTCAAAGAGGAAGGAGGCAAAGCAAATAAAAGAAATATTGGAATTTAAACATAGGATTTAGGCCAAGAAGTGAATGCAACAAAATCAAAGATTTTATTTTTCTCCACCACCTGCAAGAAGGAACAAGAAACTATCAGAGTTTTGAAATTCAAAAGAGGTACTTAACTTGTGTGTACTTGGGTATACCTTTATACAAGGGGCTTCAGACAAGAAAATTATGGGACCCCATAGGGGAGAAAATTACAAGTAGATTGGAGTCATGGAAAGGGAAATGGTTGTCATGGGTAAGAAAAATCACAATGTTGAAAGTAGTAATATTAGCATTGCTAATTTACCTTATGTTATGTTTAGCACTCCCAATAGGCACAAGCCAAAAATTTAACTAGGAAATGAGAAGATTATTTTGGTAAGGTGCATCCAAGAAGGACAAAATAACTCTCATAATTGGGATAAAATTTACAAACCCAAAGAAGGGGTGGTGTGGGTTTAAACAGTCAGTTGTCTCAAAACAAATCTTTGGGTGCCAAACTAGTGTGGAGAATGTTTAATCAACCCTAGCTAAAGTGGGCTCGATTCCTCCAAAACAAATATCTTGACAAAAATGAACCATCAAGGATTCTCACAACAATAAGCCTCCCTAAAGTATCTAGGTTATGGAACTTTATGAGTCCATGTAGATCAATCATAACAAATCATTTAACTGGGGACATTCAAGATGGGCGATCAACCAAGTTTTGAGAAGACCCATGGGGAGGCTTTCCATGTATGGATAAGTTGGCATATCTTTCACATGATAAGAGTATTATTTAGCAAGCCTAGGGAGCATGTGTGAGGGATTATATGAGGGAGGTATGGAAGGATAACATTTTTACTCGATGCTGGAAATATTTAGGCTCAAAGAGACTCCCAACAACAAAGGAAACTACACTGAACAACATTATGAAGGAAATAAATGTTACAATAAGGGAAGGGATGAATTCTATTAAATGGAATGTTCAGTTCCAAGACAAGCCACTATAACATGAGTGACAAGTATAAGTTGATGAAGTGTAATAATGAAGGAACGAAAATTCCTTTACATTTGTGTTGGAATAATTTATGCCTTCCAAAGGTAGGAACCTTTTCTTGGGTTTCTCATTATAAGAAGATATTGATAGCAGATAGGTTCACTAAGATGGGTTCTCATGGGTCATCCATGTGCTCTTTATGCAAGAATGAGGAAGAGAACATGGATCATCTGTTACTGGAACGTCCTTTTGCATAGAAATATTGGACTTGTCTCTATGCATGATGAGGATGGGAGAGTGCCCTTACAAACAACATTTTGAGTCTTTTTAAAGCATGGCCAGTCTTAGATAAGCATGTTTCCTATTCATTCCTTTAGATTGTTAACCCTTCAATAATGATCTGGGAGATATGGAAGGAGGGAAACTGAAAGATTTTTCAAGAAAAAGAACTTGTCATCTTTCCTAAACAAGGTGGAGGCTACAATAGTAGAGACAACAAATAATAGGATTGTGAATCAAAACGAGAAGTATAATTCATTATCGAGGTGGGATAATAGAATGAAGAAAATTTGGTATGGTTTGTATCTTCCCCCCATTAATGGGGCTAGGGGAGTTGAGTCTCATGTAATGTGATCAATGGTTATATAGAAACCCTCACACTATGACTAGTATAAGTTGAACTTTGATGGTGCTTATAGGGGAAATTTGGGTGTTTCTAGAGTGAGAGGCATAATTAAAGACTAGCAAGGTTGAGCCATGTGCAGTTCATCAAAGCTAATACCTATAGGAACAAATAATGTCGTAAATTTCCAAGCACTAATTCATGGTCTAAAACTCTAGATAAAATTAAAATTTGAACATTTGGAGATTGAATATAATTTGAGCTTAGTGATAGATGCACTAAGAAGTCAATCAATATTAAACTAGAAACTAAATGCATTCCTTGAGACATTATTGGAATTGATTGATAAGTTAAGGGACACGTGGATAACCATGTATATAGGGAAGAAAATAAGGAGGTGAATTTCTTGTCCAACTTGGCCACCAATTGAATGAAACAAAAATTAATAGACTAAGGAAAGGATAAAGTAATCATTATCATATGTGTGTTTGGGATACATATTTTCCTTAGAAAAGGGAGTGGATTGGAATGTGACTTCAGTCACGAGGACAAAAATATGGGGGGTAAGGATTGAATACTATTGATGGCATAAGTTGGTGGCACGACAGATGGTAGTGATTTTGAGTCCTTCATAAGGGCAAGAGGGTACAAATTTTTTCTTAAATTTTATGGCTAGAGAGGGAAACTTTCTAATAACTAATTGTAGGATTTTGGCCTTGCTTCGCTCATGCATGATGAGGAGGATGGATTTAAATGCAAGTCAATCTTGTGTTGAGCACATCAAAAGAGAGTTGTAATTTCTTGGCCAAGAAATCACAAATGTATACCCCCATCCATTTGGTGTGTCTAAGAAGGCAACTAGCCTTTTTGGGTTGTATTTGCAAGAAGAGGCTGAAAGTGGTCTTTAAATCTCGGAATGGCTTGATGTTGTGAGCAATAAGGTTGGTGTTAGGCGAAGAATTCATAGTGGAAGATGAGCACTATAGGCTCAATTTAGACATTTACACCTAGGTTTGTGGTGTCACTCCTGGATTTGGGGGAAATAAATTGGCATTATCAATGAAGCTAATTAGGGTTGATCTCTTGGGTAGGTTAGAGGAAGTGGTATTGATGGCTTACTTGGGTGTTGGCATCCTAAACCTAAAAGATATCTAGAAGGTCCTAAATGGGGAAGCGACCATACACTGGTGGTCATTTTTGTCCAATTTCAAAGCAAGAATATTGATGCAACATCAACACAAAGCAGGAAAGGGCTACACATTTCTAAAAAAGGGTGAAATTTTTGGATCCCTTTCATGGTCTTGACTAGATGCATGATTTCATAGACCACACACTAACACTCTTCACTCTAGCACTCTAATAGCACTTGTGTAACTATAAAATAATATCACCATAAAACTACTATTTAATGTCTCCAATTTATAAAGATAAGGGAGATAAATACCACAAGTAGTCTCCTAAAACAATATACCATCAAACTATGGTAAAATGCAAAAACTTCCACATCAAAAATGAAGAAGAAATTTTGAGAATGGTAAATGTACCTCCCAGTGAGCCATGAATAGAAAAACAATCTCCATACCAATAATAGATAGCATATTTGACTTGTAACTAATGGCCTCTATCCTAAGGTAGGTATCCAAAATTATTACCAACTCCTATGGAACCCACCAAAAACATTCAAGATGCTCTACTACTAAATTATCATGCCCAAGTTAAGAATTTTGTTAAAAATAGCATTATAACTACCAATGCCAACTCCAACTCCTTCATGAACACATATAATAACTAATATTAAGATAATAGGGGAATCTAAATTATAAAATAGTTTCTAATCCACTTTAGGTGTACAAGAACACTTTCCAATAGTGTTGGAGATACATGAATTATACATAGGATTGTGAGGTAAATGGCACCTTAATCCTAACATTCTTCCTCTCGACATTTGTTGGTAAATAGATTTGTCAATATAGATTTTAATTTGACATGCCCAATGACCAATGGAAAATGCCTCAAGTAGTTGGAGAAATCATTATGGACCTACAACTTTCCTCTATATTTTAGAGGGGTGACTCCCTTGTATCATAAGGGTTTTAGGATTTTTGTAGTACTTTTAATCTAAAAATATCAAAGGAAAAAGAAAAATTAAGAAAAATACTTATTTAAAAAAACCCAATTTACATTGGAATATTGACTCAAACTTCTCTAATTTATTATAAACTTGTATGGAGGGGAAATAGCATAGGAAAAACAACAATGAATTAAACAAAATCAATTCAAAATAAGTTCAAGTTCCAAATCCATACTCATGAAATGTGAAATGTAAAGCCATGAATCCAAACAAATAAGCAACTAAGAAACTTAAATGAATCCAAAACAAAACAAGTCTTACCATACCATGTTGAAGTTGTATTCATATTGATGTTGGATTTTGTTTGAATCAATACAAAGCCTCCATTTTTTGTTTGCAAAAGCTTCAAAGCATGTTAATGGTGATCGAATATGTGTGTAAAAGCTCTCAAGAATTCAAATTTCAATTCAACATGAATGCATTGCATAAACTCTATAGATTCTCTTATCATTTTTTAGAATGAAGAGGGTTGTTATATAGATTTCATGTTTTGAGATGAATGATCGAGATTCATTAGTAAAAGATCATGATCAATGGTTGAAAACCATTAAGAGGAAATAGATTGGAATGATTAGTGGAATTAGATGGGAATGATTGGAGGGATCGAAAAATTAGGTTGAGTGGTTAGTGGGATTGAAGAATCAAGTTGAGTTGTTAGTGGGATTGAAGAATAGACGAGTTAGTCAACTGATTAGAATGAGAAATCAATGGTAATGATTTGCTCAATCACAAAAGGGGTGAAAATAAATAATTAATTAATATTTGGAGATGAACGTGCAAGTCATGTTTGACTTTAACAAATAAAGTTGTATTTGTTTGTTGACTATGTTGAATGATTTCAAATAATTAATTTAATTATTCAGGTTTAGAGAGGGAAAAGTGATTTAATTAAATTATTAAATGATAATAATTTAATTTATTTAGATGAATAGGGTATATTAGTGACATAATTAAATAATTGATGTTTATTTAATTAATCAGAAGGAATAAAGTTAGATTAATGATGAAATAGTGAATTAATTAAATAATTTAAGATTATTCAATTAATAGAGGAAAATAGGGTTGTAGAGAAAATGATGTGAAATGAAATTAGATTACTGATAATGATGTCGATAATGGAAAAATGTCATTTAGGATGTGTGATATGTGTTAGGTCATTTTTACATGTCTACATTATGCCTCTCTTTGAGACAAAGTATTGGTTGCTTTGTTTAAAAGAATTCAATGTTCAGATCAAGATTTGAAATTTTTTGTATGCACCATTGTGCCTTGGCGGTCAACAAAAAGATACTATGATGTTGGGCTACTCCCTCGAGAGATTAGCTAGAAAAATTACTTTTTGGGTCAGGCTCGCGACAAGGTTCTATTGTAGTTTAGATGTGTAGAGGATGGAAAATTAGGCCATAGGACCCTCGTTTATGGTTTCAAATGTTCCAGGGTGCTCCTAATTTTAACCTAGGAGAGTTTCCAAGGTAAAAACTTAGGATTTGGGGGGTAAAAATAGGAAATTAGGGTTCATTTTTTCTCATTTGCACTCTTAGCCTTTACTAAATTCTTACCTCTAGAGATCTTTCTTTTACGAATGTCAAGTTGCGATGGCGAGGATTCTGGGTGCCCCACACCGTGTAGAGGCAATTTGTAATTTTGGGAGGCTAGCCAGCACAAACATCGTAGTATGTATCGCTTCCTTTCCTTTTTTTGTCTTTCCATGTTTGTGTAATTAATGCTAGAACTTTTTTTTACAATAGCGGTAATTTTGTGTTTTTACCATTTTTGTCTTGATTTTATCACTATTGTTCTTTGTGTTTTTACCACTTTGGTAAAACTTGAACGCTATTGTTTTTCTTGTCCACTATGTAAAATATGCTTGCTATTGTTTACCGCTTTCATAAAAATTGTGCGTTATTTTTTTCTGTTTGTAAGGTGATTGCTTCTGTAAAACTTGTTCACTATCGTTTTTCTTATGTGCTTTTGTCAATTTAGCTGCTATTGTTTAAAATGCTTGCTATTGTCAAAAACAAAGCCACTGTCATTTAAAATGCTTGCTATTGTCAAAATTACATGATTTGGCTAGTTTGTTTACAAGCTTAGGTTCGCAATTTGATTTTCTAGCAAATTCTTGACATCATGGGTTGAATGTTTGCAGGTGGTTCTTAAACTGTTGTATTCTAGGGAGCGATGGTCGGGATTACTATTCAACTTGCTCACTAGTTTTTTTAAGGTCGAGAGAGACTTTCTGGATGTTGTAGGTTTGTGTTACATATGTTACATGCCCAAGATACGATGCCATAGGGCTATGATGACCACACTTGTAGAGAGATGGCATTTGGAGTCATCCTCCTTCCACCTACCGACCAACGAGGTGACCATTACATTAGAGGATATTTGGAGGATTCTTTGTATCCCCATTCATGGCGAACTTGTTACATATGGTCTTAGGAGGGTACTCGTGCCATGCAGCGAGTACTTGGCATTCAACTACTATAGGTGGTGGACTTGAAGATAGAATTTTCTTAGTTCATCAATGGCGTTGATCCTATTGGGATATGGTGTTGTACACCATTGCATAAAATGATTTATTATGATGTTGTTGTTGTAATAGAAAATGTAGCCTTTTCTCTTACTTGGTTTGGGATAATTGACAATAAAATTGAATTAATGGTGTCTTGGAATGGTGTTGTAATGTGTTATACACTTTCACACTATTCTAAGACCTTTATTTAACTAAAACATGCCTTAATTGGTCCTTTGCAAAGGTGTTATAAAGTGTTGTAACACACTTTCACACTTTTCTAGGATTTATTTTATTCATTCAACCTAGTGGGCCACTTTTTCAAATAAAATATATTTAACTTGTACCTTAATTAGGTGTTGTAAAGTGTTGTAACACACACTTTCACATTTATCTAGGGTCCCTGTTGATGGGTGTTTTTGCACCTTCTCAACACAGGCATCACACAAGTATGCTACCTCTCTTGAAAGGTAGAAATCTACAAACAAGTTACAAATCACTACCCCAAGGTCTCTCAGGTGTTAGGTCATGACTTGCTTGGAATGTCTTAGTTGGTTCATGTGATTTGTTGGTAATCACAGGGCAGCCTTATGCATGTTAAGTTGAAGGGAGATTGGATCCTTAAATGGAGTTCCTAAGATTTTGAAGATGATGTGCAAGTACTGCAAGTTCAAAACAACAGTCTAAAACTCCACTTTTATCATCAAATTTGGCTTTACAATGATGTTGGAACTTTTCCTAAACTACTATTTCAAAGAAAGGTCAAAAGGAAGGGAAAGGTAAGAGTTCCTAGACCTACAACTACCAATGAGCAGTAATAATGGAGGATGCTACAATGAACAACCTTCCTGAAACTAAGTTCCACTTAACCAAATCAGCTAACAGTATCATGAAACTAGTGTTATCTTCTAAAGTTTGTAGATTTTCAATTATTCATTCACCATGGAACATGAATTAAAGATGAATTTTAAATGCAACAATGAATTTTATGTTTAGACTAGCTTTACACTATTGTTCATCATCAACAAACAGCAAAAAGCATGAACAAGGAAGGGCATCAACACAACAGTATTCTTTAAAATCAATGAACATCATTCACTAAACTACTAAAAGCATGAAAAATACATAGAACAACAAATTAAATCTATTCAAATCTATCAACTACGAGGAGATGAGTCATGAAACATGAGAGAAACTCAAGAATCCACCAAAAGCAATAAGTTTTTATTGAAATTTCAGCAGCATGTCATTACAACAACTCAACTCTCCCTTTGAAAATGAGAGGAGACCCCCTATTTATAGTTTCCCAAAAGAAAAATGAATGACCATGATTTAATCTCATTGTGTGGCCAAGATTCATTACAAATTAGGGTTTCACCTAGCCCCAATATATAGCAATTTAAAATACATTCCTTGTCCTTTTCCCTATTTTGTCTTCTAGTGGCCTGGCATTGTAGCACTTTATCCTGTCGTGATTTTCCCTTTTGGTTGTAACTACACTATGAGGAATCATCATAAATGTCAGGCTTTCCTTGATTCTTCTAGATGGTGGCATACTCCACAAATTTTCCCATCGGTGCCTGAAGTTTATTCCATTCCATGATGTCTGATTGAAGCACTTGGAAGAACAGTTTCCTAGATCTTCTTGTGATTAGTTCATAATTCTTTGTACACTTAGGCATGTGCTTGATCACTTGTTCTGACTGGGTGAAGACTTAGGTAGAAAAATCCATAAAGTATGGTGTTAATGAATTTGTGGCCCCATTCTCCATTTTCTTATGGAAATATGACCTGATCTTCTTTGGATCTAGCTCGATAGCAGGAATGTCATAATATATCATGAGCTTTAGATACTCCTCGCAGTCTGTCCTATGTTCCTTGACCCATTCGAGGTCAAGCTCTACCTCATGGAGCACTCTTTCTAGGACGTCTTGTGTATGATCTAGGCCCATTTTCCATGTCTCCACCAACCAATGATCATCCTTTACTAGGGCCAACTCCTTCTCCTAGGTCTTCTCGGGAATCTTGAGGATGGCCTTGAGTTTAGGGTATGTAATCTTATATAATTCAGGGAAGTTACAAATTCTCTCCATTACCTCGAGTTGCT
This sequence comes from Sequoia sempervirens, assembly GCA_007258455.2. NCBI lineage: Eukaryota > Viridiplantae > Streptophyta > Pinopsida > Cupressales > Cupressaceae > Sequoia > Sequoia sempervirens. The sequence goes on from VDFB02000015.1 coordinate 112,406,308, forward strand.
TTTGCACTTCCTGGAACTTGTTGGCCATTTGAAAAAAATGACCAATTCCCATATCACCATTGTAGAGCACTTACTGGAACCACTCTGTAGTATTCTTGGCCTAGTTCTTTCTCTTTTTCAGCTTGCTTATGTGATCTTTGGAGAGAAGCAAGGGCGAAACCGATGAAGTCGTTGGTGCCTCCTCAGTGGATGACCACTGTTGAATGTAGGCGGTGAGGTCCACCACTTGTGCCTTCAATTCCTCTTTGGAGGATTGATCCTTGCTCATCTAATGGACAATCGTGGCAACCAATCCCTAGAGCTGATCAATCTTTTGCTCCCTCGTAGTGGTACCCAAGTCGATGGTAGAGATACTATAGTTGACCCCCTCTCCTTTATCTACTACTGGGGTGGCAATTTGTAGTTTCCTTGATCCAGATACATCCATTGTGATGTGGGATCAGACTCTCAACTTTTTTTCCTTCTTTGTTCCTATTTGAGCTCGTGCCAAGATAGCCTCTAGTCTTCCTTAGGATCCATGAGAACAGGGGCCTTCTTTTGTAGCTATTTTTCCAACCAATCAGGCATTTGAGATCCCTCCTTTAGTGATTCATGATCACCTTCTTCTATTTTAGTGTGTTGGATCTCCCTTTCCTTCTGGCCCGAGGCTTCTTGTTCTATTTTCTCTTCTTCTTCTTCTTCATCTAAGTCCTGGATCAATGTGGTCTTTTCCTTGTTTGGCCCGGTAGTAGCTACATTTTTTATAGGGTTGTCCTCCCCTTTAGGTACCCTTTCTTCTTCTCGCTCGAGCTTTGCATGGCTTTCTGGCTTAGGGCACTTTTTCATTCCAATCTCTTCTTCAGGCCTATCTTCTTCTTCAACTTCAACTTCTTTCTTTCCCTCCTCCTCGGGAGGTATTTCTTCTTCTTGATTAGGGATTTTTTCTACTGGATGCTCTATAGATATGTCCATGTCATCATCAATTTCCTCCTTTTCTCCAGAAGGTGGATTCTCAACTTCTTCCCCAACATCCCTAAGTTGTTTGGACAACTCCTCCTCAAGCTCCTAGTTAAAAGACTCTACTATATACTTGGCACTGGGGTCTTCAACATCTTCTTCCAAGGACTGTGACCCTTCTTCTTCATATGCCACCTCATTGATGGTCACGTTCTGATGGTCTGGGTGCTCATGGTAGTCATCATTGAATGGATCCTTGAGTTCCTCATCAACTCCTTTAGCAACCTCCCTCTATCATCTCTCTACTTCTAAGATTTGCATGGTTGCTTCCATCTTTGGTGGTTCTGTTAGAGGAGGGATGGGGAGACCAACCACAGCTTGGGCCATCGCAGCTTGTACTACAAGATTCATTAATACCCAAGAGATTTCCATGGATATATTTTGCATATGTCTATAAAAGGCCTCCAGTAAGGTGAGAGTAAGCATTGTAGTTGTGCTTGTTGAAGGGACTATAGTTGAGAGAGACATTAAGGAGGATGAGAGTGGAGAGGTTGTAACAGAGGAGGAATCTCACACCATAATTGGAGTGGTTGGTGAGGTGGAGGCAAGGTGAACTAAGATGTCCACCGCGGGTAGAGAGGAAGTGGGTAACGCCTAAAATGTGGGAGGAGGAGTAGCAGCGGTAGTGGCAGTGACAACAAGAGCAGAGGTAGTAGGTGGTGACTTTGGTTGCTCAGCCTCTTCTTCTCCTTCATGTAGTGGGTCTTCCTAGATTGTGGGCATCTCGGAGAATCCACCTGACTTCTTTTCCTTCTTCAAGGTCTTATCCTCTGAGGCCTTCTAGGAATAAACCTTATGCTTAGGTTTGCATTCTGACACTTCTTTTCTCTTCCTTGATCTGGTGGTGGGAGGAGATTTTGGAGCTTCCTCGGCTGGGGTAGCAACAACTCCACTATCCATTTCACTCTCAAGCTCATATTTGAGCTCGTTGTATGTCAAAGTGCCCCCCTAGAGCTTCAACTAAGTGATCTGAGCATCAATCCATTGCCTTGTTCTATGCTCCACTGGTTTTGTCACAATGTCGAGGTCATTGACCTCTTCTTCATTCTAGACTATCAAGGGCAATGGCATGTTGGCGAAAACATCATATCTCAGGTCCACAATCGCGTTTTCATCTTCTACAATTTGATCTGGTACTAGGAGCAGATTAATTGTCTTGACAAAGTAAACAATCATACAGATATAATGCCTCATGCATACCTCCTTGTCATCCCAACAATTAGCCCAAAAATCTTCAATGTGGTGCAAGTGGGCATATTCTCTTTTGACAAACTTCTTTAATTTTCCGTAGGGGTCCATCCTTGGTCTGGCTGTGTGGAGATCCAGATTATATTCCATGATTTCCCTTTCTAAATACTCTGCACATTGGGCAACTGCGAGGGTGTACATTCCCTGCCCAAATGTGAGGGGATATGGTATCCTTGCCTGATGCTTGCCACTGAGGAGAGCGTGTGCATTATGTAATTTTCTAGAGACTTCCAGAAAGATCATTCGGTCGTTTGGGTACTAGGGTAGCTTTATTGCCTTTCGGAGAAGCCCTCCATTCTGATGTAAGTAAATTTTGGGAACTATATAAACAAAAACTCAAACATGTGAATGAACACATGGGCACTACGCGTGACTCTCCTCTTAAAGTCCCCTTCAAGAAATCTAATAATATGCCCACCAAAGGCATCATTCACCCTGTAGTAATCCTTCTTGAAATTTTGATATTGTAGTTGCGGGTGCCTGTCATATACTTTCAATTCCCTTCCTAGAGTTGGGCTTTGTGCATCAAATAAGCCTTTGTAGGGAAATGGCTCGGCTAGGAGATACACAAAGTAAGAAGTCATATAAAATTGAGAAGTATTCTTGACTACCAGGAACTGCTGATGCAAGTTGTCACTGATCATTTTGGCCCAGTGAAACTTGGCCTTCCCTCTGATAATCTCCTCAATGAAATAAAACATCCAATCTTGAAAGTAAGTAGCAGTGGGAATGCCCACGATTCTACTCAACAAGGTTACCAAGTCATGATAATCTTCACAAAAGTCACTTCTAAACAACTCTTGGGGCACCTTGTTAGCGCTGCCCCTCTTCTCCTTCAGCCAGTATTGGTTAATTAAATTTTTGCATTTCAGAGGGTTAGCCTTCCATGTGTTCTCAACGTATTCCTTCATTGTGTCTTCCATAGGGTCAAATGTAGGGATGTGGAATGTTTCTCCTATGGACCTGGTAGACAAGTCAACCACCACCCTAACCTCATGATCAATGATCCTTCTACTTTCTGCCTAATAGGTTTCCTTGCAAGCCATTACCAGTTTTGGGGCTACAAGAGCAAGCGAGAATCCAGCTGCCTTAGCCAAACCACTCTTTCTAATTTTCGTAGCATTGTCTGTGGTGGGGTTGATGATGACCCTTTGTCTAAATTCATCTATGTCAACTTGTCTGAGGTTGGTATCTGTGATTGTGTCCCAAGCGGTACTGACCTTGGAGGTGACTTATACTCCCTGGATCTAACACTTCATGTGATCTTTATCCTCTTTTCCTCTTGGTACTTTTATAAGATTCTTCCCTTTATCCTTATTTGCAGATGCTCTTGATGGTCCTACAGTTGATTCCATAAATCTAGCAAATAGAGATGCAATAACCACGTTCACATAAAAAGTGAGGGGAGCGTAAGTGAAATCCTTCAAAACAGATGTTAGATCAAGAAAATCATTACAAGAGATCATAATTTTCATTAAAATTCATCGTTGGACGTTCCTTTGGGAAGAATAGAGCAATGCGGGCCTAGGGATGCAGGTTTCCCTGGGTTGACAACCGTTTTGGAGAAGGCAGTAGGGGACGCGTAGATGGCATAGTGGCCCGCATGCAGCCACCCGCAACAAGATTTCCACATATGAAGTCCTGCATTTCGGGACCCGTAGGAAAAAAGGACGACTCAATTTTAACCTACTCAGAGTGATGCTGGTAGGAACCCATGGGGTGCTACTATGTGATGACCATTTTGGAATGACGAAGATGGGGTGGTGGTTCACACTAAAATGTCTACTTTGCATTCTACGTAGTCGTTTTGTGTGTGAGGGGGCCAAAGGGAAATGAGTAGTGTGGAGTTTGCATAGTAGATAGATGACAGTCCCCAATGGTCTAGAAACGACGGGAAGGGAGGGACATCCCGTGGATGGAAGTCTGCAAAGTTTGGCCCACATGGTGATCCTAACTTAGCATTATCTTTTAGGAAAACTTGGGACAACATGTAGGATGCATAGGCTCCACAAGGTGGAAGTAAGTGAGGGCTTCACCATTTGTGATGGTTGTTAAAACATGACAGAGACTCACTAAGGACAACCCATGTGACGAAAAGGGTTTCGATGACTTATTGGGGTGACAGACAAGTATCCCACAGGACCCACATAGCAAAAGGTTGGGGTCAAACAACCATTGAGAAATGGTGAAAGCAAGGGTGTCATCCGCAAGCAGAAACCCACACAGGCGTACTCGTAGGAGTTGTGGGAATCCCCATTTATCTTAGGATTTT
>VDFB02000015.1:112410923-112644207 GCA_007258455.2 Sequoia sempervirens
GGCATATACTAAAGTTAGTCATTGGATATTTATGACATATGTTGTAGCTAGTAACTATGTATATGTGATGTATGATGGAACCAATCACTATGAATATGTGATGTGTACATGAGCTAGTCACCTAGTGTATAAGTGTTGTATGCTTGAGCCCCTCCCAATGGGAATTGGGGAATTATGGAATGATATGAACCTTGTGTGAACTTGTGTATATATGCACACTACTAATTGGTAAGGTTTGGTATGGAACCAACAAGTCCAACACTCGATGGTGAGTTGATATCATTATATTACAATGAGCTAAGTTAATAGTTTACACTTAATGAATATCCTTGGTTTGAAGGTGAGATAAAATATCTCATACAAGAGAAGAGAATGAAATCTCTTTGACCTTGGTGGGTGAACTACGAAGCTTCTAATTTCCTACGAAGGGATACGTTGGTAGGGTCGTTGAAAATGAACCCTCGAAGCTTAGTTCTAGGTCTAGGAAAGGCCTTAACATTGGGAGCTTACCACTCCTATGTGTAAGCATATAAGTCATGATGTTGTGTTGATGCAACCAAGGTAAAGAAAAAGTTATGAAGATTGCACATCTAAGCTACATGGGAGATGCTCAATTGACAAAGTTGGTAATTGTTCTAATATGAGTTGGTGCTTGTTTTAAAAAAAAAAAAAAATAGTAGCAACCAAGGGGTAGTTGTTGCATATAAATAATAATGTTGAGACTTATTCATAAAAAATAATAGTGTGTTGCAAGTTGAATTGCATGCTTTGGGAGATACATCTCCTTAAAATAGTTAGTTGTTTCATCTTGGAAGGTATAGTAAGTGATGAGGTCATTTTTCTTAGATTCTATAAATATGCACTAGCTTGAATGACAAAAGCTTGGCACTAGTAAATTAAATAGAGAACAAACAATTCATTCATATAGTGGTTGCAGTAAGACTATTTGAGGAGAGATTAGTTGATTGATTTGATTATCATCTAACAAATGCAAGATTTGCAAATCAAGGTTAAACCTAAGTAAAGTTGTATTCCCTACCCATAAAGAGTATTTATGTATTTTTCACTATTTTAATTAATAAATTCGTATTCAATACATTTCCTTTATGGTGTGCACTTGATGTGAGAATATAAGTTAACTTACATGATTAGACAATTCTTAATCAAATCTTCCTTGTATAATTGAATTTTTTTTTTTTAATACATGATCTTAATCTATAAACATGTCCAAATTTCATGTACTAAAAACATTGAATTATTTTAATAAACTAAACTAAAATTTAATAAAAAATAAAAAAAATATGTTAAATTGTTATTAATTATCTATTTTTAAAAATATAATCTTTTAGAGCATTATTATATCCTATAATAAATCTTTATAATCTAGAATGTCAATAGATTTAGATCATATTTTGAAAATTCCTGTGTATAACCATCTAAATGTAACATTGAAAATAATTTTTTTTATTGGAAACCGGGGAGCACTCTCCTCCTTTTCTTATCCTTTTGTCTATCGAAAAGTATCCATTTATGAAATGTCACAAGCAATTATTCATAAATATGAACGAACCTTCTCTAATTTATAAGCTTTCATCTTTTTTCCACATACTTTAGCTTAATGTATATTTAAGGATAAATCAACAGCGAATATTATGCTGAGAAAAACAATTTTAAATGCTGTAAACTGGGCAAAAAAAGAAAAAAGATATTTTTCAATAGAATATTTGCTGTCATTAAATCTTGCATTTACAGTTATTTGGATTTATAAATCTATTTTAAATGTTAAAAAAGACTTATCCCTTATTAAATTCCTACTATTTATTATTGTAATGGCAAGTGTATCAATATTATTAATTATGTGGTATATAATTTATGTTATTGAATGTTTTTTTGAATTTTGGGGTTGTTGATATTGTAATGTTTTTATGGATAAATTTAAATAGCACACTCAAAATTTTCATTTGTTTAGGTGATTCATTTGAAATCACACTAAATTTTTCAATAAGACTCATCAATTAGTATGAATTCAAATGAACTGCCTAAACAAATTAAAACTAAAAATGTACTTTATATCAAAATTGTTTTTACATCTTCCCAAAACTCTTTCACCAAATGATGTCTTTTTCAACATTAACATCTCTTGTAATTCATGAAAAGATTCTTGAAAAAAGAACTACATAGTAAGCTAGAGTAATTTAGCACAGTGAATGTTCTAATATAAATATGGCATGGTATGGAAAAAAAGATTACAATTTTCTATATGTAGAAAATGGATTGTACAATATTTTTTATGCTAAATAATGTTTCATTTATTGCTATTAAATTTCGATTTTTATTTCTCAACTAGTGTAGCTTAGTTTTAGTCAAAATAAAAATCCCTTAATTAACAAGCTTTTCAAATGCTTTTACAAGAATCTTTATTGTTTTGTAATGTCTATAACTCATTTGAACTACAAGCCTTGTGTTCTTTATCATTATCTTAATGATCTTTAAACTTAAATTCAACATTCCATATAAAAATATTAAGCCAGAAAACTATTTAATTATCAAAATATTCAATAAACAAAAATATAAGAGAATTCTATTCTTATTTGGTTTCGGTGGTGGAATTATTTCTGCCAATTTTGAATATAAAATAAAGGATGAATGGATGTGTGGGAGGGTTTGTAACCTTGTTAGTCTTTCTCTTAAGTTTCTTTGCAATTATAACATTTGTTATCTAGAAATTAAAAATTAAAAATTAATTGATATAATAATTTATAGTAATGTTTTTATGTTTATTATACATTTAACATACGAATCAAGCTTATTTTATTTTAGGGTCTATATTAAGAAACCAATGCATCTTGTAAGACACCTTCTAAGATTTCACTATGGGAATCAATTTGAACTATGAAATTTTCTATATATTTAGAACTTTAGAAATCATTATGTTAAAATAAAGTGAGATTATTTATTAAATTAAATGTAAAAAAAGAAAACTTGATATTCATAATCAAATTATAACTTAGAATAATGGGATTCAATATGTAAGCATTTAAAGTTGTACACGTCTAACCATGTTAAACTTTATCATATCCCAAACATTAAATATACAAATTATTTAATTAATTTGTTCATTCATTATCCTAACGCTCACGTTTAATTAAATAAATTTATATTTATTTAATTAGATTCAATCTTATAGTTCTATCCCACAAGAAATAAATATAAACAATCTATTTGATTTCCCTTTTCTACCTCACATTCAATTAGTTAGTTAAATAAAATTAATTAACTAAGCTAATCCCATGCACATACCTAAATCTCATTAATTTTTTTTAATTGCTCATAAACGCATTTATCCTAAAATACTATAATGAAATATTAACCATCCATTTGATCTAAAAAATCATCACCCTCTATTTAGCCCATGTGATTCATACATATCTAAGAAGTCAAATGTCTCCATCTCCCTTGCCCAAGTGATATATTACACATGAGAGGGGAAACATGTCAAATTTTCTCTTTTCAAGGTGTCATCACATGTTTAAGAGGATACTTGTCCAAATAAAATTTCAAGGTGCCCTCACACGTGTTAGAGGACACTTGTCCACAATTCTCTTCCAAAGGCATCGTCATACATGTGTGAGAAGAAACTTGTCTTTGGTCCCTCTTTCCCATACATCCTCTCACATACGTGTGAGAAGACTCATCATCCTCCATTTGATTAGGTCAAATAAATTTTTTAACCCTTAATATTTTATCAATTTTCCTCTCTCATTTGCATTAACCTAATGATGTCACTTGGAAATCCCTCATCAACCCTAACCTCTCATGAATTTTGTAACATTAATCTCCAAATCAAATCTCAACCATCTATTCTCCATCCTTAAAATCTATGAATCCAAGCCAAGATCAATAACACTTTCCATTACAACTTAGTTATTATGTAGGTTTGAGAAGTATCCAAATTCTACCATCAACACATTAACACTAATAGCCCATCAAGAGGATCCTTGGAGGCCATTGAATACTTCTCAATCTTATTGTGTATGCATCCATCATCTTCTTTCTCAAATAGAGGTATGATGCAGAACAAGGTATAAGATTCAATTCATTGCATTTGTGTCATTGTTTTCCCCTTTATTTTCTATCATATACATATTTGCATGCTCGATGGGACCGCATATTCTAGAATCTAACATCCCTTTAAATTTATGGGTTTTTATAGTGCATGTTCTATTTTGTCACCTCTAACCTACCATTCTATGCTTTTATTCATAGAATCTCACATCTACATCATAAAGTGGCGCCTTTACTTTGAGCCTTGTAGCTCACTAGGTTCATACATTTATTCTTTATTTGATCATTTAATTAGGGTTTTTGGGCCTCTAATCTTGTGCTCTTGTAAGGGAATATCATCCTAATAGTTTACCTATCATCTTAATTGGAGTATTGATAATATTTTGAAATGCTTTAAAGTGGAACAAAAACCTATGTAGAGGGACACTATTTTCCATAGATTTTTTCACAATTATTTAATAAATGGGCCTATTAGAAGCACACAATCCCAAGTTTAATGCAAGGTCTTATGAAGGTATCTTCCTTGGATACTCCACTAGAAGCAAAGCTTGCCTATGCCACAACAAGAGATTGAGAAATACTGTTGAGAGTGCAAGTGTCAAGGTTGGTGAAGATCTATAAAAGAATTCAATGGTGATAGATGGATATGAATCAGATGAGTCTTCTTGCAAAGAAGAAGAAAAAGAAAAAGAAAAAGAAATGTGGATTGAAGAGGAAGAAGCTTCGAAAAAGACTCCTAAAACTCCTAAATATGTGCAGAAGAATCATTCTAAAGAATAGACCATTGGAGATAAGAGCAAAGGTATACTGACAAGAAGGAAATTTGTTGAAGAACAGGTAAATCTATGTTTACTTTATGAAGTTGAATCTAAAATAGTGATTGAGGCATGCAAAGATGAATATTGGATCAAGGCTGTGGAAGAAGAATTGTTGTAGATTGAGAAGAATCAGACTTGGGAACTTGTCCCAAGACTAGCAAACAAAAATTTGATTGAAACTAAGTAGGTATTCAGAAACAAACTAAATGAGAATGGAGAAGTGGGAAGGAACAAGGCAAGGCTTGTGTGTAAGAGCTACTCACAAATTGAAGGAATAGATTTTGAGGAGAAATTTGCTATGATGGCAAGAATGGAAGCTATAAAGATGTTTTTGGTTTTTACAGCACACACGAATTTCAAAGTTTATCAAATGGATGTGAAGTCTGCTTTCTTAAATGGAGAATTGGAAGAAGAGGTATACATAGAACAACCAGAAGGATTTCAATTATCATAAAAGCCAAATAAAGTATGTGGATTGAAGAAGGCATTGTATGGATTGAAGCAAGCTCCTATAGGTTGGCTGTAAGGTTGGATAGGTACTTGATACAACAAGGATTCAATAAAGGTATTGTAGATAGCAATTTTTACTTTAAAGTTGAAAAAGATCAAATCTTGATTGTGGTTGTATATGTTGATGACATAATCTTTGGAGGCAATGAAGCTATGTGTAAGAAGTTTGCAAAAGAAATGTAGAAAGAGTTTGAAATGTCTATGTTTGGGGAGATGAAATTCTTCCTTGGACTATAAAAAAATCAGACAGATAAAGGTATTTTCATTTCAGAATTAAAGTATGTCAAGGAAATGTTGAAGAAGCTTGGAATGAAAGATTCTAAACCAATGTGTACCCCTATGGTTACTGGTTGCAAGTTGAGAAATAATGATGAATTTCCTAAGGCTGATAAGAGCAAGTATAGATCAATGATTAGAGGACTGCTATATCTAACCACTACTAGATCGGATATCATGCATGTAGTTTGTCTTATGGCTAGATTTCAAGAAGATCCTAGAGAGTCACATGTTGCAGCAGTAAAGAGGATATTCAGATACTTGAAGGGCACTCTAGATTTTGGCCTGTGGTATACAAAGGATACTAATTTTACTATGGGTACTTACACAGATACAAATTAGGCTGGTTGTGTGGATGACAAAAAAAATTACAAGTGGTGGTGCATTCTTTCTTGGATGCAAATCGGTGTCATGGATAAGAAAAAAATAAGATTCAATGTCCTTATCTACTATAGAGGCAGAGGACATTGCAACAACATCTTGTTGCACACAAGTGTTGTGTATGAGGCAAACATTGAAGGATATCAGGGTGGTATAATATGATGAACCAATTTTTATCTTCTGTGATAATACAAGTGTTATCAATATTTCAAAGAATTTGATAATGCATTCAAGGACAAAACATATCTCAATATGGTATCATTTCTTGAGAGAGAGAGAGAGGGTTGTAGAGAGTGAAGCTTGAATATGTGCCTACAAAGGATCAAATTGCTAACATATTCACTAAGGCTCTTCCTAAGGATACTTTTGAGTATCTTTCGAAGAAGTTGGGGGTCATTGCCCCTCCTTTGAACTAGATGCATAAGGAGATGCATCATTCCAGTGGATTTCAAGATTCATTCCTTAGTCTAGACTGATGTTGGTGGCTACCTATCAAGGGGAGTAGGTAGTGACATTATTGGCTATTGCAGTCAGAAAGAGTAAGTGTTGTCATTATGCAGTTGTTGTTGATTAGTGCAATATGGTGTGTGCTCCAAAGGGGGAGTATACTGAGTAGTGAAGGAAAGATAGTTGCAGAACAATTGTGAGAAGGTTGATAGATGTCAAAGGAGAAACATAAGTGATGTAAATATTTTATCCTTTACCATTGATGTCAAAGGGGGGTAGAATAATGTGAAAAATCAAGGGGGGGAGTGAATCATGTGAAAAAGATAAGTTTAAAGGGGGCAAGTGAGTAATGTGAAAGAGAAAAGGTAATAGGCATGGAGCAGAGTTGTGTTTGTTGTTGATGGTTTTCACATCATCTATTTCAATCAATGACAAAGGGGGAGATTGTTGCAAGTATGAGAAGTTGGTGTTGTCATTGATGTCAACAAACCTCTATTGTCATTGGTGTCAATTGTATGAGAAACAGGTTGTTGCAAGAGGATGTGCAGTTGGTATTGATTTGGTACTATCATTAATGAGGTTTCTAAAGATGCTTTGATTAGTTACATTATGTTGTCATTAGTAAGCTATTGGCATCAACCTCTATTGTTGCTTTGATAAGCTTCTATCTATGGATATATGGTTGAGGAAGTGATCAAGATAATGAGGATGTGTTTTTGGTGCTTGGTTTCCAAGTTCTTTTCAGAAAATTTGATAAAAAGAGGAAACGGCGATTTGCGGTGTTGTTCAAGGTTGTAGAGTAGTTTTTTGGTGTTGCTCCACATTTCTTCTAGGTTGAAGATTTTCCTATGCATTTCAGATATGTTGATCAGAGGTGTTCAAAGGTGTTATATCCAAAATTTGGTGTGATGGATCATTGAGAAGAGGAAGTTGTGTTCACCAATGTGTGAACTATGTATTGTAAAGGTGTCTAGGATAAATGTATTTTCTCTGCGTTTCTTCGTAGTTTAGTTTTAGGTCTTGCAAATTTGAAGGTGTGTTGATAGTGTTGGTACCTTTCTTCAGTAGAAGTTGTTTCAGTTTTGGTGCTTTGAAAGTTAGTTTCTTAAGTTACAATGTATGGAAGAGGTGTTTGAGTGTATTGGGTGTGTACATTCTTTAGGTGAAATTTGTTGTGAAGGAGCTTGTTGGATTTCAGGGTAATTGTGGAATATTCTAGATTGTGTTCAGGTGACATTTTTATTCCTAAATTATTTTTGGATCAAAGGAAGTGTGTACTTAAAATTTTAATGGTGTTTACAAGGGTAATGGTCGACCTTGGGTGTTTGCACTACTTGCAAAAAAATTGGAAGTGTAGTGTGGCATGTATGGATTTAGGTCCTAGCTAAGGTGTGTTGTGGTCTGCCTTCATTCCTTTCCACTGCGGGAATGTTTTAGTGCTAACCGAATTTGAATTTGTATGGTTAAGGTGTATAGCCGACCTTGGAGAATAGTTTCAAGGTTGAAGATGGTATAAATAAGAGTTGAGTTGTTGAGGGATGATAAGATAGACAAGATAGATGAGTATGATGTGAATTGCAAAGTTGTAAGGTGTGAAATTTGTAAAGTGCAATGTGAGCTTCAATGTGTTAGATTACTTAATGCAATGAGTAGAAGGTGTCTACAATTCCTTAGAGAGACTACAAATGTTTTGGTGATGTTGGGTGGATTTTTCTATTGCTTTGAGATGGATTTCTCATTGTATGTTCACTCTTCTCTATCTTCTTTTCTATTTCGGCAGTGAGCCTTTAGTAGTGAGCCCTTCTTTCTTTCTAGTAGTGTGCCCTTCGGTAGTGAGCCCTTTGTAATTGGTGTTGATGTTACTTTATATTGTGAGCCAATCCTCACTATGGTTTTTCCCATCTTGGGTTTTCCATGTAAATTTGGTGTTCTCTTGTGCATGTTGTTGATTTGTTTCAATTTTTGTTATTTTCTTTTCATAATAAATCATTATAATAGATTAAGGGTTATTGAATACATTTGGAACTGAATGTTTATGAGGGTTTAAATGAAGTTTTAAGATACAACTGATTCACCCCCCCTCTCATTTTTCTTGTGCATTCAGCAATACCAACACCTAATTACAAGGTATAATGATTAATGTTGCAAATTGGGTGATGGGTTCATGATCTGTAGATTTCTAGGGGTGTTATGATAGTTCTCTTCATATCAACAGTAGCTCATTTCATATTGTGTGATTTTAATTGAGCTAACATTGTAACACTAGATGGTGGTATTGCTAGTGAATATCATGATTGTGTTTATACTTATCCCATCGAATAAGTAGCCTTATTGTAATCGCTCACAACTAGAAAGTTGAAGAAGCTTGTTTAATGCTTTCAAACAGGTATAAGCTTTCCCACTAAAAGGTAGAAGCACGCCTTTGTAATTCCCACTTTATTCTTTTAGTATGATTATGCAGCCCACTAAAAAGTGGTAATTGGTTGGCTTGCCACTTGATGTTTTCCTTTTAGTTGTTGGTTTCAGTTTAACTGCAATCCTAACAACGTATGCTCTCACCTTGCCCGCTCTAGGATATGGGTGATCAAAAAGTAGAAAGGAAGTTGTTACACATCTCATTTTTAGTTAAAAATTTTCAAAAAAAAAAAATAGGGGTGTATATTACAACCCATCTTGTTGTAACTCCAACATTTTTCTTTGGAATTTCTAGGAGAATCAAATGTCCCATGAGATTTATAAATGTCCTTGTCCTTCTTTCCTTTTTTCTTTAGACCACCCATGAATGGCCAAGGCCTCCTTGGTGGATCTAATAGTCTTTCTTCTCATCTCCTTTGAGATAAAAACAACTATTATCTTATCAAGCACTAGTTTTGAGATATTGCTTCCAATAGTCATTATGACATTATCCCATGAGCCTAGAAAAGACAATATAAGTTCGATGCATCAATCTTCATCTTCCATTTTTGAGGTTACAATTATGTTGAACACATTCAAGTGCTGAGTACTAGAATCACCATCACCTAACCTCAAATTGCATAGCTTCATATATAGAAAAAGCTTATTAACTAGGGATTTACTCTAGTTTGGTTTCCTCAAATTTTCTAAAAATCCTTTTCTAGTATAGACATTCAATAACATAAAAGGGTAAGTGCAAGAAGCTAGGTCCACATTTAGCGGAAGTGTCAATTTTTCAACTTTAAAACAAATACCCATTCATTTTTTAGAATAGGTACCCATTTTGAAGTGGGTACTTGTTCCAAAAGGTTTGAAACTCACAAGGAATTTTTTTAGTTTGGATTTAGGCTTGGAAAAGGAATGGTAACCCAAAACTTAGGCTTAGACTTGCAAGTACAAGGTCATGACAATTTCAAGAGAAAAACTCACTTTAGCAATATAGCTAATAAGGTTTTTTTTTTTAATTTATGAAATTAAAACCCATTATATATGACAATGTCTAGTTTTCAAATATGTAATTTGTTTTATGATTTGATTATTTTTTCTATTTTTTAATTAATTTATGAGGAAACGGGTCCATAAACTTGAAATGTCAGGTTTTTCGTATTTTTTTAATAACTTTTAATTTGTTGATTTTCTTGTTAAAAAATTATATGACATCAATCTATAAACAATTTTGTACACAATGAAAAAAATAAAATTCAAAAAATGATAATTTTAGGTCAAGTTATGGTGTCCATACACAAGGGTTTTAAAAATCACAAATTAGGGCCAATCAAAAATTAATAAATAAAAATATATTATGAAAAAAGTTATAAAAAAATATCCTAATCAATCTTCATTATAATATACATGTTTCCCCAAAAGGAATTAGAAAAATACTTTTATTTATGTCAAATTATGGTGTCCATACACGTGCATGGTATCTTCCTAAAAAGGAGACTTTTAAAAAGTGGTTTTTATACATGCATATTAAAAATTATTTTATATCATCTGGGTATAGAATAAATTACATATTTGAAAACTAGACTCAAAATACTAAATTTCATATTACTAAATTTTTTTAAGATTCAATGTGTAAGGTTCAAAATTTAAGTTCAACTGGGACAAATTTTAAAAATCAAGAAAAACATTTCCACTTTTTGAACATTTTGTGGACCCAACTTTTTCCAGCTACCTAGAATTTATAAAGCAAATCATGATAAGGCTTCTTGCCTTTTTGTCCAACATTTCCTAATCATTTAAAAGTGGCATATAGTTGGTTTGGATCTAGATATTAAACCCATAATATTGATTTGTGAGCAAATCTTAAATTGTAGCTTCCATAGATCAAATTTACAACAACAACAAAAAATATATCTCCAATATAGGCATGCTTGTCATCTTCCTTGAAACAAAGATCTTCTGGTGAACTCTCCCACTCAAACCAAGATCAATGCAAAATATTTTGTTCCTATCACCGAAGACCTAAGTTGATCAAGATCTAATACTAAATGAAAGGAAAAAGTTTATACACTAATCTAAGAGGAGAGATGAATAAAAATTGTGATCTAAAATATTTCTTAGGAAAGAAAAAACACAATAACATCATTCACCATAACATAATTATGTATCCTACATAAACCCTTTAGTAAAAAACCAACCTTCAAACTTTCAACCAATGTATTAATCAATGACAATATTAGTCACAATACAACCTAGGAAAGAATCCTTCACAAGAGACAACACCAACACTCAAATTTGGAGTAATATCAATATCATAACAATACCTATAATATGCACTATGCAAAGTCCATCTCAAGTACCCACTAAAAAGAGAAACCAAACATGAAACCACCAAAGGGGAATCACAAATTATGAGCTAATGCCACCCAAATAGAGCATACAAGTTTCCTAGTCAAATTCCAGTACCCAAATCCCAAGAGATGTCAAAACCAATTATAACATGTCATAGTTATCCTCCCAACTTAGGATCTCTATTTTTCTTATTTAAACCCTTCAAAGATGCTTTAGGATTGTCATGTTACATGTCATAGCTTGGTGAATTTTCTTTTCAACATGTCTCGCTCCCTCTTGTAGCTCTAATATGTGTCATGGAAATTCTTGTATTCCTAAAGCCGGAACCTAACTTCCAAAGGCTATAAATTTTAATGTAAAAGCTCAATTCAATCTTTTTTAAAATTAAAGATCAAGAGCTACGCATCACTATAACTTGCTTTAGCCAATTCAATCTCATGTCAGTACTATTAGGATGGAAGGTTGAGACACCTTTCCTAACATTGTATTTGCACTCCTTATCTCTTGCTCAAATCCTTTTAACATAAAAACACTTTCATGCATCTTAATATATCCTTATCCACATTCGTTAGAAGTTTGGGGGATCTAGCATCAAACGGTATTAGTGCCCCATTTGTACATGTGCACCTTCAAGGGTGCCCCTTTGGGGATGCTCCTAGTTTTTATGACGATTCACACCAAATTTTGGTGGCATCTCTTTCATTGCTTGCCCACTATGTTTATAGCCTTCAATTCTCTAAAACCTCTAAAAATCGTATAAACCCTCCTTCCTCTCATTTCATCATTCTTGTAATCATGTTTCCTTTATGTTAGTCATTTCTTGGAGATTTATGTTAAAACTTGGAGCTTAGAGCCTCTTAAAGTCTTTTTTTTCTTTGAAATTTTTCATGGTTGTTATGCTTGGAATAACCTTTTTGGCCTTTTTCCTCTCTCCCAATACTATGATGATACCTAATATCTATCTCTTAGCAATTAGATCCCCAATTTTTTACCTATTGTTGCATATTCCCTTCCTTTCACCGTCCCTTACCATCCTTTTATTTACAAGCTTTCATATGCATCCTTTTTTCCCTCTCATGGCCTTGTTTCCAACTCCTACGATTTTACCTCTTCCCACTAAGTTTTGTTTGTTTCCATTATTATTCATTATAGCCAATTGTTTCTATTGCCATAGTTTGAATATTTTTATTTGCATCAATATTGTGTTGTAGATTTATGTTGGAAAACCCACAAAGGAGTTGACTAAGGCAAGCTCCCCTTTTAACACTTTCTTTTGCAAATTTTCCTATTTTACATGTCCCTAAATAGATAGGTGATAGGTGCATATAATGAAAAGTCATTGCAAGTAATGATTAAGTTTCCCTAAAAGATACAAATATATCATACATCATGACAAGAGTGCCCCCCTTTTAAACACTAGTGCCCCCTTTCTGAAGAACAGCTCACTAAGACCTCCAAGCTTTCTTAAAAACTAACTACTCCACCCTTTTCTACTCATGTTTGCTTTTACTTTTTATTTTCTTTGCATTTTGTTCTATTTTATAATTTTGTTAGGGCTTCCATTTCTGGTGTATTCCTTGCATTTTCACTATCTTAGCTTTCTTAAAAACTAACTACTCCACCCTTTTCTACTCATGTTTGCTTTTACTTTTTATTTTCTTTGCATTTTGTTCTATTTTATAATTTTGTTAGGGCTTCCATTTCTGGTGTATTCCTTGCATTTTCACTATCTTGTTTACTCAATTTCCCTCTTTGTGTAATTTCTATACAACTGATTGTTACACCTAAAACCCAAGGGATTTATAGAATCTTTAGTTCCCATCTAGTTGGAATTTAACACAAAACTACTAGTACCCCTTTTGAGTAAGACAGGTTTCAAAACCTCCAAAATTTTCTACGTGTGCCCCCAAATCATCTTCACAAACTTTCAACCTACCAAGTGCACAAGTTCCAAATTTATCTCTTGTAAGTTTTCCCTTCTTAATTTAGTCTTTGCTTGATTCTATTTTCCCACTTTTGGTTTCCAAGGTTATCTCATCTCTTTGTTACTTTCAGCTCGTATTTCACTAATTTGAAATTAGACTTGTTTAGTTTAATCTAAATAAATTTAATTTGGTCTATTTTGATGGCTTAAATATAGTAGCTAAAGACCAGTCTTGGTTTATTTGGTTTAATCTAAGACTAATCTTGTAATGGTTGTTTTCTTGCAGATTTGTTTGAACTTCCATCTATGTTCATACAAAAGAACTGATCGATCTTTCAAAGGATACAAGAGAATTTATAGTAGTTGGAATCGTTATAGTTTCAAAGATCATAAATATATTAATATATTTGAGTATTGAAATAGTTTTGTGTGGCTTAACATTTAGTCATTTTTCTAAATAAGAAGCTTATGATTCTCTTTTATCATACAGTTTTACTCCTTCAAGACATTTTCTTTTGCAAAAACTACGATTGCTCATAGTGGAAAACTAAACTTCTTTAAAAAGAAAACATAATTTATGGCTTTAATTGCAACAAACTCCATCTTAGTACCATTTTTATCCTTAGCGTCACCTTAACCCCGAGACCATTTTGGCCAAAGTTTCACCAATGCTATTATTAATAATAAGGTCCATACTGGTGCCATAGTAAATCTATTATTGTGCTTCTCATGACGAATATCAGTACTTCAGTTGGAACCAACTCCAATATCTCATGCCAACCGTTCCATACTACTAATCCTCAGGGCCAGACTGCTGTGTCAAGTTCTAACTCACGCCAAAATAAAGCATCTAGTTCTTTTAGAAAGAAATGAAAGTAGAATGGCTTAAACAATAACATTATTTTATTGGTTTGTGCTTAATATTATATATTTGGTCGCTATATATTGGTTAGTGTGGGTCTCAAGCCTCATGCTTTCACGTATTGACTTGTAGATGATTTTGAAGCTCCCCATAGGTTTGTGTTTACTATTTCTTGCTAAAGAAAAGCAATTCTCATATTTGACTCTACGAAAATTCACCACCAACAATTCACCATGTGAAAATTCACCATCAACAATTCACCACATGACAAATTCATCTCGTGGAAAATTCACCACCAACAATTCATTGCCAAAAATGTTACGCGATAAATTATCCACGGTGGTGAATTTTCCACAAGATGAATTTGGCATGGCGGTGAATTTGCCTGAAGCCGTCCACCAGATATCTTCTATAATCTGTATAATCATTTTGCCATAGTGAGATGAACTGGATGCCAACAATCGATTAAGGAAGCCATAGGAGAACATGATTGTCATGCAAAAATATCTTAGTCAAAAATTGTCATATAATAAACCTGATTTTGAACAAGCGAAAGCGAGTAATCAGGCTGAGAGGACTAAATCAACTCAAAATTCAGAGGCAATTTGTCACGACTTTAAGCATAGTGAATTCCACTTTATTTTTGTTTTCCATAACATGGCATTTCATATTCCAGCTTGCATATGTTCGTAGATAATGCCTAAGCATAATTTCTCATGATATGTTTTTCTAACGTATGGGATCTTCTCTTGTCAAAAGTAATCAATGAAATATAATCCGTGCTATGGACATGTTCTCAAACTCACACCGTGCAGTACTTGAAACAAATGTAATAAAATCACTGCATGGATTGGGATTATAAAGAAAAATATCGAGTTTCAATAATTATGCCAAGATCCTGATATCTCCTATTTTATTGTGAGTAGTTCAATTTACAACAGAAATTTTGCCCAAGATTAATAAACATATCTAGGGTCAGTATCACCTCCACTTTATTAAATTCAAGGTAAGATTCATGGTAAGCTGCTTCCTTATTTATGTTAGTCACGTAGCCCTTTGTGAATCTTCTTCCTTTGTAATTACAATAGTGTTGCAATATGTAATTATGTCTATATACAGCAAACAATATATATAAGAAATCCATGAAATTGGTTTACACTTTAAAGAATTAATAAATGCCATGTCCATATAAGGTCAATTAAATAAAAGCACAAGGATTGAATGTCCCTTTAAAAATATCAAGATTGAATATATGCTCACATCTGTTTGTTAACTGTTTTCTATTGTTCATAAGTTTCTACAATAGTTTATGTCCTGCACTTGTCTAAATCCACTTTGTAGTTTGTAGCAGTTTAGTGTTAGCTAACAATTAAATATATATATACTCCATTACTTTCCACATGGCATAGACTGAGGTGTCTGTTGATGTTACTACCCTGTTGTTTCAGAATATTAGTATCATAACCATCAAATATTGAAACAGGTTCCCTTTTTGTTATGGAGAAATAAACAAGATCAAGTCTTTATGTCATTTTTAATGATCAGAGAAAATAGCAACAGCAAAACATCATATTGCCAAGAGACACAGGAACACTGGTAAGCAAGTAAATGAATAAGGAAACGGCAAAATTATATATAATTTGCTCACCAGAATTGTGGGTATGCGGACAGAGACAAGAACATATTATAATGAAGTTTCCCAGCAACTATGAAAACAATGCACGATATATCAACTGAATATTTGAACATTAAACTCCATAATCCCTGTGTCAAGAAGATGAACATTTTGACTATCATAATTTAGATGCTAATCTTTATAAAAATACTTCATAAAAGTTTATGTGAAGGGAACTTTGTTTAATAGGAATCCCGTGGTTTACTAATTAATGAGTTTGAAAAATATACCAGTGCAAGAATTTCAAAGAATTAAAGTTACATAATAAAATTTACAGACAGGATCATCAGCAGCTCTATTGAGCCATGTTGAAAGATAGCCATACAGCTATTCGTACCAAGTTAGGGGGTTTATAACTTGGTTTAGTAGAATATCTATTCAACACCTTGTAAAGGAAGATCTGTTACCAGATTAGATGTCTTGCAAAGACTAACCATGCCATTGAATCTTCTTGAGCAAAAGAATAAATAATGGGCCACTCCTGCTTTTCCATACCCAGAAAATATGCTTCTTCTCTGTGGTTCAATATACAGCAACTTGCTGATTAAGCTACTTGGAACATGCAGCATGTGAACTTCCGTTTCCTCTCAATTCACCTTCACTCAGAGTTAGCAATCTACAGGACTGCTCTATGATCAATGTATATGTTGATGGGAATTGCCATGGAACAAGTGCATATTGATCCCCATACTCTTCCATGCCCTCTACAAGAAACTGCCAAACCATAGCTCCAGCACCAGCTCCCCCTTTCTTAGCGGACTCATATATTTTGTCATACATAAATTTGAATAGTAGATCTCGCTGATTTGGTTCAAAGCCTTTATGGTGTGAAGAAAGTCCAAACTCTGTAAAAAGCACCGGTTTCTTAAGAGTGTGCTCTCCATCATCAATATGGGAAGTTGCCCATTTAGAAATATATTTGAGATGATCCTCTAGTTCCACATCAGGAATCCTACAATTACGACCACTACAGCATCAGAAAAGAAAATAGAAACTCCAGAAATTTTGTTTTGAATAGTGAATAACAGGCAGAAGCATATGAACATATGCGCTGACAGAATGCTGTAAAATTAGAAAATGAATGCCTACTGCATGTTCCTTTATAGTTAACAATGTTTATTTTGAAATAGATTCCCAAGGAATTACTCACCAACTATCAGGGTAAGCATGGACAGAGGCAAAATCAATCTCTTCAAGTTGTGAATTATGAATAAAATCTGAACCAAGTGATGAAGCCCAATATCCAGGATTCACTTCAAATTTATCAGGTGTAATCTGCCCATAGAAGCCTTCAAGTCCAATAGTGAGAAGATGCTTATTATCCAATGACTTTACAAACTTTGCCATTTCCTCAATCCATACCTGTATGTGAGATGGTATCATTTAGAAAGATAAAAATAAAACTTTCTGGTGAAAAAAGGGTTCCTTAAATGAAAATGTAAACGAATGTAAAAACTTCTGGTGATGAAAAACAACCAACTACTGAGTGGACTAATAAGCTAAATTATTAATCTACCTGGAGACTGCGACCAGAAGGATCTGACATACAGCGAGGTTCATTGATAAGCTCCCATGCAAATATAGCCGGCTCATTTCGGTACTCAACTCCACTGAGACTATTTTTCCTCATCAAAATTTTCTGAATTACCAAAATAAATAAGGTTAGATTCTAAAGATTATTAATGGAGAACAATTTCAAGCCTGTCACGTTTAAGATAGAATTCCCATTTATAATTTACTCTTCACCAAGATGAAAACCATCTAATCACTCAGAGTTGCAGAAGTTGCTAGTGATTAAATGATAAATGAGCAAATCTAACAAGTGTTCATATCAATGCCATAGACTCAAACTTAGAGCAGTGCTCTCTTTTATATTATACTCTTCTCCTAGCAAATCTAATCAGTCGGACTTGCAGTAGCTACAAGCAATTAAGTACTAAAACAGAGTGTTGAATGCTAAGGCTAAAGACTCTTAAGTATTTGCTCTCAAGGAAATGAAAACAGCATAACCATGATTAACTGTGGTAAATATATTGAATTTGACCACTACTAATTGTAGTTATAAAATGATCTCAACTGTTCCTGATTAAGAATTGACCATGATTGGGGCAGGGCCCTGGCTCAATTGGCTAAAGCATCCTGTTGTAGGGAAGAGGTCATGACGTCCAGTCTCACCCCTGTTCCCGTAGTACCGGCGGGCATGTTGCGCCAGCATCACTGGTCACATGAAAAAAATTTACCTAGTGCACTGCAGTTTATAGGGGGGCTACCCGATTCCTGCAGTCTAATAAAAAAAAGGATTGACCATGAAAATTGACCATGATTGTCAAGGATGGGCTCTGGCAGTAAAAATTTTGGAGCTTCCAAAGCAGAGCCCCAGGTTCAAATCCTCTAGACATGATAAGTGTTGAAATTGTATAAATAACCACATCTAACTCACCAATTGTATGGCATACCCCAGTGTACAAGGCCAAGCGCAAGTCCCAGGTAACTTTGACAGAAAAGATACCCCTCAGTGGTGGCATCTAAGCTGAAGGCCAGACCTTAAGATGAATTTACTTTCAAAAGAATGACTATAATTAGCAATGGTTAAAAATAGGCTGCAGATGATCATGATAGACCGGTTTCAAATTAGGCATAATTAGTTATGATTAAGAGTTGACCATAACTAAGGACATATGGCGGTGCACTAATTGTGTTGATGTACTGGCAGTGCGCCAATTATTGATGGGTGTTCAGGTTGCCCTTGTTGTGAAGCAAAAAGGACATATGCACACACTGATGGAGTCTTGTGAGCAAAAGAGGAGACTAAAGGATCACATGTGAGAACTGAAGGGTGTGCTGAATCTGGGGCACAGTGATATGTGGGTCCTGAGATCTAGAACATTCACCATCGTAGATGTTGTCATAAGCCTAGGAGGCTCCATCCACAAAAGTATATACCATTATAGAGGTCATGATGTGAATAGACAAGAGAGTCATGGAAATCCCAATGACTGTATTATGGCATGATGCATATATTACATATTGTATATAGCTAGATCTGAAAACCCTCTAATATAAATCTAACCATATAACCACTGTAAGTATAGAATGTATGATTATATGGTATTGACAAAGAGAGATATGAAAGCATACTTTATCAGCTGTACGTTGTTGCAGTGCTTGTCCAGGGAGGTAAGGTAGACAGGGGGGGCTGGTGGATGAGAGAGAGAGGAACCAAGCACAATGTAAAGAAAGTATTCTGGACATGTAATATTGCATGTTGGACTAGTGTGCATACACTGTAGGTTCTATCACACCATACCCTATGATGATCCTCAATTAACAACTTTTTTGCAGTCAATGGTTTCCTAAAGTTCACCCTTGAGCCCATAACTACAGCTTCTCCCCTCCTTTTGCTGGCTAATAGCTCACCTAGCACATTAGATTGCATAGTTGCAACCCATAAGGCATGGCACCACTTGCGACTTAGCCCACTTCACTTATGCCTCCCAAGTCATGTCTTTGCAACCATTTTAGCCATCGAAGGACAGCCTTCTTGACAAAAAAGTATTCACGGTGCCACCATTAAACTGTGGGATACATTGTGTGGAAAACTGCCACGCCACTTTTTTTGGAAGAATCATGGCACCACTATGGCTTGCATGGATGGCATCTTGCTGGGCCCGCAACAGCTAGTTTGACCCCGAATGCAACATTTATATCCCTTCTGGGAAAGATGATGTCATTGCTTCCTTCAGATGGCCCTAAATAATTGCAATTTAAGTCATTACACTTACTTTACAGATTACATTGTCACATCTATTTTTCACACTTACTACCACAGAAGACTAACAATCAGCTTCACAACCTGATTGCACATAGAAGTTCTCAAACATCACATCCGATTACTACCAATTCCCGTACTCATTTTACCATTCACCACTACTCTACCATCCATCTGAAAGAAGCACTGCCCCTATCTTCCGAATTTGCTGTTGTGGCAGAGCTCTACACTATAGATTATTGAAAGTCTGTCAGTGTCACCACAGCTGCTTCTTCAAGGGTTGTGGTCCTTTCACAGCCAAAGGGGAGGCACAAAGATCTGCTACTGGGATCCCACATCCACTATTATTGAGGAATAAGTCAGAGAACCCAATCGCACAGAACAGGAGTAGTCAAGAAGCTTACTTGGCCCAGGTTAAATCACAACAGAATGCAATGTCACAGAAAAATCAAAGGTTGAGCACTTGAAAATCGGAATAACTAAAGTTAAGGTGGATTGAAAGTATACAGAAGGAAAGAAGCAATGAAATTATGTTAACATCCAAAAATTAATAAAGTCGGTGAAAGGAGCTCAAAAGTACACTAATTACAGTAGAAAATAATATGGTTAAAGAAACCTACAATCTGCAAGAAATTGAACATGAAACTAAAACAATGTAAACATGCTAGAGCAGATGAACCAACATCATTTAAGTTAAATATTTGTTGCCATGTAAAAAAAAGAAGAAAAACCCTAGAATGACCTTAGGAAAGAGATTGGCAAAATAACCCAATGGAGTATAATGTAACCAATCCAGCTTCTTCACAGCCATGTATTAATATTTTTTACTCCAATAAGTTTTAAATAGCTTTGAATTTCTAACGCACAAAAAGCTTGTTTTAGCAACAAAATAGATGCCTTAGTAATTGATCTTTAGCTGATCTAGGTAAGTAAAAAATTACCAAACAGAAACAATGCTTTACTTTATATGGGAATGCATGTGCCACTATGAAAACCACTTCCATTCTACACCCACTAGTTTCCCAATAATGCTTCCCAGAAAGAGAGCTTGGGCATTGCTATTAGTCACAATATGCATGTCTTCGGGTTCCAAGTTGAAAAGGAAATTAAAATATTATATTGATGAAACCATGTTAAGTTTAGACACACAAGTTTCATACACTACTCTGCTGGAAAATGTGACCTCCAAAAATACATCCAAGGACCAAAAGTGATCACTAACATGAGAATTTGAAAATAAATTGCATTCTTTGATGATTTGCAAAAACCATAATTACCAGGAGGCGGTAACTAGTGCCAGTACAGGAGATGGGAATGGGTGCTGGTACACCATTTTCAAAAAAAGTTGGAGTCAGATAGTTGGAAACAGCAAAAAACAATTTTAAATATTTATATATAATTGTAATTTAGAAAATAATAGCCATACAATGCATATGCAAATTTATAGAATGTAAAATACTAATATGCTTAAAAAAAATTAAAAATTAAAAATTAACATTTTGAAGTTGGCCTATGCAAACTTCCTTATTTTTTTTATAAACTAAGGACCACATTGCGAAAGCTACCTGTCTATTTAGTGACCTTTCTTGTGCTTGTGATTATTTTCCTTCTTCCTATCTTCTCTATTTTTGTCCACTTCTCTCTCCTTCATATGCCCTATCTTATCTCACCTCACCTTTTGCATTTCTTCTATCTCTCATTCCTTCTTCCATCTTTGCTCCTTGTTTTCCTTTCCCTTTCTTTTGTATTTTCTTGGAGGCATCTTTGCTTTCTCCTCTTGGGGGCATCCACTTGTTGCTAGCATCCCTTCTCTTTCTTGCTCCTTATCTTTTAATCTCCTTACCAATTCTACATTCACTCATCAATCTCACATCTCTCTTTTATGTCTATGTCTCTCTAATCCATTTCCCATATCATTCTTCCCCCGCTTGGGCAGCATCATATCACTATCTATATCTTTGCAACACTTGGGGGCATGGCCCACATGTTTCAATTGTGTTCTTTTCCTGTCACCACTTGGGGGCATGATTTAAATGTTCCCCTCTTTGTTCTCCTTACCATGATCACTCACAGCATGGCCCTCATGTTCCCCTTGTGACCCCTTTTCCTACTGTCATCTACAGGCATGACCTAAATGTTCCCCTCCTAATTTCCTCTTTTCCTGTCATCAAAACCCTTGGCAATTTTTCTTTTCTCCTCTTGAACACTTTATATTAAATTGATTAGCTCTTATATCTTGTATCACCAATCAATTTAGGGTGGCCATATATCCTATATCTCTCACTCTTTTAACATTACCATGAGGCTAGCCAAACCAATCATAGCTTGGCCTAGCCTAGCCTTTTATCCAATCAGGTGGTTACCACATAACTGTTGACAACATCAAACCACTTCCATCCTAAGAACCTATAAATAGACCCTCCTTCCTTGTATCTCATCATCTTTGCAATCTTGAGTCCTTTATGTTGGAAAACATGTATAGGGGCTGACTGAGGCAGGCTACCCTTTAACACTTTCTTTGCAGGTTTTCATATTTTGCAATTGTTCATGAGCAAATATGTGACAAGTTCATATAATGAAAAAGTAATTGTAAGTCATGATGAAACTTCCCTGAAAGTTGCAGATCTGTTGGACATCATAACCAGGAGTGCTCACCTTTGGACACTAGTGCCCCTCCTGCAAAGATAGCTCACAAAACCTCCAAACTTTCTCAGAAACTGCTCTCTGCCCTTTACTACTCATTTCAGCCTTTACTTTTTGTTTTCCTTGCATTATTTTATGTTTCTATTGTCTGATTAGGGTTTCCATTTCTAGTGTATTCCTTGCATTTTCACAATCTTGTTTACTTAGTTTCTCTCTATCTATTCAGTATCTATACAGGTGATCAACAAATGCAAAACCCAGGTGACCTGTAGAACCTTCAGCTTCAGTCTTGTTGCAGTCTGACATAGAACCTCCAATGCCCCCTTTGTACACTCATGCCTCTTTTGAGTAGGACACATCCCAGAGCCTTCTGGATTTTTCTTGTTGATTCCTAATAATTTAATAACATTTCCGGCAATTCATCTTCACAGACTTTCAGCAAGTGTTCTTTTCTTAGTTTAGTCTTTGGCCTTTGCTTGTTTCCATTTTGCACTTTTTGTTTCCAAGGTTGTGTCTCTTATCTATACAGGTGATCAACAAATGCAAAACCCAGGTGACCTGTAGAACCTTCAGCTTCAGTCTTGTTGCAGTCTGACATAGAACCTCCAATGCCCCCTTTGTACACTCATGCCCCTTTTGAGTAGGACACATCCCAGAGCCTCCTGGATTTTTCATGTTGATTCCTAATAATTTAATAACATTTCCGGCAATTCATCTTCACAGACTTTCAGCAAGTGTTCTTTTCTTAGTTTAGTCTTTGGCCTTTGCTTGTTTCCATTTTGCACTTTTTGTTTCCAAGGATGTGTCTCTTGTCTCTTTGTCAGTCTCAACTCTTGTGTATGTTAGATTAGTTTTAGATTAGATTTGCTTAGTTTAACCTAAATAGATTTAATTTGGTCTATTTTGATATACACTTTAAAGAAAGAATTAACACCATCTTTCCATTTTCCTTTTCTTTCAACATCAATTGTAATTTAATTCCCTTGCACATCCAGGAAATGTACAAACCTTGTAGCTACGAAAGCATTCATGATCTTACTTTTAGTTGCCCTAGTCAAACCCTGAATCTTCTCAAATGTTTCCAAATAAGCTCCAACTTTCCCCTATTCCTGGCATAAGATGGCTCTACAAAAGTCCAATTCTAAATCTTATAGAAGTATTTGATGCCAAAGTCAACCAAATTCCACAATTCCTACAATAACATGATGTTTACCTTTCATTTATGTAAATTATGTGCTTTCCTACATGATGAAGCCTTGGTTTCTGCAATGAATTTTAACTAACTCTGCAAATTGTGCACTACAGTAAACAACTCTTTGAGACTACTTTCCACTGATAAGATCACTTTCCTAGGCACCTCAATGGTTCCCTTCTGGGTCAAGAGACCATTCTCCTCTTACAGGGTGTTGATTGTGTGCATGACAATGCCTTGAAGGGTGTCAAGGACTTAAGTGTTCCTTTCAAAAGCCTTCCGCTACTTCAATAATTTGAATAATTCTTCCTTGCAGCTCACCACTACAGTTTGATTACTTTTCTTCAATTTCTAAGTATATAGTCATCTAACTCTACCCATTTTCTTATCACTCCATCTGTACATCATACTCAAATTTTCAATTGTGTTTTCCTTCTCTTGCATACGGTCATCTAGTGTACTGTTGGAGTTCTTCGAGTCATTACTTACCTAATTGGCTTGACATTCCAGCAGCCCTCATCGGCTTGAAAGATGTAGCAACAGTGGCCTAAGTGTTAAGAAATAACTTGCACAATAGAAGAATATGATATGAAATATGCTGAAATACTTGATAATAACTGAGAATAATAACCCACTTCGAGGGGGCAAACCTCCAAATATCTCTAATGAGAACACACTTCACACTTGATGATGAAATAAGACTCACAACCTCCGATATATACCTATTTATGCCAAGGATATCACCTAGGCCGACTTAGACACACCTATATAAGACTTAGGCCGACCTAAACAACTAAATAACAATATACTAATGATAATATGACTTAATAGAGTTAAGATAGCCACAAGCCGACTATTCATAACCCGATGTACAATAATATTAAGGGTGTAGCATGCCCCCCTTCTTCAAAGAAGCATTGTCCTCAATGCTAATCAAGTTGGAAACTTTTGAATGAACTCCTCATCTTCCCATGTGGCATCTTCAACTGGTAATTCTTCCATTGGATGAGATACTCAAAGATAGTTCTATTCTCAGCTTCTTTGTGCGTGTTTGACGAATGCACTCGGTTCCAAAATGATTCTTCCTTCTTCATCCAGCTTCGGGAAGTGTTGTTTGAGTGGGAATATTATGCCCAATTACCTTCTTCAAATAGGAAACATGAAAAACTGGATGTATCTTTGTTGTTGTGGCAACTCAAGCTTGTAGGCAACACTACCGATCTTTGCATGATTTGGTATGGACCATAATACTTTGGAGACAACTTATTATTCTTTCTTTGCTGCTTTAGTGAGATTTGTTTATAAGGCTGCAATCGCAAGAAGACCCAATCCCCAACTTCAAAACTTCTTTCACTATGATGTTGGTCTGCCTGTTGTTTCATTCAATTTTGTGCCATGGCTAAATTCTCCTTGAGTCCTGAAAGTACTTGTTGTTGATGAAGCAAGTGGTCTTCTACTACCTAACTCTTGGGGACACCTTAATTGATGATGTGATGGAAGGAGGATGATATCCATAAAGTGCCAAAAATGGAGACATTTTTGATGAGCTATGAAAAGAAGTGTTATACTCACTCATTCCGCAAGTGGTAAGCCAATCTACCCATCGAGATCAGTTTAATGAAGTGAAACAACGTAGATATCCTTCCAAACACTTATTAACAACCTCAGTTTTCCCATCTGATTGAGGGTGGTATGAAGAGCTAAGAGCCAATTGAGTACCCAAACATGAGAATAAATCTTTCCAAAAGTGACTAGTGAAGATAGGATCACGATCACTAACAATAACTTTAGGTGTACCATGTAGCTTTTGGATATTCTCCAAAAAAGCTTTAGCCATTGCACTTGCTGTAAAAGGATGTGCTAATGCAATGAAATGTGCATATTTAGTAAGTAGATCAACTACCACCATGATGACATTATGACCTTTAGATTTGGGAAGCCCGTGATGAAGTCATGGATACCTCTTCCCAACGCTAGGAATAGATAAGTTGCAAGAGACCGGTGTCTTAATTGTCTCCCCTTTATGCCTTTGACACACCAAACATTCAGCCACAAATTTTTGAACATCACCCTTTAGCCCTTCCCAAAAGAAATCTTGCTTGACTCGATGATATGTCTTCAAAAATCCTAAATGACCACCCACTAGAGACTCATGCAACTCTGTGAGAATCTTGATTTTAAGGTTGGAATTCTTGCAAAGATACAAACACTCTTTATACCAAAGAGTATCTCCCTTCCAACAAAACTTATCTGAACTACTAGGATCACTTTTTAATTATTCGATGAGATTACTTGTCACAACATCATTTTGCCACTTTGCTTTGGCTTCCTCCACCCAATTTGTTTGTAATATTGAAAGGGCACACAATAAGGCTTCATCTTTCTCATCCTTGAAAAGCATATGCAATAATATTTTCTTTCCCTTTCTTATATACAATCCAAAGTCATATCCTAACATCTTAGTGACCCATTTTTGTTGCTCTTCAGAAGATAGTCGTTGTTCCAAAAAATATTTTAGGCTATCATGATCTGTCTTAACCTTGAAATGTCTACCCAATAGATAAGGCCACCATTGTTTCACTGCATGGAGTATTGCTAGCATTTCCTTCTCATAAATAGGTTTTAGTTGATTCTTACCTTTTAATTGACGACTCTGAAAAGCAATTGGTCGACCTTCTTGCATGAGCACCGCCCTATCCCATTTCCGTAAGCATCACATCTCCACACAAATCTTTGTGAAGCCGAGGGAGCAATCGAGTTGTACATAGCCTCCTTCAATCTCAACAACGACAAGGCACTGCTCCAATGAAAGGAATCCTTCTTCAATAGAGTGGTGAGAGGTGCTGCTATACTACCATAATTCTTCACAAATCTTCTATAGTACCCTGTCAATCCCAAGAATCCTCTCAGTTTCTTAATGGTTTTTGGAATAGGCCATTCCATGATAACCTTAATTTTAAGAGTCCACCTTACTCTTCGTGAAAATGGCGGTCCCAAATACCCAATCATGTAAAGACCAAAAGCAATAATTTGATGACAACATAGAGTTTATGATCTCAAGTATTTGTAATGCTTGGTCCATATGTTAAAAATGTTCTTCCCAAGTCTTGCTATAAATTAATATATCATTAAAGAATACTAACACAAACTTTCTCAAGAACTTCTTAAAAATGGAATTCATCAAACTTTGGAATGTAGATGGTGCATTGGTAAGACCAAATGGCATCACCAAAATTCATAATGACCCTCATGATTCTGAATGTCATTTTACAAATATCTTCCTCCTTAATCCAAATTTGGTGATAACCATCTAAGATCTAACCGGTAAAAACATAGCTCCATTTAATTCATCTAGCAAATCATCAATGACCTGAATTGGAACTTATCTTAATGGCAGGTATGTTGAGCACCTTATAACTGGACACATGCGCCAAGCATCATCCTTCTTACAACATCACCACAAAGCAGGAGTAAGCACTTTGGCTATGCTCGATGATTCGCTTCTAGCATCTCTTCAACAATCTTTTCTATCTCACTCTTTTTGTATGTGGATACCGTAAGGCTTGATGTTCGTGGTTGGCCCCTGACTAACTCAGATGGCATGATCATGATCCCTCTAGGAGGAAGTCCTCAGGCATATCTCCAAGAACAACCGAGTGACGATCAATTATAGCTTGCAAATCTGGATGAGTAGGAGTATTAGATTGAGAGACTTCTAATGAACATAGTTGGGCCACAAATCCATCCACTCCTTTCTTAAGCAACTTTTGCATTTGATGAGAGCTTACCATTTGTGGAGATTTTGCCTTCAACCCCCTTAGCTCTACTAGCCTTCCTTCTGATTGAAATCTCATGAATAGTTCTTGGAAGTTCATCTCAATTGTTCCTAATGTAGTAAGCCATTGTACTCCCAAAACAATATCTGCTGCACCCATGGATATCACATACATTGGGGTACTGGTTGATAATCTCCCATGGATAATTTAATGCTATGACACTTCCTAACAACTAACTGCATCCACCATCTCCAATAAAAACTTGAAACTCTGGAGCTGGATATATGAAACAATTTAGACGAGTAGCTAACTTTTTGTTGATGAAATTATGAGTACTACCTGATTCGATCAACACTTTACCTTCTACTTCTTTAGGAACCCCACCACCTTGAGAGTTTGTGGAGCACCGAAGTGCATGGCAAGAAATGATTGGTTGAGAATCATGTGATTCCTCATTTGACTCCCTTTCATCTTCTAGTATGGGTTCCTCCTCTTCTTCCTCATTAGGACCTTCAATATAAAACAATTTCTTTTCACTACATTTATGTCCTCAACTATATTTGCTATCACAATTGAAACACAAGCCTTTTTGCTCTTTTCTCCTCAATTTTTGTGGAGTCAACTTAGTAGGTTGTGTTGAATATCCTTTCTCTCTTGTCACATTAGCCCCTTGCTTCTTAGGAATCAAATACTTCTCCTCTACCCTGCGTGCTAAGATAAAAGACTCATTTATGGAGCTAGGGCTAAACATGCACCTCATGTTGAATGTGATCCTTGAGACCCCCCAAGAATAAATCATTCAAGTTTTCCTCCTAATTGTATCCACCCTTAAGGATAGATTTTGGAATTGCTGAATATAATCCTTAACTGATCCTATTTGTTGAAGTTTAGCTAGCTGGCTGAAGAAGTTGTCTGTGACGCTATTGCTATATTGTGCTTGGAGTTCCTCTGTAAAAATTGACCATAAGACAGTGAGCCCCTTTTTACTTCGATGAGTGCAAAGCCAACGATACCAAATGAATTGATCTGGTTCTAGATATAAGGAAAGCCATCGTAACCTTTTGTCCATTTGGGATTTGGTGCACTTCAAAAAAATTCTCTATTTGGTTTATCCATGTTAGAGGATCCTTACCATCGAACTTGCGCATATCCACCTTTGGAAATAAATTCCTAGATCCCATAGGAGTACTAAAGCTTGTATCAATAGTAGCTGACCTAGAATTTTCACCTTGGCCGCTTGAGAACTCCTTTCTTGATTCAGCCCTATAGGTGCTTATCATGTTTCGTATGTCTGATATATCTCCTCTTAGGTCACACATATCCATCTTAATTGAGGAAATGTCTTCCTTGACCTTATTGATTTCCTCATTATGGGTAATATCCTCAATTGTTTCACCATCCTTATCAGGAGTCTTCCCCGGAGTGACATTCTTTTTACCCCTTGTTGAAGGCCCCGGCATGATGGAAACCACTAATGTTGAAATAAATCACACAATTGAAACTTAAATGCTCTCAAATTTTTACTGTAATCTCCTTTATTATGTCTTCAAAAACCCAATAAAAATCAAACTCCAATTCAACAAGATGTGCGAGATATGTAGATTCCAAAAAAAATAGTATAGAAACCCTAATTTTGCAATAATTCGCTTAATTCTGCTCCAATTCTTCTGAAATCCAGACTGTAGCTTCTTCAATATGTTCTTCAAAAACCCTTTAAAAATCAGAAAAAAATTCGCCAAAATCTGAAAAAAATGCTCTTCCCAAAATCGCCTTTAAAATTGAGAAAAACCTTGCCTCTATGGTGCCAAGATCATGCTCTGATACCACTTGTTAAGAAATAACTTGCACAATAGAAGAATATGATATGAAATATGCTGCAAATACTTGATAATAACTGAGAATAACAAGCCACTTCGAGGGGGCAAACCTCCAAATATCTCTAATGAGAACACACTTCACACTTAATGATGAAATAAGACTCACAACCTCCTATATATACCTATTTATGCCAAGGATATCACCTAGGCCGACTTAGACACACCTATATAAGACTTAGGCCGACCTAAACAACTAAATAACAATATACTAATGATAATATGACTTAATAGAGAGTTAAGATAGCCACAAGCCGACTATTCATAACCCGATGTACAATAATATTCATAACAATATACTAATGATAATATGACTTAATAGAGAGTTAAGATAGCCACAAGCCGACTATTCATAACCCGATGTACAATAATATTAAGGGCATAGCACTAAGACTGAACAACTTTTCTCATTTTCAACATATCATGTTTAGGTGAGCAAGGTAGCGGCACAATTGAGGTCAAATGAGGAACTTGCATTTGTAAAATCACATCTAGGGCAAAAGTTGCAACTGTAACAAAGAGAAATTAGTTGTGCACTTAGCCCAGTAGCATCATCAACAACAGAAATTTTTGTTCCAATTCCAAAGCACATTCAACCAGAGATATCTCTGCCACATCCTCATCATCCTGATATACTTTTCACATATAAAGAAAATAGTAAAATACCTATATAATTCTTACCAGAAGCATTCTCAATCATTCACAAGGAGTGGGAATATTATGTCTGTTATACTCTAGCGCATTAGCGCTCTTTGCAAGGTTCCCTCAAACAAATCTTGCAATACCTCAAACATGTCATTAGTGTTTTGCCACTGCTGAGCCATTGAACTATCATACCATAATATAGGATCAAGCAACCTCAACATCTATCAAAAAGCAATCCCAGTGATCATAGCTATAGGAATCCCTGCAATATTTTAAATGTACCAGCAATATTTGAAGATATTACCAATATTTTAAATGTATGCCCATTACAAGGGAAACAATAAATTTGCCTGCTGCTTTGTGCAGGAAGGAGAAATGTTTTTGCCAACACTCTCTATCCTCTCATCTACAAAAGGGAAATCTTGGGGATTTTCCTCATGATAATCCTTGAAAAGGTTGTATAAATTGTTGAAAAGTTTACCTTCAAATTGAATACCAATGTATCTCTATATTCAACGTGCAGTGGTTCCTTCTGTGCTTCTTGGCTGGTCTTCTTTGGAACCTCTCTTATGTTTCTGGGTGCAATTGAACTTTGGTAAATCTTTTAAACTCGACCTTGACTTTGTTGTTTTCTTCTCAATTCAACAAATTTCTCTATAAGTTTTACCTTTAATATGAGGCATTGGATTTATAGACTTTGCCTGGACTATACTCATGATTGCAAATTCATAAAATCCAGATTTCATCTTGAAGTCTCCCCTGCCTCTCAAATTAATGGCCTAATCAGACCATGTGCACAAGGGAAATTAATCTGAATCAATCCACATCAAATTCAGCTACTTTTGTCAAATGCCAATTTGAATTTTAAAAAATGCAATGGGGTTTTAAAGTGTAAATGCTTTGGTTGGCTTTTATTTCCATACCTCAGTGGACATGAAAAATTATAGAATTGGACTTGAACTTTGATTGGTGAGGAAGATATGATCAGCAGCCTACTCACCTTGATGCTTTTAAAACTTTTAGATTAACAATGGAATCTGAAGCCTTTTCTGAGCTAGCAATAGACAAGAGCTGTATTTACCTTGACATAGTCCTTGTAGTATCCTTGAATAGTGGGATCGTCAAAAAAAGAGTCATTTGAAGATCGTACATCAATTCCTGCTGCCTGAGCCCATTGTACATACTGTTCCTTCCCACCATAGGCATTGAGATTATTAACAAGGCTGAAAATCAACCTAAGTCCATTTCTTCTTGCTTCCACAATGACAAAATCTAATGCCTGCAATCACTATTCCAAGTATTATCAATTTGTTGAAGAATCTAAAAGCAAAAGTTCACTTTGACAATGAAATTTTACAACTGTCATGATCAGTGAATGCCATTTTATTTCAAAGAGGAAAACATTCTTTGCAGAAGAGAATCAGATGTCTCCATTGCAAATAGTTGGTCCCCGAGAAGAACATGAATTTCTCAATAAAAGAGCACAATAATTCTTAAAACAATCCATCTCAATAACACATTCAAAAATGAGAAAAGCTCACCAGTGTGGCTACCAAAAAGTAACTACATTCAGCATTTAGATTTTTGGAAACAATTAGAAGCAAATAATTTTATATATGAGGAATCAGCATACAACTTACAGCACTCTTTGCAGTTATTGAAAGGCAAATCATGTGGCATCTCACTAACAAGAGAAAAATAATTAAAATAACTTGAGTGTTGCAACATTTTCCTATGTATAGAAACATACGCAAAGCAAAGAAGAACAACTGATCTGAATAATCTTCCAACTCTGTTCTGTTATAAACCCAAAGGATCATGTACAGAATTTAATGATAAATGAGTGATCAATAACTCAATAAGAAAAGATATATAGAAACATAGAAACTATATTACTAACCACAAATGACTAAAAGAATATGAATGGGACTCATGAGTAGAAAAGGCGATCATATCAAGGAGATGAATGACTAATATATTAAAATATAATACCAGTGTTCCACGGGCCTGGGGGACGGGGAAACGGGGGGACGGGGAAACGCGTTTCGGAGACGGGGGGACAAAGGGCCTAAGTTTGGGGACGGCGGGGAGACGGCGGGGGGACGGCGGCGGCGGGGTGGTGGGGTGGTGGTGCTGATATAGTTATAAATATACTTATAGTACTTGAAAAACTAGTTTTGAAAGGATGTATAACAGTATAACAATATAAGAATTACATTTCAAATGAAACTATAGGAAATTACTCAAATTACTAATTAGTAAAATTATAACATAGCAAAATTTGAAATACTAAATCTAAATACGAAGATATCTTGAATGCTAATTGCTAAATAAAATTTGACAAATGAAATTGTTTTTGTAAAATTGAAGGTAACTAGTGGAGAGTACCTAGAAAATCAAATGAATTCAATGGGAGTTTGTGGGCAATGCCCCTAATGGGTTTGAGGGTTAGCGCCCTTAGTGGGGTCAAGGGGCAGTGCCCCTTGCGGGGGTCTGGGGGCAACGCCCCCAGCGGGGTCAAGGGGCAGCGCCCCTTGAGGGGTCTGGGGGCAGCGCCCCCAGCGGGGTCAAGGGGCAGCGCCCCCAGCGGGGTCCCGGGGCCGCCCCTCGACCTCTGTCGCGGGAGGAGGGGCCCCCCCCCGCCAAAAAGCCCAAATTAAGACCTCCAAACCCACACAAACCTTCATGGTGTACATCATTTTGCATTAACAATAAAACCCAAATTAAGACCATCAAAGCCAGACAAACCTTCATGGAACACATCTCCTAGTCTCCCAGGAAACTCCTGGGCGTCTCCCAAGAAACTCCTGGGCGTCTCCTAGTCTCCCAGGAAACTCCTGGGCGTCTCCCAAGGAGACTTGGAGACTTGGAGACGTCTCCTAAGGAAACTTGGAGACGTCTCCCCGTCTCCCCGTCTCCGGCGGCGCTTTGGTGGCGGTGGCGGGACGGCAGGGGACGCCAAGTACCCGTCCCCCCGTCCCCGGGACGTCCCCGTTTCCGAAACGGGTCATATTTTGGGGGGAAACGCGTCCCCAATAATACCCACTTACAGATATACTTATTAAACTCCCTTGACCTTGATTTTCCTTGACTAGCTGTCTCCTTGCTCTTCTTTGGATGTTTCAACAGGAAGTGCTAAACATGTGTTGTTGACTAGATAGATGATGAAAAAAACCAATATATCCCGTAATTTGCATCATACCATCACCTTTCCTCCTCAACAGTTCATCCATAATTATATATGTGTTGATCTTTGATAATGCCTCTACGTTTGCTGACACCTCATCTTCATGAGTACACATTTGTTGCTATATATTTTGCTAAGATTAACGATCTTGATAATGTTCCACTTTCTTGAATGCATATTTTTGTAATAGTGAATACACTGGCAACTACTTGACTTCAATGAGAAGGATGTGTGAATATTTCTACACTTGTATGCTGGTTTTCTGGAACCAATTTTTGTCATTGACTATTTCCTTTAATTGCTTTAGGCTTGATCTTATGGCAAACTCCATGGTTAAGCATGCTTGAGTCAGAGTAGCATTGGGATGGGTAACCTCCCAGAAAGTACCAATGCTCACCCCTGCGAACATCACATAGATGTAATGAGTGCCAGGTGGACCATCCAGGCTCATGAGAGATGGGTTCTTGTGAACCACTACTCTTGAAATATATAGTCCATCCTGCCATCCCCATTCCCAAAATGCCGTGGAACATAGGTTAACTCGATTTTGTCTCTGCAAGGGCCATGATGAAAACAATAGAAAAAGCTGTAATTTTTCAAGGCACATGAGCATTGTTGCTTGATGAACAAGAAAAGCTCATGAAGTTGAGTCCACCTCATTCCAAACAACAACTCATACATAAAGGGAAAAACATTAAAATAAAATTGAGTCAAGGGCAAGCATCCAAGGGAAAACCGAAGTACCAATGGTGGAAAAAAGAAAGTATCTCATACTGTTAATTCCCAAAACAGTGATCGTCATAAAGGCAAATAGAAGAAGCACAAGTTGTGTTCCTGCAATAGAAAACCAAAAAAGGACTGCTGAATGGATCTTTTGTATTTATGACAGGGAATGTGTTTGATAGATTTCTTTGGGTCTGTCTAGAATGATGTCTAACAGGCCTGTATATGATTACTAACAGTTTTTGGATGCAAATGCAAGCTGCAACTGTGAGAAATATTGTCACACTTGAAACAATTCCACTCTAATCTTTTAATTTATTCTGTTATCAATCTAATTAATAATACCTTCCCTTACAACATCAAAAAAACATGTGGTAATAATAAGAGAAAATAAGGTTATGCCTTATAAATGATGTTG
The DNA here is from genome assembly GCA_007258455.2 of Sequoia sempervirens. Classification (NCBI taxonomy): domain Eukaryota; kingdom Viridiplantae; phylum Streptophyta; class Pinopsida; order Cupressales; family Cupressaceae; genus Sequoia; species Sequoia sempervirens. Next base: position 112,444,861 of record VDFB02000015.1, read on the forward strand.
CTCAAGCTTACAAATGTTTTAAAATAATACTGAACGTTTCCCTATATCCTGCTGTCATTTTTTGCACACTCTCAAATTTTAATGCTAATTTATTTCTTTGAATGAATTACAAACTAAGTGGTTTACGTCTTCTCCTTCTCACCTATTAGGACCTTGGGTATTTCATTTACTTTTTACTTTCATCCTTTTATTTAGTTTGCCTTGTAGTGAGAGATGCACATTGAAGCATTAGGAGACATCAGAAAACACCCCTTGCCTGCTAGAGATGTGTCCAACAGATAGGAGATACCTACCCTTCTCTAGGTCTCAGTTTCCAAATATTTCTTCTGAAAGTCATCCAGAATGATAACCTGGGAACTGCCACATTGGCCTTGTCATAAATTTGCAAATGAAATGAAATTTATCAAACTTTAGTACCTTTTTCCCTTACCGGTACTTTAATATAATACCCAAGGCTAATCAAACTGTTATAAAAATACTTTTACGCTTACTTCTCTTGTGATCTCATAAATACTACCACCACTGTTATATGAGACATAAATTCGTTGGCAACATACTAATCAATGCTCATGCATACCTTAAATGTTGCCATTTAAAATAAACAGATGAAAAGCAGGCCATGCATGACAAAGCTAGCTGCAAATCATACATGAATTTTGATGGAATAAATACAATATTCTAGTTTGATGGTGCATAAGGGTGCAAGTTCCAGGTGAATTTTGATAGAATAAATAGTAATTGCCCTCAGACAAGTCTCCTAAGCTGAACGGCATGATTAGCTCAATGGTACATTTGGCACAAGTGCCAAGAGCAACATAGCTTCTAAACTGAAATGTATTTTTAGTTTGATGGCAGCGCAAGCCCAAGGTGAACTTAGACGGAGTGGCTTCTAAGCTAATTGGTATTCAAAGTTTAAACCCACAGTTGAGGGTGAATCCAAGGTGAATAGATGTCATTCGGCATGGCTCTAAGCCTGGTGGAATAGTTATGACGGTGGGGTTCATAGTAGTGCTAAATTGCTTGGTTGGACAATAGCCTCCTAACTGATCCCCATGTTGCCCATCCTAATACAATCGGAATCTGGGTGCAGAGAAAAACAGAGGAACATAAGCTAACTTAGAATTTGGCATGCCTAATTCGCTCAAAAGGCACCCTAATTTAGCTGGGAAAAAAAAAAGGAGGGGTTGTAAGTAATAAGGGAAAAAAGATCAATTCTCCACTAATTTAAGGTGTTGTAAAAAGGAAATTAAAACCCCTAGTCGCACGCCCGCCTCACCAGCCTATATAATCAAACGTTTAAAATTCAGTCCAAGAAAGTAATCATATGACCAGGATGAAAAAGAAAGATGATCTTACCCGAAAAACTCTTTCGTCAAAAACCCCTGGAGATATTTGAAGAGCGTTGTATCCTCCATCATTGAAAGCCCAGGTTCGAACCACATTGAGACCCATCTTAGCCCCTCGCTTGAGAATAGTTTTAGTTCTATGCCTGGTCCAATCGCCCACACTCTGGTCCATCAACCAGTATGAATTCCACCCATTAACATACATAGCCTTCCCATCCACCACAAACTGAGATCCATTCCTTCCCACAAAGCTCATATATGGCTGCCAAAGTGGAGTAAAGTGAACATGCCCAAAATTCAAGTAGACAACCGCAATGCAGGATGCCACTCCCAGTACAGTGTACAATCTTGTGCCTTCTGACATTGTTTAGATTATTTTTTTAACCGATCTGATAACAATGTTGCTTACAGGATCATTTAGGAGGTATTCTGTGCGTGCCCAAAACGACTATTTAATAATCTCCTGCTATTCTCGATTCTCCTCTCGTCAAACTGGTCGTTGTCTTTGCCAATACCATTTACACATCAGGAGGGAATCGAAATGGGTATAGTACCTTGCAATTAATCATAATCATTGACTGATTCAATTATTTGGTTACGATAGGTAGGGTGTTGTTTTGATGGGCCCATCTGCACTAGGTGTAACGTATACTTGTGGTAGGTTGGATATTAAAGCAAAATCTATATTGTTTCTTAATAGTATATCATTTCAATTGAACAAATATCACTTCAATTGAACAAATATCATTTCAATTTAGTAAGTGTCACTAGTGTGAGTCTTTGTCTTTTTATTTTTATAATTAACTGTAATTATAATTTTAAATGTAATTATAATTCAAGTTTAATAAATTTATTATATTCTAATTAATTATTAAATTATATAATTTTAATTTTAATTTGATTTATTATATTGACATTTATTAATGATATAATGTGGTTTGAAAGTCTGATTCTAATCTTAATTTTAATTTTAATTTTAATCTTAATTTTTAATTCTAATTAATTTTCATATTAATTAAAATTATTTTTTAAAACATAATAAAAAATAAAAAGTAAAACAGAATCTAAATTTTAATATTTGTCATTTTTTTAGTCAAAATAATATTGCATGCATATTAATTACATTGAAGGCGTTTCTCTATTTGAGTTTCCCAAACTCAATTTGTTTATGGACGGCTGAAAAGCCCTGAGAGGCCCTGCAAGGTAGTTAAATGAATCTCGGTCGTTCATCATTTTTTGACTATTTTTAGTTGCTTTTAACTGCTTTCCTTGTCACTATTGGTTTACGCTCCTCCAAATTCTTCCTCGTTGGTATCATATGTAGGAAATGCTTGAATAGAGGAAATTCAGTGACAGATTATTTCAAATTGGTATCCAATCTTGTGATGAGTGAGAAATAACTTGTGAAAGGGATCTAAGTGAGGTACCAAGTCCAAGACTAGGGAAAGAGTTTGAAGCGAGGATTGCTACAGAGAAGGAGGTAACTTCAAGGAATGCAACTTTGGAAAACAAAGAATGCCATAAAATAGATGGAAATATGGATACATTGAATGTGGCTTGTGAACTTTTGGCATCACAAACAAAGAGAGGTTTGAGATTGAAGAAACAAGAATCATTAGGGCCCTAAATAATCTTCGCTGGGGAATAACCTATACATAGAAGATGGGGGAGATAGAGGAATGGGAAAATGAGCTACCTAATGAGCACATGGGTAAAGAAGTGGCGACAGAGGTAGCCCCAAACAATTTATCCAAACTTGGAATAAACCAAAAGGAGTCAACAAAGACCTCCCTTGACTATGATGAAGGGAGGAAGAAGGGTTGGAAATCAAATCAAGAGAAGCATAGCTAGGATGGGGATGTAGGTCATGTGAAAATAATCAAAATGTTGAGATCTGGGAAGGGAAAGACCCTTCCCAAAGAGCAATGAAGATCTCATCATAGAATGTTCAAAAAGTGCTTGGTAAAGTGTCATGTGGAATTTATCAAATCTTGATATTTATATGATCCAAGAAATAAAGCTAGGCAAAGAAGAGATGGAGATGTGGAATAAGAAACTAAAATTTTGGAATATGGAAACAATGCCATCAAAAGGAGCCTCTAGGGGCATTGCTACATTTTGGAAACATCAAGCAATCTCGATGAAAAAAATAGCTATAAACAAATACTAGCAAGGATGCATGGTAAAAATATTTTCTTTGAACCTTCAATTTATTCTGATTAATATTTATGGGCCTATCACTTGCATAAATAAATAAAAAATATGGGTAGAGATTGAACAATTTTTAGTGGGATATCCAAATTTGTTTCATATCTGTTGGCGTAAAAACTAACACCTCTAGAGTGCAGGTTTGTACGGACAGCTATGCACACTGCGTAATGAGTACTCTTCAAATTAGGAGGGGAAGCTCCCTCGTAGTGCTGGAATGCGTGGAAAAGAAAAGTAACCTAAGTCCTATCTTTTTGTTCTCAGCTGGAAGAGGCACAAGGTTAAGAAAACCAAGAACGTTGCAGCTAAGGATTTTCTGGTTTCGCAGATCATTAACTACAACTAAGCTATCTAATTTAAATCTATCCAATTTCCTCAAGAAAACAGAGCATGAGGAAATGGAGCAGGGTTTGACTATCAGACGATAAACGAGTTTAGATTCTCTACTTGAAGGCAAGGTGGCGCATCTATCAACTCAATCTAGACAAGTTTATTGGGCACAAAATAGATTTAAGAATTTACCATGACAATCTTATGAAACCCTATGTGGCATAACACTTGATCATAATAGTAAAGACTCATAAAATAGATTTATCATCACAATCTCACGAAACCCTATGTGGCATAACACTTGATCATAATGATAAAAGATTCACAAAACAGATTTATCTAAACTATGGGAAGAATTTACCATGCCAATCTTATGAAACCCTATGTGGCATAACACTTGATCAAGATAGCAAAGACTTCACAAAATAGATTTATCATCCCAATCGCATGAAACCCTATGTGGCATAACAATTGATCATAATGATAAAGATTCACAAAACAGAAAGAATTCACCATTACAATTGCGTGAAACCCTATGTGGCATAACAATTAATCGTAATAGCGAAGACACATGAACAAATACCAAAAGAGCAATATTGAGGGCAAGGTAGGCACAGCATATATTTCTCTCTCAAGAAAAAGTTATTTACAAATGAGCAAAAGCTCTTATTTATATACATCAAGGTGTAGGGAACCCTAAAATCACCTTGAGTCATCTACAGTTCTTGCAATGCATGCAAGATTCGCTGCCAAACCCTAATGAAGTAAACTATACAGTTAACTGGAAAACTACCATCGTTAGCGAAACATCTAATCTAAAAATGGACAATTGTGCGAGCATGCACGTCCTTATTGAAAGCGAGTTAACTGGAAGACTACCATCAGTTAACGTAAAACGCTAAAATAAAACTCCAAGTGTGTAAAGCTGATCTCAGAATAGATATGCATGTAATGACAACATCGAGTTATCTTGAAAGGGTAACACCAAGTTCAACTCGTGTGTGTAATGTCTATCCTGAGAGGTGGGAACTGAAGTTTACTATGTGTGATCTCGAGCAATCAATCCCTCAACGAGATTGTCAACTGCATCAGCATCTGAATGTTAGCAACTTGAGCAATCTTTGCACACTCAAACTAGCATTTCACTGAATGGTAACTTTGGCGGCTCCGTAACTGAAGTGATGGCCATTATCTCTTCTACAAGTTGATACAAATTGGTCTCAACTTTTCTAACAAAATCATGAATTAAGACCGATTTGGTCTTGAATTCAGTCCGTGTGTACTATACTCTGAAAAACTCGCCTGTTGACTATGAACACAGCTATATTCTGACAACTTTTCTGGAAAACTAAAAATAGCCTGTTGAGGCTAAAAATAGCCTATTAAAGGGCAATTTTCACAAAAAAATCTGAGATATGGGTTTTGTCCAGAAAAAGATTCTAAGACAACCCAAAATGTCAGATTTGCAAAAATTTGACTTCTACTCGACCATGCAAGGAATTTTCAGTTGAGAAAATTAGAACCTCGAGAACTGATGCTCTGGAGTAAATTTTCCTGAAAAATTCTGGCACATGGGTTTTCTCGAGGAAGCTATTCTGAATCAACCCAGTTGATTTGTTTTGCCAAAAGTCACCAATTCTTCAAACATGCGAAAGAATTTAAGACGAGAAATAGAAGAATTTAAGACAAAAGAAAGAAGTTTTTAGTGCTCTGCTTCTGCTAAAATCGCCATCTTGTCTAAAGTCTGCTGATAATTCTGACTTGTACCTGCAAAGAAAGTGATTGGAGAAATCGCCTTTGCAAATAGATGAGAAATCTGCCTTTGCTTTGAAAGAATTCACCCTTTGCTTGAAGAAAAATGAATTTTGACTTTGAAGATATGAATTGCCTTGAAAAATATGGATCTCCCTTGAAAATACGCCTTGTGAATGAAGAAAAACGAATTTTGCTTGAAAATACGCCTTTGCCTTGAAGAAAAATGAATTTTGCTTGAAAAATATGAATTTCTCTTAAGAAAAACGAATTTCTCTTTAGCTTTGTGAATAATAAATGAAGATGGCGCCATGCTTAAATAAGATGAAATTCGCATCAATCTGACAACTGCAAGATTTAAAACCTCAGCTGAAAATAGAAGATCTCTAATTGGTTGCCTTTCAGTTCCACTGCCACTAATTGGAAGTTCAAATTAAAATAAATAATAAAATATTTATTATCATGCAATTAGCAAAGGCGCCAAAAATAGGAAATCGCCACTTTAAGTATATTTTGAACTTCAGTTGACAACTCGGATGAAGCTTTGAGATTCATCGTCGAGCTTTACTGATTTTGAAAAGTCAACTCTTGAGCTCACAGGCATCCATTTGCTCAAGATACTTCACTTTTTACTAACTCCCTATTTTATAGCTGACAGCACTGTTATGACTGGCCAACTTCGACACTGATTTTCGGATGACCGGGTGATGCTGAGACTGATCTGAAGAATTCATCAGAAAGCCTACTGAACAAGGAAGAAATGTTTGCTAGGAGACATAACTACAAAATCCATCATTTAACCCCCTGAAAAATTAGGCGCCCCTAATTAAATTGCTTTACGGGTTCCAGACTTAGCCATTTTCCTAAACTGCCATCTGACATTACAAATGGCTGCTGACGGTGAATGGTGAACTCTGCTGACAGGAAATGAAGCTCATTGCATGCCTGGAGATATTTTGCATCCAACGACTGTATGCACGACACCTGAAAGCTGTGTTAAGGGCCTCAAAAGTAAAAGCGCCCCTGGCTCTTAGTTGCACTGGTGTCATTTTGACGAAAGTCAAACTTTCATCCAAGTACCCTACTTTGACCTCTGATATCTGGAGCTGGGATGACCCAATTCAGGCACTATCTGTTTAAACGGACAGCCAAAAGGGCCCACAAGAGAAGTCTCTGGAGGTGACAAAGCAAGAAAACTGCTTCTAAGACCTCAAAAACTCCAATGCGTATTTTATTTAAAATTACCGCTCTAGACTTAGCCATTTTCCAGATATCTTCACTTTGCAGTATTGCACCAAAGACCTCGCACGTACGAGCGACTACCAAATCCTGAAGGCTAACGGCTAGGCTCGTTAGATAGATAAAATGATTACGCTCAATAGCCGTGAAGACTTCGAACACGAACGGGCTCATCTGACAGGCCTAAAGGCTAGGCGCCTCTAGACTGTAGAAATACACTAAAAAATCATTTGTTGGTCCGCCCGTGAAATTACGTGCTTGGTAGAACCTCTGCCACGACCACCTAGAACGTCGGATTGACAGGCAGGATGATGCATTGCGGAGCTAGGCTAGAGTAGTACTGATGTTAGGAAGATCTCATCTGCAAATTTTTCCATCTTAAGGCTCATTTTAACCAGCACCCCTGAGCTATAGTTGCATTGGAAACAAATGGAGAAGCTCAGAAACGTGAAAACTCTATTATAAGTTGATCTTTAGACGACTGCTGCCGGAACTCTGAGACTCGGATGACTATGTTTGATATCTCACCGGATAAGTAGACTAGTTGTGAACAGATTGACTATATCCACTATCAAAAAAGCCAAGATTTTCCCCCTCTTTAAGATGGGCACCCTCAGGCTAGAGTCGCGCTTTTTCCTGAAAGTGACAAAATTCTCATATTTGGAACTTTGGGGATTTCAGCTTCTGTTGTTGTTTGCCGGAGCTGCAGGTCTCGGATAGCTTTGTTGGATAGCTCATCGGATAGCCAGACCAATTCTGAAGAGATTGACTGTATTCGTGAACACTTTCAACAAGATCTTGACCTTCAAAAAGTTGGGCGCCCCTGGGCTATAGTTGCACTTTTTTGCTTTTTCCTTGAGAAATCTTCAAAAATTAACCACTGAAAAATCTGTCTCGATCACTAGAATGACCGTGTGCAACGTAAAATGCTGTCGTGAGACGCTCCTCCATTATGGAAAGCTCCATTCTGAGTCTCTGCTTCAGGCTCTGATCAATAAAACTAACTTTGACTGACAAAATATTGACAAAAACTCCATGCTTGATATTGCCCAAAACTATATTCTACATCATTTGAGCAAGATTTAGACTAATTAATGCAACATGCCTTGATGAAGCAAAAAAAAAATTGGTTTTGGGTACAACAATATCTTAGGAGGATATTTCAATTCAATACTTTGTAGTCAAGATAAGTAAGGAGGGGTGCAAAAGATGTACCAATCACAAGTGGATTTTTTAAATTTTGTGGAAAGAAATCATTAATTGAAGTCCCAATGAAAAATGGCACCCTCACATGGATAAATTGAAGATTAGGCTTTAGCAGCATAGCTAAAAAATTGGATAGACTCTTATGTAAGGGTGATTTGAGTAACTTTCCTTTTTCCTTGAAGACCAACATCATTTCATTCTTAGGATCCGATTACTATCCAATTCAATTGATCATTAGTGGAGATAAGAGCCTAGTCAAATTCCCTTTTAAGTTTGAGAACATGTGGATGAAAGATTCAAGCTTTGTAGATATAATCAGGAACCAAAATGTTTGGGTTTTGGAAAAATAAAATTATGTAAACCAACAATTAAAGACTTGGAATAGGGACCATTTCAAAAATATTTTCCAAACAAAGAAAGAAATATAAGAGAGAATTGAGAATTTGAATGAGGAAATCTTCATTATGGGCATGGACCAAAGCAAGTTTCTAACGAAAAAGAACTCATGAAAGATTATATTCAAATTTTGGCTAAGGAAGAGGTGTTCTAGAAACAAAATTCAAGAGATACCTAGATTCAAGATGGGGATAGGAATTTGAAATTCTTCCATAATGAAACCAAAATTCCAAGAAATGTGAATAGAATTAACCAGATAAAAAGAAGTGATGGAACAATAATCTAGGACCCTAATTCTATCAAATTGGAAATGGCTAGCTATTTCAAAACCTATTGAACAACTAGGAGGGCTCAAGTTTAGAAGCACAAAACTAAATCTTGAGACACATACCTAGGTTGGTTTCTGATGAGCAAAAAAAAATGATAATGGAGGCTTTCTCTAAATAAGAGATTAAGGAAGTGGTGGGGCAACTCCAACCAAACAAAGCACCAAGGCTGATGGATTCCCAACAAGCTTCTATCATAAATGTTGGCACATAATTGGGTTGAACATTGTAAAGGCTATTAAAGACTCATAAAAAGAGGAAGTTGTTAGGGAAGTCAACAACACTTTTATTGCTTTAATTTTGAAGAAGGAGCATGAAAATTTATTGGATGACTATTGGCCTATATCTCTTTGTAATACAATTTATAAGATTTTAGCAAAAGCAGTGGCAAACAAACTAAAACAAATTCTACTGGACATCATCTTGGAGGAGCAAATAGGATTTGTGTCGAGAAAATCAATCTTGGATGGAGTAGTCTTAGAATAAGAGGCTATTCATTCAGTGCATAAAATTGGAAGGCAAAGCATGCTTGTGAAGTTGGACATAAATAAAGAATATGAGAAGGTAGAATAAAGGCTTTTGTTCAAAGTGTTGGAAGCCTTTGGCTTTTATAGAACTTGGGTGAACTAGATCTCAATTGCATTGCTAGCCCAAGGTTCTCAATTTTGATCAATGAGTCTCCTGAAGGTGTCTTCAAGGTGTCAAAAAGATTGTAGCAAGGAGATCCTCTATCACCATTCCTTTTTCATAATAATGGTGGATGCTTTGGGGAGATCCATAAACCAAGTAGCAATGGTAGGTAAACTAGAAAGAATTCAGATAACATCAAACCTACCTTCAATATCGCATTATCAATTCATAAATGATATAATGTTATTTAGAGTTTCAAAGAGGAAGGAGGCAAAGGAAATAAAAGAAATATTGGAATTTATACACAGGCTTTAAGCCAAGTAGTGAATACAACAAAATCAAAGATTTTCTTTTTCTCCACCACCTGCAAGAAGGAACAAGAAACTATCAAAGTTTTGAAATTCAAAAGAGGTACTTAACTTGTGTGTACTTGGGTATACCTTTATACAAGGGGCTTCAGACAAGAAAACTATGGGACCCCGTAGGGGAGAAAATTACAAGTAGATTGGAGTCATGGAAAGGGAAATGGTTGTCATGGGTAAGCAAAATCACAATGTTGAAAGTAGTAATATTAGCATTGCTAATTTACCTTGTGTTATGTTTAGCACTCCCAATAGGCACAAGCCAAAAATTTAAGTAGGAAATGAGAAGATTATTTTGGTAAGGTGCATCCAAGAAGGACAAAATAACTCTCATAATTGGGATAAAATTTACAAACCCAAAGAAGGGGTAGTGTGGGTTTAAAAAGTCAGTTGTCTCAAAACAAATCTTTGGGTGCCAAACTAGGGTGGAGAATGTTTAATCAACCCTAGCTAAAGTGGGCTCGATTCCTCCAAAACAAATATCTTGACAAAAATGAGCCATCAAGGATTCTCACAACAATAAGCCTCCCTCAAGGATCTAGGTTATGGAACTTTATGAGTCCATGTAGATCAATCATAACAAATCATTTAATTAGGGACATTCAAGATGGGCGATCAACCAAGTTTTGGGAAGACCCATGGGGAGGCTTTCCATGTATGGATAATTTGGTATATCTTTCACATGCTAAGAGTATTATTTAGCAAGCCTAGGGAGTATGTGTGAGGGATTATGAGGGAGGTATGGAAGGATAACATTTTTACTCGATGCTAGAAATATTTAGGCTCAAAGAGACTCCCAACAACAAAGGAAACTACACTGAACAACATTATGAAGGAAATAAATGTTACAATAAGTGAAGGGATGGATTCTATTAAATGGAACAATTCCAAGACAAGCCACTATAACATGAGTGACAAGTATAAGTTGATGAATTGTAATAATGAAGGAACGAAAATTCCTTTACATTTGTGTTGGAATAATTTATGCCTTCCAAAGGTAGGAACCTTTTCTTGGGTTTCTCCTTATAAGAAGATATTGATAGTAGATATGTTCACTAAGATGGGTTTTCATGGGTCATCCATGTGCTCTTTATGCAAGAATGAGGAAGAGAACATGGATCATCTGTTATTGGGACATCCCTTTGCATAGAAATATTGGACTTGTCTCTATGCATGATGAGGATGGGAGAGTGCCCTTACAAACAACATTTTGAGTCTCTTTAAAGCATGGTCAGTCTTAGATAAGCATGTTTCCTATTCATTCCTTTAGATTGTTAACCCTTCAATAATGATCTGGGAGATATGGAAGGAGGGAAACTAAAAGATTTTTCAAGAAAAAGAACTTGTCATCTTTCCTAAACAAGGTGGAGGCTACAATAGTAGAGACAACAAATAATAGGATTGTGAATCAAAATGAGAAGTATAATCCATTATCGAGGTGGGATAATAGAATGAAGAAAATTTGGTATGGTTTGCATCTTCCCCCCATTAATGGGGCTAGGGGAGTTGAGTCTCATGTAATGTGATCAATGGTTGTATAGAAACCCTCACACTATGGCTAGTATAAGTTGAACTTTGATGGTGCTTCTAGGGGAAATTTGGGTGTTTCTAGAGTAAGAGGCATAATTAAAGACTAGCAAGGTTGAGCCATGTGCAGTTCATCAAAGCTAATACCTATAGGAAAAAATAATTTCATAGATTTCCAAGCACTAATTCATGGTCTAAAACTCTACATAAAATTAAAATTTGAACATTTGGAGATTGAATATAATTTGAGCTTAGTGATAGATGCACTAATAAGTCAATCAATATTAAACTAGAAACTAAATGCATTCCTTGAGACATTATTGGAATTGATTGATAAGTTAAAGGACAATGTGGATAACCATGTATATAGGGAAGAAAATAAGGAGGTGAATTTCTTGTCCAACTTGGCCACCAATTGAATGAAACAAACATTAATAGACTAAGGAAAGGATAAAGTAATCATTATCATATGTGTGTTTGGGATACATATTTTCCTTAGAAAAGGGAGTGTATTGGAATGTGACTTCAGTCACGAGGACAAAAATATGGGGTGTAAGGATTGAATACTATTGATGGCATAAGTTGGTGGCACGACAGATGGTAATGATTTTGAGTCGTTCATAAGGGCAAGAGGGTACAAATTTTTTCTTAAATTTTATGGCTAGAGAGGGAAACTTTCTAATAACTAATTGTAGGATTTTGGCCTTGCTTCACTCATGCATGATGAGGAGGATGGATTTAAATGAAATTCAATCTTGTGTTGAGCACATCAAAAGAGAGTTGTAATTTCTTGGCCAAGAAATCACAAATGTATACCCCCATCGGTTTGGTGTGTCTAAGGAGGAAACTAGCCTTTTTGGGTTGTATTTTCAAGAAGAGGTTGAAAGTGGTCTTTAAATCTTTGAATGGCCTGATGTTGAGAGCAATAAGGTTGGTCTTAAGTGAATAATTCATAGTGGAAGATGAGCACTATAGGTTCAATTTAGACATTTACGCCTAGGTTTGTGGTGTCGCTCCTGGATTTGGGGGAAATAAATTGGCATTATCGATGAAGCTAATTAGGGTTGATCTCTTGGGTAGGCTAGAGGAAGTGGTATTGACGGCTTACTTGGGTGTTGGCATCCTAAACCTAAAAGATATCTAGAAGGTCCTAAATGGGGAAGCGACCATACACTAGTGGTCATTTTTGTCCAATTTCAAAGCAAGAATGTTGATGCAACATCAACACAAAGCAAGAAAGGGCTACACATTTCTAAAAAAGGGTGAAATTTTTGGATCCCTTTCATGGTCTTGAATTGATGCATGATTTCATAGACCACACACTAACACTCTTCACTCTACACTCTAATAGCACTTGTGTAACTATAAAATAATATCACCATAAAACAACTATTTAATGTCTCCAATTTATAAAGAAATGGGAGATAAATACCACAAGTAGTTCCCTAAAATAATATACCATCAAACTATGGTAAAATGCAAAAACTCCCACATCAAAAATGAAGAAGAAATTTTGAGAATGGTAAATGTAACTCCCAGTGAGCCATGAATAGAAAAACAATCTCCATACCAATAATAGATAGCATATTTGACTTGTAACTAATGGCCTCTATCTAAGGTAGGTATCCAAAATCATTACCAACTCCTATGGAAGCCACCAAAAATATTCAAGATGCTCTACTACTAAATTATCATGCCCAAGTTAAGAATTTTGTTAAAAATAGCATTGTAACTACCAATGCCAACTCTAACTCCTTCATGAACACATATAATAACTAATATTAAGATAATAGGGGAATCTAAATTATAAAATAGTTTCTAATCCACTTTAGGTGTACAAGAACACTTTCCAATAGTGTTGGAGATACATGAATTATACATAGGATTGTGAGGTAAATGGCACCTTAATCCTAACATTCTTCCTCTTGACATTTGTTGGTAAATAGATTTGTCAATATAGATTTTAATTTGACACGCCCAATGACCAATGGCAAATGCCTCAAGTAGTTGGAGAAATCATTATGGACCTACAACTTTCCTCTATATTTTAGAGGGGTGACTCCCTTGTATCATAAGGGTTTTAGGGTTTTTGTAGTACTTTTAATCTAAAAATATCAAAGGAAAAAGAAAAATTAAGAAAAATACTTATTTACAAAAACCCAATTTACATAGGAATATTGACTCAAACTTCTCTAATTTATTATAAACTTGTATGGGGGGAAATAGCATAGGAAAGACAACAATGAATTAAACAAAATCAATTCAAAATAAGATCAAGTTCCAAATCCATACTCATGAAATGTGAAATGTAAAGCCATGAATCCAAACAAATAAGTAACTAAGAAACTTAAATGAATCCAAAACAAAACAAGTCTTACCATACCATGTCGAAGTTGTATTCATATTGATGTTGGATTTTGTTTGAATCAATACAAAGCCTCCATTTTTTGTTTGCAAAAGATTCAAAGCATGTTAATGGTGATCGAATATGTGTGTAAAAGCTCTCAAGAATTCAAATTTCAATTCAACATGACTTCATTGCATAAACTCTATAGATTCTCTTATCATTTTTTAGAATGAAGAGGGTTGTTATATAGATTTCATGTTTTGAGATGAATGATCGAGATTCATTAGTAAAAGATCATGATCAACGGTTGAAAACCATTAAGAGGAAATAGATTAGAATGATTAGTGGAATTAGATGGGAATGATTGGGGGGATCAAAAAAATAGGTTGAGTGGTTAGTGGGATTGAAGAATCAAGTTGAGTTGTTAGTGGGATTGAAGAATAGATGAGTTAGTCAACTGATTAGAATGAGAAATCAATGGTAATGATTTGCTCAATCACAAAAGGGGTGAAAATAAATTATTAATTAATATTTGGAGATGAACGTGCAATTCATGTTTGACTTTAACAAATAAAGTTGTATTTGTTTGTTGACTATGTTAAATGATTTCAAATAATTAATTTAATTATTCAGGTTTAGTGAGGGAAAAGTGATTTAATTAAATTATTAAATGATAACAATTTAATTTATTTAGATGAATAGGGTATATTAGTGACATAATTAAATAATTGATGTTTATTTAATTAATCAGGAGGAATAAAGTTAGATTAATGATGAAATAGTGAATTAATTAAATAATTTAAGATTATTCAATTAATAGATGAAAATAGGGTTGTAGTGAAAATGATGTGAAATGCAATTAGATTACTGATAATGATGTCGATAATGGAAAAATGTCATTTAGGATGTGTGATATGTGTTAGGTCATTTTCACATGTCTACATTATGCCTCTCTTTGAGACAAAGTATTGGTTGCTCTGTTTAAAAGAATTCAATGTTCAGATCAAGATTTGAAAAATTTTGTATGTACCATTGTGCCTTGGTGGTCAACAAAAAGATAGTATGAGATTGGGCTACCCCCTCGAGAGATTAGCTCGAAAAAGTACTTTTTGGGTTAGGTTCGCGACAAGGTTCTATTGTAGTTTAGATGTGTAGAGGATGGAAAATTAGGCCATAAGACCCTCGTTTATGGTTTCAAATGTTCTAGGGTGCTCCTAATTTTAACCTAGGAGAGTTTCCAAGGTAAAAACTTAGGATTTGGGGGGTAAAAAATAGGAAATTAGGGTTCATTTTTTCTCATTTGTACTCTTAGCCTTTACTCTAGAGATCTTGCTTTTACGATTGTCAAGTTGCAATGGTGAGGATTGTGGGTGCCCCACACCGTGTAGAGGCAATTTGTAATTTTGGGAGGCTAGCCAGCACAAACATCGTAGTATGTATCACCTCCTTTCCTATTTTTTTCTTTCCATGTTTGTGTAATTAATGCTAGAATTTTTTTTTTACAATAGCAGTAATTTTGTGTTTTTACCATTTTTGTCTTGATTTTATTGCTATTGTTCTTTGTGTTTTTATCACTTTTGTAAAACTTGAATGCTATTGTTTTTCTTGTCCACTATTGTAAAATATGCTTGCTATTGTTTACCACTTTCATAAAAACTGTGCATTATTTTTTTTTTGTTTGTAAGGTGACTACTTCTGTAAAACTTGTTCACTATCATTTTTCTTATGCGCTTTTGTCAATTTAGCTGCTATTGTTTAAAATGCTTGCTATTGTCAAAAACAAAGCCGCTATCATTTAAAATGCTTGCTATTGTCAAAATTACATGATTTGGCTAGTTTGTTTGCAAGCTTAGGTTCGCAATTTGATTTTCTAGCAAATTCTTAACATCATGGTTTGAATGTTTGCAGGTGGTTCTTAAATTGTTGAATTCTAGGGAGTGACGGTCGGGACTACTATTCGACTTGCTCACTAGTTTTTTTAAGGTCGAGAGAGACTTTCTGGATGTTGTAGGTTTGTGTTACATATGTTACATGCCCAAGATACGATGCCATAGGGCTATGATGACCACACTTGTAGAGAGATGGCATTTGGAGTCATCCTCCTTCCACCTACCGACCAACGAGGTGACCATTACATTAGAGGATATTTGGAGGATTCTTTGTATCCCCATTCATGGCGAACTTGTTACATATGGTCTTAGGAGGGTACTCGTGCCATGCAGCGAGTACTTGGCATTCAACTACTATAGGTGGTGGACTTGAAGATAGAATTTTCTTAGTTCATCAATGGCGTTGATCCTATTGGGATATGGTGTTGTACACCATTGCATAAAATGATTTATTATGATGTTGTTGTTGTAATAGAAAATGTAGCCTTTTCTCTTACTTGGTTTGGGATAATTGACAATAAAATTGAATTAATGGTGTCTTGGAATGGTGTTGTAATGTGTTATACACTTTCACACTATTCTAAGACCTTTATTTAACTAAAACATGCCTTAATTGGTCCTTTGCAAAGGTGTTATAAAGTGTTGTAACACACTTTCACACTTTTCTAGGATTTATTTTATTCATTCAACCTAGTGGGCCACTTTTTCAAATAAAATATATTTAACTTGTACCTTAATTAGGTGTTGTAAAGTGTTGTAACACACACTTTCACATTTATCTAGGGTCCCTGTTGATGGGTGTTTTTGCACCTTCTCAACACAGGCATCACACAAGTATGCTACCTCTCTTGAAAGGTAGAAATCTACAAACAAGTTACAAATCACTACCCCAAGGTCTCTCAGGTGTTAGGTCATGACTTGCTTGGAATGTCTTAGTTGGTTCATGTGATTTGTTGGTAATCACAGGGCAGCCTTATGCATGTTAAGTTGAAGGGAGATTGGATCCTTAAATGGAGTTCCTAAGATTTTGAAGATGATGTGCAAGTACTGCAAGTTCAAAACAACAGTCTAAAACTCCACTTTTATCATCAAATTTGGCTTTACAATGATGTTGGAACTTTTCCTAAACTACTATTTCAAAGAAAGGTCAAAAGGAAGGGAAAGGTAAGAGTTCCTAGACCTACAACTACCAATGAGCAGTAATAATGGAGGATGCTACAATGAACAACCTTCCTGAAACTAAGTTCCACTTAACCAAATCAGCTAACAGTATCATGAAACTAGTGTTATCTTCTAAAGTTTGTAGATTTTCAATTATTCATTCACCATGGAACATGAATTAAAGATGAATTTTAAATGCAACAATGAATTTTATGTTTAGACTAGCTTTACACTATTGTTCATCATCAACAAACAGCAAAAAGCATGAACAAGGAAGGGCATCAACACAACAGTATTCTTTAAAATCAATGAACATCATTCACTAAACTACTAAAAGCATGAAAAATACATAGAACAACAAATTAAATCTATTCAAATCTATCAACTACGAGGAGATGAGTCATGAAACATGAGAGAAACTCAAGAATCCACCAAAAGCAATAAGTTTTTATTGAAATTTCAGCAGCATGTCATTACAACAACTCAACTCTCCCTTTGAAAATGAGAGGAGACCCCCTATTTATAGTTTCCCAAAAGAAAAATGAATGACCATGATTTAATCTCATTGTGTGGCCAAGATTCATTACAAATTAGGGTTTCACCTACCCCCAATATATAGCAATTTAAAATACATTCCTTATCCTTTTCCTTATTTTTTCTTTTAGTGGCCTAGCATTGTAGCACTTTGTCCTGTTGTGATTTTCCCTTTTGGTTGTAACTACACTATGAGGAACTCATCATCAATGATAGGCTTTCCTTGATTCTTCTAGATGGTGGCATACTCCACAAATTTTCCCATCGGTGCCTAAAGTTTATTCCATTCCTTGATGTCTGATTGAAGCACTTGGAAGAACAATTTCCTAGATCTTCCTGTGATTAGTTCCCAATTCTTTGTACACTTAGGCATGTGCTTGATCACTTGCTCTGACTAGGTGAAGGCTTAGGCAGCAAAATCCATAAATTCTAGCATTAATGAATCTGTGGCCCCATTCTCCATTTTCTTGTGGAAATACGACCTGATCTTCTCTGGATCTAGCTCGATAATGGGCATCTCATAATATATCATGAGCTTTAGATACTCCTCACAGTCCATCCTATGTTCCTTGACCCATTCGAGGTCAAGCTCTACCTCATGGAGCACTCTTTCTAGGACATCTCTTATATGATCCAGGCCCATTTTCCATGTCTCCAACAACCAATGATCATCCTTTACTAGGGCCAACTCCTTCTCCTAGGTCTTCTCAGGTATCTTGAGGATGGCCTCGAGTTTAGGGTATGTAATCCTATATAATTCGAGAAGTTACAAATTCTCTTTGTGCCCTCGAGTTGCTTTTGCACTTCCTAGAACTTGTTGGCCATTTGAACAACATGACCAATGCCCATATCACCATTGTAGAGCACTTACTAGAACCACTCTGTAGTAGTCTTGGCCTAGTTCTTTCTCTTTTCTAGCTTGCTTATGTGATCTTTGGAGAGAAGCAAGGGCGGAACTAACGAAGTCGTTGGTGCCTCCTCAGTGGATGACCACTATTGAATGTAGGTGGTGAGGTCCACCACTTGTTCCTTAAATTCCTCTTTGGAGGATTGATCCTTGCTCATCTAATGGACAATCATGGCAACTGATCCCTAGAGCTAATCAATCTTTTGCTCCCTCATAGCGGTAACCCATGTCGATGGTAGAGATACTATAGTTGACCTCTCTCCTTTGTCTACTATTGGGGTAGAAATTTGTAGTTTCCTTGATCCAGATACATCCATTGTGATGTGGGATCAGACTCTCAACTTTTTTTCCTTCTTTGTTCGTATTTGAGCTCGTGCCAAGATAGCCTCCAGTCCTTCCTTAGGATCCATGAGAACAGGGGCCTTCTTTTGTAGCTATTTTTCCAACCAATCAGACATTTGAGATCCCTCCTTTGGTGATTCATGATCACCTTCTTCTATTTGAGTGTGTTGGATCTCCCTTTCCTTCTGGCCCGAGGCTTCTTGTTCTATTTTCTCTTCTTCTTCTTCATTTGAATCCTGGATCAATGTGGTCTTTTCCTTGTTTGGTCCGGTAGTAGCTAGATTTTCTGTAGGGTTGTCCTCCCCTTCAGGTACCATTTCTTCTTCTTGATTGAGCTATGCATGGCATTCTAGCTTAGGGATCTTTTTCATTCCAATCTCTTATTCAGACCTATCTTCTTCTTCAGCTTCAACTTCTTTCTTTCCCTCCTCCTCGGGAGGTATTTCTTCTTCTTGATTAGGGCTTTTGTCTACTGGATGCTCTATAGATATTTCCATGTCATCATCAATTTCCTCCTTTTCTCTAGAAGGTGGCTTCTCAACTTCTTCCCCTATGTCCCTGAGTTGTTTGGACAAGTCCTCCTCAAGCTCCTAGTCAGAAGACTCTACTATATACTTGGCACTGGGTTCTTCAACATCTTCTTCCAAGGACTGTGACCTTTCTTCTTCATATGCCACCTCATTGATGGTCACATTCTGATGGTTTGGGTGCTCATGGTAGTCATCATTGAATGGATCCTTGAGTTCCTCATAAACTCCTTTAGCAACCTCCCTCTATCATCTTTCTATTTCTTCTAAGATTTGCATGGTTGCTTCCATCTTTGGTGGTTATGTTAGAGGAGGGATTGGGAGACCAGCCACAACTTGGGCCATCGTAGCTTATACTACAAGATTCATTAATACTCAAGAGAGTTCCATGGGTATATTTTGCATATGTCTGGCAAAGGCCTCCAGTAGGGTGAGAGTAAGCATTGTAGTTGTGGTTGTTGAAGGGACTGCAATTGAGGGAGACATTGAGGAGGATGAGAGTGGAGAGGTTGTAGCAGAGGAGGAATCTCACACCATAATTGGAGTGGTTGGCGAGGTGGAGGCAAGGTGAACTGAGATGTCCACCGCAGGCAGAGAGGAAGTGGGTAACGCCTAAAATGTGGGAGGAGGAGTAGCAGCGGTAGTGGCAATGACAACAAGAGCAGAAGTAGTAGGCGGTGACTTTGGTTGCTCAGCCTCTTCTTCTCCTTCATGTAGTGTGTCTTCTTGGATTTTTGGCATCTCAGAGAATCCGCCTGACTTCTTTTCCTTCTTCAAGGTCTTATCCTCTAAGGCCTTCCAGGAATAAACCTTATGCTTAGGTTTGCATTCTAACACTTCTTTTCTCTTCCTTGATCTGGTGGTGGGAGGAGATTTTGGAGCTTCGTCGGCTGGGGTAGCAACAACTCCACTATCCATTTCACTCTCAAGCTCATATTCGAGCTCGTTGTATGTAAAAGTGCCCCTAGAGCTTCAACTAAGCAAGTTGAGCATCAATCCATTTCCTTGTTCTATGCTCCACTGGTTTTGTCACAATGTCGAGGTCATTGACCTCTTCTTCATTCTAGACTATCAAGGGCAATGGCATGTTGGCGAAAACAACATATCTCAGGTCCACAATCATGTTTTCATCTTCTACAATTTGATATGGTACCAGGAGCAGATTAATTGTCTTGACAAAGTAAACGGTCATACAGATATAATGCCTCATGCGTACCTCCTTGTCATCCTGACAGTTAGCCCAAAAATATTCAATGTGGTGCAAATGGGCATATTCTCTTTTGACAAACTTCTTTAATTTTCCGTAGGGGTCCATCCTTGGTCTGGCTATGTGGAGATCCAGATTATATTCCATGATTTCCTTTTCTAAATACTCCACACATTGGGCAACTGCGAGGGTGTACATTCCCTACCCAAATGTGAGGGGATATGGTATCCCTGCCTGATGCTTGCCACTAAGGAGAGCGTGTGCATTTTGTATTTTTCTAGAGACTTCCAGCAAGATCATTCAGTCGTTTGGGTACGAGGGTAGCTTATATGGCCTTTCGGAGAAGCCCTCCATTATGATATAAGTAAATTTTGGGAACTATATAAATAGAAACTCAAACCTATGAATGAATGCACAGGCATTGCGCATGACTCTCCTCTCAAAGTCCCCTTCGAGAAGTCTAATAATATGCCCACTGAAGGCATCATTCACCCTATAGTAATCCTTCTTGAAATTATGATATTGTAGTTGCGGGTGGCTGTCATATACTTTCAATTCCCTTCCTAGAGTTGGGCTTTGTGCAACAAATAAGCCTCTGTAGGGAAATGGCTTGGCTAGGAGATACACAAAGTAAGAAGTCATATAAAATTGAGAGGTCTTCTTGACTACCAGGAACTGTTGATGCAAGTTGTCACTAATCATTTTGGCCCAATGAAACTCGGCCTTCCCTCTGATAATCTCCTCAATGAAATAAAACATCCAATCTTGAAAGTAAGTAGCAGTGGGAATGCCCATGACTCTACTCAACAAGGTTACCAAGTCATGATAATCTTCATAAAAG
Organism: Sequoia sempervirens; assembly: GCA_007258455.2. Taxonomy (NCBI): domain Eukaryota; kingdom Viridiplantae; phylum Streptophyta; class Pinopsida; order Cupressales; family Cupressaceae; genus Sequoia; species Sequoia sempervirens. The sequence goes on from VDFB02000015.1 coordinate 112,465,938, forward strand.
TCACTTCTAAAAAACTCTCGGGGCACCTTGTTAGCTCTGCCCCTCTTCTCCTTCAACTAGTATTGGCTAATTAACTTTTTGCATTTCAGAGGGTCAGCCTTCCATGTGTTCTCAATGTATTCCTTCATTGTGTCTTCCATAGGGTCAAATGTAGGGATGTGGAATGTTTCTCCTATGGACCTGGTAGACAAGTCAACCACTAACCTACCCTCATGATCAATGATCCTTCTAGTTTTTGCCTAATAGGCTTCCCTGCAAGCCATTACTAGTTATGGGGCTACAAGAGCAAGCGAGAATCCAATTGCCTTAGCCAAGCCACTCTTTCTAATTTTCCTAGCATTGTCTATGGTGGGGTTGATGATGACCCTTTGTCTAAATTCATCTATGTCAACTTGTCTAAGGTTGGTATTTGTGATCGTGTCCCAAGTGGTACTAACCTTGGAGGTGACTTCTACTCCTTGGAACTAATACTTCATCTGATCTTTATCCTCTTTTCCTCTTGGGACTTTGGTAGGATTCTTCCCTTTATCCTTCTTCGTAGATGCTCCTGATGGTCCTACAGTTGATTCCATAAATCTAGCAAATAGAGATGCAGTAAGCATGCTCACATAAAAAGTGAGGGGAACATAAGCGAAATCCTTCAAAACAGATGTTAGAACAAGAAAATCATTACAAGAGATCATAATTTTCATTAAAATTCATTGTTGGATGTTCCTTTGGGAAGAATAGAGCAATGCGGGCCTAGGGATGCAGGTTTCCCTAGGTTGACAATCATTTTGGAGAAGGAAGTAGGGGATGCGCAAATGACACAGTGGCCCACATGTAGCGGCCTGCAACAAGATTTCCACACCTCTGCTTTGGGGGCCCACCATGGTGTTAAGGCATTTGGGCTTGTGGGTCCACCGTTCATGAAATTTCAGAGGTGGTAGTTCAATTACTTTGCATGCGCGTCAAGAGGGTGCGAAAGCTAGGGTCATTAAGGCCATTTGGAGCTCTGCCATTTAGAAACAACACTGGTGAGGTGGAGGTCCACATACGAAGTCTTGCATTTTGAGACCCGTAGGAAAAAAGGATGACTCAATTTTAACTTTCAAGTTTAACCTACTCAGATTGATACGAGTAGGAACCCGCAAGGTGCTACTATTTGACAACCATTTTGGAACAACGAAGACGGGGCACACTAAAATGTATGCTTTGCATTTTACTTAGTCGTTTTGCATGTGAGGGGGCCAAAGGGAAATGAGTAGTGTGGAGTTTGCATCGTAGACAGATGAAGGTACCCAATGGTCTAGAAATGGTAGGAAGGGAGGGACATCCCCTGGATGAAAGTTTGCAAAGCTCGGCCTGCATGGTGATCTTGACTTAACATTCTCTTTTGGGAAAACTTGGGATGGCACGGGGATGCACGGGCTCTGTGAGGTGGAAGGAAGTGAGGGCTTCACTATTTGTGATGGTCATTAAAGTGACGATAGAGACCCGCGAAGGACAACCCACAGATGAAAAGGGTTTCGATGACTTATTGGGGTGACAGACAAGTATCCCATAGGACCCACATAGCAAAAGGTTGAGGTCAAACAACCATTGAGAAATGGCGAAAGCAAGGGTGTCATCCGCAAGCAGAAACCCACACAGGCGTACTCGTAGGAGTTGTGGGAATCCCCATTTATCTTAGGATTTTTGTTAAGTTTTATGGTGGAAACAATGATGTGGTGTTTACTCGCATGCATGTGTCCGCTGAGAGTGATGGTTGTAGTTGCAAGTTTACTGCCTTGTATGTTAAGCCAATGGTAGAGGGAAGTTTGTAGGCTACAAGGGCATGCAAGCCCTGGTCAAGAACGACGACCTCCTAAAAGGTTTTGAGTTTTTAAACTTTAAGATTTCACAAAGTTTCCAAAAATGAACTTGGAGAAACACGACTAGGGTGATGGAAAACTCACCTAGCAGAACCGATGAATCAAAATGAATGTAGCAACTAAAATCATCCTCTAAGTGATGCAGGAACGATGATAGTGAAGGCAAGAGGCACACTGATAGTTTCTGGCTGATGTCAGTGAAAATGACAAGTACATCTTTTCTATTTATAGAAAATTCGACATTAATTATCCACATTAAATGTTATACGATAGTTGGAAAGGTTGGTGGACACGAGTTTCAAAATGGTCGGTGGTGGGAATGGTGAAGCCTGTGATGCAGATGGAAGTTAGGTGACCGTTTAGAGGTTTGGCAATGGAACGACAATGGACTATGTGGGACCAACAATGTGGGCAGCAGTCCTCGGTTAGCTATCAAGAAAATGGCGGAAGGAGGACAGAGTCTCACAATGGGAAACCCACATAGGCAGACCCACATGGTGTGAAAGGTGCCAACCTTAAGAAACTTAAGGAAAACTACCAAAGGAACTCCGCGAAGGCAAAAGACTTGGAAATTTCCAAGGTGGTGAAACCTGGTCAACTCAAGATGATAACTTTATAACTCCTTGACCACTTGGGACTCAAAACAAGGGGCACAACAAAATGAGATGAAGGTGAAAGTGACCCGACGGAGGCAAAAAAGAGAGGGTCCCCATTCCTAATGGGGTGTGTGTGCTATAGGCACAAAAGTTCCCTTAATTAATGGTGGTTAATTGAGTTTAATTGACCCCTTTAATTCAAATTCAAGCCCCATTTTCAAGGATCTATCCCGACACCCAATAATGATATTGTATGACATTTAATTTGGCAAATATGATGTCCTGAAAAATGCTGCTAGGTTAATGGCGAATGGGTCCTCCCTTAACAGGAGCCCCCTTTCTCAGTTGAGCTGGAATGGGTTTTTGGCCTTCTTTCAGCTCCCTAAAGCTTGGCCTTGGAAACTTAGCCAAGAACCATTCGCCTTTGGTGGTGAATGGGTCCTCCCTTAATGAGACCCTAATTTTTGAATTTCATTCTAGTGGGAATTTAATTATCTTTCTTCCCAGATATGGTGTTGGCCTTAATTCTTTGAATTTTGGGGTTAATCTCCTAATTTAGTATAAATAAGGGGTTAATTCACATACTTTCATCCTAACACAATCTAGCAAGTTTATCAAGCATCTAACAATTCAAGTGATCAAGAATTAGAGCATTTTAAGAGCATTCATAAGGCATTTCAAGGAAGATTTCAAAGATTTATTGCAACAATTCAAGGTCTTATCATCATGTCAAGGGTTTAATGCATTCATGTGTGTTGAGCTAAGAAGTCAATGTTGCATTGAGGATCCATTTACAAGCATCATCCTACATCTAAGATCTCCATTCTTCATGGCCACTCCATGATTGTTTGTGGATTTGATTCACAAGATGAAATCCAAGGTGACATCATTTACATTATTGCACTTTCATGCTTCATCTCCTTCATTTCATCATTTGGTTTAATTACCTACAAGGGGTTTGACTCAAGAAAACCCCCATCCCCTAACAAACAACAAGTTTTTCTTGCCCTTGAGTGTGTGTTTGCAGATTTATAGGTTGAAGATCAAGTTGAGCAAGATTTGGAGCAAAGTTGTTAAAGTTGCAAAGTTGCAAAAGTTGTCATTCAAAGCACAAGATCACAAAAAGAGCTCTACAAAATTAACTATAGGCTTCCAGAACTTGGAAGCTGGGATTTCAAGAGTGCATACATCAAGGTACATGATCCTAAAATCATATTTTCAAAACCCTAAAAGGACCATTCACCCTTGAAGGCGAATGAGTTCTCCATAGCTCAAAAACAACAACTTTCTAGATAGGTACACAAATTTTTATGCTCTAAAAACATTCCTCATAGTTGCTATAATAATTAGGGTCATTTTCTAATTGTTATTAGCATCATATCTTGCATAATTTGAGGTGTTTAAGGCCTTGAAAAATAAGTGATCCATCTATTTTTCCCACACATTAGGGTGGATCCTATTTTCACCCTATACATTATAGTTATCTTTAGCATTGTATTTTTGGGGGCAACACTTCCTTCCTACTTCATGACGTGGCTTGCTTTAGAAACATATGACTTGGCATAGGATTTTTTGAGGAAATCTCTCATGTCCTAGGATCAAAATCATTGGCTACTTTAAAGCAATTGCTCATAATGATGGTGTACCAACCACTTTAAAGTGGGGGCATACATAGATGACATCTTTTTGTAAAATTTCATGGCATGATTTTTGTTTTTTCTTGTGATGTGTCCTTTTCTTGGTGGTGTCATTGGGTTTTATTTCATCCAAGAGTGTATGATCTACTATCATGGCATGATGCGAGTGATGCATCCCATGGGCGACGATCTGACACTTTTGACTTGTCCTCTCTTGGAGACATTAGGCACAATGCGAGCCCTAAGAGGAAGACCATTGCATGAAAAAAGAAAAATCCCCTTTCAAGATTTTTTTTTACATGACATTCAAAAGCATTTACATTGTGGTTCCTTATTAAAGTTATCAAGAGGATAAATTTGGTATGGTTATTATGATGGGAAGCCAATACACTGGCCTGAATTTCTCATTATATGGTGGGAAGCCAACACACTGTCATGCCTTTCTCACTAAACCACTTCATTGGGACAACTCACCTAGTGGAGAGACTAAGGTTCCACAACCCCAAAGTGAGCATACACATATTTACTAGGAAAAAATATGTGATTTTGACATGGGGTCATCCTCTCACTAAGGTGGGGGAAAAATGTAGTAACGAAAAATGTAGCCTTTTCCCTTGGTTTGGGATAATTGACATTAAAATTGAATTAATGGTGTCTTGGAGTGGTATTGCAATGTGTTGTACACTTTCACACTATTCTAAGACCTTTATTTAACTAAAACATGCCTTAATTGGTCCTTTGCAAAGTGTTGTAACACACTTTCACACTTTTCTAGGATTTATTTAATTAATAAGCCTAGTGGACCACTTTTTCAAATAAAATATATTTAACTTGTACCTTATCTAGGTGTTGTAAAGTGTTGTAACACACTTTCACATTTATCTAGGGTCCCCTTAATTAATGGTGGTTAAGAGAGTTTAATTGACCCCTTTAATTCAAATTTAAGCCCCCTTTCCAAGGATCTAGCCTGACACCCAATAATGATAATGTATGACATTTAATTTAGCAAATCTAATGTTTGAAAAATGCTACTTGGACGCATTCGCCTTTAATGGAAAATGATTCCTCTCCACATAGGACACCCCTTTCTTTACATTTTTGAGGTGGGTTTTTGATGTTATTTCATCACCCCGAAGCTTGGACCTAGTAAGTTGAGCCAGGACCCATTCACCCTTAATGGTGAATGGGTCCTCCCTTAACAAGACCCGCCTTTTTTAGTTGATCTGGAATGGGTTTTGGCCTTCTTTCAGCTCCCTAAAGCTTGGTCCTAGAAACTTAGCCAAGACCCATTCACCTTTGGTGGCGAATGAGTCCTCCCTTAATCAGACCCTAAATTTTGAATTTCATTCTAGCGAGAATTTAATTATGGGCGATCCCACAATAGTGGCTTACAATTTTTGGCCAAGTTGGACACTGAAATTATTATTTTTAATTAAATCTTCACATTCAGGAACCTATAGCAGCTAAACCGTGAGGAATTTGAAGATGATGCAAACTAGAGTCTCATCACATTTTATCTGTAGATTCTAAAAATATTGTTTTCAAAATTTTTGGAATCAGATTGCACTTCTTTTTCCATCTTCCACGAAAACTGGTTTTTTTTAGAAAATAACATTTTTAAAAAGTGATGCACACCGTATAATGCATAACTTTTTTTCCATGAAGGTTAAAATTCTAATTCTTTCAAATTTAGATTTGTAGTTCTCTAATATCTAGTGCTTCCACTTGGTTAGATAGATATTTATTGAATATTTTTTCTTTAATCAAGTTTTGAAGTCAAACCAATTACAATTCAGATTTAGCACAACCGTATAATGCGTAACTTTTTTTGTATATATCAAATTTTTTTTTTTTTTTGTTGGATCAAAACTTCAATATCTGCTGCACTCATATTTTTCAATTTTTTTTTTGATAATCTGTTATTTTTCCACATGTGCAGAATAGAGACCTTCATTTTTGATGAAAAACCTATGTTCAATAAAACTAAAAAAATATATATAATAAAACCAAAACATATTAAAATTATATTCGTTGGATAGATCATTTTGAGAACTACCTGATTCCAATTGGATTCATGAATTCTCCACCATTTTCATCCTCAATTCGAGCTTCAAAGGGAAAAAATTCTAGTTTTTTTTGTGCTAGAGAGCAGGGAGGTGGGAAAAGGGGGGTACACTAGAACCAGGGGGTTCTAGTGAACCCCCAAGGGTTTGAGTGAACTAGGGTTAATTCACATAGTTTGATCCTAACAAAATCTAGCAAGTTTATCAAGCATCTAAGCATTCAAGTGATCAAGCATTAGAGCATTTCAAGAGCATTCATAAGGCATTTCAAGGAAAATTTCAAAGATTTATTGCAACAATTCAAGGTCTTATTATCATGTCCAGGGTTTAATGCATTCATGTGTGTTGAGCTAAAAAGTCAATGTTGCATTGAGGATCCATTTACAAGCATCATCCTACATCCAAGATCTTCATTCTTCATGCCACTCCATGATTGTTTGTAGATTTTATTCACAAGACAAAATACAAGGTGACATCATTTACATTATTGCACTTTCATGCTTCATTTCCTTCATTTCATCATTTGGTTTAATTACCTATAAGGAGCTTGACTGAGGCAAACCCCCATCTTGTAATGAACAAAAAACATTTCTTGCCCTTGAGTGTGTGTTTGCAGATTTACAGGTTGAAGATCAAGTTGAGCAAGATTTGGAGCAAAGTTGCAAAAGTTGTCATTCAAAGTGCAAGATCATGGAAAGAGCTCTACAAAATTAACTATAGGCTTCTAGAACTTGGTAACCAAGATTTCAAGAGTGCAGACATCAAGGTACAAGATCCTGAAATCATATTTCTAAAACCCTAAAAGGACCCATTCACCCCTAAAGGCGAATGAGTCCTCCATAGCTCAAAAACAACTTTTTTTTGGATAGGTACACAACTTTTTATGCTCTAAAAACATTTCTCATAGTTTCTATAATAGTTAGGGTCATTTTTTTATTGTTATTAGCATCATATCTTGCATAATTTGAGGTGTTTAGGGCCTTGAAAAATAAGTGATCCATCTCTTTTTCCCACACATTAGGGTGGATTCTATTTTCACCCTATACAATTGTAATTAAATAATTATCTAGTTGTGATGCACCTAGGTGGTGTGGTTATTCACACTAGGTAATTATTTGGGGGACCACTTGATATTGTATTATTATTTAATTTGTGGAAGACATGTGATAATAATTTAATATTGGAAAAATATTAAATAAAGTGAAAACTTAGTACCCAATATTAAATAAGGGGTTAGTGGTTTTGTATTCACATGGTTTTGTGGTACATGGTTTTATCTTACCGCTTGGTTGTATTTGTGTGAGCTTGTATCTATAAAAACAAGCACATGTTTAGTAGTTAAGGTTGGCTGAGTGGTTTGACTTTCATTATTGAGTCTTTCTGAGGAGTGCACATGTGAAGCATGGCATGGGAAATGTGGATTCATGCTTGGACACATGAGGATGCATTGATGGGCTTGATGTTTCAGAGGTGTTCATTCTAACTCTTGTATTACTTTATTGTTGAATAATATGATGGAGTATGGATGCTTTTGGAGGCTGGGTTTTTCCCTCTTGAGGGTTTTCTCAAGGTATATCTTGTGTCATATTTGATGGGTATGTTGTCTATTCTCTTGCATATGGATTTTGAGTGCTTATTTGCATTAATATCTCTTTTGGGTTATGTGGAAATTGTCATTAGATGGCTACAAGTTTCCTTACAAGTGGTATCGGAGCTATGGTTGTGGTTGTATAACCCTAGGTTGAGAAAATATTGTTTGAGTTTGAATCTATGCATTGCATGAGAGAATGAATGACATGGAAAGATATAAGGGTTTTGTAGGTTGTTTATTGCAGATCTAAGGGTTTTGGGTTTGTTGTTATGATGAGTTGTTTGCAAATTTGGGGTGTGAGAAATATTGGGTCAAAAGGGTTTTTTGGTTGTGCATTCAAATGAGGGTTTTGTGGGGTAAATTTTGTAAATGACCTCCTGAGACAAAATGGACCTCATGGTTGGATTCAAGTTGGCCAAGAGACAAAGATTGATATAAAATTCAACCTGTTTCTATTACTGTGAAAAAATATTAAAAAAATTGTCCATACCCCTATTTGACTGTACAAACGTCAAAATTAATCTTCGTAAAATTAAAAATAAAATAATTCCCGTTGGTTTAAAAATTATTGTCCTACAAAAAAATAAATAAATTAAATTAAAATTATTAAAAAACTCGATAGAAAAAGTTTTTATTGAAAATGTTTAAAAAAATCTATATATATATAAGGGGGTTAGGTCCGAAGTGATAAGGAGTTTGGAGAATTTTTCAAATTAAAAATTAAACTCTTTTTAATGATTATTTTGGGTTTGGGATGAAGAATGGGTGGCATCGTCGAGTGGCTCTATCCCCACCAGCGGGCCATTGCCTCACCACTAGGGGGGCCAATTTTTTTGCCTACATACCAAAATTGTGCTTTTACTTTCGGGAGGCATAAATTTCACCTAGTGTGTCCATTTTTCATATTCTTGGACTTGTTGGAAAGGCGACTCAGTGCACTATACTATGGTGTCAGTGGTTTCTATAGATTTTTCTATTTTGATAGTGTTTCTCTTGCTAGAAGTCAGGTGTTCCTATTGAGATTTGAGAGGTCATATCTTGTGCATACAGAGTTGGATTTTGGACTTCGAATAGTCAATGGAAAGCTTGTTCAAAGCACTACACAGTGGATCAAATTTGGAGTTGTTTTGACATGATTTATTTTTTGTTATCCTAATATGAGTTGTTTATGGGTTACTTTGACTATGGTGATACTATGAGCTTATGGATTGTTGGATCTTGGAGATTTGATGATGGATTCATTATATACGTAGTTGTACATCATTAATTGCTCTCATTTGACATGGTTATTAGTATACAATTGGATTTTTATATTTCATTGTTGTATTTACAAGTTGTGTAATATTGTAGGTAGTCTATACTTGTTGCAGCTATGACTTGGACATGGGTTGTCTATGCCCATAGATATTTCATTGATGATGCTTTTTCAATTTGGTGGCTTGGTTTAGTCACTTGGTTTTTTGGTTTTGTTGTCATATTGATGAGTTGAGATGGTATTACCAGGTATAATCATGATGTGAGACCTATGTAGTTGACTATGTTATGTAGGCATGTGGGACACAATTGGATTGTGTTGTTGGTACATTTGGTGGTGATCATGGTGTCATGTATGTCTCTTGTGCTTTAGGGACTTTGGCATGTCATGATGGTTTATGTAGGTGCACTGTTGGCGGTGTGGATTGGTTCTTGATTCAATTTGTGGTGATGCATCTTCTTGGTATGAGGATCATGGTTTAATTTTCCTTCTTTTTGGGGAGCTCATGTTACATTTGAGTTATTTGATTGTGTGAGGGCCTTTGGTTGATACTCATGAGGATATTGTTATCATGATGTCATGGATAGCTTGATTCTACTTTTTAGTGGGAGCTTTTGACAATGATGGATTGACAGTGTTGGATATGTTTATAATGGTTTTGTGGTTGTATGTATCTTCTTGACTTGAAGATTTTGGTTCTACTTGGTATGTTATTAACATTTTAGTTGTGTATAGACTTGGATGATCTTCATGAAGAGGATGGTAGTCATGATGTCATGTGTAGCTCAATATCACAGTTTAGTGGGAGTTGTTGACAATGACGTGGATGCATAATTGATTTTGATTATCCTCATGTGATTGCAGACATGTTTTCTTGGTTTAAAGTATGTTTGATATTATTTCATGGTTCACTCTTGATGCTAGCTTAGAGTTTTGGCATGATATGTGTTCTCTTGAGACTAGGATGTATAATTTGGTGCATGTGATCTCCTAAGAGGAGATAGTTAGATCATGTTGTCATGTTTATGTTCTTGATTCATGATTGGAGCCTTGGCATTGATCGTGTGTGGTTCTCTTTGTTTTGGGTATGTTGATCATTTACTTGATTACTTCATGATGGTGCTATATTACATTTAGAGTTTGACATGGATTGATTGGTTATAGGTACTCATGGATACTTGGAGATGTAGGTGATGGTTGGAGTTCTCTTGTGATTAGAGACACTTGCTTGAGATGGTTACTCTTTGGAGGTTTCAACAGGAAGACCGAGGAGCTTTCACCTGGATATGGACATGAGTTCATGATGGATCAATAGAGGAGACTGTTCTTGGAGTGAGTCATGATCCACTCTTGGTCTACTCAACAGTTTATCATTTGAGAGGTATTTTCCCATTATATCTTTTAGATGTGTTATATTTAATGCTTTGGTTCTCATGGGATTGAGTTTCAATGGTGATTTATTATTGAAACTCATTTGAGGATTGGTTAGCATGATTTTATATGCTTTATATTTCATAGATATGGATCTTGAGCTATGATAGTTCTGGAGGATTCATTTTTAAGGATGTTATGGCATGGTTATCTCCTTGTGCATTTGAGTTTATGACATCGTTCTTTGATGAGGATTGCTAGGATATGGTTTATGGGATATTTCCAGTTTTGGGGATGGTTACTTTGAGTTTGATCTTCTTGATTAGAGAGGCTTACATCCATGTTGGCATTATTACATTGATTCATATGTTGTACTTGGTCTATGAGATTGAGTTTTATGGGTGTTGTTGAGGATTTTCATTTGGGGTTGTTAGGAGATCATACTTGACACATCATTACACTTTTGAGATTTTGGTAGAAGGACATGTTATAGTTTACGGGTTTTCCCTCTTCATGGTTCCTTCCTAGATGTTCATGTTTTGGGAGGATGGTGGCAACATGTTGTGAGAGATTATGCAACTATTTGGGTTTCATGTGTGGATCATTGTTATTATTCTTTGTACTTCATGCTTTGATCATTTATCACACCATGATATAGTGTTGATTGGTAGACTTGATATTCTTTGACATTACCTATGCAGTGGGAGTTCCTAGATATGTATGTTCTTCATTGACAGGTTTGATACATGGAACTTGATTGCAGTTTATGGGTTGCATATGTTCTTGACATGAGTTTGTTGATGTATTGATTCCTTAGAGGTATGGATGGTTGGATGTATTAGCATGTGTTGTGGATGTTATTTCTGATCATGTGGGTTTTATACAATTGACAATAGCTTGTTTGGAGCCTTGCTATCACTTGGATTTGATGCTTGTGCTTATGGATTGGTCCATCTTCACCTTGGCATGTTCCTTTTCTTCCATAGGTGGAATGTTGGAAGATGAGAGGAGTTCTTTCTTGGGATGGTGGTTACTTTGTTCTTATTGCATGTATCTTGATGAAGCATGAGAGCATGTTGGAGATTCATGTGATTACATGTATGACTATGATGATGTATTTCATGCATTGATTCTTTATGTAATGTCTACAACAAGTGGGAGAATGTTGGGATATGGTGTTGTACACTATTGCATAAAATTATTTATTATAATGTTGTAATTAAATAATTATTTAATTGTGATGTACCTAGGTGGTGTGGTTATTCATACTAGGTAATTTTTTGGGGAACCACTTGATGTTGTATTATAACATTGTATTATTATTTAATGTTTGAGAGACATGTGATAATAAATTTAATTTTGGGGAAATATTAAATAAGGGGTTAGTGATTTTGTATTCACATGGTTTTGTGGTACATGGTTTTATCTTACCACTAGGTTGTATTTGTGTGAGCTTATATCTAAAAAAGCAAGCACATGTTTAGTGGTTTGGCTATCATTATTGAGTCTTTTTGAGGAGTGCATATGTGAAGCATGGAATGGGATGTGTGGATTCATTCTTGGACACATGAGGATGCATTGAGGGGCTTGATGCTTAAGAGGTGTTCATTGTAACTCTTGTATTGCTTTATTGTTGAATAATATGGAGTATCGATGCTTTTGGAGGTTGGATTTTTCCCTCTTGAGGGTTTTCCTAGGGTATATCTTGTGTCATATTTGATGGGTATGTTGTCTATTCTCTTGCATATAGATTTTGAGTACTTATTTGCATTAATATCTCTTTTGGGTTATGTGGAAATTATCATTAGATGGATGCAAGTTTCCTTATAGATCTGATATCCATGGTTTTGGCTAGCTTGATAAAAAATGTAGGAATTTTCCTATTGGATGGGGCATTTGCATCGAGTAGATAATATAGCATGGTATGAGATATGCATGACACCCATGTCTTTTGGCACACTTGTCCAAGGACATGCATGAGGTTGCTTATCGCGATGGTATGGCTATTTCTATAGGGATGCCACTTCTACATGTATGGACCTGGGAGCATATCCCAATGACAAAACTGGATGGTGCTTTGGATCAAGATCCAGAGGATTCACACTCTTACTGCTATTCAGATTTCATGCATTACACCTAGCCTGATAGGTTACCTTACTAGTGAGGAATTTTTTATGATCATAGCATGAATTCGTTTAGAGGCCTTGGCTAGGTTGTGAGTCCTAGCATGATGATATGGAGCAACTACCATATTTTCAACATATGCGATGAATTATAGGCTAGGTGGATTATCTTCTTGAGTGATACTTGATCGAGTTCTCCATCAATTCGAAGAGTGCCATACATGTTTTGGTGATGACTATCATGCATGGTTTAGGCGAACAACTTGATAGGTCAAGGTGTGGAGACCACAAGCCTCTTCTACTAATGTTGTTGTAGAGCTCTGATGACTTGCCCCATTTGGATAGGACTAGGAAGTGGGTCCTACAAATCTAGGGATGACTCAGGATTATGATCAGTGGTGGGCTCGTTGTATCCCATTGCATTTTACAAATCCTACTAGCACTAGGCCAAGCATGTGACATCTCCAAAGGGTGGATAACATTATAAGGAGGAGAGGGGACCATCATAGGCTACATATCGATATCAAGAAGCTAGATAGAGTATGGCATTATGGGTAGCAGGGTGATCAACAACATTAGGATTAGCCTCATTAGGATGAACAAGCACCATAGGGTCCTCCTCTACAGATGGATGCATCAACAATAGTAGAACAAATAGCCTAGCTAACCATGGATAGGGATGCTCAGGTTATTGAGAGGGATGTGAAGATTATGTAGAGGTACGTGGTTGAGGGTCAGGTTGTCATTCTTACTACTTAGTGGGTTGGTTCTTGGTAGGATAGAAATGCCTTGAGGCAAGAGTTGGTCACAAAGAGGCAACAAAGATCAGCTGCAGAGATTTCACTAGCCTCCTTTGTTCCCCTTGCTCAGTATCAAGCTGAGAAGTATCAAATTTTGTAGTGGACCACATATTATTAGACATTGTACGAGACCTTTGTTCTAAGGGCTCAGAGATGCCTACATTTCAGAGAGCCTAGTACACAGACAAGTGTAGAGTTTGGGGGTCAATATGCGAGACAACCTCATTAGTCTCTGGTTATCCCATAGCCATATCCTCATTAGAGCCAACATTAGCAGAGATCCCCACCCCAGGATGGCTAGTAGGGTTGATTTTGCTTGATCTTTGTATGTTGATGTTTATTGTATCAGAGACTTGTCTAGACATAATATTTTGTATATACATTCATTGGCCCAGCTGAGGCCTCGTATATATGTATTTTTTTGTATATTTGGATATCACACATGTTACTTGATGATGTATGTGATATTATCATTTATGGTGATATATGATGTATACCATGCTTTGATGCAGCTTACTATGTTTTATGAGATGATTATGGATGCTTATAGATGATTATGGATGATGATTTATACATACCCATGTTTTAGTACTTTTTTTGATGCATTTATATGATATGGATGGATGTATGATTTATATATCTATGCGACGAATGATGATATATGATGTATGTGATGGTTGATGATATATGATTTTTCATTTTATGATGGTCATGATATATACTATTGATTTTGTGGATGCAAGAAGCATGTGGTACTAATGAAATTGTGATGTAGGATGGAGCTATTAGTTAGAAGAAGTGTTAGTATGATTTAGAGATGGATTGAAATTTGATGTTGTTAGTTATTGATGAGTTTACTTTTGATTTCATAGAGACTTCATATTTTTAGCAATCCTTATTGATGTAGCAAAAATACATGATGCACCAGGGTATTAATGACCAAGGTGGCTTTGTATCTATTGCAATGACTTTGACTCTACAAACAAAGAATATTCTTGCTCATACCAGACATACAAAAACCCTGCTAGAGTGTATGGGTGAGAAGTTTCAAAACATTTCAAACCAGTTACACAAAGAGGTATGGAGTACCTATCATGCAACTGCTACACGATTTTCCTTAAAACAACTTCCACACATAGAAAAAAGTAAGTATTCACCATGGTAGTATTACAAAAACATCTAACAAACAAAACAAATAAAAAACAATGACCAATATCTCCATTCCTTCCTCTCTGAATCCTTAATGGACATCATCAAGAGATCTTGGGAATGTGATGCTAAGATAGATCAAAAAGATAAGATCATCAAAATATAAACAATGTTGTAACTTATCACTTTCCATAACTGCTTGATGTTTCAAGATGTTATCCATTAGTGATGTCTATTGTAGGAATGTTCTATTTGTTAAGGCATATGTTAGGATGTTGATGATGAATTATTGATAGGTAGGTAGTTAATACTTTAGGCATTGTTATATTCCAATAGTGATCCATTCGTTCCACTTTTTTACTTTGGAAGTTTAAATTTCGATGTTTGTTTTGCTTGTTAGAGATAATGCTCAAGAGACTTAATTCGAGGCTATTCACAATAACCTATTAAATGATTTTGTAAAAAGGTATTGCAAAGGATATGGGTCAACAGTTAGAGAAGGATTTAACAAAGATTTTTTTCTTTTTGGAATCAAAGCAATATTAGTTGTATTCATCTCCTTCAATAGCTTTTTCAAATTCCTTGAGTCTTCCATAGCTTTTCAATCTTTCTTTCAACCAATGTTCCAAAATTTTTGGAAAAGAAAGATGGGAAGCCATCTAACCTCGGGGCATTATCAAGTTGAAATTGGAAAACAATTACTTTTACTTCCTCTCTTGAATATGTGTGCACTTAAAGAATATTTTATAACTTGTTAATTGATTGCTTTGGCATCAAAATTGTAACTAATATCATATTAAGAGACAATGCACCTAAATCCTAATCACATTATTTTGATTAGGATAATGAGAGACGCAAGGATAATCAAGGTGCATTATAGCCATCTTTTTGGTTGGGAGAATGGAAATACAATCACTGTTGATAATCACATTTATGATGTTATTTTATCTATTTTAAGGATAAAATATGATAATTTAATCAATATAAAAATATTTTATACTCAATCTTTTAAATGGTTGGTTGATTATTATGAGGTGTATGACACATTGATAGTTCAACATCATGTCTCTCACTAACTAAAATAATTTTATAATATTATATTTTTATTCACCCAGTCCTCCTTTAACTCTACTTTTTTCTTCTTCATTCTCTTACACATGGAACTTCATTAATATCAAAGCCACTCAAGGATTCTCCACTTGTTGGTATTGTGTTCAATTAATACATAAAAAATACTTATAATTTGAAGAATAATTTAGAAGTATTTGATATGGTTAAAATAATAATTGGATTTGAAGACTTAAAAAAAAATCACAAATTAAAGTATGTTATAAAAAAAAGATTACAAAGTAGTTTATACAAAAAATGTTTATGATACATATAACAAGAATAGTGGTAGACAAATATGCCAATGAATGATTTACATGAGTTAGATGATTTCATAATAGTATAATTAATTTAGGAGATGAAAAATTAAAATTTAATATTTTTATTTGATATTAATTTGATTATATGATCTAGTTTCAAAACAAACCCATAAACTCAAAACAATAAATTAAATGACGATTCTTATATAATCTATATAAATTTACTCAAAATAACAAAATGATAATAAAAAAAAATTTTTGTTTATCATTTTGTTTTTTCCTCTTTCAAAAACAAAATGATAATAAAAAATGTTAATCCCGCATTATTCTCTAATAAAATGTTTAAAATATAAGATAAAGTAACCACAAATGATAAAAGAATGGATAATAAAGATGTCATGATGAAGAAATTTTTAATAACCAATATAGTGTCAAAATTAAACTTTCCAAGGACAACTCCAAAATCTTCTTGGGATTGATTTTGCTCATTGAATCCTTACAATGATAAAAGTAATGCAAAGAAGTTAACATGGGAACATTGGTATTTCAAAAAACATATAATCTAATAGTTTTAATATAGTTGTCCATATTATAGTTTGATTCTACTATGCAACTAGAGAAATGATTAGCTTTTATGTGTCCCATTTAATTGTCACATACTTTCATTTCTTTTAAGGTTTCCATGACAATACATGTTCCATATAATTTATTAGCTTGGACTTTAATTGCCATAAAATGTTAAAGATGTAATAGAACGACACTCTTCTTTGGTTCAGGGATTCTTATATGTGGTTATTTTGATTAAGTGTATTGGTCAATGTTATTTGGTGTAGTGAGTATTTTTTTATTATTATATTATAGTTTTTGATTATTATAAATAAATGGTTATTTAAAAATTTTGTTATTTAAATTTTAAATGTAATATTATTCTATGTTAAGTCTTAGGATTGAAATATATTTAATTCTTTGTATAATTTGAAATAATTGAATTATTGTATAGCGCATGCTTCTTATTATAAAATATTGTCTTTGTTAGATTCTATTTACTAACATTTGCAATTTCCTATAAGATAGTAAGGTAGTTTTTCATATATAGGTGGTTGGGAGACTTCACGAGTCATAAAGAATGGCTTATATAAGCTAATACCATAATATTATAACTTATCTCAATATAATAGATTGTTTTGATATTATTTGTGTCCTTGAATTGATGTAGATTCAAATTATTGTATAATTTTTGTGTGATTTTTGTTTCAACATTTAATATTAGAATCAAGGTGAGAAGTTGAAGAAATTATTTGTTGAATTTGTTGTTGGATGTTAAAATTATTCCATAAGTATTGCAATTTTACTATTGCTCTCATATTAGTGTGCAAGTATTTCTTTATTATTTTTATTATACATTAAAATAAAAATAATCAAAAGACTAGAAATATTTGTTGATAGGTATTGAAATGTATATAATTTTAATGATGTTCTAAGCAAAAAGTGTTGGAAGAGTTGAAATCATACTTTAAAACATTGGATATTTGTTGGACATTGAAGTGTCAATGATGTTGAAGCAAAATATGATTTGAATTATGGTGTTGCATTTTGAAGAATGGAGTGTTGTTTTGTTTTACATTGAGATTTTGCAATCTATTTAAATATTACACTCTTCAATAGTCAATAGAAATGTTATACCTTATCTTTACCAAATGTGGTAAATAGTTCTATTTATACTAGCCAAAATTTACCTTTAAACATTGAATTGGGTGATGTTTGAGAATAGAGTTCATAAAAGGAAGAGACATTAGTTTTTTTTATTAAGGATAACAAATATTCTACAACCAAAGTCGTGTTGAGTTTTTTAGTTGATTGTCGTGAACACAATTTAAAGCATGACACTGGAGTAGGATTTAAGTATTTCAATAGGCAAATTTTTACATTGATATGGAATTGGATCATTTATGATATGTTGTATTTATGATATGTTGTATTGGAAGTAGCTAAAGACACAAGGGTTGATAATATATTTTTCCAATATTTACAACATATAAGTTATGTACAAATTTTAAAGAAGGAAACAAGGCCCATCAAAGGTTTTGTAATTTTTTGCCAAACCAAGCATTAGTAAAACATTAGAAAATCCTTAAAAGAAAGGCTTATATCTCTTATGGAATTAGAAATCTACATTGGATTTATGTTTTATAATTCACTTTAAGGGTATGCAAATTTTCTTAATTCTATTCTATTTTATTTTCTAAAATTAGATTATATATAAGTTTTATAGTATTAGTTTCATGAGCTTAAAATAATTGATAAAGTATTAGTTTGTAAGGGACTATGTGTTTGAAGAGGTCATAGGTTCAAAAATATTATTGTTTACAAGTATTTGATGGTGGAATAAAGTGTAATTAGAGTCATAATGTGTTTTTAATGTAAAATGGGTGCATTATTGGTGGAATGATGTGTAATTAGAGTTATAAGGTGGTTTTAATGTAAAATGGATGCATTATTAGTTGAATCCAACACCCTATTTTTTCTTTGAAGGATGAAAATGGAATATGAATTGTGAATATGATAATATTTTCCATTACTTGTGCTATTGGAGTTATCAATGTTTTACAAGCTATACCTAACAATGCTTTCAAATACAAACATACAATATCTTGTTGTCTATAGGTCTTTAAGGTCAAAATTTTTATTAGAATGTAAGGAATCAAAATAGAGGTTAGAGGACCCACCAAGAGAATAGTTCCCTCTTCTAGTTAGCTATTCACTCAAATTTTGGGTAAAATATTTAAATATTTATAGTAGGATGTTTTTTTCAGTTTCATTATTTTGTTGTTGTAGTTATGTTTTTTTTATCATTGATGAGGAGTAAATCCTTTATTATTTGAATTTATTTTTTCTATAATTACTTCTCATCTCTCAACTCATACAAAGAGGAGACTACATTAGCCTTCAATCCATCATTGATGATTGTATAATTTGTCAAGTGTTGCTAGCACCAATAGTGTTGAGAAAATTGAGCTCAAAATTATTGGGCATCAAGATAAATGTGTCATAAACAGTAATAAATGGTCACTAGCAAGCTTCTATGTGGAGTTTAATGGGTTAATGTAGTTGATCATATCATGTTTGTGCTTATATTGTAGTATAAGTATAATTCTCAGAGGAGAAGACCATGTTGATATGGTGCGCCTTATTAGAAATTAGGATCTTAGGATACTAATCATTATAAATAAAATATAAAATAAATAAAATGAGAATTGTACAAGCATAATTTTACACATTTTACACAAGATATACATGGAGAATACCCTTTAAAGTAAAAAAGCCCATAAATCATCATTTTATTAAAAAAAATTACAATAATGGTCTATTATAACATGAGAGGGTTGAGCACATGGAATGGGAGAAAATATTGAAGAAAGAAAAAATATTTTGGAAGAAGAAATGCAGAATTCAATGGTTGAATGAGGGGGACCGAAACACTTCTTTCTTTTAGCTTTTGACCCTCAAACATAGGAAAAGAAATCAAATAAAAAAGTTGAAAAATGAGGCAAGGGATGTTGTTTCTACTCCTATTCAGATTGGGCTATTGGCTGCTGGCCACTTCAATCGAGTTTTATCTACTCCTACCAAGGATCCCATCTCGACACTGGATGATCTACTATTGTGATGCAGGAGCATCCAGTGGTGTAAGGGAAATCTTGCATCACCTAAAAATAGTTAAATTTCAAGTTTCTCAGTTTTTAGATGTTTTTATATTTTTTTTTGGATACCATTTTCGTCATAATAAAACTCCCAATTTACGATTTTTATTTTTGGTTCCTGGGTTGAAAGATATTGCAATTTTAGTTTCCCAGATTTGCACCTGAAAATCTTCTGAGTTAGATTTGAGGCACTTAGAGCTCCCAGATCAGCCTCAAAACTTTTTGAAATCAGCGTAGTGATTTCAAGCGTGTTCTTGACTTCGAGACCTATCCAACGGTTCACGAATTGGAGTCTTGGATCAAAAGTTATGACCCCGCGAAGTTGGTGTACTTTCTAGAAGATACCATTGCAAATGCTCTTTTGAAATTTGAACTTCATGTTGTAAATTTTCAGCGCCAACCCGCCTAAACTCAAATTGAATGTTGTTTTGGCTCCAAACAAATGAGGAGCTCTATTTATGGGCAAGTTTTCTAATTTTTGGGTAACTTTTTGGGGGACAAACTCGCATATTGCGAAAGGGTTATTTTGTAGCTTTTTGTAGCTTGCATGTGTTGTAGAACTTGGGGATTTGAGATCCTCTACATGTAAGAAGTTCCATTTTCTGAATAATAAAATTATTCTTTGGTTTGTGGGTTATTTTTTGTGTCTCAGGTTTGAGCCCTCATCAAGTGGTATCAGAGCAGGTTTTTCTTGAGCGTGTGGACAAATCGCCGATTGTGAGGAAGTTCGCACCATCACCATGGTTGTGGGTTGAGGTCAAGAAAGATGCCTCCAAGAGTGGTGCCTAGTAGGTGTGGTGGTGCCAGAGGTGGTCAAGGTGGTAGAAATGCTGGTGGAAGAGATGCACTGGCAGCCCTCCAGAGACAAATTGATGCGTTACAAGAGCAGTTGAGAAGAGGGTTAAACCTGAGGGAGGAAAGTGAGGATGAAGGAGAGGAAGAAGGTTCAGATGTAGAAGAGGAAGAAGAAGCAATTGATCAAAACTAAATGCAGCTAATAAGGGCCATTTCGAAGATTGGGAAAAGACCCAGAGCAGAAGTCCCCAGTTATTCCGGAAGTCTGAAGCCGGAAGAGTTGATTGACTGGATCAACGAGTTAGAAGAATATTTTGAGTATGAGGAAATAGAGGACCCAGATCGGGTTAAGTTTGCGAAAATGAAGCTGAAGGGCCATGCCAGTATTCGGTGGAAAGAGGTCCAGTTGGAAAGAAATTGAAGAGGAAAAGGCAATATCACTAGATGGGATCGCATGGTAGAGAAACTGAAGAAGCAGTTCATACTAGTGGACTATGAGTTAGACCTATTGAAGAAATTGCAAGGGTTGAAGCAAGGAAGCAAATCTGTGAAAGAATATATTGAAGATTTTCACAAGATAATCATCAGAACGAGTCACACAGAGGCCAATAAGGAGAAGGTAGCCCGATATGTTAATGGGTTATGACCGATCATTTAGGAGGAGTTAAGCCTAGTCAGAATGACCACCATTGAGGACATGTATTAGTTTGCTCTAAAGGTGGAAGAGAAGCTGAACAAAAGATTTGATGGCAAGCAAAAAGGATGAGGAGGTCAAAGCGGAAGGGGCAGTGGAAGACCTTCATGAAGCTGAAATGATGATGAAAAGAAAAGTGAAGATGTGGGTACTAGCCGAAGCCAAAGGAATGAAAACTTCTACCGCCCTCGTGATCAAAATAGTGATGATCAAAGAGGTAGAGGACGAGGGAGATATGGACAAGGATCTGGAAGAGGTGGTTTCAAAAGAACGTGTTTCTAGTGTGGTGAAGAAGGGCATCGAGCCTATGAATGTCCACAACACCAAGGAAGGACAAACAAAAGGCTAGAAGGTTGTGGAAGGGTTGCGCATGTAGATGAGGAGGCCCAATCTAAACATTCAGATGATGCTAAAAGGGGAGAAACCCTAGTGACTGAGGAAAAGGAAGCAAAACAAAGGAAGAATTTGTTTCGCACAAGGTGCAAGTGTGAAGGAAAATGTTGTGATGTCATTATTGACGGTGGGAGCACTGATAATCTGGTGTCAGAGGAGATGGTCACAAAGTTGAATAAGAGGGAAAGACACCCGTCCGTGATCGCATTTCCTCGCCAAGTAAAGACCACAAAGCTTTGGTCAATGATAAAAGGCCTAGCAAAGTTCAAGATCTAAGCTACCATGATAAAGTACTTCTAGATATCATCCCCACATGCCTATCATATGTTGTTGAGGCCATGGCAAAATGGATAGGTGAGTCATACATGATGGCCATGCAAACACTTCTATTCCTTGACAAAGGATGGGGTTCGTCACAAGTTGAAACCCCTGAAGGAGACTGAAGAAAAGGTATGCAGTAGTGCTAGAATTTGTTATGTAGATGGAAGAAAAAATTTAGAAGGTATGAAGCATGAGCATTTGTGTTATGCATTGATTCCTAGAGTGAGTAAGGAGGATAGTGAGAAGGTTCCAGAAGAAGTTTCTGGGATGTTGGATGAGTTTTAGGATATTGTTTCTGATAATGTACCTGAGGGTTTACCACCAATAAGGAAGATTAGTCATCAGATTGACTTGATTCCCGGAGCCAGTTTGCCTAATAAGACAGCTCATAGAATGACTACAGCAAAAATGAGGAGCTGAACAAACAAGTTCAAGAGTTGTTGAGAAAGGGTTTGACACGAAAGCTGATTCATAAAGGAAGTAATCGGGCAGCATTTTCCACAATTCAAAGAAGGATGGGGAGTGGAGGATGTGTACGCATTCCTCGAGCCATAAACAAGATAGCAATCAAGTACAAATTTCTCCAAGGATGGATGACCGATGGACTGCTTGAGGGAGCTTCCGCGACTTTGCTAAAGATTGATCTAAAGAGTGATATCACCATCCGATTCAAGAGGGAGATGAATGGAAGATCAGCTTTCAAGACCAAAGAGGGCTTGTAATGAAAGTGGTTAGTCATGCCTTTTGGGCTAACTAATGCATCGAGCACATTCATGCGGCTCATGAACGAGGTACTAAAAGAATTTCTGGGAAGTTTTGTTATTGTGTATTTAGATGATATTTTGATTTTTAGTAAGACATTAGATGAGCATCCGATGCATATTCAGAGAGCCTTTGAGAAGTTAAGAGAAGAGAAACTGTTGATTAATCCAAGAAGTGCATGGTGAAGAGGGAGTTAGTGTACTTGGGTTTGTTGTTCCAGCGTATGGTCTCAAGATGGACCTGTGAGAAGGTGAAATACTCGAATGTCACCCCAAGAACTACTACCGAGGGGAGATCTTTCCATGGTTTGGCTATTTTTTATAGAAAGTTCATTAGAAACTTCAGTAGTATTTGTGGACCCTTGACTGAAACAATGAGGGGATAGAAAAGAATTCAAGTGGAGCACTGGAGCGGTAAAAAGTTTTGAAATGTTGAAGGCATATGGCCTGAGCAACTGCCAGGCCCTCCCAAATTTCAACAAGGTGTTTTAGGTGGATTGTGATGGTTGTGCCATTGGAGCGTTGTTGAGCCAAGAAGGTAAGCCCATTGCCTATTTCCAAGAAAGTTAAATGATGTAAGAGAAAGTATTCTCATATATGATCAGAATTTTATGCAATAGTTCAAGCATTAAAGAAATGGAGACATTGCCATTGCCAAAGGAATTTGTTCGAGCATCGACTAATCGCCTTGCAGCATATAAATAGTCGTGAAAATTAAATCGCAGGGGCATATGAAATGGGTAGAGTTTTTGTAGAGTTATACCTTTGTTTTGAAACATAGGGGTGGGAATTCAAATAGGGTTGCAGATGCCTTAAGTAGGAGGTATACATTGATGACAAAGATGCAGATTGAAGTGGTTGGGTTCAATGAACTCAAGACACTGTATGCAGAAGATCCTGATTTTGCAGAGGTTTGGAAAGCTTGCAAGGAACCTGTTATAGTGGACAGGACAAGGTGGCTGGATTTCATAATCCAGGATGGCATGTTATTTAAGGTAAGTCAATTGTGTATCTTGAGGAGTTCCATGAGGGAGAACCTGATAAAGGAGAAGCATAGTGGAGGAATGGCAGGATATTTTGGTCAGGATAAGACCATTGCCATTATCAGTGAGCATTATTATTGGCCCTGCCATCACAGACATAAAGAAGTTTGTGCAGAGCTGTGGCATGTCGATGGCTAAAGGATACTTAATACAGTTTGTATCACTTCAATTGCACTTTCGAAAGAGGCCTTGGGAGGATATAAGTATGACTTGTTCTGGGTTTGCCAAGGACACAAAGAGGGAACATCCATTATCGTGGTAGCGATGTGTTTTGAAGATGACACATTTCATTCCATGTCAAGACCCATGATGCAAATTCCCACATTGTTGACTTGTTCTTCAAAGAGGTGGTGAGGCTACATGGTCTCGCCAAAGAGTATTGTTTCGTGATCGTGACACCAAATCTCTGTGGGGTACTTTTGAGGACCTTGTATTAGTCAAGACAGAGTTGAAGTTTAGTTCTACACACCATCCACAAATAGATGGGCCGACAGAGGTTGTTAACAGGAGTCTGGGTAACCTACTGAGATGTTTGGTAGGAGATAAACCCAAGGGATGGGACTTGATCTTACCCCAGGCAGAATTTTCTTACAACAATTCTGTCAACAGAAGCACTGGTATATCACCATTCCAGATTGTGTATGGAGGTAGCCCCAGAACAGCTCCAGAATTGAGGAAGATGGACCAAGAGAAGAAAATAAGTGTTGAAGTAGAAGATTTTGCAGAACACATGAAGGATATACATGAGAAGGTAAGAGAACATATTAACAAGATGAATATGCAGTATAAGGCTTAGGCAGATCAGAATAGGAGGAATAAGGAGTTTCAGATTG
This sequence comes from Sequoia sempervirens, assembly GCA_007258455.2. NCBI lineage: Eukaryota > Viridiplantae > Streptophyta > Pinopsida > Cupressales > Cupressaceae > Sequoia > Sequoia sempervirens. The sequence continues at coordinate 112,490,284 of VDFB02000015.1, forward strand.
GAGATGAAGTGATGGTCCACTTGAGGAAAGAAAGGTTTCCGATGGGAACATATAACAAATTGAAGATGAAGAAGTTCGGTCCCTATAAGATTTTGAAGAAGCATGATTTAGGGAATGCATATGAGGTAGAGTTGCCTGATGGAATCAACATTTCTTCTATGTTCAACATTTCAGATTTGACAAAGTATCATGAAGGTGGCTGCAGGGAAGCAATTCAATGGATAGAACAAAGGTAGGATCTCCAAAGACCTACTCGTAGTGCCAGATGAATGGAATCAATCTTGGATAGTCGTATGGGAAGGAGTACCAGAAATAGGTAATATGAAGAATATCTGGTGAAATGGAGAGGAAGGCCTGTTGAAGATTCATCCTGGCTATCTAAGGCAGCGGTTGACCGGTTGGGTTTTCCTCAACCATCTGAGACGTGACGGGGTCACTTCTCAAATTACCCTGGGTGTCTGATGTAGGAGCATCCAATGGTGTAAGGGAAATCTTGCATCACCTAAAAATGGTTGAATTTCAAGTTTCTCAGTTTTTAGATGTTTTTATATATTTTTTGGATACCCTTTTCCATATAATAAAACTCCCAATATGGTTTTATTTTCGCCCTAGGTTGAAAGATATTGCATTTTTAGTTTCCCAAATTTGCACCTAAAAATCTTTTGAGTTAGATTTGAGGCACTTAGAGCTCCCGGATCGGCCCCGAAACTTGCCAAAATTGGCGTAGTGGATTTCGAGCATGTTCTTGACTTCAAGACCTTTCCAACGGTTTGAACGGTTTGTGAATCAAAGTCTTGGATCAAAGGTTATGACCCTGCGAAGTTGGCACACTTTCTAGAAGATACCATTGCAAATGCTCTTTTGAAATTTGAACTTCATGTTGTAAATTTTCGGCGCCAAACCGCCTAAACTCAAATTGAATGTTGTTTTGGCTCCAAAAAAATGAGGAGCTCTATTTATGGGCAGGTTTTCTAATTTTTGGGTAACTTTTTGGGGACAAACTCACATATTGCGAAAGGGTTATTCTATAGCTTTCTGTAGCTTGCATGTGTTGTAGAACTTGGGGATTTGAGATCCTCTACATGTAAGAAGTTCCATTTTATGAATAATAAAACTATTCTATGGTTTGTGGGTTATTTTATGTGTCTCAGGTTTGTGCCCTCATCAAGATGTCTCGGGTTTGCGCCCTCATCATATTGGAACACCTTCCTAATCATATATCCCATGAGGACAATGATTCTATTATGGGGGTTGTTATTCTTGAGGAGGCTAGGTCTGTTGTGTTTAGTATAGGTGCTTTTAAGGCCCCTAGACCTAATGGTTTCCCCCCGATCTTCTTCCAAATATTTTGGGACATTATGGGTGAGGACCTTACTCTAGCGGCTAGGGATTTTTTCAACTCTAGTAATTTTCTCAAACAACTAAACCACACCGTCATTTCCCTTGTGCCTAAAATTGATGAACTTCAAACCATGACATATTTTTGACCAATCAACCTTTGTAACATTATTTATAAGATCTTTTCCAAAATCTAGGTGAACCACTTAAAACCCCTATTGGATAAATTGATAAGTCCAAGTAAAAAAGGCTTTGTTCTAGGTCACCATATCTATGATGTAGCTATATCTACTAATGAAATATTAGATTCTATTGACAGGTGCAACAATGCTAGTATGACTTTGAAGCTAGAAATTTCTAAAGCTTACGATCAAGTCCTATGGGACTTCCTTCCCAAAGTACTTGATAGGTTTGGTTTTAATTAGAGAGTGATCAACATCATTTTTGAATGTTTTACCATGGTTAAATATTTTGTTCTAGTCAATGAGGTGATACATGGTTTCTTTGCAGTTGGGAGGGGTATTCGACATGGTGACTCCCTCTCCCCGTATTTGTTTATAATGGTGGCTGATGTTTAGAGCAAGAAAATTGCTTGTATGTTGTTGGAGGGCTCCATCAAGGGTGTCAAGCCGACCACCACCCTTGAACTTGCTACCATTCAACAATTTGTGGATGACACTATGTTATTTGGGAAAGCCTCGATGGTGGAAGCTAGGAAATGGAAGAGCTACCTCAATATTTATGCAGCTTGTTTAGGTTAGTGTATCAATTATAATAAAAGTATGATCTATTTTTTAACTGTACTCCTGGTTAGCAGGACTGTGTGACTAGTGTTTTAGGTTGTGTGAGTGGCTCACTTCCTTCGGTGTACCTAGGTCTCCCTCTCATAGTTAAGGAAGTCACTCCCAACTTCTGGAATACTATTCTTGAAAGGATCTAGAGGAAACTTGTATAGTGGAAAGGTTCGATCCTGAGTCATGCTGGTAAACTACAACTCTGTACTGCTATCATTCAAGGGATTCTACTCTATTTTTTCTCTATGTTCAAAATTCCCAATTACATTGCTAAGAAGTTTGAAAAGATTTAGAGAGTTTTCCTTTGCTCTGACACTGAGGATAAGAAGAAAAAGTCTCTTGTTAGCTGGGAGAAGGTGTGCCTTCCCAAATCTGGGGGAGGGTTGGGCATTAGAAGGTTCCATTCTACTAACAAAGCTCTATTGGCCAAGGTTGGATGGCAATAGTTAAGAAATAAAAAGGATTGGTGCAAGATAATGAATGCCAAATATCTGGACTATTGCCCCCTAATTAGGTGTATTGAGAATGATCAACCTTGTGGGTCCTTATCCTGGAATAATATCTACAAAATGAAGAAGCTACTTCAATCTGGTCTTTGATGGAAGCTTGGTAGAGGCAATCGTATTCACTTTTGTGAAGACCCTTGGCTATTTGATTCCTCTTTGGCCAGTTCAAAGTTTAATAACTTGATGGAATCTATGATTCAGTTCTTTGGATCGAGTGTATGTGACTACCTTCATGGTCCTCCAGGTGCAAGGAGATGGAAAGACCTCAACTTAAGCTACTCTCTTTCCCCTTACTTGGAATGTCTGGCTAATTCCTTACAAGACTATATCTCCTTGTCTAGAATCCCCTTATCAAATGTTGAAGATAATTTCTTTTTGTCCTTGGAAAGCAAGGGCAACCTTTTAGTTAGGACGACTTACAATTTATTGTTGGACAAGGGATCTTAGAGAAAGATTTGGAAATGGGTTTGGTGTTGGTGTGAATAAGTCTTGTACCTAGTTTATTCCTTTACTAGGGACTTAGGGGACTTAATTCACATGTTAAGTTTACTTAGGATATTAGTTGTCATAGCTAGATAAGTATTAGTTGTCTTATCTAGAATTTCCACTTTCCTAGGTAGTTATGAGTTAGTTGTCTCATGTGATAGGATTAAGACACTTGTCATGATCTTGTCTTATCCTATCTCTCATCCTTGCCTTTATAAGCAAGGCATCTCTAGCATATTTTGTAAGATAGCATATAGCATTGTATTGTATTACATTGATCATATTGTATCATATTGCAATCCTTGTTTGGTGGAATAGCATCTTCCATTGTTGCTTCTCTCTATCTCTTATGGAGGTTCTTTGGTGTTGCAGATTGAAGATCTTGGGTTGCTAACTCCAACATGGTATCAGAGCTTTGAATCTGGCAAGCCCCTTCCATTTTTTCATTAGAGAGTTTCCATCAATTTCTATTGTGATTTTTGAGTTTCTTGTATCCTATATTACATGCTTGCATTTTGGTGAGATCTGGTGATTGCAGCGCTTTTGGCTATAGTGGCAGTATTTTAGGCTATCCCATTACGTCCAAGAGGCTTGAAAAAGTCAGATCTAGCTTTTGTTTCACTCAATTTCGTCACCATTTGCAACTTTGGCAAAGAAGGGTTTTGAGCTCAAATCCGGTGAACAACTTTTTACAAGAGCACTTTGGGCAAAAAATAAGTCTTCCATTGCGTCCGGGTGGCCGTTTCTGATTTTTTTGATATATAATTTGCCTATATTCGGCTAAAGTTGTCTTCAGGGCAAAAAAAATTTAGCTGAGGAGCCGTACGGCCCCTCGCGCAGGTACAACGTCGTCAGAATTTTTTTTTTTTCAAAAAATTATATTTCAATTATTTTCTATCAGCATTTTTATTTCAAAAAATATATTTTGCCGCTTTAAAGCACCGATGGCTTTTGTAAAATGTTCGCCAGACATTTAAGTCCGCTGACCGTTAATAGCTCACGTTCTAATCGCCACCGCTTAAGAGCCAAAGCTGGCTTCCAGACCGGGCTAGCAAAGCGGTCTGAACCGACGCACCGCCAGAAGTCTCTCGGGCTTCTAATCGGGCTCGCTAACCGCCACTGACTCGCTTAATCGCCACGAAGTTAGTCTAGCAGCACGGTCACGGTGACCGGACCGAATTAGCCCCCGAGGGTCAAATTTTGCTCCTCAAGTGAGGTTCACAAAGGCCTAAAAATAGGCATTTTTTTCAATTTTGCATAACTTTTCACCATGGAGTCAGTTTTTCAAAAATGAGATATCGTCGGAAAGCTGGTTCGACGAACTTCACAATGGTGCAAGTTATTTTTCCAGATTTTGACATTTTTTGCCAATTCTTTTGGCTTGAAGGTACAAGTGCATTTATTGCTTGTTCTTGATGTAACTTTTGCAAACGAAGTCAAAATTTGGTAGACTTTTTTTTGAAATTGATCAAAAATCGCAAGGAATCTATTTGTAAACTTTGTTTTCAGCTTTGACAAGCTCTTTCTTCTAAAAATTGTAAAAATCACCGTGTGTTATAAACGGTTGATTTGAACTTGTCACTTGTAAAAATTGCAAAAATTGTTCATTGTAATTTGCTGGGGGGGTTGCAAAATCAATTTTAATACATTCTGGGGGGGTGAAAGGTACAATTTCAGTGCCACATTGTCTTCTTTCTTTTGGTGTTCATGGTGGATCTAAGGCAAATTGAACCACTCACTCCACACAATTATCATACATGGAAGCTAAAAATGACTCAATTGTTACAATCTAAGGGTCTATGGCCAATGTTAGATGCAAAACAACCTGAATTTACAAGGGATTATGAAAATTTTGTCCATAGATGTAAAATGGATGAAGCAAAAGGGCTCATTGGCTTACATGTATCTGATAATTTGTTGTTTCACATTTCGGAGTGCAAAACACCTAAGAATGTTTGGGATAAACTTGAAGAATTGTATGGTAAAAAAAATCATTTTAGAGCCTTGCAACTTCAAGCAGAACTACAATCCCTCTCTCCAGATGCATTTCCTTCAATTCATGATTTCCTTGCACAATTCAAGATGATTTTTTCATAGTTGAAAGGATGTGGACATGATGTATCTAGTGATGAATGTATCTTCTTGATTCTGTCTAAGTTAAAGGGCCCTTATCAAGTGTTTTCTTCTACTTTCTATTCAACTATGGATGCAATGGGGAAAGATTACAAAATGCCTACATTTGAGTTGTTTTGTGAGTGTCTTACTAGGGAGGATGCCAAGTTAATTTAGTTGGATGCCTTACCTAATTCTAAGAATCATGCTCTAATGGCTCAATCATCCAAGGGTAAAGGAAAGAACAAGAAGACGCCCAAAGTAGAATCATTTTCTGGTAGTGAGAATCCCTCCAAACCAAAGCTGAAGAACATTCAAAATTCCACTCAATCTCCTTCTTCTACCTCTGGAGATTCTTCTTCCAAGTCCAAGAAAAAAAAAGGAGATCCTTGTTCATTTTGTGGAAAAACTGGGCATGATGCATCTTATTGCTTTAAGAGATTAGAAGCCTTGGAGGAAGCTATGAAGAAGCACAATATTTCAGTGGCTAAGCCTTCTTCCATGGGAAAAGGGCAAGCTCTTTTAGCATGAGCTATGCATTCACCTTCAGATAGTTGGATTCTTGATTCAGGTGCTTCACATCACATGACCAATTCCCGTGATCTTCTTGATTCCATAGTTCATACTTCTACTTCTTAGATTGTAGTTGGGAACTCTTCAAAGATTCCAATTTTGGGGACAGGTCCGTTCAGATGCCAGATGGGTGCATTGAGGATGTTCTACTTGTTCTTGATATTTTAGTGAATCTACTTTCTATATATCAGATTTGTCATTCTGGAGATGGGAAGTCAGTTGAGGTTACTCCACAGAATGTGACTATTAGACAGTTGCAGGATCATGAGAAGGTTATTGCTATAGGGGTAGTTGATCATGAGAATCATTTGTATCGATTTGATGGATTTGAGTCTTCATCAGGTTCATGTTTTGTTGCTCATGCTGATTCAATGAGCAAGCTTTGGCATGAGAGATTTGGGCACTTGAATTATAGATATCTTCAGCAAATGAAAGCACATAACTTAGTGGTTGGTTTTCCAAAGATCACTTGCACAGATGGTGTTTGTCAAGGATGTGTTCTTGGCAAGCAACATCAAGATCCTTTTACTAAGGGTCAAGCTACATGTGCAACCACACCCCTTGAGTTGGTCCATAGTGATCTCATGTCACTCCCAACTCCTTTTTCAGGGGCTAAGTATGTGCTAACATTCATTGATGATTTTTCCTGCTGCACAGGGGTCTATTTTTTGAAGCTCAAGAGTGAAGTCCTCACCAACTTTAAGACCTTCAAAACCTTTGTGGAGAAGTAGTTAGGTTTTTCTCTTCGACAGATACGCACAGATAATGGGGGGGAGTATGTGAATCAGGCATTTTAGGATTTTTGTAGTGAGCATGGTATTCTTCATTAGCACACAGTTCCTTACACTCCTCAATAGAATGGTGTGGCAGAGAGAAAGAACAAGACTCTCAAGGAAATGGCCAATTGTATGATTCAGTCTAGGTCCATGGCTTCCGCCTTTTGGGCCGAAGCTGTCAATTGTGCCAACTATATTTAGAACCGTATGCCCCACAAGGCAGTGTGGAATATGACCCCTGAGGAGGCTTGGTCTTATCGCAAGCCTAATGTATCCTTCTTCAGAGTATTCGGTAGTGAGGCTTGGGCATTCATTCCGAATGGTCGGTGTAAATCCATGGAGAAGAAGAGTCAGTGGTACATATTTGTTGGCTATTTTGAGGATGTGAAGGAATACAAATTGTTTGATCCTGACACACGAGAGGTACATTTTTGACATGATGTTTAGTTTTCTGAGACCTTCACCTAGCCAGATCCTCCTTTGAATTCTTCTTCATCACAACCAACTCAGTCTTCTTTAGTTGATGATACTTTGCTACTTGAGGAAGATTTTGATGATGGTCTTGATGCACCTCCTCCTCATTCACCCACTAGGCCACGATGGGCTTGAGTCACTCTTGAGGAGGCTGGTTCTCTTGTTGGTGATCCCACAGACACTCATCGCACTCATTCTTAGACTTCTAGAATTAGTCTTTTGAGTCATGCAGTTTCAGATGATCCTCAAAAGTTTTTAGATGCTTCAGGTATTCCAGAGTGGGATAGTGCTATGGATGATGAGTATTCTTCTTTGATGAAGAATCATACTTGGGATTTTGTGCCTCTTCCTAAGGGAAGAAAGTTGGTTCGATGCAAGTGGGTGTATCGTACCAAGTATGCATCAAATGGTTCCATTAACAAGTACAAGGCTCGTCTTGTTGCAAAGGGGTTTTCTCAGGTTGAAGGAATTGACTATTCTGAGACCTTTGCTCCTGTTGCCAAGATGGATTCTATTCGCCTTGTCCTTGCTATAGCTGCATCACAGGGATGGTCAGTATTTCAGATGGATGTGAAGAGTGCTTTCTTGCATGGGGATCTTCATGAGGAGATCTATATGGAGCAGCCACCAGGTTTTGTGCAGGACTCTTCACTTGTTTGCAGGCTTCGACATTCATTGTATGGTCTCAAACAAGCCCCTCGGGCTTGGTATGAGAAGATGGATAATTTCTTGCTTGCTTGCGGCTACACTCGCTACCATTCAGATCCCATAATTTATACACAGAGACATGGAGAGGATCTACCTATACTTGTGCTCTATGTGGATGATTTGATTCTCACAGGGAGTTCTACTTCCATGATTCAAAGTACACAACGGGAATTGATGGAGCGATTTGATATGACCGACCTTGGTTTTTTGCATTACTTCCTTGGTCTTTAGGTTCATCAGACTTCTAAGGGGATCTACATTTTCCAGCAGAAGTATGCTCTTGATTTGCTTCAGAGATTTGGCATGGCTGATTGCAAGCCTGCCCCTACTCCATTCCAGTCAGGTGTTGTACTATCTTCCAGTTGCACTACTCCTACAGTTGATCCTACCTTGTATCGGTAGTTGGTTGGCAGTATTTTGTACTTGACACATGGTCATCTTGATATTTCCTTTGCGGTTGGACTTGTCTCTCGCTTCTCACAGGAGCCTCATGAGAGTCATTGGAGAGCTTCCAAGCATATCTTGAGATACATTCAGGGCACTACTCATTTTGGCATTCACTACACTTTAGGTGCATCTCAGATTGTGGGCTTCACTGACTCAGATTGGGTTGGTGATGTCAATGATCGGAAGTCTACTTCTGGCTTTGTCTTTTGCCTTGGTTCTGGTCTAATTGCATGGTCATGCAAGAAGCAGACTGCTATTGCATTATCATCGACAAAGGCTGAGTATCAAGGTGCAGTGTTGGCTAGTCAGGAGGTTTTGTGGCTTCGTCAGTTGATGATTGAGTTTGGATTCCCTTCCACTTAGCCCACTACTCTTTGGTGTGACAATCAGAGTGCCATTCATATTTCTCGCAACCCAGTGGAGCATCAGTGGACTAAGCATATTGAGATCCACATGCACTTCATCAGGCAGCTCATCCAGGATGTTGTTCTCAGCTTGGAGTATTTACCTATAGATCAACAGGTTGTAGACATCTTCACTAAACCTTTGGCATCGCCTCATTATCTTCAATTGTGATCGATGCTTGGGGTGAAGGAAGTTGTCCTTGGGGGGTCTAACATATTTTGTAAGATAGCATATAGCAGTGTATTGTATTGCATTGATCATATTGTATCATATTGCAATCCTTGTTTGGTGGAATAACATCTTCCATTGTTGCTTCTCTCTATCTCTTGTGGAGGTTCTTTGGTGTTGCAGATTGAAGATCTTGGGTTGCTAACTCCAACATTTGGAATCGACACTTGACTCCAAACATAATTTTTTTCTAGTGGACAACTTGTCATAATAGGATTTTAACCCTTGACAACCTAAAGAAAAGGAACTTTTTGATCCCAAACAAGTGTATGTTATGAAAAATTAATGAAGAGTCAGTTGATCACCTGTTGTTGCATTGTTCATTTGTTGCTAAGGTTTGGGACCTGGCTTTCCAAATTTTGGCCACTCACTGGACCCTAAATAAGGATTTGAAATCCTTTATTGATGGTTGAACTGGTCCCTTCCAACACCCCTCCCCATGGAAGTCTAGAAGAAAAATCCCCCCATCATCTGCTAGTACCTATGGAAAGAAAGGAACAATTAGATCTTTAGAGACATTGAGAGGAGCCCCAAGGAAGTTTTTGGTATTGGGTTAAGACTTATTTCTGTAAGTATCTCCTTGTACAAATGGAAACCTCTAGATAAAGCCCCTGTTGATTAGGAGATTAAAATGGAAAATTCTTGGAACTTTAAACTTGGGACTAACTCCTTTGATAATTCTAGGTCCACTGCTAGGAAAAACACAGTTTGGAAACCTCTGGATTTGAATTGGTTTAAACTAAATTTTGATGGCGTGGCCAAGAAAAACCCTAGTTTAGCCAACATTAGGGATTGTAAGGGAAACTTGGATGTTGGAGGAATTGGTTCATTCTTCTATGATGACTGAGTCATAGGCATTGCTTAAGGGTGTCGAGATTGTTGTCACTTTGGGTATAAAAAATTGCATATTAAAGGGGACTCAAAGTCTGTGATTGAATTAATTAATCATGACTGGTTGCTTAGTTGGAACATCAGGGACATCCTACTTGACATTAATTTTTTTAATCTCAAAACTAGATAGGAAATACCTAATTCACACCTACAAGGAAGGCAACCAAGTGGTCGATAGTCAGGCCAACTTGGGTTCTACTTGGAGTTTTTGCAAGTTTTGGAAGAGGCTCGAGGCACTACCAACTACTATACAAGGATTAATCCCTGTGGAACAAATGAGTATACTTCTCAATGATGGTTAACAATGCCTTTATTTATGGGTACATATGGCTCCACTTGATGGGTCCTTGGATGATATAGACTTGGTCGAGTGAGGTGGCAAGTTTAAATTGGGGTGTTGCATGGATTTATTACTTCATTCTGCATATGGTGGGGTCCTCAACTTTTACGGGCTATCTTTTCAAATGTACTACATATTCTATCAAATATCTTGGGATGTGTGTAATGTGATGTTCATCACTAGTTTATTTAATAATTCCAATTTGAGACATCTTATGATTTACGTAAGATCATTTGAGATGTACTTAAAAATTTCAAATCTCCCCCTGCGACTAAATGGCCTGGGAAAATGTGTAACTTCAAAGAGACCTTTGGCATAATGGATACTAATTATCCAGATTTAATTTTCAATTGCCTTAACCTATGGTTATTATGTGATAATTATAGCCCTGCAGAGCTGGCGTCAATATGAATGATTGCTAAAGCATGTAAACTCTAAATTTCTATTATTACACCTTAATTTCCTAGATGGCGGAGGAATGATGGCTTTAAAAAGTGAAAATTCACTAGTGGGCAGCCATTTTTTTGGCTAACTTTGTTTCTCTAGGCTTGTTTCTGTGTGTTGTGGGTTGCAATGGGAGGTGATAAAGTGAGGATTGAGCCGAATAAAAGACATTGTTGAGGAGATGGAAGAAGGGTTTGTAGAGAGCCCTATAATTTCTATGACATGAATCAGATGCTTAAGGATGAATCCAATCACTCCTCTGATTCCAGAGCTAGTAGGGAAGAGGAAACCTAGAGCAAGAAGTGAAAGAACACAAACCTCAATGTGTTGTAGGAATGGGTTACTAATTTGGAATGAAAATTCAATTGTCTAGCCTAGTTCACTATCAAAATGATTCACAGATCTGTTATCACTCTGTCTAACATAATCAAGGAGGAAGTGGATAAGAATACTGTAGGGGAAGGTCCCAAATAGATTGGGGATGATGTTTTAAACCTCTTGGTTCAGAAATGGGAAAGTGTAGACAGTTAGTGTTCAGATTTGGGTGGTGTTGGAGTTCTATTATTATTGTGTTGTGTTTGTGTCTTGTTTCGGTTGTTTTTTGTTATAGAATTTTTTGATGATCTTTTGAACTTGCTTCCTTTTTGGCCCTAAGGGCTCTTCATGTAAAGGGTACAACACCCTATAAATGATGCTTATATAATCAAAAACATAAATTGAACTTGGGGACTCTCCAATACATACTTCCACATGGCCAATAATACCTCATGTGCATAGTGATATAATTCACTATAAAATATCCAAATTCTATGCCTCACAAATGAGAGGGAACCTCCTTAAATATAAAAAAAGTGTGACATAATACCTTAAGGGGTATTACTCACACCTATTCAAAATAATCATTCATAAATAATTAATAATTAAATAGTATGACTATAATTATTTCAAATGGGATATGCTTAATAAAGCATTTAATATATAAGGTTTAATACTTTAATTATTAGAAATTTATACAAATGTTATAAGGGTATGAACCCTAATAACATTATGTTCTAATATTCCCCCTTATGTTAATAGGTGCATCACATGCCATTTTCCATAAAATTAAAAATAATTGTTCCCTGATAATGTAGGTCTTCTTTGATACTAATTAATAAGGACACAAATATATACCAAGATGAAAGCCATACATTCTTGACTATGTCATGGAAGTCATCTTGTGATAATTTATAATCCTAGTGTTTTAAAAATGATGCTATATATGAGGTATTATAAATATTTTATTGGGGCCTAAGTCTCCTCAAATCAACCTCACCCTAGGTTCAAGTTGCCTATAGGAATTAATACAATGCTTTTATAAGTGGAAGATTAAAATATATAAGAACTTTAATAGATGCCCATATGACTTATACATTTGGGATTCAACAACTATGTGTCACCATTGCCATGCACACTCCCCCTTAATGTAATCACCTAAGGCCAAGCATTTATATAAATTTAGAGCATATAATTCCTAGATGTCTTATATTATTCATGTTAAGTCTTACATCTAGGATTTATCCTTGAGGTGATGTTATGCACACTCTATTTGAAGTATGTGTTTTCATTGATGTAAAAAAATCTTTGTTGTTGCATTGATGTCAACTTATGTAGATGCTTTGATTGGTTGCATTATGTTATCATTAGTAGCATCACTTATGTCAACCTCTAGTATTGCTTTGATGAGCATATGTTTGTGGATTTTCAACCTCTTGTATGGTTGAGAAGGTGGTGTAGATGTTGAGATGATGTTTTTGGTGCTTGGTTTCCAAGTGATTTTGAGAAAATTTGAATAAAAGAGGAAACAATATTGTAAAGAGTGTTCAATGTGGAAGAGTAGTGTTCAGTGTTTTGCTCCATATTTCTTCATGGTTAAAGATCTACTTGTGTGGTTCAGATATGTTGATCAAAAGTGGTCAAAGGTGTTATATCTAGAGTTTTAGGTTCTAAATTTTTTGACAAAAGAAGTTGGGTTCACTAGCGTGTGAACTGTGATGCAATGTTGTCTAGGAGAGATGGTTTTGCTCCAAATTTCTTTGCATTATAGTTTTTGGTTTTGTGGATCTAGAAGTGTGCTTATATTTCTCATACCTATCTTTAGTCTAAGTTTTTTGAGTTTTGGTTCTTCGTAAGGTTGGATTCATTAGTCACAGTATGTGGAAGGTTAACTAGGTGTACATAATGAGTATGTTCTTTAGATGTATGATGTTGCAAAAAAAAAAAAAGGATTTCAAGGTGTTGATGGAATATTATAGATTTTATTTAAGTGTTATGTGTGGTCCACGAGTCATCTTTGTATTTGGTTAAGTGTGTACTTAAATGTTTAATAGTGTTAACGTAGGTTTGATTGACCTTGGGTGTTTACTCTAATTGCATATTTTCTTCAGTGTTTGTGGAAGCATGGCATGGAATGTATATGTGTATTTAGGTCTAAGTTAAGGTATGATATAGTATTCCTTCATTCCTCTCCATCACATGAATGTTTTGGTGCCAACCTAATTTGAATTCACACATTTGAGGTGCATAGTCAACCTTGTAGATTTTCTTCAAGGTTGAGGATGGTATATATATGTGTTGAGTTGATGAAGGATTGAGATGTGAAGTGTGTGTGATGCAAATTATGATGTGAAGTGTGAAAGTATGAAGTGTAGTGTGAGCTTTAATGACTAAGACTTTTGGAAGCAGTGAGCAAAAGGTGTATACATTCTATAGAAAGGGTATGAATGTTTTGGTGAAGTAGTGGTGGAACTTATTTGTTGCTTTGAGATGAATTTCTCATTGTAACAATATTATATCTTCTCCTTTATTATTTGGTAGTGAGCCATTGGTAGTGATCCCTTCTTTCTTTTTGGCAGTGAGCCCTCCGACAATGAGCCTATTGTATTCGGTGTTGCAATTACTTTATATTGTGAGCTAATCCTCACCGTGGTTTTTTGCCTTCTTGGGTTTTCTACATAAATTTGGTGTTCTAATGTGTTTAAGGATGTGCATTACTTTAAATTTTCTCATGTTTATGTTCTACTAATTCATGATAAGGGTTTAATGGTTGTTAAGGGTTTAAGGATTAATGCAATTCTGAATGTTAATGAGGGTTTGATGTTTTAATGTACAACTAATTCACCCTCCCTTAGTTTTCTTGTGCATTCAACAATTGGTATTAGAGCAAGGTTCCTTGAAAGAAAGCTTAAATGCTTGAGGTAGATATAGGATGGTGCACAAGAAGGAGGGTCCTAAATTTGATGGATATGATTATGCATTCTAGGAAACCAAGATGGAAGGTTTCATTATTTCTCCAGGGTTTGGAGTTTGGAAGTATGTTGAAATTGGATATAAAATGCATGCAAATGGTTCGAGTACTGATGATGAGATCAAGGCATATGAGAAAAATGGAAAATAAAGGTATGCTCTCTTAAGTGCTCTTTCTAATTTATAACTTGTGAAAGTTATGAGTCTTAAAACTACTTATGAGATTTGGAAAAAGCTAGAAAGTATCTCTGAAGGAGATGATAAGGTAAAGAAAGAAAATATGTAAAATATGAAGACTAAGTTTGAACCTCTAAGGATGACAAAAGATGAAGATATTATAGGCTACATGCATAGAGCAGATGAAGTTGTCTATTCCATTAGAGGCCTTGGAGGAAAACTTGAAGAAGATGAGGTGGTAAAGAAGGTAATAAGAACTCTTCCTAAATCTTATAGTCATAAGGTTTTTGCTATTGAAGAAGCTCACAATTTAGATCATTATTCTAGAGATCAGTTGTTTGGTGCTTTAACTACTTTTGAATTGAGAGAGTTTGGTCCAAGTGATTCAAGAAAAGAGACTAATTTTAAAGTTGCCAAAGAAGAGAAGAATGAGGAATCTAATCCGGATGAGTTTGATGAGCTATAAGAAAATTTTGTGAGATTGAAAAAGGGCATTGGAAAATGTAGAGGTAACTACCTTTCAAATGTTTCAATTGTGGAAAGATAGGTCATTATGGTTCAAGATGTCCAGTCAAAGCTTCAAATGATAGATTTAAGGAGAATAAAGGTAAATCAATTAAGAGAAGTTATTATGTTAAAGAAGATGCCAATATATTTGGTGAGGAATCTAATTACCTTGATGATGAGGATAATGAATGCTTGTTCATGGCTATAAATTTTGGAACTAATTCTGCAAACTTTGAGAGATGTATGAAGGAAGTTGCTCTAGAAGCAGGTTATAATAGAACTATGGTGACTACTTTTCATGCTAGAGAGAACAAAAATACTGGATTGTTGACACTAGATGCTCAAATCAAATAACAAATGATAAGAGTAAGTTTTTTAAACTTGAAAATTTTGGAGGAGGTCTTGTTAAGTTTGGTGATGATACATTTGCTAAGATATGTGGAAAATTTTCAATCAATTTTGATGCTAAGCATAATACAAATGATGCTATTTATGTTAAGGGTCTTTGACATAATCTTCTAAGTGTAGGAAAAATGTGTAGAAAAGGATATAATCTTGTATTTAGGATGGTGGTTGTGAGATCGGGAAGGGCTCTAAAACTCTGGTTGTTGTAGGAAGAATGATAGATGGAAATTTCTATTAGCTTAAGGGTGCTAATGGTATGTGCTTTATGACTCAAATCAATGAAAGGTGGCTATGACATAGAAGAATGTGTCACATCAATTTTGATAGCTTAGTTAGAATAAAGTTTTCTCAAGCTATGAGAGATCTGCCAAATATTACAAAGCCTATAAATGTAGCTTGTAAGGAATGCCAAGTTGGGAAGCAAATGGGAAAAAGGTTCAATTTCAAAGAATATTCTACCACATGACATTTCGAGTTGGTGAATATAGACCTTTGTGGACCTACAAGAACAAGAAGTTTTCAAGGTGACAAGTATTTCATGTTGTTGATTGATGATTACTCTAGAATGACTTGAACAACTTTTCTCAAAGAAAAATCAGAAGCTCTAGACAAGTTTAAGGAATTCAAAGCTATGGTTGAGAATGAAATGGATATGAAAATCAAATTTTTAATATCTGACAAAGGTGGAGAGTTTACTTCCAATGAGTTTACTATTTTTTATGAAGATCATGGAATAAAGAGGCATTTGTTAGCTCCTATGACTCCTCAACAGAATGGAGTGGTGGAAAGAAGGAATACGACTATTTAAAAAGAAACAAGGACAATGGTAAAGGAAGAAAATATATTGGATGTCTATTGGAGAGAAGTAATTCATACTATAGTCTATATACTTAATAGAGCTCAAGCAAGGAAAAATCTAGTTCAAAGACTCCCTATGAGTTGTGGTATAGAAGAAATCCTACTATCAAGTATTTCAGAGTGTTTGGAAGAAAATACTATATCAGAAGAGATGAAGAAAAATTAGGAAAGTTTGATGCTATATCTGATGAAGGAATTTTCCTTGGATACTCTACAAAGAGCAAGGCTTACCAGTGCTAAAACAAGAGGCTAAAAAGTATTGTTGAAAGTGCAAGTGTCAAAGTGGATGAAGACCTACATAAAATCTCAATGTTGATAGATGGATATGAATAAGATGAGTCCTCTTGCAAAGAAGAAGAAAAAGATAATGATAAGGAAAAAGAAGTGTAGGTTGAAGAGGAAGAAGCTCTAGAAAGGATTCCTAAGACCCCTAAGTATGTGAAAAATAATCATTCTGAAGATTAGATCATTGATGAAAAAAGCAAAGGTTTATTGACAAGAAGAAAGGCTACTATGACATAAGAACAAGTAAATTTATGTTTACATTCCAAAGTTGAACCTAAAACAATGATTGAGGCACACAAAGATGAATTTGAAATTAAGGCTATGGAAGAGGAAGTGATGTAGATTGATAGGAATTGAACTTTGGAAATTGTCTCAAGACTAGTGAACAAGAGTGTGATTGGAACTAAGTGGGTATTCCAAAACAAACTGAATGAGAGTGGAGAAGTTAGGAAAAAGGAAAGAATTGTGTGTAAAGGTTACTAACAAGTAGAAGGAATAGAATTTGAGGAGATATTTGATCCAGTGGAAAGGATGGAGGCTATTAGGATGTTTTTGGCTTGTACAACACATAAGGATTTAAAATTTTATCAAATGGATATGAAGTCTACATTCTTGAATGGTGAGTTGGAAGAAGTATACATTGAACAACCAGAAGGCTTTCAATTATCAGATAATCCTAATATGGTCTACAAATTGTAGAAATCGCTATATGGACTCAAGAAAGCTCCCAAAGCTTGGTATGAAAGATTGGATAGGTACTTGTTGCAACAAAGATTCAATAAAGGTATAATGATATTTACTTTAAAGTTGAGAAAGATCTAATATTGATTGTGGTTGTGTATGTTGATGATATAATATTTGGAGGAAATGAAATTATGTGTAAGAAATTTGTAGAAGAGATGCAAAAAGAGTTTGAGATGTCTATGTTTGGGGAGATGGATTTCATCCTTAGACTTCAAATCAATTAGATAGAGAAAGGTATACTCATTTCACAATCAAAGTATGTCAAGGAAATACTGAAGAAGTTTGGAATGGAAGACTCTAAACCAGTATATACTCATATGGTTACTAGGTGCAAGATGAGCAAGAATGAAGAATCTCCTAAGGCTAATCAAAACAAGTATATATCAAAGATTGGAGGACTGCTATATCTAACTACTACTGGAATGTATATCATGCATGTAGTTTTTCTTGTGGCTAGATTTCAAGAAGATCCTAGAGCTAGTCACATGTGGTAGCTTAGTAAAAGGAATATTTAGATACTTGAAAGACACTCCAAAATATGGTTTATGGTATCCAAATGATACTTATTTCTCTCTGAGTGATTATATAGATGCAAGTTAGGAAGGTTGTGTGGATGATAGGAGAAGTACAAGTGGTGGTGCTTCCTTTCTTGGAACTAGGTTGGTGTCTTGGCTAAGAAAGAAGCAAGATTCAATGTCATTATCTATTGCAGAGGCATAATACATTGCTGCAACATCATGTTGCAAATAGGTGTTGTGGATGAAGCAAACCTTGAAGGATATCAAAGTTTCATATGATGAACCATTTCCTATCTTATGTGACAATACAAGTGCTATCAATATTTCAAAGAATCTGATAATGCATTCAAGGACAAAGCATATCTCAATCCAATATCACTTTCTTAGAGAGAAGGTCGCAGAGAATGAGGTGAAGTTGGAGCATGTTCCTACAAAGGATCAAGTTGTAGATATATTCACAAAGGCTCTTCTTAGGGATACTTTTGAGTATCTCTAGGAAAATTTGGGGGTTATTGCCCCTCCTTTCAATTAGATGCATAAGGATATGCATTAGCCTAAAGGATTTCAAGATTTATTCCTTGTTCTAGACTGACTTTGGTGGCTACCTTGTTGGTCCTCACAGTTGTTTCTCTTGATGTCAACGACACACAAAGGCATTTTTTGACAGGATTACATGACATTTGTATCAATATGTAACAAAGTGCAACTTGTTGTATATACATGTCAAAGGTAAATGTTTGATTGCACATCTTGAGAAAGTTTCCTTGAATATGTATCTAAAGCAAAGGTAAAAGTGCACATGTCTTGAGTACCCCATGCCATTATATTTTAAAAAGTCTTTGAAATAAAATGGGACTTTATTCCCATTGGAATAAGATGTAAATATAATAAAAGATTGAATTTTTTTTTGAAGCCTATGCATTTTGTAAAGTTTATGTTTTGGAAAGCTTTGCAAAATACCTTGAGCTCGGGCTAGGGCATGGGCCAAAATAGTTAGGGCATCAAAATTTTTGGCCAAGGAAGGTCTTGTGGTAGCATGGTAGGTTTGGAAGGAAGCATGAAAGTTTGGACTCGAGCATGGAAATGACAATTGGTTACAATGACAATTGGTTATTCTCTGACAGGCATATAATAGGTTTTATCCTCCATATTTAGTTTTTGTTTTCTAAAAAGAAAAATAAGGCATTCTTCAGTTTCTCTATTCGGGTTAGTTTATGTTGTTAATACATTGAGTAGTATCATTATCATTCTGGTACTTGTTAAAGAAATAAGTTAAGGATGGAAGTTATGTTTCAGTTTGAAAATGCAAAACACTATATGTACTTTCTTGAATTCATTCTTCAGTGTGTGTTGAAAAGAAAAGAAATATTATTCTTATATTGTAAAAGTATTCCATTTGTATTCGTCTATTTTGAAAGCACATTCAATTCTATGTGAAATTGATCAATTGTAAAGTATCACATATTGTTGTGTATACAAACATATACACATCAGTATGTTGTACTTGGATTTTTGCCTCTGAATCTTAAGTAATGCGAGATCAGAGGATGTTGTAGAAAGAAATAGAGATGATAATCTGTGTATGAAATTTAAAAGTGATTGAGAAGTGATTTCCAGTGAGGCATTGTAAGAAATAAATTTTCAAATAAGTCAATGAGGCATTTTGAGTGGTTTTATTCCCTAGGAGGGTTTCCACTTAGGACATTTTTCTATGTCATGTTCTTATGTATGCTTGAGTATACTACTATTCATTTCTTCTTGCTTTATATTGCATAAACAAATCTAGTTTGAAAAAGTTCATAAAAGTTAAAATTTGTATGAACACTAATTCACCCCCCCTCTCAGTGTTCATTGTACTCCAACATACCTCTCAAGGGGAGTACATAGTGGAATTTTTGGTTGTTACAGTTAGGGGGAGTGGGTAGAGAAGGTGTGAAGAAAATAGAGTGCAATAGAAGAAAAGGTTATAGTTGCAGAATAGTTATTGTCCCTTATAGGTGTTTCCCTTGTGGGGAGAGAAAGTATGTGTGATTGATGTCAAAGGGGAAACAAAGAAAAGGAAACATGTGTTTCCTTTTACTATTGATGTCAAATGGGGAGAGATTTAATTGAAAAACCATATGAAGAAAGGGGGAGAGAAGTCTTGTAAAGGAGAAAGTGTTGGTAAGAGTTGATGCTTGGGGGAGCAGTATGCACAATGGTGCAGTATATGAGTTGGTGATAAGAGCTATTGTTGTTTTTGATGGTTTTTCATATCATGTGTTTCCATCAATGACAAAGGGGGATATTTTGTAAGTATGTGTTGTCATTGATGTCAAAAGATCTTTGTTGTTGCATTGATGTCAACCTATGGAGATGCTTTGAATGGTTGCATTATGTTGTCATTAATAGTATCGTTGATGTCAACCTCTAGTGTTGATTTCATAAACATATTTTTGTGGATGTTCAACCTCTTGTGTGGTTGAGAAGGTGTTGTAGATGTTGAGACGATGTTTTTGGTGTTTGGTTTCCAAGTGCTTTTGAGAAAATTTGAATAAAATAGGAAACAATGTGGTAAGGAATGTTTAGTGCGGTAGAGTAGTGTTCAATGTTTTTCTCCACATTTATTCACAGTTGAAGATATACTTGTGTGGTTTAGATATGTTGATTAGAGGTGCTATATCTAGAGTTTCAAGTTTTAGATCATTTGACAAAAGAAGTTGTGCTCAACAGTGTGTTAACTGTGATTCCTGTTGTTTAGGAGAAATGGTTTTGTTTTGCATTTCTTCATGTTATGGTTCTTGGTTTTGTGGATTTGGAAGTGTGCTTATATTGCTCATATCTATCCTCAGTCTGAGTTGTTTGAGTTTTGGTGCTTCGCAAGGTTGGATTCATTAGTTACAATATGTGGAAGGTTATCTGGGTGTACAAAATGAGTATGTTCTTTAGGTGTATGATGTTGCGAAGGATTTGTTGGATTTCAGAGTGTTGATGGAATATTCTAGATTGTGCTTAAGTTTTGCGTGTGGTATGTGAGTCATCTTTGGATTTGGTGAAGTGTGTACTTAAATGTTTAATGGCATTAACACAAGCCGACCTTGGGTGTTTACACTAATTATGGATTTGCTTTAGTGTTTTTGGAAGTGTGGCATGGTGTGTATATGTGGATATAGGTCTAATTCAAGGTGTGATGTGGTCCAACTTCATTCCTCCCCACCACGGGAATGTTTTGGTGCCAACCTAATTTGAATTTGCATGTTTGAGGTGCATAGCTAACATTGTAGATTTCCTTCAAGGTTGAGGATAGTATATATGTATTGAGTTGATGAAGGATTGAGATGTGAAGTGTGCATGTGATGTGAAGTGAGAAAGTGCAAATTTCAGTGTGAGCTTTAAT
This sequence comes from Sequoia sempervirens, assembly GCA_007258455.2. Lineage (NCBI taxonomy): Eukaryota > Viridiplantae > Streptophyta > Pinopsida > Cupressales > Cupressaceae > Sequoia > Sequoia sempervirens. Next base: position 112,510,961 of record VDFB02000015.1, read on the forward strand.
GACGAAGACTACTAGAAGCAATAAGCAGAAGGTTTCTACATTTTACAAAGAGTGAATATTTTGGTGAAACAGTGGTGGAACTTTTCTATTGCTCTGAGATGGATTTCTCATTATAACAATATTCTATCTTATTCTTTCTAATCTAGTAGTGAGCCATTGGAAATGAGCCCTTCTTTCTTTTGGGTAGTGAGCACTCCGATAGTGAGCCTATTGCATTTAGTGCTACAATTAATTTATAATGTGAGCTAATCCTCACCATGATTTTTCCCTTGCTTTTTCTACATAAATCTAATGTTCTCATGTGTTTGGATGTACTTGCATTACTGTTTCTCATGTTTATGTTCTGCTAATGCATGATAAGGATTAATGGTTGTTAAGGCTTTAAGGATCAATGCAAATCTAAATGTTAATGATACAATTAGGGGAGGTCCTTCAATCACACTAAACTCAGTTCCAACCAACAACAACAATAATCAGTTCACAATCTCTTCAAAAACTCATCATTTCATCAAATCAACTCTTTTCTTTGTAGCACTGAGAACCAACCAAATTGGGGACAACTTCTCAAACAAATTCTTTCATAAAAGGACCTAACCACTTTTAGGGACCCATTTTGACACACAACAACATATCATCAAATCACCAATAGTTGTTTTGTAACAATTTCCTCAAATCAGGGTTTTTACGCTTTTTAGGCCTCCAATTAGGTCTCTTTTCCAAAGAGACTACTCTCAAAACTCTATCAAACTTAGTAAAAAAATTTTGGTAGAATTTATCAAGTTTTCAAACTAAGGAATCCATCATTGTTTGTCATAATTTCAATTTCCCTTATACCTATTCACAAAACCCTCTTTCTCCTTCACAAAACCTAGGGCTTATTGAAAAATGAAATTCCCAAATTTACCAAAACTTATCACCACCACTATCAGGTCTAAAATAGCCTGTACAAACTTAATTCATCAAGAAATCACACTGCCCCAATACAAAACTCACTTTTACTTGTCAAAACCTCACTTTTCCTCATGGAAAACACCATTTTCAGACTTAGGGCTTCATGGCCAACACATTTTCAGACCTCCCCCAAACTCACAAGACTCCTCATACACAAAAAACTAAAATATTTTTCCCATTTCACCGAGTAACAGTGCAAACAGAAAGGTGGAATGGGTTTACAACATATTTAAACTATCAAAACCCTCAACCCTTGTTTCAGACCCGGTTTGAGAAACTTAGAGTTTTAATGCACAAAACATAATGGGAAGACTCAAAAGTGTATTCAAAAGAAATCCAACTAAGATCTCAAAGAAATTCAATTAACTTTAAGTCAGGTTGATACTGTATAGGCTGTACAACAAGCCAATACCAACACTGTTTTGAGAGAAAATATAGAAAATTCTGGAAAATCCGAGTTTTATTGATTAGATCTTCTTCCCAAAATAAAAAATAAATATCCTCAATGAGTTTTCATCTCCTTTATACATTTTCCAACTAAAACCAACTCCTTAACCACATATTTTTATTTTTTCAAATACATGACTATTGGTCTTCTAAGAAAAGACATAATTTACAACTTTTCAAATATGCAATTTTGCACTATTTGCAATTTTTCCACATTTTGCACATTTTGAAAAACTAAACCTCCTAAACACCTAGAAAACATAAACCTTGACCTAATACAAATTCAAATGGTCTCATAGAGCTTATTTTAGACAAAATTCACCCCAAATCTAAAGCCTACACATTATCTTCTTGAATTGACAAAAAATATTTAATGGTGCTCCTACACCATACACCCCACTTTTAAAAATTTCCAAGTTTCTTAGAAAGATTAATGTGACTCGTCCTCCTTTATACTCTCCATGCCGCTAAATTTCTTATTTTCCTTGAACAGGTTCACTTTTCCTTTGTCCTTCACTGCCCTTGTCATTCTTGTCACTGTCTTCTTTTGCTCCATGCTTCAATTTTCCATTCAGTACTGTGGGGTGTTCTTTACCTTTCTTCTCATCAAACTTTGACATAGCACCTTCCTTTACATCTATACTCATCTCTTTTTCAACTGACATCACTTTATTTTTGGTTTCTTGTTTCATCCTCTATCTACTAGTCCTCTCAACTACAACTTCATAACTATCAAACTCAAAAAAATTTGTACCAATAGCCTTAATTATCTCTGCCAGACCTGCTTCTATCTATTCCACTATCCTATCAAAGTTACCAACTACACCAATCTCTATCCTCTCTTTTACTATCTTATCAATACCATCAATCACTGGTGTACCTTCCTTTGACTGTCATTTTGCTTCTTTCCTTGTTATAGGGCACTTGACTATCCCCACCATGATGCTATCACCTTTTCCTTGCATCTCACATTCACTCTTTGTTGTACTGACTTTAGTCACCATTCTATTTTCCTTTTTCTTCCATACAAAAGCATTTTTTTCTAACAACCGATTGCAAATCACTTTCTCTTCTTGTGTCTACTATCCTACCTTTGTCAAGCATTGTATTTGCTGCTAAACTCATGTTCTTTCTTTCATCTTCATTCACATACTCTTTTCTCCCAAGCACAATATTCTCCTTGTTCTTTTATCGCCTCAACCAATGGGGTTAACATGAACTCTTTTCCATCCTTTTCAATTATGTAAGTATTTTGTCTTCCATTATACAACTTGGCTATCCTGTCAAGCTGACAGGGCCTTCCTAACAATAGATGACAATAATTAATGGGTAGTATATCACAAAGAAATTCATCTCTATACTGTCCAATTTGAAACTCAACTCTTGCTTGTTCATTCACCACCAAATATTGATTATCACTAACCCATGATAACTTATATGGTCTTTCCATAAGTACTCTATGCAAATGCAACCTTTCCACCATCTCACTAGACACAATATTATCAGTAAAACCAAAATCCACAATCACTTTGCATAACTTATCTTTACATCTGCAAGTTGTCCTAAACAATGCTCTTTGTTGAAGCAACTATCTCTCCTTTGTGGTATTCAAAACTTGTTTCTTCATCATCAACATCTCTCCAACTTCAAGAACAACATGAAGTGTATTGGAGTTTGAACTTTCAGCTCCATCTTCATGAACTAGTTGTGTTCTCCTATTAGGTTTCCTTTCTCCTCCACTTGAAGTTGAACCAATCTTCTCAGGGCACTTCCAAGTAGGATGACCATATTCTTGGCAATGATAACATCTACCTATAAAAGTGTTAGAATTCCTTCCACCTCCAAATCTGCCCCTTGTACCTCTATAACCTCCACTCAAATCAACAACTTGTTCATCTCTTTTGCTTGGTTCTTCTTGATTTTCAGTTGCTTGTCTTGGAGTAGAAAAAGTTCCTCTTCCTCTCATGGTGTTGCCTCTTCCTCTTACTATTTTCTCTTGTCTTCTCTTCACTTTATCTTCAACCTTCAATTCCATTTGATAACATTCCTCCACGCTCCTAGGATTTGTCAAAGCCAACTCATCCCGTATGTTCATTCTCAAGCCACCCAAGTACCTAGCTATCTTTTCATCTTCATTTTCAATATGGTTAGATCTCATACTCAATCTATACAATTCTTCAACGTATGACTTTACATCCATTTCCTTTTTCCTTAAACTTTGCAATCTCTTAAATATTTGAATTGAATAATCTAAAGGGAGAGACTTACCATTTAACTTTGCTACCATCTTGTCCCATGCCACAATCTTGGACTTACCTTGCTTTCTTCTTTCTGACTACAAATAATCCCAACATACAAGTGCATGACCTTTAAGCTTTGTTTTTGCAATCTTGACTCTCTGCTCCTCCAGAATCTCTTCACATTCAAAATAATTATCTGAAGATATCCAATCCAGCAATTCCTCTTCATTCAAATTTTGACCAAACTTTTGCACATCTATTTTCACCTTGTACTTTTCACCTTTAACTACATTCAACAACTTGGCTATTCTTTGATCATCTGGGTCAAAATATTCTTCAACATCTTCAAACTCTTCATCATCTTCTTCCTCTATTTCACTTCTTTCAACTTCATCTCTTCTTCTACTTGTCTCTAAGGCTTCCAATCTCTCTTTCAATTCTTTGATCTCTTTAATGTACTAATTCTTCAAGTCATTCATCTCCATTTTTGTATTCTCTCCTTTTGGAGGCATCTTCACAATCTTGCCTGTTCACCTTCCAAGCTTTCTTTCACAATCTTCATTTTTTCTCCATAAAGACTTGCTACCTTCGCTTTGATATTACTTTGATGCAATTAGGGGAGGTCTTGCAATCACACTAAACTCAATTCCAACCAACAACAACAATCACCAGTTCACAATCTCTTCAAAAAATCATCATTTCATCAAATCAACTCTTTTCCTTATAGCACTGAGAACCAACCAAATCGGGTACAGCTTCTCAAATACATTCTTTAAGAGATTGACCTGACCATTTTTAGGAACCCATTTTGACACACAACATATCATCAAATCACCAATAATTGTGTTGTAACAATTTCCTCAAATAAGGGGTTTTACGCCTTTTAGGCCTCCAATTAGGTCTCTTTTCCAAAGAGACTACTCTCAAAACTCTATCAAACTTAGTAAAAAATTTTGGGAAGCATTTCTCATTTTTTCAAACTAAGGAATCCCTCACTATTTGTTAAAATTTCAATTACCCTTATGCCTATTCACAAAACCCTCTTTTTCCTTCACAAAACCTAGGGCTTATTGAAAAATGGAATTCACAACCTTACAAAAACTTATAGTCACCACTAATAGGTCTAAAATAGCCTGTACAAACTTAATTCATCAATAAATCACACTGCCCCAACATAAAACTCACTTTTACTTGTCAAAACCTCACTTTTCCTCATGGAAAACACCATTTTCAGACTTAGAGCTTCATGCTCAACACATTTTCAGACCTCCCCCGAACTCACAAGGTTCCTTATACACCTAAAAAAATAATATTATGCCCAATCTATCGAGTAACAGTGTAGACAAAAAGGTGGAATGGGTTTACAACATATTTAAACTATCAAAATCCTCAACCCCTGTTTCAAACCCGGTTTGAGAAACTTAGATTTTTAATGCACAAAACATAATGGGGAGACTAAAAAATGGATTCAAAAGAAATCCAACTAAGATATCAAAGAAATTAAATTAACTTTAAGTCAGGTTGATATTGTATAGGCCTCACAACAAGCCAATACCAGCACAATTTTGAGAGAAAATATAGAAAATTCTGGAAAATATGAGTTTTATTGATCATATCTTCCCAAAATACAAAATAAATCTTTTCATGGTGTTGCCTCTTCCTCTTGCTATTTTCTCTTGTCTTCTCTTCACTTTATCTTTAGCCTTCAATGCCATTTGATAACATTCCTCCACACTCCTAGGATTGGTCAAAGCCAACTCATCCTGTATGTTCATTCTCAAGCCACCCAAGTACCTATCTATCTTTTCATCTTCATTTTCAATATGGTTAGATCTCATACTCAATTTATAAAATTCTTCAGTGTATGACTTTACATCCATTTCCTTTTGCCTTAAACTTTGCAATCTCTTAAACATTTGAATTGAATAATATGAAGGAAGAAACTTACCTTTTAACTTTTCTACCATCTTGTCCCATGCCACAATCTTGGACTTACCTTTCTTTCTTCTTTCTGACTGCAAATAATCCCACCATACAAGTGCATGATCTTTAAGCTTTGTTTTTGCAATCTTGACTCTCTGCTCCTCTAGAATCTCTTCACATTCAAAATAATTGTCCAAAGAAGATATCCAATACATGAATTCCTCTTCATTAAAATTTCCACCAAAATTTTGCACATCTATTTTCACCTTGTACTTGTCACCTTTAATTTCCTTCAACAACTTGTCGATTCTTTGATCATCTGGGTCAAGTTCTTCAACATCTTCAAACTCTTCATCATCTTCTTCCTCTATTTCATTGCTTTCAACTTCATCTCTTCTTCTACTTGTCTCTAAGGTTAACAATCCCTTTTTCAATTATCTGATCTCTTTAATATACTGATTCTTCAATTCATTCATCTCTTTTGTTGTATTCTTTCCTTTTGGAGGCATCTTCACAATCTTGCCTCTTCAGTTTCCAAGATTTCTTTCACAATCTTTAAATTTTCTCCACAAACACTTGGTACTTTTGCTCTGATACCACTTTGATGCAATCAGGGGAGGTCCTACAATCACACTAAACTCAATTCCAACCAACAACAACAATCATCAGTTCACAATCTCTTCAAAAAATCATCATTTCATCCAATCAACTCTTTTCCTTATAGCACTGAGAACCAACCAAATCGGGTACAACTTCTTAAACACATTCTTTTAGACAATGACCTAAAAATTTTCAAGGACCCATTTTGACACAAAACAACATATCATCAAATCACTAATAGTTGTTTTATAACAATTTCCTCAAATTAGGGTTTTTACACCTTTTAGGCCTCTAATTAGGTCTATTTTCCAAAGAGACTACTCTCAAAACTCTATCAAACTCAATAAAAAAATTTGGGAAGCATTTCTCATGTTTTCAAACTAAGGAATCCATCACTGTTTGTCAAAATTTCAATTACCCTTATGCCTATTCACAAAACCCTCTTTTTCCTTCACAAAACATAGGGCTTATTGAAAAATGCAATTCCCAACCTTACAAAAACTTATCACCACCACTAAAAGGTCTAAAATAGCTTGTAAAAACTTAATTCATCAAGAAATCACACTTCCTTAACACAAAACTCACTTTTACTTGTCAAAACCTCACTTTTCCTCATGGAAAACACCATTTTTAGACTTAGGGCTTCATGGCCAACACATTTTCAGACCTCCCCCAAACTCACAAGACTCCTCATACACCTAAAACTAAAATATTATGCCCATTCCACTGAGTAATAGTGTAGACAAAAAGGTGGAATGGGTTTACAATATTTTTAAACTATCAAAACCCTCAACCCCTGTTTCAAACCTGGTCTAAGAAACTTAGAGTTTTAATGCACAAAACTTAATGGGAAGACTCAAAAATGGATTCAAAAGAAATATAATTAAGATATCAAAGAAATTCAATTAAATTTAAGTCAGGTTGATAATGTATAGGCCATACAACAAGCCAATATATGTACTTTTTTGAGAGAAAATATAATTTTTTTAGGAAAATCTAAGTTTTATTGATTAGACCTCCTTCGCAAAATACAAAATCAATATTCTCAATGAGTTTTCATCTCCTTTATGCCTTTTTCACCTAAAAACAAATTCTTCAACTGCCTAAAAATACTTTTCAAATACATGACCGTTGGTCTTCTAAGAAAAGACAAAATTTACAACTTTTCAAATACGAAATTTTGCACTATTTGTAATTTTTCCACATTTTGCACATTTTGAAAAACTAAACCTCTTAAAAACCTAGAAACCATCAACCTTGACCTAATACAACTTCAAATGGTCTCATAGACCTTATTTTAGACAAAATTCATCCCAAATCTAAAGCCTACACATTATCTTCTTGGATTGACAAACTTATTTAATGGTGCTCCTGTACCATACACCCCTCTTTTAAAATTTTCCAAGTCTCTTGGAAAGATTAATGTGCCTCATCCTCCTTTATACTCTCCATGCCTCTGACCTTCTTTTTTTCCTTGAATAGGTTCACTTTGCCTTTTTCCTTCACTACCCTTGTCATTCTTGTTACTGTCTTCTTTTGCTCCATGCTTCACTCTGCCATTCAGTATTGTGGGGTGTTCTTTACCTTTCTCCTCATGAAACTCTGACATAGCACCTTCCTTTACATCTATACTCATCTCTTTTTCAACTGACATCACTTTATTTTTGGCTTCTTGTTCCATCCTCTATCTACTAGTCCTCTCAATTGCAACTTCATCACTATCAAACTCAAAAACTTTTGTACCAGCAGCCTTAATTATCTTTGTCAGACCTACCTCTGTCTGTTCCACTGTCCTATCAAAGTTACCAACTTCACCAATACCTATCCTCTCTTTTACTATCTTATTAATACCATTAATCACTGTTGTACCTTCCTTTCACTGTCTTTTTGCTTCTTTCACTATTATAGGGCACTTGACTATCCCCACCATGATGCTATCACCTTTTCCTTCCATCTCACATTCACTCTTTGCTATACTAACTTGAGTCACCATTCCATTTTCCTTTTTCTTCCATACAAAAGAATTTTTTCTCACAACTGATAGAAAATCACTTTCTCTTCTTGTGTCTACTGTCCTACCTCTATCAAGCATTGTATTTGCTACTAAACTCATGAATGTTCTTTCTTTCATCTTCATTCACATACTCTTTTCTCCAAAGAACAATAATTGCTCCTTGTTATTTTATCTCATCAACCAATGGGGTTGACATGAACTCTTTTCCATCCTTTTCAATTATTGAAGTACTTTGTCTTCCATTATACAAGGCTGACTTGTCAAATTACCAGGGCCTTCCTAATAATAGATAATAACAAGTCATGGGTAGTATATCACAAATAACTCCATCTCTATACTGTCCAATTTGAAACTCAACTCTTTCTTGTTCACTCACCACCAAATATTGATTATCACTAACCCATGATAACTTATATGGTCTTTCCCTAGGTACTTTATGCAAATGCAACTTTTCCACCATCTCACTAGACACAATATTATCAGTACAACCAAAATCCACATTCACTTTGCATACCTTATCTTTACATATGCAGGCTGTCCTAAACAATGCTCTTCTTTGAAGCAGCTCTCTCTCCTTTGTGGTCTTCAAAACTTGTTTCTTCATCATCACCATCTCTCCAAATTTAGGAGCAACACGAAGTGTATTGGAGTTTGAACTTTCAGCTCCATCTTCATGAACTAGTTGTGCTCTCCTACCAGGTTTCCTTTCTCCTCCACTTGAAGTTGAACCAATCTTCTCATGGCACTTCCAAAGAGGATGACCATTTTCTTGGCAATGATAACATCTACTTGCAAAAGTGTTAGAACTCCTACCACCTCCAAATCTGCCCCTTGTACCTCTATAACCTCCTCTAAAATCAATAACTTGTTCATCTCTTTTGCTTGGTTCTTCTTGATTTTTAGTTGCTTGTCTTGGAGTAGAAAAAGTTCCTCTTCCTATCATGGTGCTACCTCTTCCTTTTACTATTTTCTCTTATCTTCTCTTCACTTTATCTTCATCCTTCAATGCCATTTAATAACATTCCTCCACACTCCTAGGATTTGTCAAAGCCAAGTCATCTTGTATGTTCATTCTCAGGCCACCCAAGTACCTAGCTATATTTTCATCTTCATTTTCAATATGGTTAGATCTCATACTCAACCTATAAAATTCTTCAGTGTATTCCTTTACATGCAATTTCCTTTTGCCTTAAACTTTGCAATCTCTTAAACATTTGAATTGAATAATCTGAAGGGAGAAACTTACCTTTTAAAGTTGCTACCATCTTGTCCCATGCCACAATCTTGGACTTACCTTTCTTTCTTCTTTCTGACTGCAAATAATCCAACCATACAAGTGCGTGACCTTTAAGCTTTGTTTTTGCAATCTTGACTCTCTGCTCCTCCGGAATCTCTTCACATTCAAAATAATTGTCCAAAGAAGATATCCAATCCAACAATTCCTCTTCATTCAAATTTCCACCAAAATTTTGCACATCTATTTTCACCTTGTACTTGTCACCTTTGACTTCCTTCAACAACTTGGCCATTCTCTAATCTTCTGGGTTAAGTTCTTCTTCAACATCTTCAAACTCTTCATCATCTTCTTACTCTATTTCACTGCTCTCAACTTCATCTCTTCTTCTACTTTTCTCTAAGGCTGCCAATCTCTCTTTTAATTCTTTGATCTTTTTAATGTACTAATTCTTCAATTCATTCATCTCCTTTGTTGTATTCTTTCCTTTTGGAGGCATCTTCACAATCTTGCCTCTTCACCTTCCAAGCTTTCTTTCACAATCTTCAACTTTTCTCCACAAAGACCTGGTAGCTTCACTTTGATACCACTTTGATGTAATTAGGGGAGGTCCTGTAATCACACTAAATTCAATTCCAACCAATAACAAAAATCATTAGTTCACAATCTCTTCAAAAACTCATCATTTCATCAAATCAACTCTTTTCCTTGTAGCATTGAGAACCAACCAAATCGGGTACAACTTCTCAAACACATTCTTTCAGATAATGAATTGATGATTTTCAGGGACCCATTTTGACACACAACAACATATCATCAAATCACCAATAGTTGTTTTGTAACAATTTCCTTAAATCAGGGTTTTTACTGTAACATCTAGAAAATGCAGAAGAAAGGTTAAAAGCACACAACAATGCGATTTCAGCTCTAATGCAATCTAAGTTAAACAACAGAGAACAAAGGAAAGATAAAACATAAATAAACTAAACAATCTCACCCAATATATACGTAATTCCATGTATAACCTCGATTGCCCTTCTCCATTTTTTCGTTGTAGTATAATTTCCCTCATATCTCTCTTGTGCAAATATAGCCTGTGATAGTGATTTAGAAAAACATCAAAGATTCAAATAATAGATAGGCTTCTAAAAGTCATAAGATTTTGGGAGAGATTGAAATGATGAAAGATAGACCAATTTATAGAAAATTGATCATTTGAATGACAGGCCAGGATCGAAAGATCGACAAACGGTTGAGATCGAAAGTTTAAACATGCATTATGATAACTGTTAGTAGTGACATGAGTGATAAAACCAAAAATAGAAATAAAGATTAAATAAATGATTTAATCTTTGAGTTTGGTATTCAAAAATAGATGAATAGTCTTTGCATGACAAAGATAAAGATGGATTAAAGAAAATCTCTATTCAAATGCACACACAAGATTTAATTAATTAAATAGAAATATTTAATTAATACGCATGTACACGCAAATGAGTTAGAACTAGATGACTAAATGATATGACAAAGATTACTCGCAAAAGCAACTTAGAGATTAAATCAAGAGTTAATTGACCGATTTAAATAGATCTTGAGTCGAGTCAAAGTGAATACTTAGATAACTTACACAATTATCTAAATATAGAGGAATGCGTAAAAATATAATTTATAAATTAAATAAATTCTCATTTAATTCAATATTTGATATTTGAAGAATAATTAAATAAATAAGATTTATTTAACTAAGTGATGAAGGGATTAAATGAATAATTAAATAGATAAAGGATTTATTTAATTATAGTTGACATATGATAAAGGGTAAATTAAATAAGAATTTATTTAATTTGACAAGAAGGATAAGGTTAATTAGTAACATAATTAAATAAAAAGCATTTATTTAATTAATTAGATAGAATAAAGAATATGTAAATCAATTAAATAATTATGATTATTTAATTAGTAGAAGAATTAAAGTTAAAATGAATTAATTAAATAATTAGATTTATTTAACTAATAAAGAAATGAGGACTTTAGAGAATAATTAAATAATTGACATTATTTAATCATGACTATAGAAATACGAATTATGAAGAATATTGAAGTCGCAGGCTTAGACCAGATTTCAATGTCTACATTTGCCCCTCTTTGATACAACGTCATTTTGACGTTGTGTCAAAGAAAATCGATCAAAAATATGCCCCAGTAATGCCCTGGTGTAAAATAGGTGAAGGTATGCCCCCTCAGGAAAATTGAAAATTTTTCAATTTTTTTTTTAAATTGGAAATAGTCCTGATTAGTCTATTGGATAGCCAGAAATCCAGTGGAGTTGATGAAGTTGAAGTTGGAAGTGTTAGGGATGTGTACAGGCCAATTGAAGTTGGAAGTTGATGCAGCCAGTAAAAAGAAATGCCACCAAAACCCTAGGTATAAATAAAAAATGGGGTAAAAACCCATTCATTTTTACCCACATAGCTTTGAAATTTGAGATTTTTGCTCTGCACTCTCAACGAAGATGTCACCTGTTCCACACACCCACCATTAATCATATAGGATCTGGACCTTCAGGTGGCCGACCGATGTGGACCCCCCGATATGTACTTGGATCTTGACTTTTTAATTTTTTGGTTTTTGCACATTTTTATGCATTTATTTGCATTTTTTGGCATGCATCATTTTTTTGAAAAGTCGCATTTGAATTCATAATCAACGCATGTGCATGCGGATTACCACATTTGCAAATTCATGTATGATTCTTAGCGTAGGTGTTTTATATTTCGACGCATTTGTTTTTTGTTTCGACGCAAATGAGAAATAGTTACACATTTGTATTTAGAATAAATTCATGTGCTTTTTGTTCAATGCATTTGTAAGTATTGCATCACATTTTCATTTATGATGGATGTTCGTATGCGTTGATGTAATGAGTCACATTTGATTTTGACTTGCATTTGATATTTCTATATGCAATTGTGATTTAAAATGAAGCATGTGGAATTTTAAGACGCATTTGAAAAATAAAATGACGCATTTGGTTTCTTGTAACACAATTGCAAAGGAATGACGCATTTGACTAGCATTTGATTTTGTCACTTTGTATTAGGATAGGTGATTGATTATGACATGGGGCATGTATAATGCCATTGTAGGTTGTTTTGGACCCTGTTTATACGCGAGAGTCGAGACCATCAAATTTTTGCTTCTGGAATAGTTTGTGGAGTGTACATAAATGATTTTCATGGCATTTGGGTCTCCTCCATGTGACAGACATGCCCATCATTCAGGAAAACTAGGGGCTACTATGACATTGTGCGAGCGATGGCACTCAGAGACATCTTCGTTTCACCTGCCTACAAGAGAGGCGACAGTTACGTTAGAGGATGTATATAGGATTCTCAGATTGCCGATTAGAGGCACTAGAGTGATGTATGATACTCATAGAGGATTGTCTGAGATGTGCAGATATTATCCTCATGAGGATATTAGATAGTTAGATATCAACCATTATGAGATTAGATGGCATGTATTGGCTCAGACATATAGGAAGTTAGATTGTCTATTGTGTACATTGATAGGTGGTATAGTCCTCCCTGATGGTCGAGGTGGTAGATTTCCTGTGGGATGGGGAGAGATGCTAGTTGGTATGCTAGAGCATTGAGAGGTGTATGCTTGGGGCCCTTGTCTTCTTTCCATGTTATATTTTCATTTGCATGATATAGCCTATCGAGAGGAACAATCTATGAGTTGTGGTACCACACTCTTGATAGTATGGGCATTGCCATCTTTCGTCCACCAGTTACAGTTGATGTGTAGCATGGAGCACCCTATGCCTCTGTTATGTGGGGGCTAATACTCAACACCATATGGGAGATATTGGATATTTCAGACATGCTCTTGATACCATGGTATAGTTCACATGGAGACCATACTTGGGTTGTCCAGAGTGGTCAAACAAGGATGATCATTTTCCATATTTCCGTTAGACACAATATCTGATTGGGTGGCCTGTTTTACATGTGCATATTATAGAGAGACATTTGCTAGATCGTGTGCTGTGACAGTTCGAAGAGGTTCAAGATGAGCCTAGAGGACGAGTAGAGTTTGCGAGGTCTTCATGAGAGATCCCACTGTGGGGTGAAAATATATCAGTGGCCATTGCCAAGGCATATATTGATGCATTGCAGGCAGTGCAGTGGGGGTGGGGAGATGGTTTTGCCGATCTAGGTACCACCGAGGCATATGATCAATGGTGGGTTGTTCACAGCCTAATTCCCCTTACAGACTTAGATCAGGATGCACTGATAGAGAAACGAGGGATAGGATTGCGTGGAAGGCATGACAGAGGTAGAGGTCAAAGAGGTGGAGGTGGTTGTGGAAATGATGGAGATGGTCATGGAGGTGGTCGACGGGGTGGTGGGAGAGGGAGGCATGGACGGAGGGGACGACAGCCATCTTTATCACCTATCCATGAGGAGGGATGAGAGGAGGATGTGCACATGCCAGATATTAGCAGAGGTGAGGAGGAGGTGCATGTTGAGATTGGAAGGGATGAGGAGCATGCTGCAAAGGAGGACATTCCAGAGGATCATGTAGAGGATGAGGTTGGCAGAGAGGAGGCAGAGATTGAAGCCCTTGGCTTACTTGGTGTTTATTAGGATGATGATGAGGAGGGGGATGATCAGGAGCATGAGGTTTGAGATAGGATTTTGGAGGAGTTAGAGGATGAGGATGATGGTTTGGAGAGGGTGAGATAGGATGATACAGGGGCAGTTGATCCTAACACTGCTACACTTTGTGCCCAACTTGTATCTTTAGAGGAGAAGATGAGGGATTTGATATCCGAGCGAGATGTTTTATGGATGGAGAGGGACAAAGCCTACATGGATAGGGATTAGGCTATAGCTCAAAGACAAGAGATCAAGCAGTGGTTTACAAAGATTAGATCTCTTTGCTGTGGGCCAACAAAGGCATTTGCTCGAGAGCTAGTCAAAGCTGTTGAGAGGGCTTCGTATTATAGAGATTTGTACGAGGCAAAAATTCCTCTAGGGAGATGGGCTCTGAGTTTTTCACAAGCACGTAGTGACAAGTCTCAGACTAGGATCCACACCAGGATAGTTAACATAGAGGGTGTTGAGCAGCCATGCAGATCTGGTCCATACGATAGGCCACATTCAAGTCACAGGTCATCAGGATCTTGACATCATTCATTCACACACTCTAGTCATGATAGTAGTGGCAGTTCAGGATAGGGACATTTCTTGATACATACTGAGACATTGTATTATGATCATATATCCTGCGGGCTTCCATATTTATTGATACATCATGACATTGTGATGTGACACTTTTGAGCAATATATATATGATTTTGGCAGTGATTCTCATGATATGTAGTTCTATTTATTGATTATGTAGTCATTTATTTATACATGTTATGTCTATATGAGATGCCTATGTGATGGATGATCATATCTACTTTATGATGTGTTTAATCAACCTATGATGTGATGTTGATTCTATGCGATGGTGTATGTATTAATATCTACGATGTTGATGGATGTTATGTATGCATTGTATAATTATGAGATGCAATATGATGTTATATGTACAATGCTTTCTACATGTGATGCTATACATTTGTAATGTGATGCATGTATTTACATTTGTTGTGTACATGTAATGCTTATGATATGTAATCTATGATGATGAATATCTATTATGCCATGATTTCCTAGATATGATAAATGCCTATATGTTTGTATATTTCAAATGCAAGATGTATGTATGATTGATGATGTATGATTTGGAAATGATATTTCTAACATGAATGTGTATGTAGGATGATTTATATTTTTGTGTGTCACAAGACTCTGTCATAATGCAATAAAGAACTATTAGTGTGGAAAGAAAGATTAAAATAATAAAAGAAATGAGATGGATGTTAGTATTAGCAATCTTCGATGTTTTGTTGTATCACTAAAGGTGTTGCACTTTATCATCATTGGGTGAGACTAAGACAAATGGAGAAAAACACCATGATATTACATAGATTAAGGTGTGCAACGTCATCCACTTGCTAACAACAGACAATCACATACAAGGATTGTTGTAACACATACTAAGGGCACAATTGCCCCAGTCTTTTTATCAAGACAAACCACAAACAACAAACAAAATAAAATATGGGTCATGAGATGTCATCGCTCCTCTAAATCCTTCATGGGACATCCTTGAGGAAACTCTAGTAACACGAATCAAAATCAAATTTAAAAGACAATTGAAAGACAACAGTCAAAGAAAATAGAATTATGATACATCATTGCTTCTCTAAATCCTTCATGGGACATCCTTGAGAAAGCTAGTAATAGGATTTCCATCATAAAGTCAAATGAAATGATAAGGTAAATAAGCCATAAAGTCAAAAATCCAGTAAAATATTTTCCAACACTTAATCTGTTTGTTTGATTTGTTTTGATTGATAAAAGGATTGATTAATAGAGCCTGGTTTCAGGAGATACACATATCAGATAAGACTTTGAGTCTAGTTTCGATGTTATGACTATCTATATAAGGCATGACAAAGCCTAGTTTCAGAAAGACATGTGTCGTATAAAACATTGAGTCTGATGTCGTTGATGTGATCACCTGTGTAAGGCTATGTTGATTGTGTGACAATGTCAATATGCAGGAAGGACTCATCCTATATAAGACATAGATTGTTTTGCTAATATCCGTATTCAGGAAGGACTCATCCTGAATAAGAGACAGGTTGATTGTTTTGATGATGTCTGTTTCCAAGAAGGACACATCCTGTAGTAGACATAAGTTGATCTATTTTGGTTGTTGCTTTGGCAATTTGTTAGATTTGGCTTAGAGACATTGCTGACTTGTTCACCAAATTGATGCATGACTTGATAAGACGTGTTGACAATTGAATGTGTGATGATGAACCCTAAAGGACTGACCTAGTGCGGCCTTGGGGGCTCATCGATTGATGACCTTGCCTACATTATACACACAAAGACCTCATAGTTTGACTTGAATTTGACTGACAAGACTGACTACAAATAGAAGATGTGTGTGATAGTAAATGTGACTAACCCTAATGGACTGACCTAGTGTAGCCTCGAGGGCTCATCGATTGATGGCCTTGCCTACGTTATACACGCAAAGACCTCATAGTTCGACATGACCAATAACCTTGTCATATAAACATATGGATTGAGTCATGATTTAATATAGACAAACCTAAACGGACTGACCTAATGCCTCAGGGGCACATTGGTAGATGGCCTTGCCTACGTCTAATCACAAAGGCAATGGAGTTCGACAAATGACAAAGACCGACAAGTGCGATTGACTCTGACTTTGTTTTTTGGATTTTTCACATGTTTTGATTTTTTTGTCTTTTTGAAGTTTTCTGATGTTTTTGTATTTTCTCAAGACATTGTGTGATGTTTGTGGATTTTTCTATGGTTTTATGTCTTCAACACAACAATGTAAGAAGCAATATGACGCACGTCAAGTGTTTTCCCCAAGTCAAGTATAAGACCAATTGATTATGAATAGGATAAAATGGGGGATATGAAATGTACTCGATGTCAATCATTCTTGGTTATGGGAAAGACTACCATTTATTATGAATGGTATGTACAAGCGATGGATGGGAAAGATAAGTGATATGTACAGGGATAGGTAGTATGTATAGGGAAGTGGACTGCGTACATGGATGTTAGAGTAGAATAATAGTAGAAAAAGGAGCAAAGTCAACTACACATGGCGCATGTTTGCTAGGTTTTCACCATGGTACTTATCCAAAGCGCCATTGAAGTGGTTTTCACTATTGGACAAATTATTTCTCTTTACTATTTTTTGGAGTTTCTAATTTTTTTGATGTTACCAAGACACCTGTTTGCCAGGTTTTCACTTAGGTAATGATTATTTTTTTTGTTGATTTTTTTGGATTTTTGCTAATTAAGACAAGGCTCTCAGAAGCTATGCGTAGAACTTCTTTAGATGATGACTATTGAATGGAGAGGACAATGTTTCCGGTTCGGGAGTAGAGAGTTGATACACTCCTGATCCAAAGGCTTCTATAATAATATAAGGTCCTAACCAGTTAGGTTCAAACTTTCCTAGTTTCTCTCTTTCTACTTGATTCTTTGGGTTCTCCATTAAGACCAGGTCACCAATGTCAAAATTTCTATTCAAGACCTTCCTGTTATAGCTATGATGAAGGTGATTTTGATATGCTTGGAGATGTTCTAGTGCCTTCTATCTTCACTCATCTAAGAATTCTAGCTCATGGAGTCTCGATACGTGGTACTCTTCATCATCAATGTGCCCTTTCAAGGATACCCTCAGGGAAGGAATCTCGACCTCAATAGGAAGAATGGCTTTAGAACCAAATACTAGTGAATATGGAGTGGCGCCAATGGGAGTACAAATGCTTGTACAATAAGCCCATAAGGCAGGATTAAGCTATAAATGCCAATCATGGCCAACATCATTAACAGTATTTTTGAGGATTCTAATGATAGTTTTGTTAGATGCCTCTACTTGGCCATTACCTTGAGGGTATTATGGAGTGGAAAAATGATGTTGAATATAGAAATTTTTATAAAGATGGTGGAATTCTTGGTTCTTGAATGGGCAGCCATTATCTGTGATTATGGACTAAGGGACACCGTATCGACAAATGATATAGTTCATGATAAACTTAGAGATTTGTGTGCCAGTAATGTATGTCATGGGAATAGCCTCAATCCACTTCGTAAAATACTCAGTGGTAGTGATGATGAACTTGTGGCCATTAAATGATGTAGGATGGATCTTACCTATGAGGTCGAGTCCCCATTGGGTGAAGGGCCATGATGACACTATGGGATGAAGCTCCCGTGCTGGTGCATGTATCAAGTCTCTGTGAACCTGACATTGGCAACATTTCTTTACGAAGACATGAGTCTTTTTCCATAGTAGGCCAATAGTAACCCAGTCTCATAATATTTTTAGCTAAGGTAAGACCACTAGAATGGGAACCACATATACCCTCATGCACCCCACACAAGGTTGCTTGTGCTTCATTGGAATTGAGACATCTTAGTAGGGTATTATCTAAGGCGCGTCTATATAAGGTGTCTCTGACGATGGTGTATTTGGATGACTTACGAAGGAATGTCCTACATTGATTATTTGAAAGGCCAGGGGGTATGATTTCGGCATGGAGGTAGTCATAGATTTCTTTGTACCATGGGGAATCAGAACCAATAATGTCACATACCATCTCAGAATCTAGGATATTGTAGGTCGGGACCAAAAGTTGTTCTACCAAGAACTCAAACTTAGGCACGTTGCTAGGAATGTCTAGAAATGATGAAATTATAGCCACAATGTCTGCTGCCCTATTTAGAACATGAGCTATCTGATGAAATTTGACCTTGTCAAAGTACTCCTTAAAAATATCTGCCATGTATTTGTATGGAGCAAGCTTCTCATCCTTAGTCTCATAATCATCATTTGCCTGTTTGATTACTAGTTGAGAATTTCCATATACCTGTAGGTTCTTAATTTTCCACTTGACTGCCATGCGTAACCATGTCACTACAACTTCATACTCTGCTATGTTGTTGGTACATGGAAATGCAATCCTGAGTGACTTAGGAATGGAATCACTCTATGGTGTGATAAACAGTATACCAGCCCCTGAGCCATGATTTGTATGTGAGCCATCAAAGTATAGTTTCCATGTTGTGTTTATGTCAATTGTGAATATAAACTCATCAGGAAAGTCTACAACTAATGGGTGATCTGCTTATATTGGTGCATCGGCTAACTGATCAACAATGACTTGTCCTTTAATATCCTTTCTCTCTACATACTGGATATCATACTCACTAAGTATCATAACCCATTTGGCCAGTTTCCCTATTAATGTTGCTTTGCTTAGAAGATATTTCAGAGGATCTATCTTGGCAATCAACATTGTTTGATGGTTTAACATATAGTGCCTTAGTTTTTGAGTAGCAACTGCTACTGCAAGATAGGCACATTCAATGGTACTATAGTTGAGCTCATAACCTACCAAAGTCTGACTGATATAGTATACTACCCTTTCATGACCTTCATCATCATTCTATGCAAGCAATGCTCCGAGTGATGAATGGGTTGCTAAAATATAAAGAATTAGTGGTTGTCCTTCAATAGGTGGCATTAAGACTGGTGGTGTGAGTAGATATTCTTTGATTAGTTGAAAAGCCTCTTCACACCTAACTGTCCATGCAAAGGGTACCCCTTTCTTATGTAAATGTTCAAAAGGACGTGTCTTATCTACTAATTGCACTATAAATCTTCTAATGGATTGCAGTCTCCCTTGTAATGTCCTTAGCTGACTGAGATTAGTTGGTGGAGGCATGTCTATGATTTCTTTTACCTTGGGTGGATCCACTTCAATGCCTTGTCTGGAAATGATATACCCTAAAAGATTTCCTGATTGTACCCCAAACACACATTTCTTGGGATTTAGTCTCACTTTATACTTCTCTAGCCTGTGAAATATCTTGTCTAAAACCTATAAATGTTCTACCCTTGTCTTGGATTTAACTATAAGGTCATCAACATAATCCTCCATAAGAGTGTGTAAAAGATCATGAAAATAGTGGTCATGGCATGCTAATAGGTTGCTCCAATGTTCTTGAGTCTAAAGGGCATAACATTCTAGCAATACATTCCCCAAGGACATGTGAAAGTTTTTTTAGGTTGGTATTGAGTTGCAATTCTAATCTGATTATATCCTAAAAATCCATCCATAAGGGACAACATCTCATATCTTGCAGTCATGTCTACTATCATGTCTGTTAGGCAAAGGGAAGTCATCCTTAGGGAAATATTTGTTGATATCTCTAAATTCTGTGTAGATACGGATGCCCCCTGTTGGTTTAGTGACTAGTACAAGATTGGAAATGCAATCTGCATAGTCAATTGATCTAATGAAACCAACGTCTAACAGTTTCTTGAGTTATGCCTTGACTAGTAAAGCAATTTGTGGGTCCATTTTTCTCAATTTATGTTTCATTGGTTTTATACTTGGTTGTAAGGGCAAGTGATGTAGAACAAGTTCAAGATCTAGCCTAGGCATTTCTGCATATGACTAGGCAAAATTTATCTATCTCTGTGTGAAGAAGTTGTCGAATTCTGGCTATTCTTCTTTTGTTAATGACCCTGCAAAATAAACTAGTTGAGGATTCTCTTTTGTGCCTATGTTGACCTCTACTAATTCTTCAACGAGCATGGGTGAAATTTCCTATGTGAAGGGGAGAATGTTCAAAACTCCACCCTTAGGTACCTCAAAGAGGTTTTCGCCTTTGGATGTGTCCTTTATTTTTTCTTTTTCATTGTCTAGAGGTGCCTTTCACTTTTCACCTAGAGACTTGTCTTTTTTATCTTTTTTATTCTTTTTCTCATTTTTGCGATTGGAGGGTTGAGTAGATTCCCAAAAATATGATTTGTTGTCCAAGTCAATGGTAAAACCAACCTTGTGATCACCACTAGGTATGCCTTCTCCTAATCCCAGGAACATAGCAATTGCTTTGTCATTCTCAAAAATGTCTAAGATGGGTGTGTCTTGTTGGTCCCAATCAATGAGTTGGGGATAAACTAGGGGCATGTCATCGTCAGAGTTGTCAAAGTTCAAAGGAGTCAAGGTAAGGATTGAGTTGTTCATATGGTTACAAAATTTTTGTACTAAGTCCTTTTTTCTTTGTGGTTTAGATCTAGGTGGATTGAGAGATGGGCCTAATGCCAAGGTTTGGTTATCTGAAATAGATGTATCAGGTTGCCAAGAGATAGGATCAAGAGATTCCCAATAGTAATGCTTAAACCATTTGTCCTTTGTCATATTCTTTGGTGGACATGAATTCAATGGATTCGGTGAGGATTTCAACATTAAGTCAAGTTCTCCAAATAGCTTGTCAAGGTTCATGGAAGAGGTGAAGGATAGGGAATCCCACTCGTATTCGTTTGAGTTGGGGGAGTCACAATAGTGTTGGTCAAATGGCTCGTGAGATGTCTCAATATCTTATGAAGCACTCACTTCCTCGACTAAGGGTGATGTGGCACTAGGAACGCCAATCTAAATTTGTTGAAACCCAAGCCCTAAGCCTTTCGGCCACTGAGAAACAAAGATTGGTTCAGTTCTCCCATTTTGATGTTTCCCTAAACCACTATGTCCATTATAGCCCTTTCTCTACATAATTGTGAAACCTTTTCCATATAGATATGTAGGAATGTGAGCAAGTACGAGAGGTTCTTCATTATCTTCTCTATACAGCCAGGAGGTGATATCTTCTGTATTTATGGCTTCTTTGCTTATTTCTCCCCATTTAGTGAAAGTTGTTGTGGGAGGAATGTGTATAGTGACCATAGATTGTCTCCTATCTGGTGTAGGTAAACCGTATGCTTAGGAGGAATCAAATGGCTAACACAAAATATTTCCTCATGTAATATTCTCCACAACCCTTGTCTTGGATCTCGACCCTAGGAGTGGCAGGAAATGAAGGTGAAGTGGATGTTCAAGTGAGAGTGGATGGATTGACATAGTGAGATGAATTGGATGATGAAGCCTCCTGATTTACTAGCACTTGGTGTTGGGGTATCTCTTTTAGATTGGTGCAATATTGGAATGGATATGGGTCACCATCTATTGTTATTTTAGAGCTATCGTAAGGGAATTTGAGACATTGATGATTTGTGGAAGGGACCGCCTTCATGGCATGAATCCATGGTCTGCCGAGTAGAAGGTTTTATAGAAGGGTGAGATCTAAGACCTAGAATTTTGTCTCCATTATTGTAGGACCAATTTTGATAGGAAGTGTTACCACCCCTTTTCATTTTTGTTCCTCATCATCATAAGCCTTAATGAAAATAATTTTGGTTGTGTCTACGCATGCTTCCGAGAAACCTAATGCCTTAATTAGTTTTAAAGTGCACAAATTTAACCCTGCTCCTCCATCTACCAAAACTTGTCTAACTTTTGTGTCGTCAACAAGGACTTCGAGATATAAAGGGTCATTATGATTTGTCTTTTCAGTTGCATAGTCTTGTTTGGAGAATGTGGCATGATGTGTATTGGTCAAGTATCCCAACATTTCCTAGAAGCAATTGACATCGAGATCATTAGGGACAGTGGTGCTTTGTAAAGCTTTGTCTAAAACGGATCGATGCTTAGGGGAGATACATAATAGTTCCAAGATGGAGATTTGGGCTGGGGTCTTCCCCAATTGATCAAGTAAGTTATAGTGCAACTTGGAAGTTTGTGGTGTTCGCTGTGATGGAGGACCTTGGATAGTGATCTTAGTATGACAAGTGTTGACAACACACTCAGGAGTTGTATTGATGGTAATGGTATTGATATTCTCATCGGCGGCACGAAGGTGATTAATGATTTTGCCACTATTATAATCATGCTTGATATTTGCATAGTTGGCCGACATATTAGTTTTGTTACTCGAACTAGGGACATTTCCTTTCCCATGGTCATGTAGTATATCAGAAAAGACTTGATGATTAGTGTTTGATGACTTTTGTTTATGTCTGCTAACTTTAATAACTCTCTTTTCAACAAGATCCTGTATGATATTTTTCAGTGGTGACAATTTTGTAGGTTATGTCCCTTAGTTCTATGATAATCACAAAAGACATTATCATCCCACCAAACTAGTTTAAATTGTCCTGGATCATATTGTCTTGGCTCTTGAAGCTATATAAGATTGTGTTGCAACAGGTATTTGAATACTGAATCCATGGGTTCCCCTAAGGGAGTGAATCACGTTTTTGAAACCTCCTTTGTTGTTGTGGACGTTTAGTATTTTGGACCATGTTGGGAGGTTGATTGACAACATTAAGTGTGTTGGCAGAAGGGTTAGGTCCTCGTAATGTGATGATCATTCCTGCTTGTACGATTTTAGCATCAACTACCCCATCATTGGTAATGTTTTTGTTCTGAGACCAAAATCTATTTCTGTCATTGGGGGTGTTTTGCACTATCAGATTTCTATTGGATGTCAGTGTCTTAAGTTCTCCTTTTTCAATGAGATCCTTTTCTATTATAACCCCTTTTTCCACTAGTTCCGAAAAGGATGTACAACAATGTACCCTTAAGTTACTCCTTAGTTTTGCATGAAGGTTTCCCTGGAACAAAGTGACTTTTTGTTTTTTAGGTATCTCAACAGGACACCAACTAGCTATAGTCCTCCATCTCTAGAAGAAAGCGATGAAATTTTCTCATTCATCTTGTGTTGTGTGACACAAGGTTGCTATATTTATCTCATGGTCTATGTTGAAGGAGAATTGCTCAAAAAAATTCTTAGCCAGTTCACCCCATGATTTGATGCCATAGTCTAGACCTGAAAGCCACTCGAGCGCAATTCCTACAAGACTTCTTGGAAATAGTCTCATAAGATATGTGGGGTCATAAGCAACATCTATGAACATGGTAAGAAATTCCCTTATATGTTCTATCAGATTTTGTTTGCCATTGTACTTAGGAAGATTCATTATGACATACCTGTGAGGGAAAGGTGTCATGTACAATGATTTATCAAAGGGAAATGGGCATATGTCCTTTGTTGAAAAGGTTTTCTTAGTTGACACCACCATGTTATCCATTTGTGTTTGTAGTGCATGCATTTGTGTTTGTAAGATGTCAACCTGGGTTAATGATGTGTTGGGTAGATTATGTGGATCTATGTATGTATTCTGAAATCCAAGGTCTTGTGATGGGTTTTGATTGAATGTTGGTATTCAATATGGATTTGGATTTAGAATGTTGGTGAATGTGTTCTGATTCAAAATCTGTGTGAATGGGTTTTGACTTGGAATCTGTGAGAATGGATTCTAATTCAAAATCTGTGTGAATGGATTCTGACTGCTAATCTAGGAGAATGGATTCTAATTCAGAATCTGTGTGAATGGATTCTGACTGCCAATCTAGGAGAATGGATTTTGACTGCCAACTTGGGAGAATGGATTCTAATTGCCATATTGGAAAGAGGGAATTCCTCCTGACTGTGTAGTCTGTGGTATAGTACCAGTGACATGAACACTAGGTATGGCTATTGACTGTGGTATGGTATTGGTGACATTGAAATTTGTTGTAGAAGCTAGCATTTTAGATCTTTTATTCCCAACAAGAGGACCAAAGGGAGTGGATGATGATTCCCCTACAATGAAATTAAATCCTGATGTCATGCCTGATGTACCAAATGGAGACATATGGACTATCGTACTTTGTGTAGGCATGCCAAATGGTATGGCTATATTAACTTGAGGTATAGAGGTACTAGCAGTCATTGCATTTGTCCCTTGTGTAGGTTAATTTTGTAAGGTGCTGATATCAAATCCTGTAGGTTAGGTAGCACCTTCAACTAATAATTTAGCTAAGTAGCATTGGCGATCATTTGCTAGATACTCATCTACAAAAGAGGCAAACTCAAGGTCTTATGCAACAACCTCTATGTCTTTCAATCTAATGTGTCCTTGAGGGTCTCTAAAGGTGAATTTGTCCAAAAAAGTCCTGCGAGGTCTCGATGAGAATGGATTGATGAATTCATTTGGGTTTGACATCTTTTCTCTCTCTTTTCTCTTAGAACTAGTTTCAACTATGTAAGATATGCTCAATATGCGAGGAATGCAAAACTACGTCTATGGATAGTATGACTCTAGTCTATGTTTTTGGGATTTTCTAGATGCAAATAAGGAATGTCCTAAGATGATGCTAGTCTAGAATGACAATATCTAAAGATGCAAAGTCTAAGCAAGCTTCTAAGGTAACCAATTTCGTAAACCTGAGACAAGGGTACCAACTACCTAAAGTCTAACCAAGGTGTCAATTTAGTTATGTCAAGGAACCAATGTAGGACTAGGATCAAAGATAAGTTGAGTTTCCTAGCTAGACTAATGAGCTAGGAAGACTCTCTATAGGACAAAGGATATGATGACAGGATTAGGTTCAATGACAGATTTCGTTGATGCTATGATTTTTCTAGAGTGTAGAAAGTGAACCTATTCTAAAGTTTGTAAAAGTGACCTTCCTAAAAGTTTGATCTAAAGATAATATGTAGTCTAAGATGAAACTAAAACTTGGAATTATGATGACTATAGTTATGAATAAATGATACCTAAAGGATACAAAATTGAGCAAATCGTTTCAGGTTTCTGTCCAACAACTACTGTGAAAAGATAGATCAAAGACTGGTATGACTGTGTCGATTGGATTGTGACTGTAAATGTTGGTTTTCTAATACTCAAGCAAATGCATCACAAAATTTCACATATGCGGCTATGTTTCATAGTTGTAGTTTTTTGGTAATCAGTTGCGAGTTTCTGGTGAAATTTAGTATTTGGTTTTAGATAGTTGCGATGTAGTTTCTAAAAGATGCTACTCATGATGGAAATTATGACTCAAACTGTAACAGATGCGGTTTTCTAAACTCTATGCATAGGTGATAGTTCTGCGACAGTGACAAATGCATTGTTCCAAACTGCAGTTGTGGCTCATCTTTTCAAATGCATCACAAAATGTCACAAATGTGGTCTTTTAAATCAGATGTAGTTTTTGACAGAGCAAATGCGAGCTAATCTGGCAGATGCAACTCTAGGCTAAATAGATGTGACTCGACAGAACAATTGTGACTCTCTAGTGAACAATTGTGCCTCTCTTGATAGTTGTGTGTTTTCAATGAATTGAGATTATAAAGCTAACACTGTTCTGTAATCAAGTTCTAACAAACAAAGATAATCATAAGACAAAGTGTTTTTAGTTTGATTTTGGACTCAAAGAGCGGTTAATTTGACAATAGACAAGCACATCCTAGGCTATGTAGGACAATATTTACTGATTTCTCACTTGGGTTTCCCTAGCTACGCTTATTCAAGGCAGATGATTAGTAACTTGACCCCTCTGGCTCCCCTCCATGGCTCATTAACGTCATCCGAGGCAGCCAAGCTATAGTACCCATGAACATCCCATGGCATACTTTCATCTCTACACATGAACCGTAAGAATATGAGATGACTTCACAGGTCCGACCTGCTGCACCAGTAAATAGAAGGATTTTCGACACTAGAAACAAAGGTGTTTAATTCGAGCATTCTGTTCATAGCACATGATCCATGCGATGAGAGTCCCTTTTAAAATCCATCTCGTCAAAACCATACGCGTGATTCATTGGGATTTCCCCAAGAATCCACTTTTATATATCGGTTGGAAGTCCCTTGGGTTCAGGGTGCTACCAGTTTGAGTCGTCCTGAGGTGAGTATTTTTTCCAACTAGGACATGCCCAATTTATAGAGTCAGTAACCATTTCTCTTACACCCAGGATCACATAGATGCACAAGGGGAGAGGATACTTCAATATACCAAATTGTGAGGGTAATAAAAAAATTGTGCTTTCACACCAAACATAGTAGACACTTGTTAATTTTAATCTAAATGAAAGATTTGCTACACTACCAAACAATCTGTTTCAAAAATTTAACTATGGTCTTCGACATGCATTATGTAGAAAGATTCATTAGTAGTTTTGATATTGATCTTCGACTATCGATCTGCAAAAACTTTGTTAACTCCTCAAGAAACGCGTTGAAAACAAAAGATTAGTGAAAATAAAAAATGAAAGAAGGTTGTAAATTGAAAATCTAAACCTAAAAATTTACCAGTCGAATACATCATTTTCTCCGTCAGATGCACCTTGGGATTTTACCCGTCAGTTGTGACTCCGAAAATAATAGATGCATGAGTATTTTTTAGATGTGTCATTTTTGAGCTCAAATGCGATCAAGTAAGTCAATTGCGCCATTTCCGATATCAGATGCGGTCTAGTATTTTAGTTGTGTCATTTCATTAAGCAGTTGTGTCTCTGAATGTCAATTGCATCGTTTCGTCAAACATATGCATCGTTCCATTCAAAAATTTGCAAAAATTGAATAAATGTCTATAGATACGAGAAGATGGCATCTTCACGTTGGGTTCACCAAATGTAACATCTAGAAAATGCAAAAGAAAGGTTAAAAGCACACAATCAATGCAATCAAAGCTCTAATGCAATCTAAGTTAAACAACAGAGAACAAAGGAAAGCTAAAACATAAATAAATTGAACAATCTCACCCAATATCTACGTAATTCCATGTATAACTTTGATTGCCCTTCTCCATTTTACCGTTGTAGTATAATTTCCTTTAGATTTCTCTTGTGCAAGTATAGCCTATGATAGTGATTTAGCAAAACATCGAAGATTCAAATAATAGATATGCTTCCAAAAGTCGTAAGGTTTCGGGAGAGATTGAAATGATGAAAGATAAACCAATTTATAGAAAATTGATCATTCAAATGATAGGCCAGGATCGAAAGATCGACAGACGGTTGAGATAAAAAGTTTAGACATGCATTATGATAACTGTTAGTAGTGGCATGAGTGATAAAACCAAAAATAGAAATAAAGATTAAATAAATGATTTAATCTTCGAGTTTGGTGTTCGAAAATAGAAGAATAGTCTTTGCATGACAAAGATAAAGATGGATTAAAGCAACTCTCTGTTCGAATGCACACACAAGATTTAATTAATTAAATAGAAATATTTAATTAATACGCATGTACATGCAAACGAGTTAGAACTAGATGACTAAATGATATGACAAAGAGATTACTCGCGAAAGCAACTCAGAGATTAAATTAAGAGTTAACTGACCGATTTAAATAGATCTCGAGTCTAGTCAAAGTGAATACTTAGATAACTTACACAATTATCTAAATATAGAGGAATGCATTAAAATGGAATTTATGAATTAAATATTTCATTTAATTCAAGATTTGATATTTGAAGAATAATTAAATAAATAAGATTTATATAACTAAGTGATGAAGGGATTAAATGAATAATTAAATAAATAAAGGAATTATAGTTGACATATGATAAAGGGTAAATTAAATAAGAATTTATTTAATTTGACAAGAAGGATAAGGTTAATTAGTAACATAATTAAATAAAAAGCATTTATATAATTAATCAGATAGAATAAAGAAAATGTGAATCAATTAAATAATTAAGATTATTTAATTAATAGAAGAATTAAAGTTAAAATGAATTAATTAAATAATTAGATTTATTTAATTAATAAAGAAATGAAGACTTTAGATAATAATTAAATAATTGACATTATTTAATCATGACCATAGAAATATGAATTATGAAGAATATTGAAGTCGCAAGCTTAGACCAGATTTCAGTGCCTACATTTACGTCTTTTAGGCCTCTAATTAGGTCTTTTTTCCAATAAGACTACTCTCAAAACTCTATCAAACTTAGTAAACACTTTTGGGCAGCATTTCTCATGTTTTCAAACTAAGGAATCCATCATTGTTTATCAAAATTTCAATTACCCTTATGCCTATTCACAAAACCCTCTTTTTCCTTCACAAAACCTAGGGCTTATTGAAAAATACAATTCCCAACCTTACCAAAACTTATCACCACCACTAACAAGTCTAAAATAGCATTTAAAAACTTAATTCATCAAGAAATCACACTGCCCCAACAAAAAACTCACTTTTACTTGTCAAAACCTCACTTTTCCTCATGGAAAACACCATTTTCAAACTTAGGGCTTCATGCCCAACACATTTTCAGACCTCCCCTGAAATCACAAGACTCCTCATACACCTAAAACTAAAATATTATACCCATTCCACTGAGTAACAATGCAGACAAAAAGGTGGAATGGGTTTACAACATATTTAAATTATCAAAACCCTTAACCCCTATTTTAGACCCAGTCTGAGAAACTTAGAGTTTTAATGCATAAAACTTAATGGGAAGACTCAAAAATGGATTCAAAATAAATCCAACTAAGATCTCAAAGAAATTAAATTAACTTTAAGCCAAGATGATACTATACAAGCCACACAACAAGCCAATACCAACACTATTTTGAGGGAAAATACAGAAAATTCAAGAAAATATGAGTTTTATTGATTAGATCTTCTTCCCAAAATAAAAAATCAGTCTTCTCAATGAGTTTTCATCTGCTTTATACCTTTTCCACCTAAAACAAACTTTTCAAATACATGACCATTAGTCTTCTAAGAAAAGACAAAATTTACAACTTTTCAAATATGCAATTTTGTACTATTTGCAATTTTTCCACATTTTGCACATTTTGAAAAACTAAACCTCCTAAACAACTAGAAACCATCAACCTTGACCTACTACAACTTCAAATGGTCTCATAGACCTTATTTTAGACAAAATTCACCCCAAATCTAAAGCCTACACATCATTATCTTCTTGAATTGACAAAACTTATTTAATGGTGCTCCTGCACCAGTTAATGAGGGTTTGATGTTTTAATGTACAACTAATTTACCCTCCCTCTCAGTTGTCTTGTGCATTCAACACATTCTACCTCAATGAAATCACCTAAGGTGAATCATTACACATAGGTTTTGATAAGTGATGGCTAATATTTCATTATGTTTCTACTTGCTCCATACATTTGCTTGAGTAGAATTGAAGAAATTTTAAAATACTTTTCATTGAAAGAACTAGAGAGATATTTTATGATACAATAATTTCACTTGAGCATAATCTTAATTATTGAATAATTTCACTTGATTGAGGTGCCCATGATCTTCATTTTTTTCTCTCTTTGGAAATGAGATTCTTTGATAAGAGTAAAATAAATCCAATTATTATATAGTAAGGTGGTACTTTTACAAGTATCTAGTTGAAGCTATTCCATAAATCTTCAAATCCATATTGATTCTTCAAGAGCTAATTTTGCATTTTTAGCTTTGATGAAAAAATTATAGAAGATAACTTTGTTAAAAGTATTACACCATCCATGTAAGAGCACCCGCACCATTTATTTTGAAGAGATAATCTATGGTATATTTTCTATACATGGAATCACCAACATAGTGAGTAACATAATAATTGAATAAAGTTGATTATGGGTGGTGCAATATATATGCATGCATTTGTCATTTTGGTGTAGCCATGATAGGAGGGTCCTCAAAGAGAACAATCTGGACTGTACAACAAGAGTTACACAATAGAAGAAACACAAAATATGGAGGCAAATGCAGATTCAAACATTCTCATTAATAGAAATCTTAATTACAATCATCCGACAACATCCAAGCTTACAGATTCAGCTCACAGGCCTGATACAACATGCTCAAACACAATATTCCTATATGCTCCTTAACACGAGCAAAAATATTACATATTAAATCCACATTAATCTACTTAATCCACTTTTGCTATTCTAATGATCTATTACAAGCTTTATATCATATTCGCAGATCTAGAATCTTCTATGTTGGCCAAAGATCATCACAATCACCAATGAAAGAAAATGTAGTGTGCGCATGAAATAGGTCAGCCTCAAATTTGAATTTCTCCTCAATAGGTGCATAGGATGAAGTGTGGACCTATAATTAAGGTCGGGGACACTCCATGAAACAATTCGACACACACCGTAAGGATCCACAAGTTACGAGAAAGATCCAAGAGTGATCAAACTAGCCGTTAGGCTTGAAATTATTCCAATGTCCGTTCAAGAAACTGCCACTTAATCCAGAAGTGATAACTTGTCAAAAAAAGATCCAATGTCCACAATGAAAACATAGATCCACAAGGTCTAGTGAGCAAAAATAATGAATCCACCAACATGAACTAAGCAAGAAAAGAACAAGAAAAAAAAATGAAAGAAAATATTTTTGGTTGATGCACGATTGCCAAGAACTAAGGATGGTCCTGCATCACATTTCCAATGAGAATATAGTATTTCTCATAATTCTATGATATAGTCAATTTGATTGTAGATCATTAGCAAGGAGATCATAAGAGATTTTCATGAATATAAGCATGAATAATTCATCATTTTTCTTTCAAGGAAAAAAACATGAGCTAAACATATAGAAATTATCCATAAAAAATAAGCAACAAGTGACCTATACTTTCCAGGTTTGCTCCTCATATAATTTATTAGGGTGATAGCCACCCATTAAAAGTAGGTGCTTTTACACTCAAGAAATTTAGAGCAAACATTAACCTCCTTAGATAGTTGTGAAAACCAGAAAAATGTCATCTCTTAATTTTGTAATATAATTATCAAAAAGAAAAAAATAATAATTCTTTTATCTCTTACTTCACTTCCAACAAGCATTGTGTACAAAATGCCAACTCAAATAATTTTATCCTCCCTATGATGTTAATGTGCACATATAAGTTGCATTCCACTTTATTGAGCTATATGATTAATTATATGATTAATTATGTGATATTAAATTAATCTAGGTGATATGATTTGGTTTTTAGATGATCCATTTCATCAATCAAGTACTTATTATTTTGTAAATCCAGTATGTACAATTAATTATATTTCTTATTTAAAAAAATGAGATTTAAGGATATATTTCTTACTAGTGTGGAGAAGATGATGTGGTTAAAATACATGTAATCTAACACAAATTTATTTTATATGTATAAGAACCTAGACATTTGTATGACATCAAGCAATTAATTCAAATTTGGTTATCAATTATACTATATCAACCTATTAAAAGTAGTTTCCAACACAGTTATGCATTTCTCTTTACTTTGTAATTTTCTTGAGAATTGTTAATTTCCCATAAATGACATGGAAGTAAATTCAAGACATAAAATAAATGTAAGTTTTAGGGCATTTTAAGGGGTATATATAGCATATAATATGTTTGCACATTTTTCATATCACAAAAATGTTGTAACTACTAGTTTTAATTTTACTAATATTCATTTGTAAAGGCCTCTTACAATAAGATATATTTAAAAAAAACTTATACAAGAATATGAAATTTATTTAAATGAGTAATTTTTCTAACACAATAATGGAGATCTATATTGGCTTCAAAAAAATATTTGGATAGTAAACGATGAAGGCATGTAAGGTACATGCTAGATTGAGAAAGTTAATCGGGAATTTATAAACCTAAGAGATCACATAAAGATAAAGATCCAACTTTAAAAGGTTTAAGAAATGTGATATTAAGACTCCCTATTTTTGTAATATTACTATAGAATTGAAATAGTTGATAAGTGAGTGCAATAGAAAACTAGTATGACAACTTATGTAATTGAAAACCATGATTTGATTAACTTAAATTGATTAATCAAGGAAGAGAGGTGACACTAGGGAGAAAATATTTTAAATATTTCATAAAGACAATCACACATTTTTCAATGAAAAAATGTTGCAAATAATTTTCACTATTATTTATGGATGCATTTAAATGTTTATGGAGCCCTAAAATCTATTGGGAAACATATAAGGTGAAGTAAGACATCTCTTATCACTGTCATGAAGGCATTGCACAACAATGAATACATATGACACAAGTTATGGAAGAAGACTTGGTAGTTAAAAGAGCCTAACATGGCACAATGGCATGAAATATATCATACTTGTACAAGGCTTATCCAATACATGTAGCAACCTAATTTTTGAAAGATTATTGTGATGTTCTCATTTTTATTGCTCAACACAATTATATATGGAACACGCATCCAAGATTTTCATGGCAAATAATTGTTAGTAGAAAATGAAAAAATTGTTAAAAATATTGTGTAAGTCAAATAATAGGTGTATGTAAATGGAAGGTATGACATATAGAACAAGGAGTGGGTATTTTTAGCCATTAAAAAATATGTTCAATGCAGCCACTACAAATGATGTCTATTCAAAATATAAATATGATGTGGGTATCTGATACTTAAAGAGTCATTACAAACTTTTTAGGGTATAAATAGACATATGACAAATTCACCGCCAATAATTCACCGACAAAAAATTCACCACCAACAATTCATGGACGGAAAATTCACTGCCAACAATTCACCGTGGGAAAATTCACTGTCATGACAATTCACCGTGCGAAAAATTAATTGCATGAATTTTTGGCGGTTAATTTTCTATGGTGGCTGAATTTTCTTGTGATGAATTGTTGACGGTGAATTTTTCGTCGGTGAATTGCTGGTGGTGAATTTTCCTAGAGCCGTATAAATCAAGTGTGACATATGTATTCGTTGAATAGGTAACCCTTAAGATTGGTGTAGCCATTAAAAATCTAACACAAAATCCTAAAATATAAAATCCAAGAAATGAAGGTCTAATGTAGCTTCTCAAGCAAAGTGCAAAGAAAGGAATTCAATGTAGCACTCTAATAAACAATTCGTAGCCATTATCAATGGCTATTTTGTACACTTTGTAAAAAACGTTGTTACAAGTATAAGCATGATTTTAATGGATCATTTGCAATGAATGATCCTGAAGACCAATAGGAACCTCTAGAACTATCAATCTGTGACCTCCATAGTTCCAAATAGGGATATGGGATTCACTCGATTTTAAATAGCTTTGTATTTTTATTTATTTTGGTTACTCATTTTCATCCATTGTTGGTATTCAAGATCTGAAACTTATGAATGGTGAATGGAGTTATAATATTTATTGGTGTAATATGATTTTAGCAGGTAACCAACCATTAACTAAAATGAAAAAAACTAGTATAGAAATTGCAACCTTAAACAAATAGCATTAGAGAAGGCCTATTGAAGGTGGCACTTGTGGAACGTCAGTGCATGAAATTAGATGAAGAGTCCAAGTGGGACCATAAAATGAGAGAGAAGCCATGAAGCAAGGGGCTCTCTCCTCTTATTGGGGTAGCCTGGTCCATAGGAAGGGATGCTCCCACATCCTTTAATCTGTTATGAATACACTCCATCTATCGCTGTATCAATAAATCAAAGTCAGTCGACCTGCCAACCTATAATTTAACAGTAACTTCCTTACAAATTTAGGTGTGAAGGATGAGGCCTTGTTAGTCACTGACCTCCTTACCAAGTCTCTTATCTGGAAGCCTCAATCATTTGTGTCTTCCTCTCCTACCAAACTGATGGTTTGTTTCGCACTCTTATTGCCATGTTAGTAGAACCAGAGTGCATCACACTCCATCTTCAATTGTATATATCACTGAGCTTGAAATGAATGGTTGCCAGTTCCTATAATGGTTTTCTGTTCACATATTTGTTTACTTTAGTTGTATGTAGGGCCATGGGCATAGATAAATGAAGAATGTAGGGGGAAAATGAAGAGAATAATGCCTTGCTTGGAAGAAAAGAGAAAGGAAAGCATGAAATACAAAAGGTAGGACTATTCTTGAGGTCTTTGTAGACTTACACATAATTTGGGGTGCGACCCTTCATAAGATTTATAGGAGAGGTTATTTCATTTCCATGGATATCATCAAATAGATTAAAAAAAAAATTAGGAGTACTGAAAAATATAAAGGTAAAATTGAATGTTGATGAATGGATCTTTTAGGAAATAATTATGTTCTAATTTTTATTATATAAAAAATTATACATGATAAAAGTATTTTTAGGAAGAGTGAGGCTCTTACTTAGTGCAACAGGATAAAGTCTTATGTAGTTAATAATTTAATGTTTTATAAAATATTTTTTTATTAGCAAATATCACTTTATGTGGATCATGGATGTTATACACAAATGTTTTTACTTAATGAAGATGATCTCACTTTAGTATAAGAGATCAATAAAATCTATTATAGATATTCAATATATGGAAACTCTAGGTGACATTGAAAGGAATGAGTCAAATATTTGGGGCACATTTGATAGAAATTGAAATAGTTATTTTACCAAATGTATTGTATAAATGACATTGCAAATGTGTTAATTGAGCATAAATTGGTTTCCCATCAAGTCTACATTTCTTCTAATATAACCTATAAAAATGATTAGTATAGTCTAATCTACCCTGCTACCATATTAGAAATTTGGATCTTAGGATACTAAAAAATTTAAAATGAATAAAATGAAAACCATACAAGCATAGATTTTACACATTACACAAGATATACATGGAGAAAACTCTTTCAAGTAAAAAAATTTATAAATCACTATTTTATTAAAACACTTACAATAATGGTCTATTATAACATAAACCAAACTTGGGGACACTCCTCTACATACTTTCACATGGCCAATAATACCTCATGTGCATAGTGATATAATTCACTATAAAATATTTAAATTCTACACCTCTCAAATAAGAGGGAACCTCCCTAAATATAGGAGAAAGTGTGACATAATACCTTAAGGGGTATTAGTCACACCTATTCAAAATAACCATTCATAAATAATTAATAATCCAATAGTTATTAGACTATAATTATTTCAAATGGGATATGCTTAATAAAATATGTAATATATAAAGTTTAATAATCTTATATTAGAATATTGTACAAATGTTACAAGGGCATGACCCCTAATAACATTTTGTTCTAACACTCCTAATTCATGTCACAACTCAAGGATTAGTAATTCTTTGTGTGTATTGGCATTATTTTATTAGTACTAGGATGCACATGTGCCAATTTTTAGGTGTGACAAGGACTACTAGATGGCTTCACCATCATATAATATAGATAATCTTCTAGTGACCTTTCGATCAAGTGCCTGGTTGTTGGTTATTATGATCCAAGTAGATTTAATTAATTATATAGTTTGAAATAAATAAATTATTGTATGGGGCATTCCTCTTATTTATAATTTAAATCTCCTTTGTTATTTTAGTTTATTAATCTTTGCAATTTCGTATAAGGTAGTTTTTCATATAGATGGTTAGAAGGTTTCACAAGTAATTATAAAGATAGGTTAACATAGACCAATATCATAAGATTGTACCTCACCCCAACATAACATATTAAATATCAATTTTTATGTCCTTTGTAATGTAAACTTATATTGAATTATATAATTGTTGTGCAACTCTAGTTCCAATATGCTATTTCTAAATTTGCACATCCACTCATAAAATTTATGAGCAGTTATTCCATATATTCACCTAGTGTAACTAATGAGTTATAATAGTTTGGTTCGAAAATATTAAAGAAAAGATGTGAAATGCAATTATGCAATGTTTTATATAATAGTTACAAAGAATAAGCCATGCCCTAAATTTTTCAGTACTTAAACACAACACAAGTTAAATATGATGAGAAAACGTCTTTACACTTTGAAGGCATCAGGTTTATGATGACTCCTATGCATGTTCTGCACATAGTGCAAGACAACGATGGATATTATTAAGACCAAGGATAACTCTAATTTTGTCTTTAGTTATGAAGACAATTATTTAAGATAGGTGACTAAAAGAGACATATGAAGAATTATGCTTATATGCAACAATCTTTAATTAAAGGCAATTAAATTCTAGGGAACAAACAACAAATCTAGAGTTATAATTCATAATCACAATATTACACATTATTTTAGCTTTTTTATTTGAACAAATTATATGCTTTGTAATTTGATCCTTTCTCTATGATAATTTCAGATTTAAACAATAATTATTTAATTTCAACCTACAAATATTCACTTAATAATTTATTATTTACTAAGTTAATAACCAAGACATTCTTAATCACAAGGGATCTAAGGAAAGAATTACATTCGTGAGTATGCGTAAAGAAAATTTAAATCAAACTTAAACTATACTATTAGTTTTATAGGTGACACAAAGAATTTAATGTATTAACAACAATTGTATTATTCAATTTGATCTACAATCTTGAACAACTAGATTACTATAAAATTAATCTCTTTCAATATTATTTAACAAAATTGCAAAATTTTAGATGTGTAAATTAATAATTATGAGTGGATAAATAACTATTTAATCCATAACTTGAATCCTAATTGATAGATTTCAATTTCCATGATTCTCACTTATACATGTATATATATATATATATATATATAAATTTGTACCAATTCTATGGTTTTGTTTGAAAAAAATATATATTAGATATACTTTTAATTTCATTCCACCAAGATATAACAAGAAAATATTTCATTCACACCTATGATGACATCAAGTTAATGATTCCATCATAAGTATTTTTCACAATGAATGAGAGTGGAATGGTGGAAAACTAGTCAAGGGTTAACTTTAGTATTACCTCTAACTAAGGGAAAATACTTATTCTAAAAGAAAGAAATATTAAAGGAGATAAATATGTTCATGAAGTTATTTTACATTCTAACATAGAGTACAACAAAGAATAAAGGAATGAAGTAATTGAATAACCATAAATGTATAACTCATATTAATTCAAAAACAAATTGAATGATTAATTACTAGATCCAAATTTCTTTTTGATTTACTTATAAAAAATCTCTAGAATTAAAATATTTGAGTAATGTTAAATCTAAGTATGTCTAATTATTTAATTATTTATGTACAATGTTTAGTTCAATAACCTGAGAAGACAACATCAACATAGTGATCCTAATATCTCATACTTCATTTTATATACCTTACTATGACATTACTTGTTAAATTCGAAAGTTATTGCAATTCTAAGATTTATAGATGTGGAAAAATATCCTCTCATACTCCAAAGTACCATCTCCCTCTCAACTCACCTCATGGTGCCACTTGGAACCATCCCATGAGTTGAGAGGACCAAATAATCATCCACCCTTGATCTCCATCAAGCAATCTCAACCATCCATTCCTATCTCCCCTCTATCATATTTAAATTCACGACAACCAATTCATACTAACTCACTCATTTTCACTTGGAGCATTGTTATAATACCAAAATCATTAGTGAGAACACATCTATCTACACAACAAGGAGTTTGTTATAAATTAATTTTATTAAATTATATGCTTGTTTGACTTCTTTTACCTAATCTTGAGTGTTTTATTTGTTCAAATTATGTTTGTTTGATTTTATTACAATTTTATATCACCTTGAAACAATTTTTATGCACACAATCATATTCTTCTAATGAATTTAATAACTAAACTATAATTAATAATTCATTTATTCTTTTTTCAAAATCAAATTTAAAATATTTTTTCGTTCATGTTAATAGTTATATTAATTATTTTGATGAATGTATTTTTTTCCTAAATTAATATTTTTAGAGTTGTAAATTTTTTTTTTTTTTTTTAGACTGCAGGAATCGGGTAGCACGACCCCCTATAAACTGCAGTGCGCCTGGTAAACTTTTTAACGTGACCGGCGGCGCTGGCGCGACACGCCCTCCGGTACCACGGGACGGGGGAGACTAGAACTCGTGACCAGCAGAGCCGCAACGGAATTACTTAGCCAACCGAGCTAGGGCCCCTGCCCTATTAGAGCTGTAAAATTCAAGCTAAGAGAAAAAATGCTTTAGATGGTAGATTATTCAAGCCCAACATAAATGTTTGTTTTTATTGAGTTGAAGCTTATATGGGTGGTTTGTTCTATTGATATATTAATAGTTCTTTGTTCATTTCTTAAAATTAATGCATCCAAGCTTCAATGGCTTCTATTTTTTTTAATGTTTAAGTATTGTGTATTGAGGCTTTGATGTATATTATCACTCTATGCTTATATTTTGGTGTATACATTAGGGTTATCATTTATGCCTTATGTATTGGGGTCTCACAATTCATATTGTATATTAGAATGTTTTGTATTTATATTTTCCATTGTAATGAATTTGTTTTATAAAGGGATTTATTGTATTGTTAGTTTAATGTATATATTTTTCTTTATATGTTTATTTAAATGGTTTGGTTTGTTGAGAAAATCTTTGAGATTTTTGAGAAAATACATTTGGAAGGTACCAAGTCAAATTTATCCATCTTTATTAGCATCCTCCTAATATGTGTAAAAATGGGAGCTCTAGAAAAGGGTATGAAATTATATCATTTAATCATAATGAGAAGTGGGTTTTGTCAAATATTATAGTTGTGATTGCATTAATAGAAATGTATGTAAAATGTAGACACATACATTAGGCCTACCAATTGTTTCACTATATGTACCACTAATAAATGGTCTCAATGGACTGCAATCATTATTAGATACACACGTGTTGGAATTGATAAATCATTAAATCCTTTGATCAAATACAATTTATAAGTGTAAATATATATGGACCAACTTTTGTTAGCATCCTACTAGCTTGTGAAAAACTTGGGACTTTCAAATAGGGAAAGGAAATTCATAAAAAAATAATTGAAAGTGGATTTTTGTTTGATGTGGTTGTGATTATTTTAATGGATGTGTATAAAAAATATGGAATTATACATAAAGTGCTTAAATTATTAATAAAATTTACCATTCAATTTTAGTATCATAGAGCAAAATTATTGTAGGTCATGTAATATATGGATATAGCAAGGATTTCCTTAAACTTTTCAAATTATATGCATTATTGTAAATATGGATAGTATTCTTGTGGAGATTATTGGCTCAGATGGTAAGTGAAGCTATAACAACCTAAAAAATGTAACCAAGAAATTATTTACTTTAATGTAACATTATACCCAAATTAACACCCATGTGAGAATATACAGATAATACAACGTAAGCATTCATTACAATAAGTACCATATGGAGTCTCATCAAATATAATTCAATAACTAGTTTTTACTATGGGTCATATTATTACCTTTCAACATCTAAAGATGAGATATATAATCTATATTCATAAGTAATTTTATAATTTGTAGTGTCATAAAATTGCACCCCATTGCAATTTCACACTTGCACATTTAGCCTGCTACATTTATGAAAAATTTCTATAAGTCAAAATTTCACGATACAAACTTCATAGGCGACAAAGAGGAAGCACTAACAACTTGAATGCCTCATTCTTGCAAAATTTTAAGTAGGACACTTGCACGACAAGTAGACGTCCCCAAATGCAATGGCATCTCCAAAATTTCTAAGATTCAAATGAGAATATTCTACATCCCTTACCTATGGTATGTGTCATTGTGACAAAAACATAGATGTAATGTCTCCTCTTCCCCATGCAACCTCACCAAAATCCATTTTTCACTCTCATTCTTCATTCTATCTCATAACAAAGCTCTATTAAATTTCTTCCTCAAGCAACAGTCAAGGCTATCTTGCATGCAAGATTATCATGTCTATCAAGTGAAGAGGGGAGCCAAAGGCTATTGGTAATGCTCTTTTGTCTTCTTTTCTTATCTATTTGATATTATTTAATTGATCTCATCTACTTTATTCATAATAGGGGTTTTTTGTCCTTGTGAGATTTGATTCTATTACACGTCTTTATAATTGTGATAGCGGTTATCCTCCTTTGTGGGGTTTATTTCTATCACACATCTTTTACTTTAAACATTTTTGTCTATCTCTATCTATATGGCTATCCATGGAGGTGGAAACACCAAAATGGGGGTTTGACTGAGGCAAATTGTGAAACAACCACCAACATTTTTTCCTCTCTATTTATGCATAGATGTGCAAATTTGACAAGCTGGACATTTTAGATTTAAGGATTGTATTCTATAATTTACTAGAGATGAAAACATGGGGCACAAATTTCCTTGCGGTGCATTGTCGTCCTTGGTCAAGGCTTAATCCCCTTGAGAGTAAAATTTTTCTTTTATGCACTTTCCATTTCTGTATACTAGATATTCAAATTATGTCATTAAATTCTATAATTAAGTGATTTTATCATTCTTGTCCTTAGCAGTTTAGCTTTTGTTCAGTTAAGTTGTGCAAATACTCTTTATTCTTTATCTTGTCACTTGAGCTTTGATCCCTAAGGTAATCAAGGGATTTTTGCTTCATGAGACTTCCATATATTAAGGGTAGAGAATCCCCTCTAAATTTTGGTGAACCCAAAATAAATGAAATCATGTAAGATATTTTTCTTCAAAATTTTAATGATTTTGATAATGTATTTTTTAAATAATATTTTGATATGTTGGATGATGCTCTAGATTATTTGTTAGAAGCACCTCCTTCCACTCAAAAATTTGATGCACATGCTTCTTTATTGAAACCTTCTTCTTTGCAAGTCAAAGAGTGTAAATATAGTTGTAGTGTTCATTGCCCCTCAAAGGCCTAAGAGATCAGTCATTTATGTGACTCTAGCTAGCCCATCTCCTAAAATAATTCATTCTATTTGCGGGGTTGTCAAAAGTGACATGCTAGACCTTTACACAAGATTCATACAATCTAAGGCTCCCTCTTATAGAGCAGTAGCCCATACCTATAATACTAGAAGGAATCAATAAAATCTTAATCAATCTACTTCTTTACCACCTTCTCAACCAAGTCTTCCCCAAGCACCTAAACCTACAACTAAGCCACCAAGTGAGTATCATCTTGTCGAGCAACTTCATGTTACTCCTTGTAACGCCCCACCAAGGAACCCCAAAGGACAACACAAAATGAAACATTTTTTTTATAAGAAATAACAATGGAATGCATATCATAACTTAACATATAATCTAACCTAGGTCCTCTAACGTTCCATGACTACACTACTAACACATCTATTAATCGAGAACTAGAATCATTTCATTAATCATGATTTATCTAACAATCAAGTTCATTTTAATCCACCGCATTAAATAATTCTACAATATGAATTTCCATAACATGTCATCGACAAAATAACATTTAAGATTAATAATAAACAACTAAATATATATATATATATACAAATTTCATTACATGAGAGCACATCAAATCAGTTACATCATTACAAAGTTTACATCAATGCTTCCCTAAATACAATTGGGAAGAATACATCAAATTACAATAAATGGTACAACTGTGATACAAGTCCAATACATATATATAAAAGACTGTCTCCTTGAACCGGATCATGAATTGGAATCCACTACACAAGGTAAAACCTCTGCGTATACGAACATGCAACAAGAAAATACAATGGAGAAAAAAGCACCACCCTTCTAACCATGTGGAACCCTAAGGACCACCCCCATGCTAGGAGATAACACAAGATCCCACTACCTACAAATAGTTAAGAAGACAATAGGCTAATATAAATAAGGCTATACATGGCTCCAACAAACACTACAAGAACATTAACATCAAATACAACACATACATCACTTCTAGAGGCATTCACATGAAAAAAGGGAAAAACATAACTAGGGAATGCTAGATTGCAATATGGAAGAGTGTCATCACATGGTCTTGATAGTCTCTCACTAGATGTCGGACCCCATCTGTGGTTGTCCTGGTAAACCTCTCCCTAGGTCCTGGCCCCATAGGGTGACACATGTGGAACCAACATTCCTTTCATGGGGACAAGGAAGTTGATCTTTCCAACTAGACCTTCTCAACCCATCCTTAGCCTAAACGGGCACTATAGGCATGGGTGAGGCATCCATTGTCTTGTTTAATGTGAAATATACCCTTTCCCCTTAATTCATTTTTAGGTTATCATTAGATTAATAAAATCTTCAAACAAATGCAATTGTTAAGCATAAGGGAAGTGCACAAGTCAAATTTATTGAATCACCTTCAAAAAAATTCAAGCAAAAGACAAATAGTTGGGGGAAACTCGCTAGAATGCAAATGATAGGAGGAGAGACAAATTACAGAGAATGAAACAATTATAGGATATTCATAAGGAAATATTTGCACCAAATTTATAAACAAAACAATTAAATCACTCAACAATCAAAATAATGGCATGATTGTAAGAAGAACGAAGACTCACCTAGAATTTCACTTCCTCGAAATGATTTGATATTGAATTCCTTACTTCGCCAATCCTTCTACATTCCTCCCTTCTAGAATCAATAATGGAATGCAATTGTTTTAGAAAAAAATTTCTTGCAGACTCAATTACTTCCCTTCCTGGAAAACAAAAAAAATGAATCATAATCATGAAAATCTCTCAAAAGGATAATTATTTACAAAAGGAAGGTTGTTAGATTTTTGAAAACAAAAATCTAATAAAATCTCTAAAATCCCAACAAAACATCTAGTTTCTTTTTTAACCATCTATTCGAATTTCTAGCATGTGCTCCATAAAAACCTTTCTATCTTTTTATATTATTTTTACTATTTATCAATTATCACATTCCATTATAATTTTTATTTTATATTATAATATTTCATTACACTTTTAATTTATTATAAACTATAATTTTTAATAAATATATTTATATTTAATTATCAAAGTGCCATTTTAATTTAATAATTTATTTTAATGCATTAATTACCAAAACAACATTTATCAAAAAAATTTAAATTAAACAAACCAAATGTCAACAACAATTACCTAGACCCTAACCAGGGTCAAAAATCAAGACC
Organism: Sequoia sempervirens; assembly: GCA_007258455.2. Classification (NCBI taxonomy): domain Eukaryota; kingdom Viridiplantae; phylum Streptophyta; class Pinopsida; order Cupressales; family Cupressaceae; genus Sequoia; species Sequoia sempervirens. Next base: position 112,554,603 of record VDFB02000015.1, read on the forward strand.
AACTGACAAAAGACATCTGACAACACAGACGAGGTAACAGACCAGATACTCATCCTCTTCAGGGATGATGACTAGGGTAGGGTACCAAGTGTTATCTCTAATCAACTGTTCCATTGGGTTTTAAGGCATGCTCAGACCTTCCAACTTAGGTGGAGTCGATACCTAGTACCTACAACCTATAGCACACAAAATAGTCATGCATATACATAATCATACGACCAGGCACACCGTGAAAGGGTATCACAGTGTAGCAGGGTACTCACAAGTGAGTAATGTGACACTTTCCCTTTCACCCAAACACATCAATCAAGTAACCACATAAACTCATAACAATCAGTTGCATAACAAACAAGATAAAAGTTCAATCACCAGATAATCACATAATAACCATGATTAGGTAACCACAAAACACACACGATAGAATTAATCCACATAATCAAATAAACCCATATACTAGTCATAACATATGCGTAAAAATCCAATCATAGAAGTATCATCAAAATATCATTGTAGTAGTAAGTACAACATAAAAAAAAGTGTCATAATGTCTGATCCTAAGTAGATCAACTACCAGTCTAACAGAGAATAGTATGAGGGGAACTACACTCCTGCTAAGATTTCACTTTAGGATTTGCTCAGATTGGTCCAATTTTCCAAGGTATGCTTCACGAAGCCTTGCAAAAGATCCTCTTGCCTTCTTCTGCTAGGCCAACAGATGTTAATGCATTGATAGATCATATTCACATGTAGAGTCATTGAATATTATGTCTCATCTACATGAACTCCTGCCTCAAGAAGTACAAAAGCAAGCAAATTCTTTAATCATAATATTTTACATTAGTAAAATTTGTATTATATGTGCACTCATTGATACTGATTTGGAACTCAATGTATGTAGCATTGATTTGTTACCTAAAATCAAAGTGGATTCTTACAACATGGATTAGACTATTTACACTAACCCCCCTTCTTTTCAAGAATTAAAAATATGTCACATGATCGAGGTTTCAATATCTTTTCTAAATTTGGTTATGGAGGTAAAGGTTGTGGATGTAATGAAAAAGGTATTAAAGTCCCCTTAGAGGCTGACCCACATGAATTTAAGATTAGAATTAGATATTGTGGGCTATGAAGTCTAAGGTTAAACCATGGTTGAACTGTCAACATGATCTCCACAAAAACCTGTTCTCTTAAATTGGTTCATCCTAATTATATTGAAAGTAAATTAGACTCTAAGTAAGTTCCTCTTGACGTTTTCTCTTCGGATGAAGCTCTAAAAATTTTCTTAAGTGCCTACTCAAATTTACCTTCTTATCATCATAAACGTCAATTCCCATATTGCTTGAATTAACATGCATAATTTGGAGAGTCCATTATGAGTTTTGATGAGAAGAATTCTTTATCTAATGTGGATGAAACTACTTCTACCTCATCTTGAAGACCATAGTACTCTTCTCAAAGGAGATACTTCTAATGTTATCATGGATCCTAAATCTCCTAAGAAAGTAATTAAGATTGGAAAGTGTCTCTCTTCAAAAGAATTTAAACAACATACTAATTTATTGCATTCTCTTCCAGATATCTTTGGTTGGTCATATGAGGATATGCCTCATATTGATGAATTCGTAGTGGTTCCTAATATCATTCTAGTCTCAATGCAAATCATGTCAAGCAAAATATCTATAAAATGAATCCCAAGGTTGCCTTAATAGTGAAGACTGAGGTAGAAAAGCTTTTAAAAGTTGGTTTTATTCATCCTATTGACTATTCACCTTGGATATTGAATATCGTTGTCATTAGCAAGCCTGATAGCCATATTTATATTTGTATACATTTCCATGATCTTAATAAGGCTTCTCTTAAGGATGACTTTCCATTTCCTAATATTGATATGATTGTAGACTTGAATGTAAACCAGGCCTTGTTATCCTTTATGGATGGCTTCTCTAACTACAATAAAATTCATACTAACCTAGAAGATCAATATAAGACAACATTCACTAACCCTTGGGGTACTTCTATTACATGGTCATGTTGTTTGGATTAAAGAATATCAAAGTAAATTACCAACAAGTGATGAATCTTATCTTTCATGATTTCATTCACAAGATCCTAGAATATTATGTTGATGACATATTGGCTAAGTCTATAACTCACCAAGATCATGTTGAGAATCTTTGTCTGATCTTTGAAAGACTTTGACTCTATAAGATGAGACTAAATCATCTTAAGTGTATATTTTGTATGGATGCCAACTATAAAGTTAAAAATTGCATGCTATGCAATTTCACATTCCATAAAATCCCCTTTAGATTAATTAAATTTGATAATGCAATGTCCCCTTCACCTAACCTTAATTTTGTATTTATTGGGTTTTCATTCTCAACTATTAAAGTGAATTTTTATCATGGATGACCGTGTGTCATGTAGACATCTATGCACCATGCATACATCCCAAAAATATTATTGATTGTGTAGCCATTGGGATATTACACTTCCCACCTTACCCTGAAGTGTAACACCTCTATAGCTTGCAAACACACCAAAAATATCCCTTTGCATGCCTATATCCCTTTCAAAATTCCTCTTTTTCTATTCTATTCATTTTATTTGATCTCTCACTCATTCTTGCTCACTCTCTCAACCTACTTCATTCTTTCCACTTTCAATCTGATTCTCTCATTCTATCAACCTCTCTTTCACTTAGCTCTCTACACCAACACTTTGGCATTCTTGGCATGTATTAGGTGTGGCATTTTCTTCCTTTTGGAAAAACTCCCTTGCTAAAGGGGGGTTAACTACATTATTTATTTTTATTTCATTATCGTCTTTACTTTGAGTAGCATATTGTTATTCTAATTTGTCTATCTATTTATCTCATCTATTATCATTTTCTTTTCTATCTACCTATCTAGTTGTCCGTGGAGGTGGGAACACCTACATAGAGGTTTGAATAAGGAAAGCCCCTAAAACAACCACAACCATTTTCTCATTTTCATGTGTGTAGATTTTAAATTTGTAGCATTACAAGATCTACTTCATTCATGGACCTCTTGTGAGTTTCCTTCATTTTTTAATCTATTATTTCCTTTCAATCTCACTTTGTTTATGCTAGTTATTGTTATTCTATTTATTTTTGTCATACTACTATTTTAAACACATCCTTAAGATTTTAGTTTTCAAATAGATAGTAGGTTCATTTTTTTCTCTGTTAGTAAACTCAATTTTCATCGGTATGAGACTACAACACATTGTGGGGATGCTTGCATGCCACAGGGACGTCCACATGCCACGCCACCATCCTTAACCGAGAACCTACCATATTTCTAACAAGACCTCTATAAATTATTATTTTAGTCTCTAAAACTCTCGTCCTTTAATTTAAAATAAAACATAAAATATAAACAAACTCCCTTATCTTTCCATCTTTTCACCTGAGCTTTAATCCTTGAAATAATCGAGGAACATTCACTCCTTTGAGATCATGTCATTTCAGGGTGTCAAATTTCCTCTATATTTTTCGTGAACCCAACGTGAAATTGTCCTAATCTTAATCTTTTGTTAAAAAAATATTCTCTCTTATTTGGACATCTGTCGGATCGAGTGTTGTGACAATTTTACTAGTTTCACAACCTATTTTACAACCTTTGAGCATGTATTTAGAAAAATATTTCAACATGTAGATGCAAGTTCAAGAAGATAGTTTAGTCCAACTCGTTCAGGTTCTAAATTTGATCAATTCACCATGGGTCTATCATCTAGTTATACCCCTCCTTTTATATTCATTCAGCCATCGACAAAAGTGTAAGAAAATTCTCTAGCCAACACTCCTTCTAGCTCTTCTTCTCCCATAGACCATGAGTATGCTCTCGAGGTCCTCTTTGAGTGGGTTAAGTCTTTGGAAGAGAAGATTAAAGAGTTTGAATATTTTCTAAATAGAGATAATACATACACTCAAGCTTCTCCTCTTATTTTTGGTCTTAGGGATCTGCTTATCTCAGACCATAAAGGTCTTTAGTTGCTTTGAGGGATAGCTAACATAGTAGATACCATTGCCCCCTCATACACTTTAGTCTTGGGAAATCCTTGACATGTCCAATTAGAGATGATTGGTACATCCTTGTATGTTTTGATGCTAGAAGTGTCCATGCATATGGTAGAAACTGGTCCTTTCATGCCTTCTTTCACCTCTACTAAAAATACCAATGTTGTGCCCTTGGATGTTCCTAGAGTCAGAGTGAACCACGTCCCTTTAGGGTATGAGTTCCCTGTATCCAAAACCAAACCTCTATTGTCAAAACTAGCCAAGCTCCACCAACTGATCCCTTCCTAATTTATTTACTAAAACACATGGGATGAATGTAATCACAAATGGCTAACTTGACCATCTTTGCGTCTCAATCCACATTGCAACCATACTATCATCATGGTCCTTTATCCCTCACCATTCTAAATGTCCCCATCCCTCAAGGGATGGAAATCCTGAAGTTTGATAAGTACAATGGAAGAGGTGACCCACAAGCCCATGTCTTGTCCTTTACTACCATGTGTATTGATTTCCTCTATTAGGATTCTTTTTTAGCTAAGCTATTCTTGCAATCCCTCAAGGATGTTGCATTAGACTGGTTCTACTTCTTGAAAATTATATCTTCTCTTTCAATCAATTCGTTAATCAGTTCTTACAACAATTCCAAGAAAACATTGGACCGAAGGTCACCTTCACTAATCTTTTCCATTATAAGTAGGGGGCTCATGAGAAAGTAATCAATTTCATTGCCCACTACCAATCCCTATTTTCCCAGATCTCTTATTCCCTACTGAGTTTTGATGTCCAATGTGTATTCATAGGGAGTTTGTAATCGATATTGAGAGAAAAGGTTCTCTTAATGAAATACCCTTCTTTTTCCCATCTATGTACTGCATTAAGAGATTACCGATAGATGATGATGTAGTACAGGGGTTCCTCCTTGTCCTCCTGTCCTAATAACCAAAAGTAGTAGTGAACATGGTTTCCATTCACATTGAAAATAACTCCACAAGATGCACCATACTTTTTAAAAAACTATTTGAGTCTTACACTAATGTTCTTCAAAAGATATTAAAACATGGTTTAATTACTCTCCCAGAAATTAGACCATTGTCTGAACCTTATCCTAGCTAGTATGATGCACACAAGTTTTTTCAATACCACCGAGTCCTTGGTCATGATACTGAACACTGTGTGCATCTTTGACACATTGTCCAAGACCACATAAATAGTAGTACCATCTAGCTTGATGGTAGGAAAAAAACTCAAACAAATCTATAGCCAAGCCTAACAACCAATTACAGATCTACATAGATCCATTTCCTTCTCACTTTGCTAATCTAATTAATATCTACTCCATCTTTTGATCCTATCCATTTTGAGTATATGAACATGGTCTCATTCACTTCTATTGCTCCTCTAGGTCATGTGGAAAATATTCCTAGCATAACCTTCACACCACATGACTTTTCTTTGAATAGGGAACCTTCTCCACTTTACATCCTGGCTCAAGTCAATGGTAACATTGTAACCAATGTTATGATTGATGCTACTAGTCAGTTTAATTTTATTACAGAAGAGACCCTCTTTATCAAAAAATTACATAAGGATAAGTATGAGGAGTAGAAGACCATAATTCGTACTCATGATTGATTTTTTATGCCTCCCATTGGTTCCATTTATTTGTTGGTCCTTGCTGGGCCTAAATATGTTGATGTCCCATTTGTTGTGGTCCTTGAATCTGACCTATTTAGAGTTAGAATAGGCATTCCATGAATAGTCTCTATGAATGCGATGGCTTCAGTGGTCCACTAATGTTTAAAATTCTCTCATCATAGTATAGTGCATACCATCCAAGATATTGGATATAAACCACTTGTGTCGCATGGGGGATTTTCTCTAGATCATTTTTGGCACACCCTTATTGGATCTTTACCACCCTATGGAGACTTATTCTATAGGGCTTATTATAGGTACACAACAAGAGTTGTGGTCCCCAATGTTATATTTTTTCCTTCTTCTTATGCTATTTCCATGAAGGCATCTATGCACATATAGGATCATGCCTTGTCCTCTAAACCTTCTTTCTCGAGGGTTGCAGACAAACATGCTCCTACAAATAGACCTTCTTCCTCTTCTATGAATTCATAACCCCTGATGATGTCCTCAGTTCCTTCTACTATGCTTGGAAAAAGAAAAGGAAAGGAGCATGTGTTGATGAAGTCTAAACTACAAGTCTTCCAACCCTTGATCATGCCCGCAATTCCTTGACCTAGCCTCTATGGTAAGGGGAAGCAAGCATCTAGAGTTGGTTCTTCTTCTGTTGTTTCTATGTCTCAACCCTTGAGGCCTCTTCCCATTCCTCCACTTGCTTCCAAAGCAATAAAAGGAAAGGAGTTTGTGGATGATACACCATCTCTATTTCTATAGCTCCACCTATTCCTCCTTAGGATCCCATTCTTTTTCTGGTAACAGCTGTGAAGACTACTCCTTCAACTGAATAAGATCCCCCAAAGTCTTCTCAAGTTGCTATCCCTAGTACCCATAGTTGTCACAACTAACTTGTGTGTGAGCATAGATATCATCAGCATGCATTATCCTGGGAATGTGAGGCCTTACAAAAGACTAGGGATGAACCTTTTATCTCAGCTTTTGCTTCTATCTTCACTCTTGTTTCTATTCCTAGTTTTGTCTTTTCTTTCATTCCCATTGCCTTTATCTTGCTTCTAGATTCTTTGATGGATCCTGATGAACCCCAACTTAAGTGGGTGCAAGTTTTCATTTCTCCTTCTTCAGAACCTCCCTTGATCACCTCTTTACCCAATCTTCTTCCTTTTCTTGAGCTCGTGGACATTCCTCACACAAAGGTCATCTCCACCATGGCTCCTCCTTCTCCTTCACCTTATTTTTCTTTTGATGCAAGAATCCTACATCCTCCTCTGAAGCATAAATTTGAGCATGTCCTCTCTTTGAAGAACATTCATTAGAAATCTTCCTCTTCTTCTTCTTTTGCATCTTGATCTACTCCAATTTATTTCATTCTCATGACAGAAGAATCTTTTGCTTCCTCAAATTTTTTCATTGCCTCTCTTCTAGAGGTCAGTAATGACTCTAGTTCATCCACCTCTTATTCAGTCAAATCATGTCACTCTAGATAAGTGTATATTTGACTTGATGGAGGACATCCCAACTTTTTCATCCATCTTTGCTAGATCAATGGCATTGACCTCACAAGATCTTGTTGATGGAGACATTGATACAACCTCCTCCTTAGCCCTTACTATAGGAAAATTGATTAGTACTACCCTTACTATCCTACCTTTATAAGATCATCCTCCTCCCCCCTACGATGATCTATATTTGGAACATGACAACTTGTTACAGGGGTTGGACTAGATAAATACCTCTTCTTTATCTTTAGATTAGATTCACGTGTTTGTTTGTGTTCCCCCATGCTTGTCTATTAATGTCTGTACTCTCACCTAGAGGACCCTTGATACCCTTGTAGATACTTCGATACAGGAGAGAAAATATAACAATTTTTTTTTATTTTTTTAATAATTCTTCTATCTTTCATAAACATTGCTTTTCATGCCAAGGATAATGCAAAGCATCGAGGCATTTAGGCCTCTTCCATGTTGACCCAATTTTATTTTATTTTTCTACATGTACTCTTCTTCTCATTCCATTCAATTTATGGGGTGATGATATTTCATATAATTTACACTATCTATATATACATGCTTTTATGATCAATCTTGACCTTGAATAATTGGATCCCCATGTGATCCTGATTTCTTCATCTCTACTTTTCTCGATGTTGCAGATTTTGTGTTATCCCTCATGTGATAACATTCCATCAATACATCTCACCATGTATTTCATAACACAACATCTCTCTCGCTGTGTCTTTCTTCTTCTTAGAATGACTTCTGCTCCTCTATGTAGCACACATCATTCTAAGGGGGGGCTATCATATTTAGGGGTGCTACCACAATAATGGGTTATACTTTTTGGGACATCCTAATTTTTACCTGAAATCACATATTTTTAGAAAATATAATTATTTAAGCCTTGAAAGGGTTCATTTAAAGGATTTTAATTGAAGAGGGTTTGATCAAATCCCCTTAGATCAAACCCCCTTGGATAGAACCCCACTAGTTTTAAACCATACCAATAATTGAGTCTCCTCTACACCTATCAAAATGCTAATAAAAAACCACTTTTGATTTACCTTTTGGGGGATCAAATGAATTCATTTAAAATTTATGTTTTATATGTAGTCCTTATTATAAGCTTCCCAAAAAGTAAAATTTTAAATATATTTAATTTGATTATTATATTTATTTTTTATTTCTTGTGAATGTAGGTTTTTCAATGAACATCAAGGTTTTTGTTTCACACATACGAAAAAATAGGAAAATAGAGAAAAAAAATCTATAAAATGCATGTCCTCTAGGTATTGATGTTCTTATTCCAACCAAAAAAAATTCCAATACATACAAAAGAATTATGTTCCTAATAGTACACCTATGACTAAATTCTAATTGGTTTGACTTCAAAACTTAACTAAAAAAATATTCAATAAAACATTATGAAACCAAATGCATCCTATAGATATTGTAGTTACAAATCTAAATTCGAAAAAATTATAATTTTATCCTTCACAAAAAAAAGTAGTGGTTTATAATTTACACATTGCTCTTTAAAAATGGTGTTTACTATTAAAAACTAGTTATTGAAGGAGATGAAAAAAATGCAATTTGATTCAATTTTTTTTTAAAATATATATTTAGAATCTACAAACAAAACTTCACAAATCACTAGTTTGTATCATCTTCGAATTCCTCATGGTTTAGCAGCTATAGGTGTCCAAAAGTGAAGATTTAGTTAAAAATGTTCATTTCAATGTCAAGTTGGCCAAAAAGTGTAACCCATTATTGTGGGATCACCCCTAGATTATATTTATTTTTTAAAAATATGTCTTAAAAATATTGATGTCTCTTGATCTCATCATCTAGATTGTGGCAACATGACTAAACTTGTCTTATAATCTCATCTTTTTGTGATAGGGGTTCTCCTCCTTGTGGGGTTTGTTTCTATCACACGTCTTTATATATTCTTGTCATGTGGGTTTTAGCATAATGCATCTTACTATCCATACCTATCAACATTTTCTTTTATCTAACTAAATTTTTATAATGTCTATTTTTCACATTTTTTCCTAATAAGTTTGTATACTGCTAACATGTTTATAGTGAGATCGTAGTAAGCTTTGTAGGATGGAAGACTTGTTTCCCCTTTGTGTCTTGGATTAGCCTTTCAATTGCATATACCAGATTAAAGACTTACATCCTCTTCATCTTGGGCATATTCTCTTCAACCTTTTTCTCTCTCTTCTTTAGATCACATTTGTTAGAATACATATGCTTGCTATAGTGGGGGAAAAATGTAATGCCAAAAATTGCATCCTATGAAATTTTGCATTCCATAACATCCCCTTTAGATTAATTAAATTCAATAATGCAATGTCCCCTTCACCTAACCTTAATTTTTTCCTTATCCCTTTCATTCTTGGTCATTAAAGTGAACTTTTGTCACAAATGACCGCACGTCATGCAGATGTTTGTTCTATGCATGAACGTCCTAAAAATATTCCTAACTGCATAGTCATTAGCACATTACACTTCCCACTTGTCCATGAACTGTAATGCCTCTACAACTTGTAGACACATCGAAAACATCTTTTTCATGCCTATATCCCTTTTAAACTTCCCTTTCTGCTATTCTATTCATTCTATTTGATCTCTCACTCATTCTTTTCATTATCTTTCACTCTCATTCTATCAAGCTCTCTTACACTTAGCTCTCTACACCAGCACTTTGACATTCTTAGCACGTCTTAGGTTTGGCATGCTCTTCATTTCAACATCACTACCTTGTTAAAAGGAGGGTAACTACATTCTTTGTTTGTATTGCATTATTTCCTTTACTTTGAGTAGAATATTTTTATTCTAATGTGTCTATCTATTTATCTCATCTATGGCCATTTTATTTTCTCTCTATCTATCTAGTTTTCTATGGAGATGGGAACACCTACGTGGGGATTTGACTAAGGAAAGCCCTTAAAATAGCCCCAAACATTTTCTTGTTTCCGTGTGTGCAGAATTTGAAGTTGTAGCATTGCGGGAGGATTCATTCATGGACCTCTTGTGAGTCTCCTTTCTTCTTTTTAATATTTTTTATTTCCTTTTAATCTCACTTTGTTTATGCTAGTTATTGTTATTCTTTTTATTTCTATCATACTACTATTTTAAACAAATCCTTAAGATTTTAGTTGTTGAATAGATAGTAGGTTCATTGTTGTCTCTATTAGTAACTTAGTTTTCATTCGTATGAGACTACAATGCACCTCAGGGATGTCCCCACGTCATTTTTTCATCCTTGGCCAAGAGCCTACTAGTTCAATCACAATACCTCTCCAACTTACTCTTTTGTTCTCTAAAACTCTCATCCTTTAATTCAACATAAAGCATAAAATATAAAAAATAATCCTTGTCTTTCCATCTTGTCACCTGAGCTTTAATCCTTAAGGTAGTCAAGGAAATTCACTCTTTTCAAATCGCATCATTTTGGGGTGTCAAATTTCCTCCTCTACACTAGCAAACTTTTAGGATTTATTGTCTCTCATTGTGGAATCAAAGTTGATATGAATAAGATTGATGCAATTGTTAACATGCCTCCCCCTAAGAACATCTCTCAAATACGTAGTCTTCAAGGGAAGATTCAGGAAATTTGAAGATTTGTATCTCAATTGGCTAATCATACTCTTCCCTTCACACATTTATTGAAGAAAGATGTTTGTTTCAAATGGGGTGATGAATATGACAAGGATTTTGAATCTATTAAGAGCTAATTGGAAAATCCTCCTATCTTGATGTTGGCTATGCAAGATAGACCCTTTTAATTTATGTCTCTACATCACCTCCTACTTTAGTAGCTTTATTAGGTCAACATGACGTTGATGGTAAAGAAAGAGTGGTCTACTACATTATTCATATTTTAGTTGATTATGAAACTTGATATTTTTCCATAGAGAAACAATGTATCTCTCTCATTTTCGTAACACAAAAGTTGTGACATTATCTTCACCTAGTATAAAATCATGTGATTGTAAAATGTGACCTTAAAAATTTATTTACTAGCACCAATATTTTTGAAAGGCTAGTGAAATGGGTGATGTTTCTCTTTGAGTTCAAAATTAAGTTTGTAACTTAGAAAGTGACAAGGGACACACTATTGCCAATGAATTGGTAGAAGCTCCCTCATCTCATTCCCTTCCTAATTTGGACTTGTTTTGGAATGAAAATATATTTGAATTAGATCATCAACGAATGTGGGAAATGTATTTTGATGGATCAAGATGTCAAATTGGCTCTGAGGCAAGTGTAGTTTTGATCTCACCCAAAAGTTAGTTGATTCCTCTATTTTTCGATTATAATTTAATTATACCAATAAAATTGTTGAATATGAAGCCATAATTGTTGGTTTACATACCACAATAGCACTAAACATTAAACATATTCACATTCATGGCAGCTCTGAACTTATTGTGAATCAAATCATGGGAACATATCAAGCTAAGCAGAGCAAGCTATCTCAGTATCGAGATTTGGCTTTGTCCTTGCTTGATCGATTCTCACCATAGATAGTGTTCCTAGGAGAGAAAATTTCCACACATATACAATGGTGAGGATAACCTCCCTTATACCCTTGGATGATGGTGTAGATGAGTACCACTTTGTGGTTCAGATTCTTCACTCTCCCACTATCTTAGATTAACCTGAACCCGATAGTCTTATGTGTGCCCATGTAGACTCAAGGGAATGGTATTCACATATCTATAAATTTATGAATACTAGAAACTTTCTCAATGATGTGACTAGAAATACTCGCACTCGAATATGAAAGATTTCAACTCATTATATATCTTATCTAATTTTCTTTATCACAAATCTTACAATGGTCTTCTTCTTTGATGTATCACTAAGGCTGAAATACCTCTTTCCGTTCAAGAATCTTATTTGAGCTCTAGTGGTGGAAATACTTGGTGGTAAATCCCTAGTGTACAAATTGATTCATATGGGATATTATTGGAAAATAGTGGAGCAAGACTCCTTTACCTTTGTCAAGAAATGTACCCAATGTTAACAACACAATAACCTCATTCGAGCTCCCATATAAGAGCTTCAAAATTAGACCTCTCCTTGGCCATTTGTAAAATGGGGGTTGGATATTATTGGGAAAATATCACCTCCTTCTTCTAAAGGAAATACCCTCATCATCATAGCTACTGATTATTTTATGAAGTGGGTCAAAGCTATTCCACTCTGATCCACCAATACTAAAGTGATCAGTAGATTTCTTCTAAACAATATATGTTAGTGTAGGTTTTTTATTTTTCGTATATTAGGGGTAAATTTCCTTTTTCCTACACATATTATTTAAGCTTTCTTAGGTTTATTAGGTGTGGTTAATATGAAGACATGTGGTGAATTACTTCAGCTACATGTGTCACTCTCTCCCACACATGGGTAGTTGAGTTGCACATCCTCTTTTGGCTTGTTGTGCCACCTCTCATAACCACTATTCTATTTTTACCTAGGTAGGTTATGGGGTAGTTGGGTTTCTCACCCTCTTTTGGCTTTATGTGCCACCTCCTTTTTATCTTCACCTAAGGAAGTTATGCCACATGTTTTGTCATTTACCAAGTAGGTGATAACCTCCCACCTTTTATGGGTAGTAAGAGTTAATGCACCTCTTGGATGTATTTTCCCTTATTTTTCTATATATTGAGCACTCTCCTCTCACCTTCACTAGTTTGGATAGTTTGGTTATCGCTCGGTGGGAGTATTGAGAGTATTTTGCAATTTCTCTTGCCTTGTCTCTATTTTTCTCTCATTTCAAATCCTAGCCCAGTTCTCGCTTCTCGCAGAATCTAACATGGTATCAGAGCCGTGTTGTCTAGTATAGCTCATTGTTTTTCTAAATTTTTGAGAGATTTGAGACTAATAGTTCAAGCTAATATTTTTCCTTAAAAATCAAGTATGTTCTTCTCCTGCATCCTCATATGACCTAGAGAATTAGAATAGTTTAAAAGAAAAATAAGCATATATTTAATCTGGTTTACATATATCTATTCCTATAAGATCTAGGTGATTTGTAGCTTTTGGTAATATTGGAGGCTTTTTCAACATTTCAAGAGAGTCCAGAAGGTTAGAGAAAGTCAAGACTTTTATTTCACCAAAATAAGAGATTGGAGGATATAGTAAAAAAAATTAGAGTTAAAAACTTAAATTTTTACTGCAACCATTTTCATTTTGGCTTCAAAAATTTGGCTTCCACTCATTTTTAAGAAAAATGTTTTTTTTGAGTTTTAATCCTAGGGTCGAAAAACAATTTTGGTAGTCATTACTTTTTGCATAAAATTTATAAATTTTGCAAAAAACAAATTAGAAAAAGGTGTGAATTGTTCATCACATGTAGATTTAGCATTTTTCTTCAAAAGTGCATAAATTTTGCCTTAGGTGTCAAATTTTCACAAATGAGTACTTGATGAAAATATGGAAATGAGAATTTTCCATTCATGAAGGTTTGAGTAAAAAAATATGCCTTTTTCAATCAGATATTGCAGGTTGAATCTGCTACATTTTTTTTTATCTTCAATAAGTCATATCTTTCACTTTTGTAATCCATTTTTCAAAAACTAAAGAAGTGTTGGTAAGATATTGAAGAGTAAAAAATAGCTACAAGGTTGTTTTTTCAGAATTTTATTTGGAAATTAATTTGTATCAAATATTGTAATCTTGGCAATTAAGGGTCTTAAAAGCCTTGTAATCTGGAAAAGCCTTGTAAAAGCACTAATCATAAAATGCCAACATTGTAATATCTGGGGGGGGCTGATTTTTGATACTAGTGGAAAGGGGGGGTGTCTCATGTGTCTTCTTTCTTTGCACTTTTCTTTCTTCTTTGCAATCTTCTTTTCTTCTCTCACGGATGCATCTATAGTTCCAATTTTAACTCCATATAATTATTTTGAATGGAAATCTAAGATGATAATATATCTGAAAAGACATGGATATCATCATGTAACAATGGGACTTGAAACTTAACCACAAGATGATGCAAAAAAGATTAAATGGTTTAACAAATGTGATGAAGCTTTTTGTACTTTGTGTATGTTAGTATCTCTAGACCTACTTTTTGATATTGAGTCTGCTACAACACCGAATAAAGTGTGGACCACTTTGGAAACACTCTTTGGTAAGAAAGATGAGTTAAGAGATCATCAATTGGAGAATGAACTCATAGGGTTGAGTCCTAATTTTAACACCATATAGGAATTCTTCACAAAATTAAAAGTTGTTAGATTACAATTGGAATTTAGTGTGGAATCAAGAAGGATGATAAGCAACTGATCTTGAGTATTCTTTCTAAGCTTGGTCCTAACTATTTTATATTTGTTTCTACATTCTATGCTACAAAATGTGCCCTAGGTTCCACATATAAAATACCTTCTTTAGATGAGTTTTTTGCAGAACTTACTAGGGACTAGGACAAATTGGTTCTAATGGGTACAATTAAACCCTCTAAGTCACATGCCTTGGCTGTTAATCAGGGCACAAAAGAATAGAAGGATCTAATAAGAAAGATAAGAAATAAAAGATCCAAGGAGAGAAGAAGAAAGATAAGAAATTTGCTACTTCAAAAGAAAATAATCAGATCTCTTCATCAAAACGTGAACAACCTAAGGATAAGGACACATGTTCCTACTATAAGAGGATTGGCCATGAAGAACATAAATGTTTAAAGAAACAAATTGACCACCTTTCACATCTTCTAGAAAAGAACAATATCAAGGTGCCTAATTCAGTCAAACAGATTTCATCATAAGGTTCTTCTAGGGACACAAACAAAAGTAAGGGGAAAGGAAAGGGAAAGGCCCTAGTTGTTGTTGCTTCACAACCAAAGTCTTGGATCATTGAATCAGGTGCTTCACACAACATGGCCTCATTAGAGGATAATTTTACATCTTTGGAGCCATGTTCTATGCCTACCATACTTATGGGTGATGAAAATCCTATTGAAGTGCATGGGAGAGGGTCTATTGATGTGGGTGCAGGGAAATTTGAGGGTGTTCTCGTGTTCCATGTTTGTCAACTAATCTCCTATCTATTTATCAGATCACTCACACTGGTTTTGGAAAGAAAGTTGAGTTCACTCTAGATACAGTGGTAATCAGTGAAATGCATAATGGGTCTACAATTGCTATGGGAAAAGCAGATCATCAATCCATACTCTATGAATTTTCTCCCTTTGTTATTGACTCTCCCTTGATTGTGTTACTCATGTAGATGAGGTGAGTTGTTTATGGCATCAACGATTTGGCCACTTGAACTATCATTACTTGCAGTAGCTCAGTCAACATGACATGGTTTCAAGGTTGCCTTCTATTCAATTTTTTGATGGAATTTTCCAAGGATGCATTCTTGGTAAGCATCTTGAGGAGAAATATGATAAAGGAAAAGCATGTAGAGCTACAAATGTATTAGAGTTGGTACAAAGTGACTTGGTAGGACCATTTCCAAAACCATCTTTTAACAGGGCTAGATATGTCTTGAAATTTATTGATTACCTTTCTAGATACACTTGGGTATATTTTCTCAAATAGAAGTATGAGGTCTTTGATCATTTTCTAGATTTCAAAACTTTTGCAGAGAAACAATCTAGGAAGTTCAGCAACATTCTGCAGACAGATAATGGGGGTGAAAATGCTAACAATCAATTTGAGCAATTTGGTGCTTCAGAAGGAATCAACATGTAGCATACAATTCTATATAGTCCTCAACAAAATGGTGTCGCAAAATGCGTAAGAATAGATCCTTGAAGGGGATGGAAAATTGTATGATACACTCCAAATCTTTGGCACCTCAGTATTGGGCAGAGGCTATCAACTATGTTTTTTACATCCAAAACTGAGTTCCTCATAAAGTTGTGAAGGGGGTAACTCCTTTTCAAGCTTGGACTAGTTGGAAACCCACAATTAAGCACTTTTGAGTGTTTAGTTCTCTTACATGGGCCCATATTCCAACAGAGAAACACAAGGCTATGGATCCACGGAGCAAGCCTTGCATATTTATTGTATGTTCAAATGACGTCAAAGGTTATAGGCTTCTCCATCCCACCACTCATGAGTTTTTTATTGAAAGGAGTGTTCATTTTGAGGATAGCTCTTCTAGTCCTTCTCCTTCCACTTCTCCATCTATCATCACATTGGAGACGTTGCATCATCTTGATAGTTCGCTAGAGGATCTTAATCCTCCTAATATTGATGTGGAGTCTTCTTCCTCCACTTCAGATGGTGATAGTGATGATGAGGATTCACATTCCTCTTCTAGTCATCATTTAGAGGTTGATGATTCTCCTCCAAATTCTCTAGCCTCGACACCTCTTTGGGTTTGACAGACATTGGAGTTAGCAGGTGATTGGGTTGGTGATACATCAGACACAAGAAGAACATAGTCACAGTTTCAATAGGCTCCACATCTCTTTGTTGCTTCAGCTTCTGACCCACCATCTTTTCGAGAAGCTTCTGGTATTCCTGAGTGGGATGTTGTAATGAAAGAAGAGTTTAATTCCTTTAAGAGGAATCACACATGGGATTTAGTCCCTCTTCCTAAGGGAAGAATTTTTTTTCAATGCAAGTGGATCTATTAGACAAAATTTATAGTAGATGGGTTAGTTGACAAGCACAAGGCTCGCTTGGTAGCAAAAGGATTCTCCCAAGTTCCTAGGATTGACTACTCTAAATTTTTTGCACCAATTGCTAAGATGTATTCCATTCGACTTGTCCTTGCTATAGCTACAACACATCATTCAGAAGTTCATCATATGGATGTGAAGAGTTTCTTTCTTCATGGTGACCTTCAGGAGGAAATCTACATGGAGTAGCCATAGGGATTCGTACAGTATCCTTCACTTGTGTGTAGACTTCAGAAGTCTGTCTATGGCCTCAAACGAGCTCCTTGAGCTTGGTATGCCAAGATGGAATCCTTCCTTTTGATAGTTGGGTTCAAATTATTTCATTCTAAACTAAACATATACATTCTACAATAGGATGACAATATCATTTTCTTGGTTCTCTATGTTGATGACTTATTGATCACAGGGAGTCACTTTTCCACCATCAAGGCAATGAAAACTACTCTGCATGATAGATTTTTTATGTTTGACTTGGTTCTTTTGCATTACTTCTTAGGGATTGAGATCACTTAGTCATCTTCAGGCATCTTACTTGGATATCCCGAGTATGCACTTGATATTCACTAATAGAATTTGGAAAATAAATGACTACGTGACTATTGGCCTCCTCTAATGGTTTAATAACCAAGCCCTTAGAGCTGTGACTTAGAGATTGAACATTTTCACTAAATAGCTATCTCACTCATCATGAAGGTTCATTTCAATTGTCAACCCAGGGATGTAAACTTGAAATGGGTCAGCACTATATGTGCACTAGGACTTCATTGCAATCATCCATAAACTAGGAAAGAAACAATACTAGAAGGAAAACAACTTAAAAATAGAGCATAATTCAACATCTACACTAAGTATTAACAATTGCACTAGAAATGAAAGATAGAAATGGAAATCTTAGCAAACAAACAAGAAACTACTATGTCTGCCTTGGTTGCAGGAAGAGTCATAAAATGGGATTTCAGTTGCTACAAGTACAAGCAATTGCTGAAATTGAAACTAACCACTGAATAGAAAATAGCTTTTAAACTAATTAGGTGGAATTCTCACCAGGTGGGCCCCTTTAGGTGAGTCTTCCTTAGACTAACTCAAATGCAGCAACTCAAAATATCACATTATTTCTTGAAAGCATGAGTGCAACATCTTCGTGATATGACTAATTACTAAAATTAGACAATTCGAATACAAACTCAGAATATCCAAACTTATCAAAAGGAGCATCTGACCATTATTTACAAAGAGAAAAACTACTAACTAACCCTAACTACCTAGGCAGTCGACTCCATCAAAATGGGAGGATGCCACTTATTGAAAGCATAGAAAAAGATGGAGGAAGTTATGCATGTGCCAAATTGGTCAAAGTAGACTTGCTTCAATGGGAATCTAGCACAATGCACTCCCTATATTTTCTTAACAACAAATATGACCATTAAAAAGGTGGTTACATTCTTTTTATTCGAATTAGGAATTTCCCTCCATGAGGGTTTTCTCTCCTTTGACTTCTTAATGATCAGCTTCTTGACTTTCTTGGTAATCGACCAGTTGGCAAGAGTTTCTCCCACTTGGCAGGCTTCGTTGACATCAACATTTTAGTGGAAACTTGTACAATAACATTGGCACACATAAACAAATGTATATCTATAATTACCTTAGTAACATTCATTCAACCACTTGTAAATTCAACATAGATAATTCACATAACATGATAATGGCATTAAAGTCACAAAGATAAACTTATGCCCAAGGTCTATGGTTTTAAGGAAAATATCAACAACCAAGTGTCAAAGTCTATGATAGCAATAATAAATATCTAATGAACCCTATCAAAATTTAGCCATTAATTGATCTCATCATTTTCCCCCCAAGCTAATGTTTTGTTGGTCCTCCAAGAGAAGGAGCACTATTATTTTTCCTAGTCAATGCCTTGAAGTCACCAACTGCCAGTTGTCCCAAATCAATCTCTATGGTGTCTGAATTAGGATCCCAGTAAAATCCTTGTTTGTTCTCCAGTCTGTTCCACCTGGCCCTTTCTACAGCTATGTCATACTAGTAAAACTTATAATCTGGCACATGCCACAATAGTGTAGGTGGCTGAAAGGTTAATGGAAGCCAAAACTGTTGTCTCATTCTACCAATTTGTATGTATCTGTCAACCCTTTTGCATGTTGTGACATAGTTTTGTAAAGAGTGGAGTTCATCTTGTTTTAACTCTTATGGAAAACTGTTCCACCTCTATGCTAAGTATCCCATTACTGATTTCCCTGTGGTTTCAGCTACCCTTTCATATTCCTTGTAGGTCTCTTCTCTAACAGGCATAATACTATTCTTGTAGCTGGGGCGGTAAAGAATTCTATGGAATGTCTAGAAAATATTTGTAGGGTTACTAGATTCAGCCCTGAGAAGCAAGGGGTTATGAAATACTCTTTCCCTATAAGTTCTATACTACTACACCCAACTCATTTGATTCTAAATCCAAGACATAAATGCCCTTAAATGGAGGTCTCTAATATACAGTAGGGGATTCCAATCATGATCATCATACACAACATAATTATGCAGGTATAGTTCACATAAAAAAAATTAACATCAGGAGGGGCAAACTGATAAGCCTGAAAATATTCATGTGGAGTGTCAAAAGGACCCAAACCTAAAATTATCCTCGATAGCTTAAAGGAAATATTTTGTTCCTTCAAATGCAGGGCATACACTCTTGGGCGAGTTCTGCATACCAACATTTTGGGTATTAAGTCTACCACATTGTCTACCTTTTCCTTCAAGGCAATAATCTCTACATTCTTTTCTTCAATCTATGTATTTTTCTTTTTAATTTCATCCCGTAACTTGCATTTTTCCTTTTTTCATTCCTCATCTTTTCTTTGCATCACACTCCATAGTTTCAAAGCTATATCATTCCATGAAAAGGCAAGAGGTTTATGCATTCCTACCAAAATATTCCTTTGCACCAATTCCTACTATTTAAATAACACCAGTTGCAGTGATTTTGGTTGTTCATCCTACTCTAGTAGTAGGAACTCTGGATCCTCATCTTGTTCTTGATGTAGGGGTTCTTGACTTTCATCTTTCTCTTGATTCTCAACCTGTTGTGCAATGGTGGCAATCTATGCCAATCTGATATTTGCCTGTTCTTTAAAAATATGTTTTTCCTCATCATTCATCTACCCCATTAGGGCTTCCGTCTCCCCCCTAGATGTTTTTCTAAGCCTAGGGCTTCTCTTTGGAGGTACATCAGTGGCTGGCCCAACTAGTTTGGATTTCTTAGGAGGGCTTTTCATTTTTTTCTTCTAGTTTGGATTTCTTAGGAGGGCTTTTTATCTTTTTCTTCAGTTGTAAGAAGAACTATGTTAGTAGCCTTTCATTTCCTAGGGCTTGGTGTTTCTTTTTCTGTCATTCGCTTCTTGGCCTTCCCCCTTCTCTTTTTTGTTTCTTTCACTTGTTCCTCCTCTCTCCTAAGGGCAAACCTAGTTCAAATTGGGGTTTTGGGATGAGCACTAACATTAGAGACTGAGGATGAGCTTTCCTCATCTAAATATTTTGACTCAGAAGAACCAATTTAATAGCTTTCTCGACTGCAAGAGGGTTGAAGTAGGGTTTTCACCAAAGGTTGATGCTCCAGGAGTGGTTTTAGCAACCCTCTCTTCCCTACTAACCCTACAAGGCTGAGACTGACCACTAGAGCAT
This sequence comes from Sequoia sempervirens, assembly GCA_007258455.2. Lineage (NCBI taxonomy): Eukaryota > Viridiplantae > Streptophyta > Pinopsida > Cupressales > Cupressaceae > Sequoia > Sequoia sempervirens. The sequence continues at coordinate 112,575,145 of VDFB02000015.1, forward strand.
ACATTTTCTGGTCTAAATTGATCAATGTTTACAAATTCCTCCCATGTCATATCAGACACTTCTTGCAGATATTTTTCCACTACCAATTTTATTAAATAATGTTGAGACACAAAATTATCCCTACCTTTTTATGTTGTGTTTCATCTGCCATGATGGCAAGGAGGTGATATAGCATATTGGGCACGTTCATTCTTCGCCCATGCCTCATATAGTTTAAGATATTGAAGTGTACAAAATGGAGGTATAATTGGCAGCCCTCACAAGTAATGTACTTGACAATGCGGACAACTACTTGTTTCCATGGCTCTAGTAAAGAAGTTATCTTTGTACCTTGTTTGTCTACAACCAACGAAGGGTCACTATGTTCAGTAAATTCAGCCCTGGCTAACCTTGCATCTTTGGTAGCAGGGTATGGCTCACCATCAATAGGTAAACCCATTACCTCTACAATTATTTCCTCTTTAGCGATCACCTCCAACCTTTTTACCATCGCCTTCCCCTCAGAGAGTGTCTATGCAAATTATTGCGCAATGTCCTCATTGTAGCTGTCAAGTTTTAGGAAATAATCCATCCATCCACAATTCTTGAACTCTGCTAGAGATGGTGTATCCTATATTACCACATCATGAACTATGGGTTCATTCCTAATTAGTTGACCTCCCATTGTTTCAGCTACCCGCAATCAAACAAAAACTTCAGCTAAATTTCCTTTTCCTGCAATCTCTTCTCTGAAAAACCCCTACTTCTTCCTGAAATTCTTTTATAGAGTTGACACCAATGTCATGTAGCTCACCAATTTACCTTTTTGGGTGACATTTAAAATTATGAATAAGGCAATAAAGACTAATAAATGAAAGATATCATCAAGAAAAAAGGTGGCAGTTCAGTGACATTTCACACATGCAAGCCATCATTTCAATTTATCATATGAATTGGCTTATCATTCAAATTTGCTGATATGGATGACATGTGGAATTGTGAGTTGACACCCCCCCAACCTAAATTATAGCATGTGTCCACATAGGTAGGGTGGTAATTATGATTTGATAGGATGGAGTATAATTTTATGCTATGCAAAATATCCACATGAAATTATAGTAATTAAAGATATGCACTAAAGGTAATTAAGATATAACAAATTGTCATATACGTACCTGAAAAAATGGAGTATCTTTGCTAAGATTGTGGAGAAAGTATTGGTTACCTTTAAAAAGTATGATTGAGCAATTAATGTAATGGTGATGGAATGAAGTGATGGTGAAGTGGAGTGATGGTGGAGTTATGGAAGAGAGAGAAGATGGAGATGGATGGGAGGATGGGTAGATTAATGAAGAAGTGGACTCCCACAAAAGTGGAAATCTTTATTATGAAGTGATTGCATGTGTACTTGAATTAATTAGAAGGAGAGACACTAGGTCCACTTCCTTCAGCTGCAGGAAGTTTAGTGGTTGAGTGCTAAATAAATTCTTGCATGAATTCCTCCTTTGACGCTGGCTTGTGATACAACCTTAGATGGTGATTGTTGACCAAAATTTTGAATATGACATGTTCAATGGTGGTGAGTTGTACAACTTCATTGGGAAAGACCTCTACAACTTCAAATGGTCCCAACCATCTAGTCTGCAATTTACCTGCATTGTCTTGATACCTAGAGTCATAAAGGAGTGCCTAGTCACCAAGCTAGAACTTCTTTTCCTTTATGTACCTATCATGCCATTTGGCCCTTTGATTCTCCACTGCCTCAGTATGATGTAGGGTTATCTTTCTCATCTCATCCAAAGCATTCATCTACATGATTCTGTCCTTTTGTGCCTTGGATATGTCCATCCCAAGGTCTAGTGAAGTCCTAAGAGTCTTATGCTCAAATTCAATGGGCATCATAGCTATCTTCCCATACAATAATTCAAAAGGAGTGAAACCTGTGGTTGTTTTCTAGGTGGTTCTATAGGTCCAAATAGCTTCTAGAAGCCTATTTTCCCAATCTTTCATATGAATAGCCCCTGTTTTGGTTAGAATTACCTCAATTTCCTTGGTCACCTCAGATTGGCCATTGGACTGAGGGTGATAGGAGGTAGACTTCCTATGCCTCACATTATATTCTTAACTAGTGTTGTGACAAGGGTTGATGTAAAATGATCCCCTTGATCAGTCACTATCTCCCTTGGGACCCCATAACGAGTGAAGATTTCCTCGTAAAGAAATTTTGCAACCTTATTATCTCTGGCATGCTTCATTATTTTAATCTCAACCCACTTGGTCACATAGTCAGTGCAAACCAAGATGTAGGATTTACCATTTGATGGAGGATCAATAGGACCTACAAAATCTAGTACCCATTTATCAAATTGAGTGATGAATACTTTTGGGTAAAGGGGCATCTCATCATATTTAGTTGGTCGACCCATCCTTGGGAATCTATCACACTTCTTGGTATACCTGCTTGCATCATTATGAAGTGTAGGCCAGTAATATCCAATATTAAGAATCTTCATTGTTGTCCTCTTGGCTGCAAAATTCCCTCCATAGGGTTCATTGTGACATGCATGGAATATATCATATGTCTTATCTTCCCTTACACATCTCCTCATGACATGGTCTGGTCTAGTGTAGAATAAACAACCTAAAATCCATGAAAAAGGAAAGGTTTTCTCAATGAGTACCCTTCTTTCTTTTGGAGAGAAATGAGGAGGAAATTTCCTTGTAACCAGGTAGTTGGCTATGTCAGCATACCAAGGTGTATGCACGCTAATGAAAAAAAAAGTTCATCAGGGAAAGAGTCATCAATGACCTAAGTTTCCTCTGATGTAGTAAGTCTAGAAAGAAAGTCAGCTACTAAATTTTTCTTTCCTAGTTTATCAAAAATGGTGATGTCAAACTCCTGCATCAACAATAACCACCTTGCTAGCCTACCTGAGGTTAAGGGCTTATTCATGAGGTATCTTATTGCTGCATGGTCTATATGAATACAAATATGATACCCTGTTATGTAGTACCTGAATTTGTTAAGGGCATAGATGACTACCAACATTTCTTTTTCTATCACTATGTAATTAAATTGAACCCCTTTTAGGTTCTTGCTGACAAAATAGATCGCATTCTCAATTGTTCCTTCTTTCTATCCCAATACAACTCTTACAACATAACCTGATATATCTGTATGGATATCAAAAGGAAGCTCCCAATTAGGGCCTTTGAGTACATGAGCATAGGTTAAAGCTGCTTTCAAATTAGAGAATGCCTTGTCACAGTTCTCTGTCCATTGGAATTCAACATCGTTAGTCAAAAGATTATACAGTGGTGATGCCATTTTGTTCAAACGCCTATAGTACCTTACATGAACCAAGAAACTTCTAACATTTTTTTTATTTGTAGGAATAGGAAGATTGGTAATCACTTCAATCTTGGCTGGGTCTACTTGAATTCCCTTTTGAGAGATGTAGTGTCCAAGGACTACTTCCTGCACCATCATGAAACACTTCTCATTTTTCAAGGACATTATTATGGTCTTCACATCTCTATAAAACCTTCCTTAAATTCTCTAGAGCTTCTGCAAAATCAGCACCATAGGTAGTAAAATCATCCATATAAATCTCCATGTGATCATGTGAGATGTCTAAATATATACTAATGACTACCCTTTGAAAAGTTATAGGTACATTACACAAACCAAATGGAAGCATTGAGTAGGAATAAGTCCCCTATGGATAGGTAAAGGTGGTATTCTCTTGATCCTCAGGTGCAATTTGTATCTAATTATAGCCACTAAATCCATCTAGAAAAGAAAACTATTGCTTGCCTGTAGGGGAATCTAATATGGTCTATGAAAGGGAGAGGAAAATGATTCATTTTGGTGGTAGAGTTGAGTTCCCCATAGTCAACAAAAACTCTCCATTTACCTCCCTTTTTAGGCACAATCACCAATGGGGACACACACTGGATGTTTGAGATGGGGTAGATAAATCCTACTATTACCATATTTTCACCTATAGGCTTAATCAGGATGAGTTATCTATGTTTCAAAATGAATGGTAGATTTTAAACCTTCTATATTACATTCAATTATACAAATTAAATAACTTTACAAGATTACAAGAATGAAAAATCATTACATTTATATAAATGTATGAAAACATAGAAAAATTGTACAAATATTTTCTGTAAAATGTAATCTTTATTGAATGTAATAAGATACATGTGTCTCACATAGCAAGCCGTGAGACTGACTTTTCCTTGATATAGATAAATATGAATTAATACATGAATAAATGAAGGAAAATAAATGTGCATGTAAGAGGGATGACCAGTCATTGCCTAAATGACTAGTTGATGTTTGTCTTGCTTCGGTGTTGTCCTCGTTGCTTGTCTTTCCTAGTTTTCATGCGCTCCTGTTCCTGCAACAGTCAAGCAATGTGTTAGAGTTATACTCTAAGCAATGAAAGGTCATAAACATAAACAATCATTTATGTCATCCACCTATGCATGTATTAAATTATCTCCATGTGCATCAAAGATCAATGAATTCCTTAGGTGTCTAGGAAAACCATTTGGTCAACATAAACAAAAAAGACAGTCATTTTTTTTAACTTGTTTGTTCCATGTGCAGCTACAGGTGCAGATATGTCTTAAATTAAATATGAGTGGGAGTAAATGTGGCTCCCACGAGGGTTGAGCCCAACTTATTATTTATGCACAATTTTTTAAGTACATTTCAAGGCATCTAATGCAGATTACCATGTTTAAAAGTCTACAACATCAACTTTTGAAATGTAGATTGCAATTATAATGTGTCACTGACAAGATTTTTCTCATTAAAATAGTGGAGGAATCATAAATTCAGCCCAATCATTCAAAATTTTGTAAGGAAATAGTCCTTATAAGGAGCACAGTGAGCAACATTTTTCAAAGACAAGCCTTCCTAGTGAAACATAGTTGGAATATCAAGTATATATAATGACACAACATACCTCAAGAGAGTAAATATCTTTGCTAGGCAGTCTTAAGCAAAGAACTCATAGAACAACATGTTCATTTAGAAGCGTCTATGTTCATTCTATTAGGAGTTCACATTAATTTCCAACAAGCAATCCAAGGTTTAAAGGACAGTGTTTTCATTATAGGATTTAATGTTCCTATGTTTTCAAGGGAAATGAAAGAACAGTGACATGTTATTAAGACAAAAAATTAGGGGACTTGAAGGATCATATATGACTGCATATCTAATCAAGGAACAACTATGCATTTGCAAGAACATCAACATTCATGCTGGGGGCAGTCCCCAGATCCTTCATACAGTGTATGCTATCAAGGAGTGATAGTCAAGTAGCATAAGAAAAGATACATACTTATGAGAATAATGAAGATAAGATTGGGCCATGTATTGAATTGGAAAATATGATTTGAAGTTGTGTAAATGCAATAGTAACATCAAAGTGAGGACAATTTTAAATGATGGTCCAAGGCACAGTCAGGATCATGAAAAGAACAATAAAGGGAATGCATGCTCAAATTGTGTGTGATGACCATACCATGGTATTTGATAGTCAAGTCTCATACAAGCAAGTAAAGGCTCAAATGACAATGGATAGAAGTGCAAGACTAGTGATGTTAATCATCAATATGAATAGTAGAAAACATTATCCATGTATGGAAGGTAACAAAGTATGAGAATACAGTTCAATACCCCTTATAAACCTCACACAAAAGACACAATCTACATCCAACAAAAAATACTCAATCTTTGACCAAAAGATTCCTTACACTGTCATCATAATGGCAGTGGTGGAATTGATGAGTTTGAGAATTAGTTGGGTGTAAAGGAATACCTGATTTATAATACAGTGAGGTCCATTGAAAATAGGTTTATGAAAATAGCATTACACAGTCAAAATCATAATACATAAATTTGCTCAAAGTCATAGTGAGATCAAGATCTTTCATGCAGTCATCAATCAAATGAATATGCTAGTCCAAACTCCAGCAATAACAATTGTTGTTTATTAATTAAATTTAAAGCAGCCAGTGGAAACATTCTTACAGTCAAATATTATGATGCTTTTACAACACCATCCTGAAAGGATAAACTGCATTCTAATCATTAAGAGATACATTGCTTTTGGCTGAAATTCAGGAAATGCAACAAGGCAGTGCTGTTACAAATGAATAGTCAACAATGTGAAGGCACATACAAGGTTCAGATCAGGAGAGTCATCATATACAAGGAAGAGTTATCAATGGTAATATGTTACACAGTTGAAAATCAATTTTAAGCATGACATTCACTAATGTCACTTTATGGTCATAGTGAACACTAGTGAAAGGAATGATTAGGGACTTTGAAAGCTTGCAAATCCAGTGACATGAGAAAAGCTATAGGAGACACAATCATGATTGATTGATGTCATAGACAACATGATCACTGTTTAATTCAATAAAGGAAAAGGTCATCTCATGTTGTATACAGAAGTAATGACAATAGTTTGCTGGCTTTGGAACAAAGATCATAGGAATTAAAGAAGAAAACCCTCAATTTCTAAAAGCGCATTGGCCGCAGCTATGAAGACAACCAACAAATCGAGCTATAAAAAATCATAAAGAACATTCAGCCATGACATTAAGATGCAAAGAATGAAAAAGAGGAGCATGAAATCTATAGAAAATGCAAACATACAGCCATGTAGAGAAAAAATAAAGTTACTATGTAACAAAATACAACAAGCAAAGCCGCGGCTAGATTTCTTCTTAAAACAAAGAAATATACCAACACAAAACTTACCATATGCAATGGAGGTCAAAATTATTCTATGAATGTTCTAAATCTCTTGGAGCCATCAAATATGCAGGTTCGAAGCTTCAGAAACCCTTATAGTGGCAATGGAGGTAGCTTCTTCCTGAAGCTTCAATAACAAATGAAATGTAATTTTATTGTTTTTTCTTCTACTTTAGGGTTTTTTACCCTAATATGTGCCGATAGAAAATTTTGGCATTTTTTGCCATGATTTTTAAAATTATAAGGAGTTCAATATTATGCATTGTGGGCTAAGACTTCTAGTCTTATGCCTTAGTGGCATTTTGATATTATCTTCAAATGCAATGTAAGCTCTCTAAGCCGTGAGTTAAGGGCTTTGATTTATGCCTTGAATTTTATGTCATATGCATATAAAATGCATTAATTCATATGAATGCCTTTTGACTAATTCTATGCATGTAAGGTTGTATTGTTTTAAGTGTAAAAGAAATGGCTTTAATGATATTTGTTATAAATCATTAAGTCATTTTGTTATAAATACATACCTTACATTATGCTTATTGATTAAGGGTGTCTTTATAGTTACAAGAATAATGGTGTTGTTTGGATGAACTTGGGAGACCAAAGGAGAGCATCTAGGAATGTTTTCCAACATGTTTCAAAATAATAGGAGCATTTATTTTCTCTTGAGGAAAAATTGGAGTTTTTGGAGAGATTTTTGAAGAGTCATCATATTTGACAAGGTCAAGTTGGACTTTTCAACCTTTTTGAGCCTCTTTGGAGAAAAATCAATTGCTATTTTTGGGGATTTTTGAAGGCTTACGAGTTCAAGAGTTTCTAGAACCCCTTTCAGTGAACTACTTGGAGGGGTGGATATAATCACTTATGTGATTCATTGTAATTAGTTATGACTTTTGCAGTTTTCAGAGTTAGTGATTTTTGCAATCCTTTCTCAGATTGGTAGACTTTGTAACTCAGTTTTCTTTAGGATATGGAATACAGTGGAGACCTTTGAATATTAATGATTTCTTAGAAATTTGGCTTCTCTTTCTTTGCTTCATTGTGTGCATCAAAGAGATTTCATCAAATTTATTTGTGAGGTATTATCATTTTCTTATAGCTTTATCTCTTATTCAACATCTTTATGCAAAATATTGTTAGTGTAGGTCATAGTTTGTGTCCAAATTTTGTAAATGGCTTGTAGTTGTGAATTCATTTTCCTTCTAGAAGTCTAAGCATTACAACCTTGTTATGAAATAATTATGCAGTGACATACAAGAGTAAGCTGTGCAATTTTCTTTAAAAAAAAATTAGTCATTATAAGCAGAGTGTTGAAGTTCTGAATTTCATAGTCCTATTTTCAATTAGGTGCATCACCATAGAAATAGATTATCTTCATTTTTATGCATATCTTTCTTCCTTTTTCCTCACCAGTCAATAGTTTAGGTGACACCATAGGAAGCCAGCCTTCTCTGGAGGTTGACCTCAATTTACAAGTAACCCACAGCTTTAGAGGTCTTCCCATGTTACACTGAGGTGTTGAACATCAAGTTCAACAGGTTGCACTTTCAGTAGCTAACACCTACATCCAATAATTTGTGTAGTTCTTCTTTGACAATATCCCTCAATGCAGGGTTAACTCTCCTTTTTGGTTGCCTTATTAGTGTGCAATCATCTCTTATGTATATCCTATGAGTACAGAGCTTAGGATCCAATCCCTTCATGTCATGGTAGTCCCATGCAAATGCATGTCGGTGGCTCTTCAATAGGTTTTTCAAGGAAAACTACTACTCTTGACTTAGCTTACTGTTAATATTTAGATGTTTTCCTTCTAACATTTGCACTTGTGTGGTTAACTCTATCATAGTTTCTTCACTAATACTTGGCATTTTTAGTTCATGTGGCAGCAATGTATGAAGCATATAAGTTGCTGCAGGAAGTTCAATTGTAGGAGGAGAGAGAAAAGTGTCTTCATTGAACTTACAAAACTAGATTCATGAGTAGATGTTTCTTCACACACCTCACAACAGTTCTGAATTATGTGGGATAACACTTCATCTTCTTCCTAAAGCTGCATGAAAGAACTTCTACCTCACATCATGAGTTGTGCCATTGAATTGACTTCCTTAGCCTCTTTTCCAACATGTGGCCATATGGGGTTATTTGTATCATGAGATGGTTGAGTAGGAGGGTAGAGAACAAGCTTTTTAGTGATTTTCCCATAAAAAATAGTCATGTCCCCTGACTGGAAGCCAATGTAGGCATCTGTTGTGGCTAACCATGGCCTTCCTAGAATAATGGGATACCCTCCTAGTGTAGCTTTAGGAGAAAGAATCATAAAATATGTTGGGTACTCCAAAAAGTCTAGAGTTACCACAAGGTCCTCTACTATACCATCAGGTTTGATAGTGGAACTATCAACAAGTTGCAAGACAGTAGGAGTAGGTCTCATCTTTGCAACATTTAGTTGCTACAGGATATCCTTAGTCATCAAATTTATTATTGCTCCCAAATCAATTAGAGAATTCATTATTTGGATTTCGTTTATAATAAATCCTACCACATGACTACTGGGGTCAATGTACTTAGGAACAATAACTTTCCCAAGCATGATGTCTGCTAACTATCCTATCACATGAACTGTAGTGGGGTCTTTCTTTTTCCTCCTTGGCTTTTTGAGGTATGCTTCCTTGATTGCTTTGCCATATATAGGGAAATATTTTATGGCCTAAAACAAAGGTATCTTGATACATATGTGCTTTAGCTAATCAAAGATGTCAAAGGTTGTGTCCTTCTCTTCCTTTTGTTTAACAACTTTTAACCTTTGAGGAAATGGTGGATCTTGATCAGTTTGTTGTACTGGTTTAGGATTTTTAGGCACACTTGTTTGAATGGGGACATTTAGATGCTCCTCTTCTTCCACAAGAGCTCAATGATGATAGGAGTGGAAGGAGCTAGAAAAGTAGTTCCTGAACACAGGTGGATGTCACTCACACTCACAGCATATGTAGGGAATTGATTGGGATCTGTAGAGTATACTGGTTGTTGTTGCGGTTTGTTATTGGGGTTAGGTGTGGAGCTAGTAATTGAGTAGGTCTAGGTGTGATTGAACTTGAGCTAGTAGGAGGAGGCATTATAGAAAATTGTTGAGGCTACGAAGGTGGCTGCATGTAACTAGTTGTCTAGTTTGGCCATTGTTGTCCTCCCTGCCATTGGGATGTTTGCTGCCAATTTCCTAGAGGTGGCTGCCAATTCCCCTAGAATTGCTGCCAATTCCCCTGAGGTTGTGCCACTAGGGTGGAGAGTTTTGGTGATTGGTCTAGGTATTTCGAGGGTTATTCCAAGGTTGAGGTGGATATCTTCCATAGTTGGATGGATATTGGGGTTGCCATTGGTTACTAGATGCACAAGAATTGAAAGAAGGCCCAACAAAAGATAATGGATCTGGTGGCATACCTTGTCTTGGAGCCCATGGCCTCCTTTGTGCAATGTAGTAGACTTGATCATCATCACCCTGGATTGTCTTGAACTTAGGTGGAATCTACTTGTTGTCAATGTTAGCTACCACTTTGCATCTGTAGTCCTTTTTTCTACAATGAGGACAATATTCTGCCAACATTGCATTTTCCTCATGTTTCTTCTTTACTTGAAATGTATCCAGCTAAGTAGCCAAATTATTTATAATGTCTTGCATGAAATATTCCAACAAGTGAGTAATCTACATCCTTTAAACTCCATTGGTGGATGATTTACCCATAGAGGATTGGTAGCCTCTTCCTTTCTTTGAAGTTTCCCTGGAATAGTTATGACATATCTTCTTAATATCATCCCAAGGAACTTGGGTGATATCTCCTCCTCCCATCAAGTCCAAAGTATCAATGCAACTATCATTGATTCCTGTTAGGAAGATCAACTTTTGAGACTCTTCATTGAGTGTATGATGTGGATATTTCTATAGGAAAAAGAGACACCTTGAAATGTAATCCTCCAATCTCTCATCTTCCTTTTGTTGCATTATATTCTCTCATGTCACTGCCCCTGCAATATTCCTTGTACTTATCAAGGAAATTTGTCTTCATGTCATCCCAAGTCTCTACAGTATTCCTACCCAAGCTCAAAAACCATCTTAATGCAACTTCTTTCAAGGTGGTAGGAAAAAACTTAAGCCTATGAGCATCAGTGGTATAGTCATAGCTTATGCAGAGTATATCAAACTTGAACAAGAAAGTGTCAAGGTCTTTTGTGACAAGTCCATAGAACTTAGGAAGGCCTAAAGCAGGGATGATTTTGAGGTTTTCAACTTCATTCTGATGGGTGATAGGAAATGGAAAAGATGGCTGGTTGGGTTTGTTTCTATTTGCATCAACCGTGCCTGCTCAATGGAGTTCCAAAGAAAATGGGTTTTCAATCAGATTTTGGTCTTTAGAGGAAGTGTCAAAACTAGTCAAATTGGGAATTGCATCAGCAAAAGGGTGTGTTGCTTCCTCTTCTTCACCTCTTGGTAGATTTTGATGCTCAACTAGCTAGAATGTATCAGGGTCATTAGGAAGGAATCTTCCACGAGCATCTCTCCTCCTTCCTCTATGCATGCGGTATCAACTTAGTTTCAACCAACTCACACAAAGAATTGGTGAAAGAATAGTAGGTCATTAATGTCCTAAATGAAGTGTATACTAAGAGATTTTTTTTAGAAATATTACAACAAGAAAGAAACTATCAATGACTCCAAAGAAATTCCTAGTTTTACACCATCCTCGACAATGATGCCAAAAATGTTGGCCTCCTATAATGGTTTAATAACCAAGACCTTAGAGCTATGACTTAGAGATGAAACATCTACACTAAGTAGCTACTAACTCGTCATGAAGGTGCATTCCAATTAGCAACCCAAGGACGTAAACTTGAAATGGGTCAGCATTGTATGTGCACTAGGACTCCATTGCAATCATCCATAAACTAGGAAAGAAACAATGCTGGAAATAAAATGTTGGAAGGAAGTCAACTTAAACACTAAGCATAATTCAACATCTGCACTAAGCATTAACAAATGGACTAGAAATGAAAGATAGAAATGGAAATCTCAACAAACATACAGGAAACTACTCTATCTGCCTTGGCTACAAGAACAGTCACAGAATGAGATTTCAGTGGCTATAGGAACACATAGTTGTTGTAATTGAAACTAACTACTAAACAAAAAATAAATTTTAAACTAATTAGGTGGTGTGCGAACCCCAATCCTAATACCTGCAAAACAACGTGAACAAACACAGTAGATTAGAGATTGCAAGCAAGAATAAGTATTCCCCATGAAATCCATTTACCAAGCTTAAATTAGGAAAATAAATAATGAAGAACACAATGAAAACAACAAAATAGATTGAATCCTAATTTAAATTAGCAAACTCATGATCCTGTGGGGGAATTGGTGCCAATTTGATGTGAAAATTGGCCCTTTCCCAACTCCTATGATGCAAGCTTGATGTGTTGATGATAATTGATCCACTTTGATGAAGGATAATGAAGGCTCCAAGCTAAAAACCTGCATAACCTAGCTAAGATTCAAGAATGATGGATGGAATTTGATAGATATTTGAGCATGGTAACTTTGCATAATTTGTGGATGATCAAATGAGGAGTGAAGCCTCTTATTTATAGATGATATTGAAGGATGAAAGTCCAAAATTGAGCAATGTGGTACTAACATTCATCCGATGGAAAGATGCCACTTGTCAACCTATGAGTGGATGGAGGATGTGCAAGTTTTGAGGATTGTGCCAATAAATGCCTATTTTTGAATTTTGAATTTTTATGAAATGACTTGCAAGAGAGAAGAAAGAAAGCATTAAATGCCACTTGGTTCAAGGAAAAATACATGTAAGATGGAGTAAATGCCTTGTTGGATGTACATGTCAACTTGGAATTTTTGAATTCAAACTTGAAGAATATTTCAAAAGATGCCTTGTTGAGGAAAATAAAGATTTCATAAATTAATTAAATATATTTTCATGTGCAAGTGGTAAATGCTAGAGGATGGGACATGATAAGAGATTAAATTAATCAAAGGTTAATTAATTTAATGAAGGGATCAAGTGATGTGACAAATTTGACTTAGATTTGTGGATTTATTTAAATCAAATACGAGAAAGATGTGATAAAGGATTAATTAAATAAAGATTTTGATTTATTTAATTAAAAGAGATGAAGTTAGATTTATAAACTAAATAAGGTTTTAATTTATTTAATTTAATAGATAGAATTAAGAGATTTAATCAAATAAAATTGATTATTTAATCAAGTAAAATCGGATATTTAATCAAATAAAATTGATTATTTAATTAAATAGGGATAATTAGATCAAATTGATTGATTTAATTAACAAAAGAGAGAGACTTAATTAAGTAATTGGTTTATTTAATTAAGAGAGGAATATTGGTGAATTTAATTAGATAAGAGAATTTGATTAAATGGTTAGATCGAAGGATGATTCAGGATGAAATGATATTAGTAGTTGGGATCAGATGCAAAATGTCAATCGGTACATTTTACGTGTCTACATTTTGCCCCTCTTTGAAGCAATGCACTTGTTGTGTTGGTTCAAAGAATAAATGATCTTGATCAAAGCCAAAAAAAATTGTTATTTAGAATCTTGCCCCACTGCTGCCCAACGAGAAAAAACATGCCAATATATTGCCCCCTCGAGAAATTGGATGAAAATTTCAATTTTTGGGTGATCTCGCGAAAAAAGAGGACAACGTGCCTGACAGGTCCAAAAAGGCTCCAAGAGGCCAAAAACGTGTCTAAACACAATAAAACAATGTAAAACAGGCCTCAACTGGACAAAAACAGCTTCAAGGGTCCAAAACCCTAGCAGGATAGCCAATCAGGGTGAAAAAAACCTAATTTTCAAGCTTAAAAGGGGTCCAAGGGGTCACTTTCAATTCATTTTCACACACATCCATTAGCAACCTTGAGATTTGAGCTCTAACCTCCTGACGATATGGTGCAATGACAGCTTCCGATGCACATTTCTGATCAAGTTTGGACATACCAACGACCACCTGACATTGGGGCACCGGTAAGTGATCCTTACCTGAGCTTCATTTTTTATTGTTATCCTTCATTTAATGCATTTAAAGTTAGTCATTTAGTAGCGACGCTATATGGCACCGCTCGGAAATCAAACTGCGTCGCTCAGTGTCAAATTGTGCCATGGCGGTGGAGTTTGGAGTTTGAAAATAAACTCCAAACTCCAACACTGAGCTCGTGGCTGACAGGGTGATTTACAAACTGCAACGCGGCGGTCCTGTTTCTTCTCAAAGTGCACCGTTAGGAAGGAAAGTGCACCACAGTGGTGTGCTTTTGGCCTTTTGTGCCCTAGCATTAGAGTTTGATTAAAAATCAAATTGTGACGCCTTCATGGATTGCAACGTTGGAGAGGTTTCTTGGATGCCCAGCGAAGAATTTTTCAAAAAATTTAACACGATGACCCTTCATAATGTAGGATGTGGTGAGGGAGCTCTACTCCTAAGAGCATAGGTCGTAGGATCTGTTCGGTTATTTGTAGGACTTGAGTGACAGGGAGCAAGATCGACTTCATGACATGGGGCGCACATTGCTTACGTAGCACCCGTTCACACTCACCTAGGGATGCTATCAACGCTTGCTGAGAGATGGCACATTGAGACCTCTTCGTTTCACCTTCCCACCGGTGAGGCCACCATCACCTTGGAGGACATTTAGCACATTTTGAGATTGCCAATTCATGGTCGATGGGTTATTTTTGATCTAGATGAGGGGCGGGATGCCTGCCCTAGAGTCCTCGCCATAGAGGACATCATTATTTGTGAGGGGCAGATCGAGCTTGAGCGACACAGGACCCTAACACCTCCCTTTCACTTGGTTGTTACAGTCGTTATTTCAGGTCTCGTTGCCCTAGATAGACAAGGACGATACTTCAGTCCTAATTGGGGACTCTCCTGGGACCATATGGTTTTTGACAGGCTAGTTCGTTTTGCTTGGGAGTCGGTCCTTCTAGCCTCACTTTATAGGGATCTCCATGAGTACATCTACCTTGATGGAAGAGCACTCAGAGCAGGTGTGACTCTTCTTCACATATGGGCATGGGAGCACAATGATGTGCTTCAGCCCCAGATTGTTACCATTCTTATGATGCCAGATGATCCCCTCGTATGGCGTTATAGAGGTGGTGTGTCCTTTACACACATAGGTGAGCATAGGATCCCCTATTGGAGGAGGGTCCTAGTTGAGATGTAGGTATTTATATGGCACCCATACCCTAGTTGGCCTAGATGGGCCAGCGATGTAGATCAGTTGTTTTATGCCTGCCAGGACTGGTATATGCAGGGGCGAGAGCACACTATGATTGAGAGATACCTGCCCGAGTGTGTGTAGCGTCAATTTGGTGAGCCCCAAGATCAGCCAAATGACGATTATGTGGCTGTCTTCACCCACACCGTGTCATAGGTTTCATGGGGGTGATACATTCCTACATTGGAGGCCGTCGACAATTTTAGATAGTTGGTGGCTTGGCCATGGACCTATGATCAAGGGCCTACAAATCCAGGCGTGACATAGGCATACAGGGATTGGTTATGGCCTCCCCTTCGTTTGGCGATTCCAGGAGCAATCCCCAATCGATGGAGAGTGAGAGGTAGAGGGGGAGGACAAGGACAAAGGGATGGAGTATGATAGGAGCAACTAGTTGGGCCTCCAGTTTAGCTAGATGTACAGATGCAGGATGAGGAGAAGGTGCTACTAGGTGTACCACCATGGGCTAAGGATCAACCTCAGGTACAGCCTCCACGAGCATAGCCAGCAGTGTAGCCAACAGGGTAGTTGGATCCTTGAGATACTTTGATTCTCAGCTACAGGCCCAAGTGTAGACTGTGATAGCTGAGAGGGATTAGGCTAGGACTGAGAGAGATCAGCTCAAGGCTGAGAGGGATCAGGCTATACAACAAAGATAGGCTACAGAGCTACAGGCAGCTATAGAGCTAGGGCGGAGACAGCAGTTGGAGAGCATGGTAGCATCCTCCTCTCAAAGTACAGTGTTCGTTCGGTCCTACAGAGATGTCATCCAAGAGGTGGAGTACTATTAGATGCATTATCATGAGGCCGTACCCAGAGCAGTGCGGATCCAATAAGGGTCATAGAGACAAGGGTGAGGGAAAAATACATGGGGGTAGACCTTGATCGAGATGATACCTTTTGTGCCTTATGGGCTCCTTTTTGATAGCCTGATGGGTCTTTTTGTACTAATTGACATACATGTATAGTGATTGGATTATTTTGTACTATGACAGTTACATTATTGATGATATATATATGAGCCAATGATGATTTTGATGCTATGTTATGTGTATCATTTATTTATGCATGTATGGATGATTCTATTTCTATATGTTGTGCAATGATGTTTATAATGCTATATGATGTATTTACGGATGCATTAATTTTTGATGATATATGCATTATGTAATGATTATGACTAACAGATCTATATTATTTTGACTTATGATATGCAGATGTATTTATGTGATGTGTAATGATGCAAAATGATATGATATGTAATATGCAATATGCAAAATGATATGGAAGTGGTCTATGTTGTATACGTGAAATGATATGAATCATGCTTATATATGGAATGATTATGGATGGATGTACACTTTGTATGTAATGAATTTTGTATGTTTCCTATTTATGCTTATAATGATGTGAAATGTTTTATGCAATGAAATGCAAAAATGATTGTGATGCTATTTATGAGATGACATGGATGATTAGTGGATGATATAATGCAATGTAGATGCAATGGTCATGTTTTATTTGATATGATGCCAATGAGATGGTTTTCTAAGATGCTTAGAATAAAAAATATTATTATCCTAAACATATTAAATGATAATGTAATGTATGTGATGCATTTTAATGTGATATACTATATGCAATGATGATGATGTTCTATGCAAAAAGAACATAATGTATGAGATGACCTTATGATGGTAATGGATTATCTATAATGCTTATG
This sequence comes from Sequoia sempervirens, assembly GCA_007258455.2. Lineage (NCBI taxonomy): Eukaryota > Viridiplantae > Streptophyta > Pinopsida > Cupressales > Cupressaceae > Sequoia > Sequoia sempervirens. Next base: position 112,591,944 of record VDFB02000015.1, read on the forward strand.
TACCTATTATGTATGATTATGCAGTAGCTGGTAATGCAAAATGGTTATGAAATGTTAATGCAACTGAATGTTATGTGATAATTGATGTGATAAATGCAATGTGATGCAATAAATGGATGCAATGTAATAAAATGGATGCGCTGTAATAAAATGGATGTGCTTTATCTATGAAGAATTCTTATAATAACATGTTTGTATGATGGTAGAAATGCAATGCATGTGTTTCCTATATGATACATTTATGCAATATGCTAATGATTTGTGGATGCAAGATTGATGCTGACGATGATGATGATGATGATCAACTGTCATAGTACCTTGTTAGCATGGTGAGCAAGAAGGACTGAAAGAGGAGTCATTTCAACAAGACACAAGATGATGAAAATGCAAAGATGGTGATTACTTGCCGAGGATTTGGGATTTTCAAAGGGCCAATTTTCTTATGTTTGATGCCACACGTGGTATGATGCATCAAGGTATAGAAAACCAGGATGGTGTTGTACCTAGTGTGATGGACTTTGACTTGACAAATAGATAGGAGTATCCTTGTTCACAACTGACATACATAAACCTTGCTAGGATGCACTTTAGAAGTTTCAAACACCTCAGACCAAAACACGGAAAGGTATAACCTATCAATGTAATAGTAAACAAGTTGTCCAAAAACACCCTCCATACATACCTAAACAAGCAAGTATTTGGCAAGGTTATATTACAAGAATGTCCAACAAGCACAATAGACAAAAGATAATGATCGTTGCTCCATTCCTATTTCTCTAAATCCTCTTGTTCAGATATCATCGAGAAGTCCTTGGAATGAGAACAATAAGATAAGTCAAAAGATAAAGACAAAGTAGACAAACAAGCTGATGTTCTTCAATACCGCTAACCAAAAGGGGATGTGTTTTCTAAGGATAAGAACCGAAACTATTGCCAAAAGATAATGCCCATTGTAGGAAGGATTCATCCTAGGACATGTTAGTGGATGGCAGCATGTCATTTCGTTTATCCAAAGCATTCTTTTAAATGATTGATATGGGACCAATTGGATGGTAGGTTATCGACACAAAGAGTTGACCATCTTACTTACGTATTGACTTAGACTTGGGACTTGACATTTTGAGTTTTCACTTCTATCCCGCTAGACTTGTTTCTGATTGTCTTACCAAAGATTGAGGATGACGACCATTTATTATGAATGATGTTGTTGTGGGTGTAAGTGAGATGAGACAGATGGATTTTTTTTCAAATATTTGGATGTTTTTGATCTTTTTGAGATGTTTTGAGGCTGTTTTTGGTATTTTTTGAGATTTTCAAATGTTTTAATTTTCCAATTTTTTGATATTTTGGGGTTTTTTGAGATTTTGACCAAGAGACTAACCTAAAGACTTATCCTAGGGGCCTCAGGGGCTTATCAACAGATTAGCCTTGCCTATGTTATACATGCAGAGACCACGTAATTTGACTGACAGGTTGATCGATTTATAGATGCAGATATACATGGTGAAATGTTAGTTTATTATGATGGACACCTAAAGGACTGACTTTGTTTTTGAATTTTGAATTTTTTGACCTGTTTTTGGGATTTTGATATGTTTTGGTGTTTTTTGGATTTTTGGATTTTATGATGTTTTTGGATTTTCTAATTTAAGGACTTTAAGAACATACACGAATCTGATCTGATGAGAACATGCCCCCAGCATGAGGCGATAGACTACTCCAATAAAGGCAGGACAAACTGACCTTGAGGATGGGTTGAGTAGTACTAGGAGGGATCATGATACGAACACAGGACCAAGCTATGATGCAGATGTGGGTGGATGAGTGATGGATGGAGATTCGACTGCGATGGATGATGTAGAACAAGCCATAAAGATCCTGTGGATGGAAAGTGCTTATTTACACAAGGCGCCTGTTTTCTAGGTTTTCACCAAGGTACTTGCCCAAAGTGCCACCGAAGTGGTTTTCACCACAGGACAATTTTTTTCTCTTTACTATTTTCAATCCTTTTTCTGATTTTTTTGGATTTCTTTATTTTTTTATTTTTTTTGTTGTTACCAAGATGCCTATTTGCCAGGTTTTCGCTGAAGTAACCATTGCATTTTCTATTTTTTGGATTTTTTGGTTTTATACCTTGAAAGATTTAGGCATAAAACTTTTTAAGATGAGAGCTATTCATGGGCTCTTGCAGAGGTTCCCCTTCGGGTGTTGATAACTAATATGCCTCTGACTTGTAACTTGTTGTGATAATGAATGGTCCCAACCAATTGGATTCAAATTTTCCTTTGTTGCTTCAGTTTGGGACATTCTTTTGATTCTCTTTTAATACTAGTTCTCTGACTTGGAAAGTCCTGCTTCTGATTTTCTTATTATAGCTCCTTTTGAGTCTATTCTGATAGACTTGCAAATGATTCAAAGCATCTATACGTCACTCATCCAGTAGCTCCAGCTCATTCAATCTTGTCACTCAGTACTCTTCATCTGTGATGAGGTTTTGTAGTGATATCCTAAGTGATGGGATTTCGATCTCAATGGGGAGTACTACTTCTGATTCGTAGTCCAGGGAGAAAGGGGTGGTGCTAGTGGGTGTGCGGATGCTGGTTCGATAGGCCCAAAGGGTAGCAATTAAGTTGCAAATTCTAGTCATGACCTATGTCATTGACTGTTTCCTTGAGGATTTTCAAAATGGTCTTGTTTGTAGCTTATACTTGACCATTTCCTTGGGGAAAGTATGGGGTGGAGAAGCGATGTTGGATTTTGAATTTTTTGCATAAGTCACGAACCTCCTGATTCTTGAATGGTGTCCCATTATCTGAGATAATGTCTTGTGGAACACCATATCGAAAAATGAGATAGTTCAGGATGAACCTTGAAATCTGCTTCCCAGTTATATACGTCATGGGTATGGCTTCCACCCACTTAGTAAAGTACTCTGATGCTGTTATGATGACTTTGTCACCGTTAGATGAAGTTGGCATGATTTTTCCAATAAGATCAAGTCCCCACTACGAAAAGGGCCATGGTGTGACAATAGGATGAAGCTCTTGAGCTGGAGCATGGATGAGGTCCCTGTGCTGCTAACATTATAGACACCTTCTGGCATAGTCATGTGCTTCCCATTCCATTATGGGCCAATAATACTCCATCCTCAATAGTTTCTTGGCTACGGTCATTCCACTCGAGTGTGAACCATAAATACCGTTATGTACTTCAATTAGAGTGGTTAATGCATCCTCGATATTTAAGCAGCGTAGTAGGGTTCCTTATATGCTCCTACAATATAGGGTATCTCCTAGGATGACAAATCTGGATGCCTTTTTGACAAAGGTTCATTTTAGGTTTGAGGGTAAGTCGGCAGGTATGACTCCTATTTGAAGGAATGTGTAAATTTCATGATACCAAGGATCACCGGTACCAACGATTTCGCACATGAATTCTAATTCTGGTACCTTGAATGAAGGCACGTGAGGGTGCTCTATCAAGAATTCATATTTTCGAACATTGTGGTGGATATCCAGTAAGGATCCAATTGTTGCCATGGCATCTGTTGCTCTATTGTTGGTTCTAGGAATCTGCTCAAATGTAATTTCAATGAAGGATTCTTTAAGAATCTCGACCAATTTCTTGTATGGAGTGAGCTTGTCATCCTTGGTTTGGTATTCATCATTCACTTGATTTATTATCAATTGAGAGTCTTTTTATACTTTGAGAGCTATAATGTTCCACTACACTGCTATTCTGATACCTATCATTAAAGTCTCATATTCTGCAATGTTATTGGTGTAGGGAAATGCCAGTTTGTAGGACCTTGATATGCAATCCCCTTGTGGGGTGATGAAGAAGATGTCAGCTCTTGATTCATGCTGCGTGAATGAGCCATCAAAGTACAGTTTCCAATGGTCATCCACTTTGATATTGAAACTATATTCATCTAGAAACTCTGAGACGAGAGGATTCTCAGAATAGATTGGTGCTTCTGCAAGTTGATCTGCAATGACTTGGCCTTTGATTGCTTTCCACTCCACATATTCAATGTCGTATTCTAATAGTATCATCACCCATTTGGCCATTCTTCCTGTGAGCATTGCCTTTGATAATAAGTACTTGAGAGGGTTGATTTTGGCAATGAGTTTTATTTTGTGTGCCACCATGTAATGTCTGAATTTATGTGATGCAAACACTACTACTAGGCATGCATTCTTGATGAATTAATAGTTTAGCTCATGCCCAACCATTATTCTGCTGATGTAATAGATAGCCCTTTTTGTTCCATTTTTCGTCATGTTGAGCTAGGAGAGCTCCAAGGGCTGATGTTGTTGCTGATACATAGAGAATCAATGGTTTTCTTGGGATTGGAAACATTAAGACTAGTGGTGTCAGTAGATATTCTTTGATTTTGTTGAATTACTCTTTGCACTTGGTATCCCATTTGTACGCTACTCCCTTGTGAAGTAGGTGAGAATATGGGTTCTGTTTGTCTGCCAATTGTGCTATGAATCTTCGAATGGATTGGAGCCTACCTTGGAGACCTCTCAATTGCTTTAATGTTTTTGGTGTCTCCATTTCAAGGATTTCTTTTACCTTTGCCGGATCTACCTCGATACCTCTCATCGACGCTATATATCCTAGAAATTTTCTTGATTGTATGATGAAGACACACTTCTTTGGGTTTAATCTAACCTTGTACTCTTCCATCCTATCAAAGATGGCACTTAGGGTTGCTATGTGATATTTTCTCTTTCTGGATTTAGCTAAAATGTCATCAACATAATCTTCGACCATCTTATGGATCACGTCATGGAATATCAATGTCATGGCCCTTTGATATGTTGCTCCTACATTCTTTAAGCCAAATGGCATCATGTTCCAATAGTAAGTCCCCCATGGACAAGTGAAAGCCATCTTATGTTGGTCCTCTTTAGCTATCATAATCTGATTATACCCTAAAAATCCATCCATTAGTGACAAAATTTCATGTCTAGCTATCATATCGACAATCATATCAATGTTTGGAAGCGGGAAGTCATCTTTTGGACATGCCTTATTCAAGTCTCTGAAGTCTATGCAGATTCTGATGTTCCCATCAAGTTTTGAAACTGGCACCAGGTTTGATACCCATTTTGGATAATCTATCAGTCGGATGAATCTTGCATCTAATAGCTTTTTTAGCTCCATTTTGACTAATAAGGTGATCTAAGGGTGCATTTTTTGAAGCTTTTGTTTAATAGCCTCTACTTCTGCATATAATCCTAAGTGGTGAACCATAGTCTCTAGATCAAGTCCTGGCATGTCGGCATAGCTCCATGCAAAGTTTATTTGTCTCTCTCTTAGGAAGGCTGCTAGGAGCTTTTGCTCTTCTGATAGTAGTGATTCCGCATAGAATGTGATGTGCAGGGTTTCCTCTATTCCTAGATTGACCAGATTGCATCTTTCTACCAGGACTGCTGATTTTTCTTGATGAAGAGCTCTGATAAGAAGATTGAATCCCCCATCCTTGGGTGCCTCAAAGATGTTTTCAATGTTGGATGCATCCTTTCCTTTTACTTTTTTCTAGTTGGAGAGTGCCACAGTGTGGTTTTCACTCAAGGACTTAGATATTATTCTTAATTTTTCACTTTTGCAACTGAGGGATTCAATTGTTTCCCCATAATAGGCATGTGTATCTAGCTCAATTATGAACCTTGCTTTGTGATCCCCACATGGAATGTTATCTTGTAGTTCCATGAATTCTAAGAGTGCCTCATCATTTTCAAATGTATCAAGAACTGGTGGTCCTTGTTGGTCGTAGTCGATGAGTTGGGGATATACTAGGCGGATCTCATGATTTTGGTGGTCTAATTCAAAAGATAGGGTGCTAATCATGCAAAGAGTGGTATCCTCAAATAGCCTAGGTAAGTTGGTCGTGGTATCCTCATCATCACTACTACTACAAACATCGGTTATATCAAATGTAAAGTTATCTATGACACGACCTATAGATACTGGTAAGTGTAGTTCTGCTACGGTTGGCTGAGGAGGATTATTAACCATTCTAACTAGAGGACTTCAAACACGTATGGTTATACTTAGAGGGGTACATCCAAGGCCAAGATTGCTATTGCTTGCATCTCTAGAATGATAGGTATTATAAGCCCATTATCATTTCTCCCAAGTCTTTGGTTTCTGTCGTAGCCCATTGCGAGAATCATTTGTAGACCCTTGCTTTTGTCATCCATTGGTAATTCAGCTACTGGTCTCTCATCTTGATATAGCATATGAGATGGATCTACCTCAATGACTTCTTGGCCAAGATCTCCCCAAAATGTAAAGTTGGGATAGCCCTTAGGAGATGTTTGGGATGTGGAGGCTTCATTTATTTGCGGATGTCCCTGTGATCTAGGAGATTGTGGTAACTCTCCTAGCACAAAAGCATTATTAGGGTGCTTGTAGTTTCCACAACCATTATCTTGGATGATGACCTTAATGTCAGAGATGGTGGGAATGGTGGGTGTCTCTGTCACAAAAGTGGAAGCGAGAGTGGCGGGATCGATGTATGGTGTAGATGGGCCTCATCATTTTTTGGTACTTGGGGGATTTTATAATACTTTGCTTCAAGGATTTTGCAATAGGAGAAAGGTTTGGGGTCTCCATGGATGGTGACTTCTTGTCCCTCATGTGTGAATTTCACACATTAGTGGAAAGTTGATGCTACTACTTTCATCACATGAATCCATGGGCATCCTAGGAGGATGCTATATGACAAGTGGTTTTCATAATAGTAGGCCCTATTTTAATAGGGAGTTTTATTGTGCCCTGAGACACTCTTTCTTAATCATCATATGCCCTTATTGTGATACCCTTTCCTTTGTTGATAGAATCTTATGATATTTTCAATTGTTTGATGAGGTTGACAGAACATATATTCAAACCTGCACCTCCATCCACCAAGACCCTTTTGACTTTTCTTTTATGTACAATGACTTCTAAGTGAAGCACATGGTTGTGAGATGGTTGAGTAGGGAAATCCTAGTTAGAGAATGTGAGGAGATTTGGCATAATGATATTTTCAACCATAGCTTGGAATTGTTCTGCATCAAGATCTATAGGGACAGTGGATGAGGCCAACACTTCTTTGAGGATTTTCCTATGGGAAAATGAAATTTTTAGCAACTCCATGATGGAGATTGGTGTTGGCATTCTCTTGACTTGATCTAGGACATTGTAGCCATTAGGGACAAATCTAGATGCAGGGACTCTATTTGGCTGGGATGATCTTGCGATGGTAACTTTGCCGCCTCTTGTGGTGACTCCACAATCAACATGGGTGCCTTTGATGGTGATTACTATGTAGTATTCATCTAGGGAGGTGACAACTATTTCATACACATGAATTACATTTGTGTGGGTTCCCTTCCCTTTATTAGAGTTATTATTCCCTTTATTGCCATCATTAGGCATCGGATTCGTGTATATCTTAAGGTCTTGATTTCCTGTTTGCTATTCCACGTTTATAATTCTTTGATCGATGAGATCTTGAATCATGTTTTTTAATCTCATGCAACTATTTGTGGTATGGCCTTTGATTTATGGAATTCACAGAGCTGATTCTCATTATAGCAAGGAGGTTTCACATTCGGTTATTGGTAATTCTCAAAGGTAGGAGCCTTGATGAGTTTTTTGTTTATCAACTTCTTCATTATGACTTCAAGTGGTTCCCCCAAAGTAGTGTATTTTCTCTTAGGGTAACTCTTGTTCCATTGGGGTGGTCCCCTTTGATCATTGAGATTGTTGATTGTTGGATTGTCATTTAGTTGTTGTATTGTGCGATGATTGTTTTGGTGTTGGATTTGGATTTCTGGTGTGGGTGTATTTTGGCATGGGGCACTAATGACCACCTTAGCATCAACGACACCATCATTAGTAAAAATTTTGTTCCTTTCCCACGTGCAAGGTTTATCATTGTAATTGGAGGGTGGGCGGTTGTTTTGTTGTTTAGGGTATGAGGTTAATCCTGCGGGTTGAGTCATAAGGGCTCGTTCGATGCTAAGTACCTTAGAGATTAACTAATCATATGTGGTGATCCATTGTACCTTGAGATGAAATTCCAAGAGGTCATCAAGGTTGGATATAATAGTGCAAACTTCTTGTTCTTCGGGCATGGTCCGCTTGCTCTGATTGGCCTTGGATTGCCATCGTTGTAGCAATGAAGTGAATGATTCACCCTTTCCTTGTTTCAAAGCTGAGAGTTCTTCTAGACTAACATCCATGGAAATGTTGCATGCATAATTTTTAATGAATGCATCTATAATTTCTTGGAATGTTCTAATGCCTGTAGGTAAGCGAGAGAACCATTCCATAGCATGGCCAACCAAACTCCTAGGAAATAGCTGCATCAGATAAGTATCATCATATGCAACTTCCATGCAATGAACCTGGAATTCCCTGATGTGATCTTCAAGATCTTAAATCCCTTGGGGAATGGTTTCATCACTAGGCTCCTTTCAAATGGATAGGGCCACAAGTTGCTTGGTGTTTTTGTTGTTTTCCCTGATTGAAGACCGAACACTTGTTGTGAGAACAACCTGATTTGTGTCGTTACATCATTTTGCAGATCAGGGGGTGTGATGAAGGTGCTTTGGGGGATTTTGATTGTGGGTTGGATGGGTGGGTTGTTTGGTGTGTTGTTCAATGGTATTTGCACATTTTACTGAGCTAGGTATGCTTGCACTTGTTGTATGAAAAACATTTGTTGTTTTTCTTGTTGTTGTTGTGCTAAGATTGCTTGTTGTTCCAACAACACTTGTTGTTGGGTTACCAATTGGGTTGCTTCTTGTTGCTCTTGATATTGTTTTATTGCTTGTTGATATGCTTGCAATTGTGCTACTAGTTTTTGTGTAAGAAGTTGTGCTTGTGCTTAATATTGGGTGTTTTCTTGAGCTTGAGTTTGTGCTTGGGCTTGTGCTTATGTTGCTTGTTGTTGCAATAGAATTTGGGCTTGAGTAGCCTTTTGTGCTTGTAATGCGGCTTGGGCTACTTGAGCAGCTTGAGCAGCTTGAGCAGCTTGAGCGGCTTGTTGTTGTTGTTGCAATAAAGCTTGGGCTTGTGAAACTTGTTGCACTTGTAATGTGGCTTGGGCTTCTTGGGAAACTTGCACAACTTGAGTGGGTTGTTGAGCAGCTAGTTGTGCGGCTTTTTGTTTCTACACTTGTAGAAATTCCCTTTGAAAAGTAACTTGCTAAGCTGCTTGCAATTCCATGTTGTATTGGTTTGATATGCTAGAAGTTGGTGGTGGTGGGGGTGGTGGTGAGTAGTGATGTCGTGTTGGTGATTTGAGTGGTGGATGGTGTATGGTGTTGTTGATGTGGTTGGTCCTTAAGAGACCATGCTTTGTGATGTTAGGGGGTGGTTGATGATTTCGTGATTGTTTGTGTAGTTGTCATCTGTTGTTGCGATATCGATGACAAATTTTGAGAGTTTAGCGTGATGTTTTGATTGATATTCGAGATGTTGGTTTGATTGATACTTGGTAAAGGGGGAAGCCCTAAGCCAAGAAGTGGAGTGGATGATGATGGAAATGGTGGAAGAGGTGAAAATGTGAGGGGTGTGAGTTTTTGCAAAAATGTTGTGGTGTCAAAAATTCCCCTAGGTCCGAACATGTCACCTTCCTCTTGCAAATTTGTGAGGAGAGAATTCTGAGGTGTTGCGTGGAAGGATGATGATGATGATGGATCATTATGGAAAGTGATAGGAACATACTTATGTAATGGATTTTGGGGTATTTTTTGTTCCAAGATGGTATTTGTATCCAATTCTTGATTGTTAACAAGGGGGTGTGTTTGAATAGCATTGAGAAATGCATTTCCCTTATTGACATTAGGTTGAATTGGAGCAAAAGATGTGATTTGTAGAATGTTTTGAGTGATGCTTTGGGATGGGGGTGTAGATGAGATGGGGATGGTGGATGAGATTGGAGGTAAAGATATCTCCACTATTGAAATCATGTTGAATTCAGAAGATAATTTGGCCCCTTGTTTTGCTAGTTCAAGCATGTATAGTGAAGGGTTAAGCCTCATTATGATGTTGACGATTTTATGATTTTTTGGATTTTGGAGCATTTTAGTTATTTCTTCATGCGACATCCCAAAGGTAAGATCTTCTCTTTGGGTTTCCTCTTGTGGATTTTTTGATGATGAGATAGTTAAAGGATTGTTTGATTTGATGGTATTCATTTCGACGTTTGTTTGGCTTGGGTCACTTGAAGCGGGTGTTTCTTTGTCAGCTTCCATGTTCTTCTTGTATTGAGATCTAGTTTGAACCATAAAACAAGGATCAATTTTCAGAAATAGGGGAGATGAATCTCTTAATTCCTTGGATTGATCTTTAATTTATGCACAAAAGAGAAAGTTTTAGGATATCTTGAGGATCAAAAGGTGATATGATGACAATGCAAGGGATGGATGATGTGGATGTTTTCATCTTATGATAAATCTTGAGGGGGATGCTAGAGTTTTGGGACTTTCAGATATGTTTCGGATTTTGATCTTGATTTTCTTGGATTTCCCTTGATTGATTGATTTTGGTTTGCTTTGATTGAAAAATAGACCCTAAGATGTTGGATGATTATCTAAGGGATAGATTTTCTCAAATGATGATAATTTGAATATGTGTGGGGAGAAGGATGCATCTACCCACACCTATTCAAACAAGATGATAGTTTAACCAAGCATATGAAGCCAAAGATGATTTTGATAAAGATTTCAAGGATTTTTTCTCAAGGATTTGATGATTTTTATTTTTTCCAAAAAGCCTAGTATGAAGGATAGTTTCAAGATTTCTCAAAAGGTGATGATGAGGTGATTTTTGTTTTGATGTTTGAAGGATGGATGAAAAAGGATTTTGATTTCTTTTGATCCTAAGATGAACCTAAAAAATACACTTTTTTTACCTAAAACCTCGGTATTGAAAAATATGCAATGCTTCTATAGACCTTTATAACCAAGGAGTGATTCAATTTGAGCATACATTTCCAGATTTTGAATCAATGACTTGCGTTTTGGGATTTTGAATTCTTGGAAAATCGTGAGGTTTCAACACATGTGAGAGTTCATTTTTTTTAGCTTTGCTTAATGGATTTATTTTACCACAAACACTTTCTTTGATTAGGTTTTCCAAGCTCGATGTCCAATGTCTTAATTTCTTCGAATCCCACAAAGTATGTTATGTGGAAATTTGATGAATTCAAGGCAAGGGTTACCTATTGTTTAACTTTAGTAGATAAATTGAGATGCAATCCAATGTGTTTAGAAACCTCTAAGGATGTGAATCCCAAGGGAAAGCAATAACACATGAATTGAGTCAATTTTATTTGTCTCCTAAAGGGTTTGAAATTTTGATGATGATGTTTAAGTGTTTGTTTCCAAGATATTTTTGAACAAGAAAAGCATTTTGCAACCAAGAATAAGTACAACCCTATGGATGTAGAAGACAATATTTGTTGGATTCCCACTTGGACAAGTCTAGCTATACTTATCCTTAGTGAATGGTTAGATGCTTGACCCCACTAGCTCTCCTCCATGGCTCATTAACGTCAATCGGGGCAGCCAAGCATCAACACCCATGAAAATCCCATGGCATGCTTTCCATTTCTACTAAAAGACCGTAAAACTGTGGGGTGGCTTCAAAATGACCGTTCTTGCACCAACAAATAGATCAAGGATTTTGGCAAGTCTAAAACATGGGTTTTAATTAGGACTTTCCGTTTGTGGAGATTGAACCATATGGCGAGAGTCCCCTTTTGGATCCATCCCGTCGGAGCCAACCACGTGATATTGGTGTTTATTCCAATACCCACATTTATATCTCGGTTGGAAATACTCTTGGCTTTAGAGTGTTACCGGTTGAGTCATTCCCTTGGGTGAGTACTTTTTCCCCAAGGCAGGCCCTCTAAGATAAACAAAAGCGATTAAAGACAATATTCGTAACTCAATCAATCTTTGTTTGCAACAAAGAGAGAGAATATACACAATAATGCTCCACTCACACTCGCATAATATTTTGTTCAATTTTAAACCCAAAATGAAGTGTGGAGGTGATTGCTTTATCTCAACCTAAAATCACAAAAAAATCCTTTTGATTCTTAAAATCGCTATAAAGCGCGAGAGAAGTGCATACGTCCTTTTTCAATGAAGTGAGTTTAAGTAAGCCCTCACAAATACAACATTGCACAAGTTCGTTTTAAATCCACAAAGCAATTATGAATTATTTTTAAAGCACCAAAGGACAAATGAGAGTTGTTTTGTTCAATTGTTAAGCAAAAAAAAACACTCTAGTAAGTTGTAGTCCTAATGTTCATTTTAAACCTTTGCAAAAAATTGGAAAAGTTCTCTTTAAAAGCCCAAACGAAATTAGTGTCCTAAGAAAAAAGGAATAACAGTTTCTTAAAAGTGTTAAACAAACACTAAAGTGTTTAAAAACACTTTCATTTGACGAAATACCATCATCATGCTTCTCCTTCTTTTGTTTTCAATTGACCCAACCTACAAGCAAGAAAACTAGTCAGATTCTGCAACACATAGAGGTCAAAAAGCAAAAAATAGAAGATAAATTAATTATATGACAAAATGCACCTACTAAAATGGAATTTCAACTTTTTACTCCCTACCAGCGGTGCAACCCATGACTGCATCACAGTTTGATTTCTCAGTGGTGTTGTATAGCACCGCTTACTAGTCAGCATCGCTCTGTGTCCGAGCCAATGATCTCAACTGTGTCACACTTTTTCCAAATGTCGTTGTTTGATTTTTTTGAAAAATCCTATGGGTTAGATTGGTCAAGCGTCACAGTTTGAAATTCAAATTCCAGGGTGGGAAGAATTTAGTGTCGCAGTTTGACTTTCCAGCGGTGTTGTATGGTGACGCTGAGCTTCCAGCGTTGAAATTTTTCTGTGCACAAAAAAAAAAGAAAAATTGTGAGAAAAGTAATTAAAAATGAGATGTTTCCCTCCTTCTAGCGCCAAATGTGTGAACCCCAATCCTAATACCTATAAAACAACATGAACAAACACATTAGATTAGAGATTGCAAGCAAGAATAAGGATTCCCCATGAAATCCATTTACAAAGCTCAAATTAGGAAAAGAAATAATGAAGAACACAATGAAAACAACAAAATAGATTGAATCCTAATTTAAATTAGCAAACTCATGATCCCATGGGGGAATTGGTGCTAATTTGATGTGAAAATTGGCCCTTTCCCAACTCCTATGATGCAAGCTTGATGTGTTGATGATAATTGATCCACTTTGATAAAGGATGATGAAGGATCCAAGCTAAAAGCCTGCATAACCTAGCTAAGATTCAAGAATGATGGGTGGAATTTGATAGATATTTGAGCATGGTAACTTTGCATAATTTGTGGATGATCAAATTAGTGAAGCCTCTTATTTATAAATGAGATTGAAGGATGAAAGTCCAAAATTGAGCAATGTGGGACTAACATTCATCCAATGGCAAGATGCCACTTGTCAACCTATGAGTGGATGGAGGATGTGCAAGTTTTGAGGATTGTGCCAATAAATCCTTATTTTTGAATTTTGAATTTTATTTAAATGACTTGGCTCAAGGAGAAGGACATATAAGATGGATTAAATGCCTTGTTGGATGTACATGTCAACTGGGAGTTTTTGAATTCAAACTTGAAGAATATTCCAAAAGATGCCTTTTGAGAAAAATAAAGATTTAATAAATTAATTAAATATATTTTCATGTGCAAGTGGTAAATGCTAGAGGATGGGACATGATAAGAGATTAAATTAATCAAAGGTTAATTAATTTAATGAAGGGATCAAGTGATGTGACAAATTTGACCTAGATTTGTGGATTTATTTAAATCAAATATGAGAAGGATGTGATAAAGGATTAATTAAATAAAGATTTTGACTTATTTAATTAAAAGAGATGAAGTTAGATTAAACTAAATAAGGTTTTAATTTATTTAATTTAATAGATAAACTTAAGAGATTTAATCAAATAAAATTGATTATTTAATCAAATAAAATTGATTATTTAATTAAATAGGGATAATTAGATCAGATTGATTGATTTAATTAACAAAAGAGAGACCTAATTAAATAACTGGTTTATTTAATTAAGAGAGGAATATTAATGAATTTAATCAGATAAGAGAATTTGATTAAATGGTTAGACCAAAGGATGATTCAGGATGAAACGATATTAGTAGTCAGGATCAGATGCACAATGTCAATCGGTACATTTTACGTGTCTACAGGTGGAATTCTCACCAAGTGGGCCCCCTTGGGTGAGTCTCCCTTAGACTAACCCAAGTGCAGCAACTCAAAATATCATATTATTTCTTGAAAACATGAGTACATCTTAGTGATATGATTGTATTACTAAAACTAAAAAATGTGAATACAAACTCAGAATATCCAACCTTATCAAAAGGAGCATCTAACCATTATTTATAGAGAGAAAAACTACTAACTAACCCTAACTACCTAGGCAGTTGACTCCATCAAAATAGGAGGATGCCACTTATTGAAAGCGTAGAAAAAGATGGAGGAAGTTATGCATGTGCCAAATTGGTCAAAACAGACTTGCTTCAATGAGAATCTAGCACAACACACTCCCTAGATTTGCTCAAACTCCCTAGATTTGCTCAACAATAAATATGACCATTAAAAAGGTGGTTACATTATTTTTATTCAAATTAAGAATTTCACTCCATGGGGGTTTTCCCTCCTTTGACTTCTTAATGATTAGCTTCTTGACTTTCTTGGTAACCGACCAGCTGGCAAGAGTTTCTCCTACTTGGTAGGCTTTGTTGACATCAACATTTTAGTGGAAACCTGGACAATAACATTGGTACGCACAAACAAATGTATATCTATAATTACCTTAGTAGCATTCATTCAACCACTTATAAATTCAACATAGATAATTCACATAGCATAACAATGTCATTAAAGTCGCAAAGATAAACTTATACCCAAGGTCTATGGTTTTAAGGAAAATATCAAAAACCAATTGTTAAAGTCTATGATAACAACAACAAATATGTAATGAACCCTACTGAAATTGAGCCATTAATTGAGCTCATCAGTGACTAAAACTTTTAGTCACAACAATTAAGGATAACTAAATTCTACTCATTTTTTGTAACTCAACTATAAATGACTAATTTGATCATCAAAAGTGACTAATTTGATTGTTGGATAAAAAACACAACTAAATAATTAGTCACAAATAAAAATTAGACAGTATGATATTAGAGTGGATAATTAAAAGAAATATTTTGAGTGAGGGAGTGGGTTGTATTATAACATAATATAATAATAGTATATTATATTACAATACAATATATTATATTATAATATAATATGATATTATATAATATAATATATTATATTATTATATAATAATATTATATAATAATATAATATAATATAATATAATATAATATAATATAATATAATATAATATAATATAATATATTATAATATATTATATTCACCATTTTAATGATATGTAATCAAGTCGGTCTATGTAATCAAGTTGGTCAAAGTAATAGAGTCGGTCTTGTAAAGAGTCAGTCTGTTACATGAGCTATAACTAGGGGTTTTCTTCCTGGTTCTTTCTTGCCAATACGTTCGCCTGAACCAAGGTTTTGTAAAATATTTATTATTAATATAATTATAGTGGTCCTCCACTTTTGCTTATATATATATATACATATATACATATATTATATTATAATATATTTAATAATATTTACTAAGCAATAAGTGAGAGCTTTATGTATTCTAGCTTATGTATTTTGGATTTTATTTTGAAATATTTTTTAGTGGAAAAAAAAAACCCTAATTGCTATCGGATCTTGGCCCTAATTTCATTTTAATAAACATACTCTAAAACCCTTGTCGAAACCTTATTTTTAGGTTGTAACTTGCCAAATTGGAGAAGTGAAAGATGAATACCAACGAAGAAGAGTTTTGAGGAGTAGAATCCAATAGTGATGGATAGTGGCAATGGATCCATCTGATCCATCTTATTCGACACCTCTCTCACTATTTTTTTCCTTTGTTTCTTTTATTTTTTGCAAAAAAATCTTTTTTAAGGGTGCCCTGTATGCTTCACTACAGATCTTGGCCGAACTTTCATTTTAATAAACACACTCTTAAACCCTCGTCTAAACCTTATTTTGAGATTGCAACTCACCATATTGGAGAAGTGAAAGGTGAATACCAGCGAAGAAGAGTTTGGAGGAGTCGAAACCAATAGTGGCGAGGAAAGCAACAAAAAATGACAGCATTATTGGCTACAAAAAATGGGTAAAGGATGCCATAATGTAAAAACCTAAATTTGTTATCTTTGTCGTAATTTCATTTTAATAAACATACTCTAAAACCCTCATCGAAACCTTATTTTAGGCTGCAGCTTGCCATATTGGAGATTTGAAAGGTGAATACCAATGAGGAAGATTTTGAAGGAGCTAAAACCAATAGCAATGGGGAAAGCAGCAAAAAGCGGTTGCATTATTGGCCCCAAAAAAAGGGTAAACAATGCCATAATATAAAAACCTAAATGTGCTCAATATCGGATCTTGGTTGTAATTTCATTTTAATAATCATACTCTAAAACCCTCATTGAAACCTTATTTTCAGGTTGTAGCTCACCAAATTGGAGAACCATGATTCACTTTCAAAAGTCTAAGGAAAAATTCTACTATTCTAGGGGTGGAATCTTTGACAAATTCAAAAATACAAGTGATGGTGCAGGAGGGAGATTTAGATGGTGATGAAGCTCTAAATGAGAATGAATTTTACATTCTCATCGTTTAACTCAACCCTTCTTTCATGGAGGAGGTTGAAAATTGACTCTAAGAAGCCTTGGTCCATGAATTGGAAGAAACACTAAAAGATTGCAAAGCTTAAAATTCAGAGAAATATTTATTCTCATTTATTTTGTTACAGATCCTACTTTTCCTTTCATCCCTTTTTTGATGCGATGGGAATGAAAAATTTGCATCTAAGATGCATTAGGATTTTATCAACACTAAATACCTAGCATATGCAATGGAAATCCTCTGTTTTATTTTGAGGGGCAATCTTATGGAATTAACAAAATACAGTTATAGATTAAATGAGTATTTTTTTAAATAGGAATTCTATTTTGATAGTTGTAAATCTAAAATTGGTTTTGGAGGGAGGGAGTTGAAATTTTTTCTCAGTAACAAGGTTAAATTTGTGAGGATTAATTTAGTTAGATTTGATTTGTAACTTGAATCACTGATTCACCCAAATAAAGGACAAAAGCACGACTAAATAAATGACTGCCATGACAAATAAATGACTACCATGACTAAATAAATGACTACCATGAATAAAAAAAATGACTACAATGACTAAATAAATGACTACCATGACTAAATAATGACTACCATGAATAAATAAACAACTACCATGACTAAATAAATGACCAGTTAACAACAATCAATGACTAAATTAACAACTAAATATACTACCAAATTGATCAATCAAAACAACCAATAAATGATTAAAAATGGTTTAGTCATGAATTTGGTCATGTTATAAATGACTAGCAATAAACTACTAATGGTCACGTGAACAAGCTAATGGTCATGTGACCAATTTTTATTAGTTTTTTTAGTCATTTATTGTTGTTTTTCTACTAGTGATTCTCTCTAGATTTTGCATGGCTAACAATAAGCCTGCACCAACTCCATTTCTGTAAGGGGTAAAACTTGAGGCTAAGTATTCTTCACCCTTGATTGATGGCACTTTGTATCGAAAACTTGTTGGAAGTCTCATATACTTGACTCATACAAGACCTCAAATTTCATATGTTGTGGGTATGTCTCTCAATTCATGTAGGAGCCACATGATTTGTATTGGAAAGTAGCCAAGTGGATCCTTCACTACATTAAGGGTACTTACAATTATGGGATTTAGTATGTAGTAGGCATGGATATTGACTTGGTGGGACACATAGATACAGATTGGGCAGGGGATTCTCAAGAACATAAGTCTACTTTAGGGTATTGCTTCTCACTTGGTTCCAGTTCAATTTTTTGGTTGAGCAAGAAGAAATCTGCAATTTCTCTTTCATCTATAGAGGTTGAGTATCAAGGGAAGTTAATGCCACCACTGAGGCTATTTGGCTTCAGAATATTCTCATTTATTTCAATATTTCAATCAAAAATCCTACAATCATCTTTTGTGATAATCAAAGTGCAATACAAATCTCAAGGAATCCAGTTCATCATTAGAGGATGAAACACATTGACATTCATATGCACTATATTTGGGAGTTGATTCAAGAAGGCATCATTAATCTTAAGTATTGTTCTACATCAGAGAAAATTACAGAAATCTTCACCAAACCATTCATAGAAAGAAAGTTCCTTCATCTGCGGGCTTTGCTTGGGGTGAGACAAGTGTCTACTTTAGGAGGGGATTCTCAGTCCATTTTTCTCTCTCTATTTGGGGGGGCTATTCCTCTTATGGGAGGCTTTTTCTTATGGGGGGGATCTCTATGTACACGGGTACCTAATATGGCTTCATTTGTCAGGACCCATCTTTTCACCCACCTAAGCTACACTTAAGGGGGGTGTTAGTGTAGGTTTTTTATTTTCCTTATATTAGGGGTATTTCTTTTTTCCCACACATATTATTTATGCTTTCTTAGGTTTATTAGGTGTGGTTAATATGAAGACGCGTGGTGAATTACATCAGTTACATGTGTCACTCTTTCCCACACATGGGTAGTTGAGTTACACATCCTCTTTTCTCTTGTTGTGCCACCTCTCATAACCACTATTATGTTTTTACCTAGGTAGGTTAAGGGATAGTTGGGTTTCTCACCCTCTTTTGGCTTTATGTGCCACCTCCTTTTTTTCTTCACCTGATGCAGAAGCATCCTGGGTTGTGAGAGAAACCTTGCATAACCAAAAATATTGTTATTTTAATTTGGTTTATTTTCAATAAGGGCTTAAGGGTTAGGAGTCGAATAAATATTTTGATTTGCAACTTAGTTACATTCCTTGTCGCAAAAATTGTAAATGTAATTTTTGAGGAATTATGCTCTAGTAAATGTTTCAAAGGAATAAATGGTGGAATATTCCATTTGGGAATCTCATTTATAGATGGGGCCACTTGGTATGCATGTTATTGCATGTTCAATTACTTTTTTTGCATGCATTTTCATGTTGGCCACAAGTTTTGCATGTTGTAGCATGTCTAGGTCGTAATTATGAGACCCCATCTCATTAAAATGGACATAACCTCCTCATATCATAACAAAATTAAAAAATTAAAAAATTTCTAGAAAGATGAGGAGGCACAAAAAACCCAGAAGATTGTTTTAAAAGATTCAGATGAATGAGGGAGCAGTAATGGGCAGAAAGTGACAGGTTTTTTGTGGTTTTGGAAAAAACATAGTGGTTTTCCTCAGTCACAAATATATATATTCAAGCCTTGTCATTTAGGAAGGTGGATTTGGGAGTTTTTTAGGTGAGATGGGGAGATGTTGTTGGATTTAAGAGAGGATTCAAAGACAAGTTCATTGTTGCATATTTCTATTTGCATAGAATTCCATGGTTTGGGGGCTAGTGAGCTCCATATTTGCAGAGATAGTGAGCTAGTGAAGCCTATGTGAAGGGAGCTTGAGAGATTCAACTGAAAGAAGGTTAAAAGAGAATAAGAAGAAATTTTTGTTACAGGTTTGAAGGTGGGCTACAACATCAAGAAGGTTCATGGTTTCATGGTTTATTTGTAGTAGTGATTTCTAATGATGAATGCGGGTTGAAGGAGCTAGAATCTTGTGAAAGAAGATAAATTGAAGGAGATGATTTTTGTATTTTCATTTGCTGTTGTAAATCAGATTTGCATAAGTTTTGTAATGGTTTCCATCAGCCCCATATGGCTGCAAAATATTGTACTTCAGTTATGCTTCAAATTTTGTTGTAACAATTCATGAGTCTTTGAATGAGAAACATGAGACCTTACTTGCAGATTTTTGGTGTTGCTTCAAACAAATTTTGAGTTGCATTTTCAGATTGTTGTGAGTATGTGAATGAGGGTTGGTTTCTTACTTCATCAGTGGTATTAGAGCAATATTTCTTGAGTGTTTAGGCAGAGTGCCAAATGTGAGGCATTTTGCACCGGGACTTGTGGTGGTGTGTTTGTGATTTACGTGTAGACATATAGCCAGACGTGAGACAGTCTATACTTGAGAGGATGGGATGGGTCGTGAGGAGGCCCGTAAGAAGTTTATTCTGGGAACAATATTGGGAGAAAGTGGAAAATAGGAAGTACCATGAAGAATTTGAAAAGCTCAAGACTGAAGTAGATGTATTGAAAAATATGGTTGAGGACATGAGAGCATGGGATGAGAGATACGAGAAGAAGAATGTTTTTCTAAAAGAAGACAATGAAGAGAAGATTAGAAAGAAATAATATTGTAGCCCTTTGGTAGGGTTTGAATGTAAGGAAGAATATGTGGGAGAAACCCACACAAATGGAGAAGATAATGAGGTGCAAGTTTCAATGATAAAATGTGAATGAAATGCATTATGTGAAGTGGATGAAGAAGATTTACAATCAAAAATTGTGAACATGGTGTTAGAGTAATAAGTTATTCCACTTAATTAATTATATCATATTGGTTAATTAATTAAGTCACTTATTCCTTTAGTTACTTAAGCTAAACTTAGGCACATTAATAATTGATTAATTATTAACTGTGCACACTAGGGTTTCATTTAGGGTTTCCCTTTTAGGTTTCTCTTAGGGTTTCTTGATCTCCTTCATAAGGATTGATCTCTTTGTAATAATTGATTCTCAATAATGCATTTTTACTTTGAGGTTTACAAAACATCTTCTTTGGTTCTGCATGTCTTTTGCATGTGACAGGTGATTGCATGCAGGTGATCTTGGTTTCTAACACATGGATGGTCCTAATTTTGATGAGCAAGTTGGTGAAGATGGGGATGATTTCTTGTTGAAAGAAGAGATGGAAAGAATCAACAAGTTTTTTGAAAGGAAATTGGTGGACAAACATGAAGAGGAGTTTGCAAAACTTGTCATTGGAGATGAGAAGATGGATGTTGTAGCAAAGAATGAGGAAAAAGATGTTGGGTCAGTGAACAAGAATGAGGTAAATTCTTATTTTGAATTTAATTTTAATGATTCTATACCTTCTTTGGTGAGTGTGGAAGAAGATTTCAAGCAAGAAGAGAGTATGCAGATGTAAATTTCTAATTTCCATGGAGTAGTAATATCAGATTTGTATATGGATGTAGTGGATTTTGATTGTTATTTGGATAATACATATTTAGATGTAGAATTTGTAGAGGATGTTGTAGGTGAAACTTGATGGAGGTGGTTGATTTATGGTGGGTTGAATCCCACAAAAGTAGAGAGGATAATGTATGGTATTAGGAGGAGGATGGTACATGGTGGATACCAGTACATGAGAGGAGAGATGAATGGAGTGCAAAGTTATCAGAGAAGAAGGTTGCTTGTTCCAACTAAGTGTTGGAAGAAGATAAAGAGGACATTTTAGAAGAATAAGGAATAATGGTGGATCCAAAGAAAACATATGGTCTTCAAATGTTCATGAGTTTTCAACTTATGAAACATTTCACTTACCTCGGGTGTCTGATGCAAGAGCATTGTGGGTTGTGAGAGCAATCTTGCATAACCAAAAATATTGTTATTTTTATTTGGTTTATTTTTAATAAGGTCTTAGGGGTTAGGAGAATAAATATTTTGATTTGAAACTTAGTAATATTCCCTATGGAAAAAATTGTAAATGTATTTTTTGAGGAATTATGCTCTAGTATAAAATGTTTCAGAAGCATAAATATTGGAATATTCCATTTGGGCATCTCATTTCTAGGTGGGGCCACTTGGTATGCACGTTATTGCATGTTCAATTGCTTTATTTTCATGCATTTTCATGTTGGCCACAAGCTTTGCATGTTGTTGCATGTTTGGGTCGTAACTGTGAGACCCAATCTTAGTAAAAATGGCCATAACTTCCTCATATCATAACAAAATCAAAAATTTCAAAATGTTCTAGAGAAAAAAGGAGTCACACAAAACCTAGATCATTTTTAAATATTTGGATGAATGAGGGAGTAGTAATGGGCAGAAAGTTACAGGTTTATTTGTGGTTTTCCTCAGTCACAAATCTATATATTCAAATGTTGTTATTTAGCAAGGAAGATTTGGGAGTTTTGTAGGTGAGATGGGGAGATTGTTTCAGATTGAAGAGAGGATTCAAAGAATCCATTGATGCATATTTTTATTTGCATAGAAGTCCATGGTTTAGGGAGCTAGTGAGCTCCATATTTGGAGAGATATTGAGCTAGTGAAGCCTATGTGAAGGGAGCTTGAGAGCTTCAACTAAAAGAAGGTTGAAAGAGACTAAGAATAAATTTTTGTTGCAGGTTTGAAGGTGTGCTACAAAAACAAGAAGGTTCATGGTTTCATGGTTTATTTGCAGTAGTAATTTTTAATGATGAATGTAGGTTAAAGGAGCTAGAATATTGTGAAAGAAGATAAATTGAACGAGATAATTTTTGCATTTTCAATTTTTATTGTAAATAATATTTGCATAAGTTTTGTAATGGTTTTCATCAGCCCCATATGGCTGAAAAATATGTACTTCAATTATTCTTTGTTGTTGTAACAATTCATGAGTCTTTGAATGAGAAACAAGAGGCCTTACTTGCAGATTTTTAGTGTTGATTCAAACAAAATTTGAGTTGCATTTTCAAATTGTTGTGAGTATGTGGATGAGGGTTGGTTTCTTACTTCATCATCACCTAAGGAGGTTATGCCACATGTTTTTTCATTTACCAAGTAGGTGATAACCTCTCACCTTTTATGGGTAGTAGGAGTTAATGCACCTCTTGGATGTATTTTCCCTTATTTTTCTATATATTGAGCACTCTCCTCTCACCTTGACTAGTTCAGCTAGTTTAGTGATCGCTCGGTGGGAGTATTGAGATTATTATGAAATTTCTCTTGCCTTGTCTCTATTTTTCTCTCATTTCAAATTTCTCTTCATTTTTTTGTTTTGACCTCTGATCATCTGTTGAGTGAAGTTGCATGTGATCTACCACCAACATCAAATCCTAGCTTGGTTCTCACTTCTCGCAAAATCTAACAATATCATTTCTCGCTTTAGATTTCCTTCTACCCTTGTTTATGAAAATTGTACTTCATTTAAGAACAAAAAGGTGAAGCAATTCTTATAATAATTTCACATTGAACATCAATTTTCTACACCTTACTATCCCCAATCTAATGGCCAAGTAGAAGCATCTAATAAAACTCTTGAGCTAGTTCTCTGGAAAATGGTAAACAAGGACAATAAAGATTGGCATACTCAATTCACAAACACCTTATGGGCCTATTGCACAATTGTCCATACAACTATTGGTACAACCCCATATAAACTCATGTATGGTGCTAAGTCTATTATGCCTTTAGAGTTGGAAATTCCATCTTTTCGGGTTTCCCATAAAGGATTAATTGATAATGACATGTATTGTGTTGAATGTCTAAACCAACTTGATTCAGGCTATCAAACACCTTCAAGCTTATCAAAAATATATTTCTAAACATTATAATTAAGGTGTTCTTTCTCATACTTTCAAGTTAAGTGATCTCGTTAACCAAAGAAATGTAAATGTGCCACTTGATCAAAAGGGAAAATTCAGCCCTAATTGGTTACGTCCTTACATAATCACCCTTGTCTATGGTTCTAGTGCATATGGCTTGTCAACTATGGATGGTACTCCTCTAAAAAAACCATTCAATGCAATGCATCTTCGTTGATACTATGCATAAGGTTTATGTGGCATGGGCATGAGGCTTGTCCCCTTTTTCGGGGATTGTAGTCTGTTATTCTATGGTATTTCTTCATTAACAAATTCTATTTTTAATTTGTGTTATGATGTCAACATGTATGTGTAGTTAACTTATTTTATTAGGAATTATATATACATACATGTGTTTTATTTCTATGCTATGTATCCATGCATTGTATTTGATTAACTCTTTTATCCTACATTAGATCATCATTGTAGTTAATTAACCATACATCTAATGTGTGTTTAATTAGATTATGATAGTATCTAATCCAAGAATACATCCATAGACATACATCTATAACATAATCATACAATAAGAATCATACACATAAATAACATGATCTACTTGTCCAAAATCTCATATATATACATCATGTACATGTATCACACCACTATCACAAAATGTGGTGTTTGTATATTTGTATATGAATCTATACATCCATAAATTCTATATTATGATGATATGATACATAGAAATAGGACTCTATCCATCAAGTGCATGGCTCCAGAGCCCTCTAGTAGTGGTAGTGGTGGAGGAGGATGTTGGATGGATGCAATCAAGTGAGAGTAGTGAGACAATGACATGTGCATGCTCTATGATTGCAGTCCATAATGTATATCCCCTCACAATTCAGCTACCTTCTCCCACAATGATGCAACATGCTCCAACAATGAAGCCTCTTGCTCTTGGGCCTGTCACACCTCATTCTGAGTTCTTGCACCTGAGGATTCTGAAGGTCAGTGGGTATTGGCCTAATAGCCTCCAACTGCCTCCCAAGGTCATCAACCTAGCTCTCTAGGGTGTCACATGCTTGCTCAAAACTTTTAGCCTATGTTATAGCCTGATCTCTCTTGGTGAGTGCAAAGAGGAGATTCACACCCCTTTGGTCCCTCTGCCCAATCATTGCAGTAAGATCAATGATATGCTAGACCTTCTGCACTTGGGTCTACTCATAGGTCATCCTTAGATGCAGTATAGGATTGAAAAGTTGGGTGTGATTCCCTGTTGTGGATGGAATATATGTGTCTTGGACCAACCTCAGATTTGGATGACTAGGACCACCTCTGAGATGCACTGCCTGAAGAATTTGATCCACTCCTATGTGAATTTTGCAACCAAAAAGATAGGGGATGATTTCAATACTATATCATCAGATTATACACATATAAATAAGATAATATGAAATAAAATAACATGAACTATACTCATACTTGGGTCTCCAGCTTACTAGTATGGGTCTCGAGGTGGAGTGTTATTGTTGGAAGTGATGCTTGGCTCTAGCACCACTATTGAAGGAGGCACAACCAACTAAATGTAGGATGGTGCTACTAAGAGGGTTGGAGTGCATACTAGTGATGCCACACATCATCGCTGCCTCATCCTCTCATCTACCCTAACCAATGCCACCTCATCCTCTTCACTGCTACTCCTTAGTGCCTCGCCTTTGAACCCCTATGAACCAACATCACCCATAGGGAAACCTATTAGGAAAATTGGAGTGGGTCCTATTGTAATCCACTAGTTAGCAAAGCCAAATGCTATGCCAACATCATCAATCCTCAATGCCTTGGGTTGTTCCTCATTTAAACCATTGTCCTTGTTGAGTGCAATGTCGATGATAGTTGGAAATGGGTGGTCTCCTACTCTGGTCGTATTCCTGTGGGATCGTATGTACATTAGAGCTACCAGAGGGATAGCTTACACTTTCCCAAACTATCGAGCAACCTTGTGCTAGTAGTATGGTAGAATAATATGGTCTGATCACCCGACCAGGAGTCGATCTCATTGTGTCCTTCGTGGATGCCTTTTATCAAATAGCCAAACCCCCATCCACCTATAAAAGTGCCACCAAATATCCTCACTCTACAAAACATAAAATATTTACCATAAAAATAATAAATCATCATATTGCTAGTCACGTACCAATGGGTATGTGTGCACTTGAGGAAAACCATGTGCTAGGCCCTAGGGATATCCAATCAGTTGTGTGCACTAGATGTGATTGAATGCCCACATTTGAAGAAGAATGCAAGCGATGATGTTTTGATACTCATAATGCATGTATTGCCCAAGGTCATGGTATAGATGGGTCGGCATGCTTCAACCCAAGGAAAATACAATCCTCTACTCCTCCATCTCCTAGATGTAGTGGACAAGTCCTGCATGGAGGTGCAAGCCTCACCCATCTATAGCGATGTGGAATATGACTGTCACAATCATCACATGGCATACCAAAGGTATCACCATGTAACCCTTCTTAAGTCACCACATATAAATGTGGCATATCGTGTCCTATGCAATCATGTGTCTAAGGAAATACTATTGTGTTTCTTACATGCACTAGAATGTATGACCTTCCTCATAGACCACCTACTCTCCATGGATGGGCAAGCCAAGGATGTGATAGACATCCTCTAGTGTGATTTTCATCTCACCGATGGAGAGATTAAATTTGAATGTGTTTGCATCCCACCTCTCCATAAACCCCATCAGCATGGGCATGTGGAAAAAGATCTCTGGAATGGTGTAGACCCACCATATATCAACTTGTTATAACAAACCATAGTTGTTGGCACCAATATCATGGAAGTGACTCTATAGCAGAATTGCCTCACTATTGTGCTCTTAGATGTTGGGAAACTCCTACTAAAAAACAAAACACCATGTTAAGGAAATTTATTCTTACTTTACATCTTGACTCTACATCATAATTTTTTTTCTAAGCCTACCTTTGAGATTATAGCATGTTGTGAAAATGTTTGCATGGCATGTTGGTGTCTGAGTCCTATTCAGTTGACACTAGCACATAGATGGAACTCTAACGTGGTCAATGGATGTTGTCACATGAGACTCTAGAGCAATCATTAGATGTCGCCATGTCGATTGGATTCCTACACTACTCATGACCTTTCTAACCTAAAAGAATGACCAAAAATGACAAGTTAAGAAGCAAAATTTATCGCACCTCATCTAATGGGTCATCCCTTGCTACATCACTGCATACTTAGTTTATCCTCAAAAGCCAATAGTTTCATGTATGAGGAATTTTTCTCAAAAATCTATAGAAAAGTTTGTAAAATCCTCATCGTGAATAGTGAAAATAAAATTATGTGGGCCCACACTGAGCATATATAGGCACATTTTTTCCCATTTTTCATGGTGAAATGGCCCTTTCTCACTTTCCTATTTTCACCCACTTGGATGGGGGGACAATAGGAGGGGGAATATACTCAACTCTTGATCGTATTTTTATTTCAATTCACCAAATTTTCTTAAGCAAATTATTCTCGTCGTAGTAGCTTCTTCCACTTTTTAAACTAGCCCAATTTTGAGTTGTGTAGAACCAAACTTCACGTCAAGTGTTGTAGCTTCTTGTTGAGCTCAAAAATAGGGGCATCATCAGTATCTACATGCTCAACCTTTATGGCCTCTACAATATCCTTTTTCACAAAAAATTGTAAAATGTCAAAATTTCAAATTTAGTGTCTTCTTAACTACTTTAGTGCAGCGAACTTTTCCCAAAAAAATTAGCTCACTATAATGGGGAGAAAATTTAGTGTCAAAAAATTACACCCCATTGTAATTTCACACTTACGCATCTAGCATGTCGCATTTATGACAAAAAACCTATTAGAATTTCACAATTCCAACTTCATAGGTGACGACAATGAAGCACTAATAGATTTAATGCCTCATTCTTGCAAGGTTTTGAGTAGGAAACTTACATGATGCATGAATGTCCCTTTGATACCCTAGCATCCCTAAACTTTATGAGATTAAAATGAGAATATTTTTTGTCCTTAACCTATGGCATGTGTCATTGTGATAGAAACATGGATATAACAGATCCTCTCACCCATGTAACCTCACAAAACCTCATTTTTCACTCTCATTCTTCATTCTATCTCATTCATTTTCACTCCTTATTCCTCTCTCACTCTTCATAGTGAAGCATTGCCTAATTTCTTCCTCAAGAAACCATTAAGGCTCTCGTGCATGCAAGCATATCATGCCTATCAAACCAATAGGGGAGCCATGGGAAATTGGTAATGCTCTCTTGTCTTCGTATCTTGTCTATTTGATATTGTTTAATTGATATCATCTATTTTATTCATAATAGGGGTTCTCCTCCTTGCGAGGTTTGTTTCTATTACACATCTTTATAATCATGATAGGGGTTCTCCTCCTTTACAAGGTTTGTTTCTATCACACATCTTTTACATTACACATTTTTCTCTATCTTTATCTATCTAACTGTTTATGGAGGTGGAAACACCAAAACAAGGGTTTGAGTGAGGCAAACCGCAAAACAAACCCCAACATTTTTTCCTCTTTTTTTATGTGTAGATGTACAGATTTGACAAGTTGGAAATTTCATATTTAAGGATTTTATTCTCTATTTTACCATTGATGATAGTTTGGGGCATAGACGTCCTCATGGCACACTATCATCTGTGGTTGAGGCTTAATCCTCTTGAGGGTAAAATCTGTGTTTTATGCACTTTCTATTTTTCTATACTAGAAATTTGAAATATGTCATTAACTTTTGTAATTAAGTGATTTTATCATTCATGTTCTTATTAGTTTAGCTTTTATTCAATTAAGTTGTGCAAATACTCTTTATTCTTTATCTTTGCACCTGAGCTTTGATCCCTAAGGTAATCAAGGGCTCTTTGCTCTGTGAGACTTTTATGTTTTAAGGGTATTGAATCCCCTCCTTTACATAATTATAATATAATAAAAAGTACAAGTTCTCTCTTGAAGTCCTAGTATCTATTTTCAATTTGGGAATGCATGAACCACCCTTAAAGGAAGCCACTTTCCTCCTCATTCATCAATCTAGGCAAAGGAGAATATATCCATGATCCAAGAGTGTGAGTACCTCTCAATACCAATGATTATCCTTCTTAATTCAGTGTTTGATTCATTATTAATAATACATAGTCAAGATCATGGAACATACAATATATAACACAAAGTTCACATCATTCACATTGACATTACAAACCAAGAATCATTTTATTAAAAATAAGTTAAAATGATTTTTTTGAATATATCATTTGAACACTAAATATGTAGATGAACATTAATACATTAAGCAATAAAATACATGATACAAACTAAACAATGCATACATATATAATGAACACAAATAGAAACAATGATAATGACACAAAAATAACATATTAGTATAGACATAAGAAATCATAACTTGACACTCACTCTGAGTCTCATACCACACCAAGAAACACATTTTCCAAATGGCAATTTATCACTATTCAAATACCAACTGAAGTAATTAGAGTTTGGATAATAGAAAATATAAGAACCTTTCCACAAAATATCAATATGGACTTAAGTTGGAGAGATCTCTTAGATCTAATGATGATATACATAAATATAATGTGTACCTTTGTACAAACTATGACATTTTTTCCCATTCGGTGTAAATTTGGTGCTATGAGTCTATGGTGAGATTGAATCTCATGATCTTCTACAATCCTACTGAAGAGGATATGGTTTCCAAGTGTTTTAAACTTCTAGAGTAGATAAAATTGATGTCTATGGTGATAATCCATATCAATACCCAAGTTTCTCTCAATCCAAATAATTATGGTACCTATATGGTAACCAAGTATTCATATCCCCATCCAAAATAATAGGTAGTGAAGGAATAAACACCATTTAACTTACACTTGCACATACCACACCTTAAACATAAAAAGATATTCACAAATGGAGATATACATGACCAACAACCATTGCTTTTATATGCACTTGGTTCTTCCAATTATTTTTTTATTTATTCTTTCATTACTAAAACACTAACTAAAAATAACCATGAAAAAGGGATGACTCTTGCATTATCATAATAGCAATGATTATCTTCAAGATAATTAGTTCATATTCTAAAAGTATCAAATGATAATAAGATTCTATATAGCAAATATTTAAAAAATATACGAGTTATGATAATTCCATTATAATATAATCAATGCAAGACAAAAAAAAATGTAATTTACATTAATATTATATACCATGCACATTAAGGAGATTAGTTCCTTAGGTTTACTCAAATTATATTTTACATTCACTTACTGATTTAACTCAATCCATAAAATAAAGCATATAGATTCATCTACTCAAAAGTAATACTACTATCACTATGAAGATATCCCTAAAGTAAGATAGTACTTATAATATTTATTTAACAATTGCTAACTATCATAACACTACTTTTAAATTTCTATAGTGGCTAGATGATAATTATTTGAAGAGGTAAAGAGCTATTTCATCACAACCAATTACTCTAGTCTTAAGGTTTACCCTATGTAATATAAGTAAAATTACTATTGAACTATGATGATCTAGTATAATCTATTGCATAGATATTAGTCTTAATTACTATGGAATTTAACCTTCTAAAAATTATACATTATAAATCACAAGACATAATCCTAATGCAAAAATACCTAAAATATTAAGATAATTTAGTTTAGAGTTCTTATCCTTTAAAGATAACACTCAAAACCTTATATATTCACTGCAAAGTTTAACAATTTTACAGCTTAGATGGAAAAGGCTCATTATTCATTATTCATTTCATTGATTAATATCATGATTATTGATCTTCATTTAATCTTAGCCAAATTCATTCAAGGCTATAGAAGAATTAGATTCTAACATTTTTTTTTGCTAGTTTAATCACTGCTATGGGGCAGCACTCTATATTTCTTCAAGAAAGAGAGATTACATGAGTTCCAGAAACCAAAATACTTCTTTGTTGGCCTAGTTGACAAATGGATTTCACCATTACCACCCTGTCCTTCCTAGTGTGAATGTGTATTCACAATTTCCATTACAAAATGGCCTATTTTTGAGATAGGCGACACCAGCTACCTAGGACTGACTCTTATTTGCTATGTACTATGCCCTGAGATTTCCATTACAAAATGGCCTGTTTTGAGACACAGGTGACACCTGCTACCTGCGACTGACACAAAAAAGACTGCACTAGACCTGGCTTGTTCAATCTTCATCATCATCTGACTTATTTCTCTTCCTATAAGCAATATAATCTACAACTACTGGGCAATCTGCTCCACAATTCTGGTGCGTCGGGCCTTTTTCTTTCTCCTCGGGTTCTCTAGGGTCATTTTGGTGCCATTCCTCTCTCATGCCAAAGTCCCAATCATCATCATGCCCAGCCACAATTTCATCCACAATCCCTTTTTCCTCCACATACCTCAATTCCTAGCCTTGTGGATGGTTTTTCACCAAATTGGCTGCCCTAAGCAGGAAGAAGATATTCCTTTCACGCTCATCCCATAGATTCTCAAAACCCTCTAGGTCGATGGTTCAAATTAGAAGGAATTTCATGACTTCCCTTTTGTTCTTGTGGAGCATGTAGTAGTTTTGGGGCATTGGAATTTTCTTGTTTTCATCCACATTGTCTAGTTTCACGTCAATGTCTCCCAGCTAGGCATGGACGAACACCATCTGCGTAAGCTTCTTCCCAATTTCCTTTGATACACCTATGTGCAAGAGCATGGCCAGGTTCATGGCTGGGATTTTTGCATTCGACCTGAACCTATGGTAAACCCTCAAGAATTCTAACCCTACAACTTTCTTGGTCGCTCAGAGGACCCGTGGGTGTGACAAAGCCAGCAACCCCTACAACCTTTTGTCCAAAATTTTTCCTGTGAAAGATTGTCATTGCTTCACTATGTTTAGAAATAGCAGAGTCTCCATTGGAGTTGCAATCACCAACCACAACACTGCTTTGGAATTCAAACTTGAACTAATTATGTCACTCTTTACCACTCTTTTCTACTTCTGGAATGGCAATATTGTGCTTGTATGAAGCTAAACCAGCTGAGACCTTTTGACATCGATTGCCTTACTTCCTCATTATGAGCTTTTCAAAGGTTGTGCCCTTTGAAGTGTGTTTTCTCACCACCACCTTGTTGGTAATACAAAATGGAATTAATACATGGTATTGTGCTATCAACCATTCATTTCTATTACCTTGGGACTTTCTCGCCTAGCTTTCCCTTTTCCTTCTATTGATGACTCATGTCTTGTCAATCCAATTTGCTAGGATTTTGTCCTTGTTTTCATGTGTGCTACTTTCCCTGCCCGTCGTTACAATTTTATGTTACCTTTTTCTCCAATTCTGGATCTTTTCCAGCCTCTACCTACATGTTTCTTTCTCACAGCCTTTTTGTTAGCTCATCTGCCTTGCCATTTCCTTCTCAGTATATGTGGCTAACTTTGAAAGCTTCAAATCTGTTTGCTAGTTTTTTGATGTTCTATAGCAAGTTGTTGAGTTTCCAATTCGGGGTGTTTCCTCTATGAATGGAATTGATTGTGATGAGAGAGTCCCCTTACAAATGTATTTGTTTCACACACAGATCTAGACCCATCTATAGCCCAATGGTTGTTTCTCTAAACTCTACTTCATTATTCATGCATACACCCAATGAAGTTGATTTTTTGGCTAGATTCTTGCCCACAATTGGCTCCTCTTAGTCCTGGGTTCCCACGAGTAGCGTTGTCAAATTTTATTTTGGTCCAACTTCTTTTGGTACCTTCCATGATACTTTTTCTCTTTTTTCCTTGGGCGACTATAGCATGTCATTTCCGCTGACTAGTGGAGGCTTTAGACCCAATTTTTTTTCATTAGGCTATCATCCCAGTTTGTGAACTTTTTTTGCTTGCCTACTCTCCTTCGGGGGTCTTCATTAACTAGTTCTACTATAGCCCTTTCAATTTTTTCCCAAAGCCTATCTTTGTTCATCTCCTTCCCTTAGAAGATCCTCCTATTCTGTCATAATTCCCATATTGGAGTGGATGGGGTTATCTGCCATATGCCACCAAAAGTTGATTTGTGGCCACCATGAGGCCACATTTTGAACCAAGATATTAAATCTTCTTGCATGGGACTCTATAGGTTTAGTTTGTATCTTACTCTGTTCCAACAATCGTTTGCATATGGGCATTTCAACAGAAGATGATATGTGGATTCTTCATTCTCCTTGCACATTGAGCATCTTCCTGGTCCTTGAACTCCAAAGGTAACTAATCTATCCTCTATGAGGATTCTTTTCTGAATCGCCATCCAAGCAAAGAATCCTACCTTGGGAAGGAATTTTTCCCCCATATCAACTTGCATGGCCATTTCTTTAATTTTTATCCGAACTTTACTTTGTATGTGCCTATAGAAGACC
The DNA here is from genome assembly GCA_007258455.2 of Sequoia sempervirens. Classification (NCBI taxonomy): domain Eukaryota; kingdom Viridiplantae; phylum Streptophyta; class Pinopsida; order Cupressales; family Cupressaceae; genus Sequoia; species Sequoia sempervirens. Next base: position 112,625,075 of record VDFB02000015.1, read on the forward strand.
CACACCATCTAATCCTTTCCTTATTATTGGATGGGACAAAATACCTACTTTTGAGAATTTTTGATAAAGCTTCTTTCTGAGCTTGTGGTACATTGAAGGCTTGAAGATCATTCCAAACCCAACCAGAGGATCCCTAGTTGTCAAATATCCTGCCATAATTAGAGACCTTGTTCCCCCATAGTCTTGATGTTTCTTCCTTAATTTCTTCCAAACCGAGAGTGCTACTAATTGGTGGTTTCCCACACCATGAGTCATTCCAAAAGGACACATTGTTTCCATCTTTGATATCCCAAGTTACATACTTAGATATGATGTCTCTGCATTCCAAAATGAAATTCCAAATTGTAGAGCCTCTCAGGGGGGTTTATTGTGGTAGGAATTTTGGTTGGGTCATTCAAGTCTAGATACTTCCTCCTTATGATTCTTACCCACTTTTTTTCTCCTTTTGTGTGAAGGTCCCAAACCAGTTTGGCCCCCATGACTTGATTCATTAGTGATAGTTGTTTGATCCCAACCCCACTAGCCTCTTTGGGTGTGCACACCTTGTCCCAAGCCAGAAGACAATTTTTTTTTTGATCCACTATCCACTCCAAAAGAACTTCCTAAAAATATAAGTCAGGGTTTCCTCCATTGCTTTAGGTAGTTTTAAACATGACATTGAATATACCAGTATGCTAAAAAAACTAATTTAACCATTAATAATCTTCCTACTGAGCATAGCCATTTTCTTTTCCAGGATCAAAATTTTCTCTTGCATCTGTTTACCAGGTTCTCCCAATAGTATTTTTTTTTTATTCCTGTAAATAGAGGCATCCCCAAGAAGCAACTTGGTAGTGTTGCCACTTTCAGGTTGAGTATTTTGGCTAGGTCCTTTTGTAGGCTTGGTTGTGTGTTGAGGAAAAAGACATCTGATTTTCCCCAATTGATGCTCTGCCCAAATGCAATATAGTAGTCATCTAAAAATCTCTTGATCACCCTTGCTTCTCTTCTACTGGCCTCTCCCATCAAAATAGTGTCATCTACAAATTGAAGATGTGTTGTGGGTTCTATGCCATTTTCTACATGGACTCCCATCCATTTCCTTCCCTTCTTAGTCTTTGTATCCCTCTCCCAAGTACTTCTACCATGATTATGAACAAGAAGGGGGAGAGGAGGTCCCCTTGTTTTAGTCCCCTTGAGGAGGGAAAGAATCCATGAGCAGACCCATTCACTAGTACTAAAAATTTGGTTGTTGAGATACAACTTTTAACCCAATTGATCCAACTTTCTTCAAATCTAAATTTTCCCAATACTTCCAAGAGAAATTGCATGTCTACCATATCATAAGCTTTGAAGATGTCCAATTTAAGCACCATATAGGCATCTTTATTTTTCCTTGCTGAGTTTATGGTTTCGTGTGCATAATTATTCCTTCCATTATCAATCTTCCTGGAGAAAATCCACTTTGTTCTTCTGATATGACTTCATTCAGGACTTCCTTGAGTCTATTTGATATTATTTTGGTGACCACCTTAAACACCGTATTGCATAGGGAAATTGGTCTAAACTCACTCATTTTCTGTGAGTATTTTTTCTTGGGGATTAGGGCTAGAAATGTATGATTTAATTCCCCCAGCATTGTCATTTTTCTCCTTGATTCTTCCAATGCCACCCATAGATCTTTCCCCACTATATCCCAGAACTTTTGAAAGAAACCTACTGGGAACCCGTTTGGACCTAGTGCCTTGTTTGGATTCATCTAGAAGACTGCTTCCCTGACTTCTTCCATGGAAATCTTCTAATACAGCTTCTTTTTTTGCTCTTCCTTTATGATTTTGGGGATTCAGCCCAACAATTTTTCCCTTGTTGCTCTATTTTCTTGGCTTTCCTTGTTCAAAATATCTTCAAAGAATCTAACCGCCTCCTTGTTCACCTCCTCAATAGATTGTGTTACCACCCCATTAGGCTTCTGATCTTTGCAATCCTATTCCTGCTTCGATTGGAGATTTTTGTTCTACAGAAGTACTTGGTGTTCCTATCTACTTTCAACCACGTTTCTCTTGATTTTTGTCACTAGTATCACTCTTCCCTCTTCAAAATTTTCGCTTGTTCTTCTTTGAAACATTTTTCATTCTCAAAATCAACTACATCCATTCCTTTTTCTATTAAATGCTCGTTTAGGGCTCTAATTTCTTGCTCTACTCTCTCTTTCTCCTAGAAAATGTTCTTGAAATGGGTCTTATTCCATTCTTTGAGTTTTTCCTTGATGATCCCAACTTTTTGTTTATCTTGTATAGTTCTAATTTGTCTCCAAACCTTATCGCATTCCACCAACCCTCTATTAACTCCAATAGGTGCTCATCTCTAAACCACATATTTTCAAACTTGAATGGGCATCCTTTAGGCAAGTCATCCTACCCAAATGTCAACAAAATAGGGAAGTGGTCCAACCCTATGAACGGTAGGATGTGGGCTTCCTGGGTTGTTGTTGCCTCTCCCTAGTCTCCCCAAACTGGGAATCTGTCCAATCTTTTCGCTATGTTAGTGAGGTCCTTCCTTCTATTAGACCATGTTAAGGTTTTGTTCTTGGTCTACAGGTCCTTTAGCTTGTTTTTGTCAACAAATTCTTAGAAATCACTCTCAATGGCTATTGTTCTTCCCAAACCTCCTTGTTTCTCTTCATTATTCAGAGTTGCATTGAAATCTCTTGCTACTATCCCTTTCTTGTTTCTTCAATTTTCTAGTTCACATGTTATTTTGGTCCAGACATATCTTTTTTCCATTGTAGTTGTTGGGCCATATACATTGATACTGAAGAAGAATTCATGCCTCCTCAGTTCTTTGAATTTTATCAACTGCCAATTGTCATCTTCTTTTTCCACTTCCCCTTCTACTATTAGAGGGTTCCAAAGTACTCCTAGACAACTAGATGTACCCATAGCCTCCTTAAACTAGCCTTTCCATTGTCTCCAATTGCTCAATCTCCTCTTCCCTTCCTCCTTACTCCATTTTGGCTCCTGAATTAAAACTATATCCACTTTTGATTGGTCAATTTGGCACTTGATCATGTGCCATTTTTCAAGGGCATTGATGCCCATGACATTCCATGTTATGATCCTCATTCGACCTTGGGAAGGAGGAAATTCTTCCCAGTTTTTAGTTTCCTCTGCCCCGTGGCATTGCCTATAATTAGCAATTTGGTTTTGTTTGATTTTCGGCCCCTTTTGATTTTCTCTTTTATGTTTGGTTTATTTATCTTTGATTCTGATTACTCAAGCAACCTTTCCTCAAACAGCTCTCCCTCCTCAACCTCCTCCCAAGGTTCTTCTCCATCTATGAATTGGTCACTCTCATTTTCCTCAGACTAAGAGAAATTTCCATCTTCCTCGTAGTGTTCTCCTTCATCCTCTTCACTATTACCCTACTTATTCTTCCCAACCACTTCTCCTACCTCTAGGGGATCCTTCTCTAACTCTTTTACTTCCTTGGTCAATTCCAAGAGCTGGCAATTGATATCCTTTTGTAGATCTTGCATATCACCTAGGAGATCAATGAGGGCTTTCTTTTCCAGGGAGGCTTCAATCCCTGACACTGTCTTCACTGGGATGAATACCTTCTTACAATTTTGAGTTTCTCCTTCAAGCTTCTTTCTCTCTGGATCTATACAACCATTCATGGTTGATACTTTTGGGGATCAAGTTTCCTCTCCCATGGATATTCCATCCCTTGTTTCTTTCTGATTCTCTTCACTTTCATTAGTCTCATTTCCCCTATTTGAAGTGCCTTCCTTGAATGCTTCTTTGAAGAGGAATTTTTTAGGCTCTATTCCCTCCCACACCTCAATTTCCTGTTGCCAACTTCCATACTTTGTCAAAATTTCTAGGTTCTTGTAGATTCCCACCCCTTCATCTATTTCTACTAAGATGCAAGATTTTGCTCCATATTTTTCATTTATGAAGTCATCATCGATCCCCAAGCACACCCCTAGGGCATTGCCTAAACTCACCATACCCTCCACATTCCAAATTTCTAATAGTAGACCCACTAGTTTGATCCAGGTGGGGATTTTATTTATTTTATAATTCCAAGGATCAAAATTTGATCTCTAATTTAGATAGTGGAAGCTATGACCATTCAAAAATAGGGGTTTCCCTTCTACTATTTCTAGCTTTAATTGTTGATCTATGCATTCTATAAGAAAGAAAGAATTTGGTAATTGGTGGATGCTTACCTGGTCCTTGAAATTGTTTCATCCCCAAGCTTTGATCTCCTCACTAGGGAATCCCAGGCTACTCCATTTAGGAAAAGGGGCTATGTCCATCAGTCTGGTCACTCTTGGTTAAATCGTTTCAGAAGGAATTTGATACAACTTACTTCCCCATGGACGCATATTGTCACCTTCACTCACTCCTTTTCCTTTATTTTGAAATTTTCTTCTATTCACTTTCCTTCTAAATAGCTCCTAGTCTCTTTGGTTCATTCTTCTACCAAATTTAAATTATTCTCTGATTCGATGGCTTTTTTTCCTTCATTCTCCATCTTGGGGTTTCCTGATCCTTTAACTCTCCCGACTTTGCTAGTGCACCTCTGAATTCCACTACCCTTGTGATGCCAGCTGAAGTCCAACAGGTTCCCATGGTGTTCATTTTCCAAGAACCACCCATGCCTTGGCTTTCGCATGCTTTGGTTTCACTTTTTCCTCTAGTGACCTATTGCATTCTAACCTTAATTAGGAACCATTCCTTCACCATCACCTTGCAAACTTCCTTTTTGTTTGCAATCTTCATTCTTTGGGTTTTCCATCTTGTGAAATTATGGGTGGCACTTGTCCACCTAGGTTCTATTTTCGAACACCCACTGTGCAATGCACGATCTGTCTTCTACAATTTTCCATCTTCCTCTGCCTTCTCTCTTGGTTGGCCATCCTCCTCCATGTTATCCCATCATCTCCTTTTTGAATCTACAAATTTCTGCTCGCCTTCACCACCTTGCACCATTTTTTTTAAAATAGAAATAGATTCTAACATTGATTAAATTGACAATTTACTTCTATTTACCTTTCCTATATATTAAGAGGTTAACATATTTTTTTGATGTTTTCTCTTTAATTCTTAACTATTGTCCTTACAATTTTAACCACGAAATTACAAAATCTAATATTTCTCTAATAATTTCTTCTTAATTTTTAAAAAACTTATATATGTATTAAAGTAATTGTGTTAAACAGGTGCATGACAACTGAGAGGGGGGGTGAATCAGTTGTCACAAAATTCAAACTTAAGACTTCAACACTTATCAATTTCACAACCACTCTATTCTATTATTAAGTAAGAGCATGAAACACAGATAACAAAAAGTAAGTCAACACAATGAACGCCATGTTTTACATGGAAAACCCAATAAGGGAAAAAATATGGTGAGGGTTAACTCACAATATAAAAGATTACAAAATTGAATACAGAGGTTCACTTCCAAGGGCTCACTGCCCAGAAGAGGACTCACTATCCAAATACAAAATCTCACTTCCTACATAAAGGACTCACTATCCAATAGGGAGGCTCACTGCCTACAGATAAAAAGGAGAACAAAAGATCCACCACAATAATTAACACACATCCGTAGCTTGGAATAAGGATTGCAGAAACCTTTAGCTTACTACCTTTAGGAATCCAACAAAATGAAGTATTGTTGTCTCAAATCACTCACACAAACACTTCTACTCTTATGATTGGTGGCTCACTTTTGTCACTTTGCATCACATTTTCATACAACTCTTCACAATTTGACTTTCTTTTATAACATCCTCAACCTTAGAAACTTTCTCCAAGGTCGGCTACAAATACCTCATTTCATAAATTCAAATTAGGTCAGAAACTCAACATTCCCATGGTGGAAAGGAATGAGAGTGGACCAATTAAACATTTAACCAAGACCAAAAATTAATGTCTCGAATCAACCACACACTTCCTCAATTTAATTTTATTCTTTGAATGAAGTGTAAACACCAGGTTAGAAAAATCTAATGAAAAAATAAATGAACATTGATGTATACGCTTCCCAACAAGAAGATGACACGTGGAATCCACAACATGCTTCCTTATGCACGAGAATACATCTCAGATTCCTCCAAATACATCCACAACAACAATAGTAAACTTTAGACACTGAGGAGCTTTCACCAGTCCATTCAGACTATACAAACTCATACTGAAACAATGAAACATGACTTCTGGATCACCAAACTTCAAACATCTTTTCCAGAGCACAAAAAAGACATTCACAAGACATATCCAAGATCTACAAGATCTGAAACAAAATAGCAAAGGGCTGCGGAGCAAAAAAAATTTCTCCCAGTCCACAAAAGACTAATTCTTCTAGAACAATTCACACACTGGTGAATGTAACTTCCATGTACCATCAGACTAGAAGCTAAAATTCATGAGATGTCACCACTAAATCACCTTTATCAAATCTTCAAATTTGAAAAAGCATAGGATCAACATAGGAGAAATGCAGAGCACATTCTGAACACATTCATCACTCTGACTTCTCTTCTTTATTATTTTTCTCAAAAGCACTTAGAAACTCATGAACACAACACATCTGCAATGACATAAAGATAGCTCCATTTACTCACAACATCTCAACAACATCTCAACTATACATTTACAATCTGCAACATACTAAACTATGTTGACATCAGTGACAACATTAATAACAACACCACCAAACTAGCTCATACTTGCAACAATCTCCCCCTTTGTCATTGATGGAAACACATGATGTGAAAAACCATCAAAGACAACATCCTTCACAATATCCTGGGAAAACACCTTCTCTTCCTCTGCAACTATTTTTCACATGACTTTCTCTCCCCCTTTGACAGCAATGTCAAAGACCAACAACTTTGATCACTCCCCCTTAGGATCACACTCATACTGCAACAATGAAAACCTTTTTCTAATCCCCTTGTGGAGTAGAACCATTTATCAATCTAGATAAATAAAGAATCTGTGAATTCACTGGATTAATGCACCTTCATGTGCACTTAGTTTGGAGGGCTAATTACCCCCAACCTCTCCCTAAGATGCTCAAAAGTATCCTTTGGAAGATACTTAGTAAATATTTCTACAATTTGTTCCTTTGTTGTCGCGTACGCCAATCTAACTTCATTCTCCAACACTTTTTCTCTCAGGAAATGATATTTGATAGATATTTTTTTTGTTCTTGAATGCACAACCAGGTTCCTTGAAATGTTTATTACACTTGTGTTGTCATAGAAAATAGAAATAGGCTCATCACATATCACTCCAATATCTTTCAAAGTTTGCTTCATCCACAAAACCTATGTGTAGTAGGATGCTACAACAATATATTCTATCTCTATAGTGGATAAAGAAACCAAGTCTTACTTTTTACTCAACCATGAAACCAATCTTCTGCTAAGAAATAAAGCACCAGCACTGGTACTCTTCTAGTCATCTACACATCTGGCCCAATCAACATCGGTATAAGCACCCAAGGTGAAATCACCACTCTTAGGATACCATAATCCATATTCTGGTGTACCTTTAAGATATCTAAATATCCATTTTATAGCTATAACATGTGCTTCTTTAGGATCTTCTTGGAATCTGGCAACTAAACATAGTACATGTGTAATATCTAGTCTAGTACTAGTAAGATACAGTAGTCTGCCAATCATAGATCCATATTTTCCCTAATCAGTCTTAGCAGATTCATCATCTTTGCTCAGTTTACATCCAATTACCATAGGAGTACAACTGGTTTGGAATCATCCTCTCAAACTTCTTTAACAACTCTCTTACATACTTAGATTGAGAAATGAATATCCCTTTATCAGTTTGATTCACTTGTAGACCAAGGAAAAAATTCAATTCACCAATCATAGAAATCTCAAATTTTGTATGCATCTCTTCAGTAAAATTTTTACACATGCCTTCATTTCAACCAAAAATGATATCATCAACATATACAACTACTATCAACATTTTTTTACCTTGCACTTTGAAGTAAAGATTGTTATCAGTAGAACCTTTGATAAATCCTTTCTTTGTCAAGTATCTGTCCAATCTTGCATACCAAGCTATGGGAGCTTGCTTTAGTCCATACAATGCCTTCTTCAACTTACAAACCATGTCTGGTTTGTTAGATAATTGAAACCCTTCAGGTTGTTCCATATATACTTCTTCCTCCAATTCACCATTCAAAAGTGCTTACTTAACATCCATCTGATACACTTTAAAGTCCTTGTGGGAAACAAATTCCAAAACCATCCTAATAGCTTCCATTCTGGCCATAGGGGAAAATGTCTCTTTAAAGTCTATACCTTCAACTTGTGAATATCCCTTGCATAAAATTCTTTCCTTATGCCTTACCACTTCTCCACTTTCATTTAGTTTATTTCAGAACACCTACTTTGAACCAATCACATTTTTATTCATAGGCCTAGGGACTAGTTCCCATGTTTGATTATTTTCTATCTGTTGCAACTCTTCTTTCATAGGTTTCATCCAACTCTCATCTTCACATGATTCACTCATAGATTTGGGTTCAATTTGAGAAAGTAGACACAAATTTACCTTAGTTGCAACTCTACTTCTTTTCTTCACACCTTCACTTTTATCTCCAATTATCAGTTCCTCTGGCTGATTCTTCTATACATACTTAGGATTCTTAACAACATATTTCAACTCATTCTCTTCTTCTTCTTCCACTTGTTCTTCTTTCTATTCTTCTTCCTTCTCCTTATTTTCCTTAGGTACATGTCCACAGATAGGATCATCAGGTTCAACTTCACTTATCTCAATAGGTTTGTGCATGTCTTCATCAACTTTCATATTAGCACTTTCAACAATATTTCTCAATCTTTTATTAAAGCATTTGTATGTTTTTCTAGTAGTAGAGTATCCAAGAAAGATTCCTTCATCACATATAGCATCAAAATTTCCAATATTTTCATCATCTCTTTTAATATAACATTTGCTTCCAAATACCTTAAAATACTTCATAGTAGGAGTCTTACCAGTCCATAACTCAAAAGGATTCTTTGTGCTATTGTATCTGATCTAAACTCTATTAAGAACATAAACAATAGTGTGTATCACCTCTCTCTAGTACACATTTGGTACATTTGATTCTTTCATCATGGTTCTAGCAACTTCTTGTACTATCCTATTTTTCCTTTCAATCACTCCATTCTACTAAGGGGTTCTCAGAGCAGAAAACTATCTTTCTATGCTAGTTGTTCACAAAATACATTAAATTCACCAAAAGTGAATTCTCCACCTCTATCAGATCTCAAACACTTGATTTTCAAATTTACTTCATTTTCCACTCTTTCTTTGAATACCCTAAACCTATCGAAATCCTAAGTCTTTTCTTTGAGAAAAGCAACCCATTTCATTTGAGTATAATCATTAATAAGAAACATGAAATACCTATTACCATTCAGGCTACCAGTTCTAGTCGGACCATAGAGATTAGTATGAACTAACTCCAACATTTCGGTAGTAGGGTACTCTTTTCCCTTAAAGCTGCATCTTGTTTGTTTCCCCAATTGACAACTTCTACAAATAGCATTAGCAGGTCTTGTGATTTTGGGCAGCCCTCAAACAATCTCCTTTACACTGATTTTGAACAAGTTATCAAAATTTACATGTCCCATTCTATGGTACCATAACCAAATTTCATTGATTTGAGATATAAGGCAACGACCATCAAATCCCTTCAGCTGATAGATGTTTCTATGAGTTCTTCTTCCAATAGTAATCATATCTCCATTTCTGGATCCTTTTTTTGAGTTCATGGGTATTATTCTAAAACACAAGTTTAAAACTATTGCTACACATATGTCCAACACTCAAAAGGTTATGCCTCAAACCCTTCACATAATATACATCATCAGTACTATGCACTCCATCAAAACTAATTGAACCTTTCCCACAAATCTTAGCTCCTGAATCATCACCAAATGTAACTAAACCACCATCATATTTCTCAAGTCTAGTGAGCTTACCCTTATCTCTGGTCATGAACATCCACTTTCAATTACCCAGTAGTCTTCATCATGTCTTGCATGAAAATTAATAACCAAAGTACCTTCCATCCTATTTCTCTTATTCTTTGGAGCCTTCTTGCTTACACATTTTCCAAGGTTAGTGGATACAAATTTACTTTCCAAAGCTAAGAATAAGAATTCACTATCATCAACCTCATTCTCAGATTCATCATCATAAATTCTTGCTTCTCCTTTAACATAGTATAGCTTCTTATATTTCTTATCCTTTCTATCCTTATCCTTATAATCCTTGTTCTTTTTATGTGCAGCTCTATTCAGACATATTGAGGCATAATGACCAATATTACCACAACTGAAACATTTAAAGGGTAACATACCTTTATACTTTCTGGTGCCTTTCTTTAACTTCCTGGTGAAGTTTACTTCCAACTCATCATCACCATTACTATCCAGTTTTCCTTTAATCTTCATTTCCTTAAATGTCATTTTTGTCAATTCTTCTATCTTTTCTTCTTTCTAGAACTTTCTCATCTCAAATGCTTGCAAGGAGTCGAAAAACTATTCTAAAGTGTACTTCTTAGGATCATACATTTCTTCAATAACTGAGATCTTATCATTGTAGCAATCTGGTAGGGTGATCAAAATCTTCTCAATTATATCTTCATCTGGCAGTTTTCCTCCTTGATTTCTAACTTCATTTGTAGTAAATTCAACCCTCTAAAAGAAACTTTTAAATTCCTCACCTTCTTCCATTTTCAGATTTACAAATCTATGCTTTGCCACCATCTTCTTTGTAAATTTCACTCTTTCATTTCCTTCATACATGTCTTCCAACTTCTTCTAGACTTCATGTGCAGTATCCAAAGAAAGAACCTTAGCTCGCTCATGTTTAGATAAGCCACTGCAAATAGCATACTTTACCTTCTCATTTTCTTCATAAGTAGAAATCTCATTTGTAGTAGTAAGACCACTAGACGGAGGTGTATACTTTGTCTCAATAGCCTTCCAGGTCTTGAAACCAAGAGAGATAATTTATCCTTTCATTTGTCCCTTCCAATTATTGTATTTAGTTCCATCAAACATAGGGATCACCAACTTATGCACCATTAGATCTTCCTTAAGCGGGTAATCTCTACACCAAGGAACCAAAGCTCTGATACCAATTGTTAAATAGGCACAAGACAACTAAGAGGGGGGGTGAATCAGTTGTCACAAAATTTAAACTTAAGACTTCAACACTTATTAATTTCACAACCACTCTATTTTTTATTAAGAGCATGAAACATAGATAATAGAAAGTAAATCAACACAATGAACACCAGATTTTACGTGGAAAACCCAATAAGGGAAAAACCATAGTGAGGGTTAACTCACAATATAAAAGATTATAAAACTAAATATAGAGGTTCACTTCCAAGGGCTCACTACCCAAAAGAGGACTTACTATCCAAATACAAAGGCTCACTGCCTATAGAAAGGACTCACTGTCCAATAAGGAGGCTCACTGCCTACAGATACAAAGGAGAACAAAAGATCCACCACAACATTTAACACACATCCACAACTTTGAATAAGGATTGTAGAAACATTTAGCTCACTACCTTCAGGAATCTAACACAATGAAGTATTGTTGTCTCAATTCACTCACACACACACTTCTTCTCTTATGATTTTTGGCTCACTTCGTCACTTTGCATCACACTGTCATACAACTCTTCACAATTTGACTTTCTTTTATACCATCCTCAACCTTAGAAACATTCTCCCAAGGTTGGCCACAAATACCTCATTTCATAAATTCAAATTAGGTCGGCAACTCAACATTCCCGCGATGGAAAGGAATGATAGTGGACCAATTAAACATTTAACCAAGACCAAAATATAATGTCTCAAATCAACCACACACTTCCTCAATTTAATTGTATTCTTGGAATGAAGTGTAAACACTAGGTTGACCAAACCTAATGAAAAAAAATGGACACTGATGTATACACTTCCCAACAAGAAGATGACATGCAAAATCCACAACACACTTCCTTATGCATGAGAATACATCTCAGATTCCTCTAGATACATCTGCAACAATAACAATAAACTTCAAAAATTGAAGACCTTTCACCAATCCATTCGAACTGTACAAACTCATACTGAAACATGAAACATGTCTTTTGGATCACCAAACTTCAAACATCTTTGTTAGAGCACATAAAATACCTTCACAAAACAAATCCTAGATTCACAAGATCTAAAACAAAATAGCGGAGGACTGCAGAGCAAAAACATTTCTCCCAGTCCACAGAAGACCAATTCTACCAGAATAGTTCACACATCGGTGAACGTAACTTCCATGTACCATCATACTAGAAGCTAAAACTCAAGAGATGTCATCACTAAAGCACCTTTATCAAATCTTCAAATCCACAAAAGCATAGGATCAACATAGGAGAAATGTGGAGCACATTTTGAACACATTCATCACTCTAACTTCTCTTCTTTATTAATTTTCTCAAAAGCACTTGGAAACTCATTAACATAGCACATCTGCAATGACATAAAGATAGCTCCATGTACTCACAACATCTCAGTAGCATCTCAGCTATACATGTACAATCTGCAACATATTGAATTGTATTGACATCAATGACAACATTAATGAAAACACCACCAGACTGGCTCATACTTTCAACAAATTGAAACTAAAATACACATCCAATAATGTTTATAATTTAATGAATGCATGATTGATCAGTGAGTCACAAAAATATCTCTAAATAATCAAAGGCACAGTGATTTGGTTAAGGAAGAATGATGAGTACACATGAATAGGCTATATTGTGTGTGAAAAAGAGAAGATCGTTGATTGTAGAAAAATAATTTATCTTATGTCTTGAAGAATTTTTCAATTATTTTTTGAGTTTTGTTCTTCATATTCATACCTTTTTGAAGCACTTTAAAATTTCCAATTTCATTGAGAAAAGGAATAGCTTGATAGTTTTATGGTTGGCCAATAGTTGTATCAAATCAACTTTCTATTGCTAGTAATTTATCTATCTATTTGTAATATATTAGAAATATGTTTGATAGCATGATGATACTAATCATAGGTAAGTATTGTGATTTTCTAAATACCAATAAATTATAACCTATTGTGTTGGAAAACTTACCAGTTTGATAAAATGATATATGTTTGAAATCTTAATCAAAATAAAATTTAAATTGATAATTGTATAGTATATCAATTAAATTTAAATTAATAATTGTAATTCACCCAAATTTACTAACATAAAATATACCATCCATTCAAAGAAAACAAAAAAAAATTAACCATAACTACTTACCTAGAATTCATGTCTATTTGAGGAAGATAGTGACCATGTAATTTTTTTTCCTAAAACCCCATATTTCCACCCTTTTCAAATCTTTTAACATTAGCTTAGAAGGCAACTAATTATACAAGTTTCTTTAGCTTACAACTAACTAGAAACTACCAAAAAATAAAACATTTACTAATAAATTAGTATACTCTAACTTAACAAAGAAAACTACGTAATCTAATTAGATTTAAAATAAATTCAATTGTCAAATAAATTTATTATATATATATAATTCCTAAAGGAATATTTAAGAAAATATATTTGGTAAAAAAGATTAACATTTTTTCTTCAATCTAAATTATTAATGATTAAATAAGTAATTATTTAGTCCAATAACTATCTCAAAGAATATCAATTACTTGGAATAGATAAATAATTAAATTAGTTTCAACATAATAAATAAGAATATAAGAGGCAAGGCCCTAGCTTGATTGGCTAAAGTATCCTATTGTAAGAAAGAGGTCATGAGATCTAATCTCCCCCTCATCTCAATGGTACCAGAGGGCATGTCGTGCCAACATCATCCTACCCGATTCCTGCTGTCCAAAAAAAAAAAAAAAGATATATAAATTCTAATTTATGATCTATTATCAATTATCTTCATTAATTGATTATAGATTTTATCTTAGTTTACCCTTCAGTTGATATTTTGGTGTCCACACAATTGGATCATAGGGTATGGCTCCCCATGCTAGGACCTAGTTCAACCTCCCTAATTACTAGCACACAACACACTCACTATGAATCCTTAGTAGTTTCGTTAGTAAATTAATAATACAAATTAAAATGTGTACTAATAATCATAATAAATTTTCCTATATTTCAATTACTAATTAATTATCTATTTCAAGTATTTGCATGTCACTAGCAAGGCATCAAATGGCCAATACATATTCAATATCATAAATGAAATATGTTAAAATTCCAATAGGTCCAATTCAATCTAACAATAAATAACCTTGCATTATAACAATATGATTCCTATTAGACTTCAAATGGTAAGAAAATGTCATGTTTTAGTATAGTTTCTTGCAATAGTATTATTTAAAGCTAGACTATTTTTTTATTCGATTACTTGATATTGTATAGGGGAAAACCCCCAATTGCCGTTCATGATCCAATTGTTGTTTACTCCTTGTTCACCTAACCCCCCAATAACCGTTTACATTTTAGTCATTACATTGTTTTAATTATGCCAATAAAAATTTACAAATTACACCAATATATGTTCACTACTGAATGTGTAGTTGACCAAAAAAATTAAAACACATTGAAAACTATTGAAAACACCTTTTTAACTATTGAAAACATCTTAAATTTTTGTGGCTTTTTATTGGTGTCTAAATGAATAGGTACTGGCGAAGTGGTAAAGATGTAAGGGACGAAGGTTTAAAAACACCCTTTTTGAGTGCACCTTTTTTTTATAGGTTCCACAAGGCACATTTTAAATACCCAGAAGCCAAATTTTTCTTTTTAAGGTCCTAACTCGCTTACGAAGAAGCCAAAAAAAAAAAATGGATCTATTTTGCACTCTGCACGAATGCGCGAAGTTAGCCCTGACGGCTACTAGGGTTTTTCCCCTAGATGAATTAGCATATAAATATGTTGATGAGATATTTAATAGAACCCTATTTTGCATTACCATGGAGGAATCATTTTTTAGGAAGCATACACAAATCTATACTAAACAAGAGTTGTGAGACAGCTAGAGTCCCTACCTAAAGAAATATTGGATGTTCATGTTTCATGTGAGATGCCATTGCTTTAGTATAGTTTCTAAGTTTCAACGTATATGCAGGCATATCTATAGTCTTTTATGTAAAACTATAGAGGAAATCACATTGGTCAAGCCTTAAAACACCTCCTTCTAAATTCTACTCTTTTCAACATGGTTGCTTAAATGCCTATTTCTGGAATGCATGAGGCCTTTAATATTTCTTGCAATATTTCCTAGTTTTTATTATGGTTTTCTGTTTTCTGAACTTTGAATTTGTTTTGCAAATGTTATCTTCTCTATTTATCTTTATCAGTGATGGATATATCCAACTAATAAGAAATGGGTGAATGAGTTTGGGTTTGGAGGGGAGGGTAAGAAGGATGATGGGGATAATAACTTGATTAGTGATGGTGTTACATCATCTAGTGAAGGTCATATGTCTAGAGCTTCAAGTTCAAATAATAGCACTATAGATGACAAAAAGAGAAAGTGAAATTTTGTTAGTGTGATGTAAAATGTTTTAATTTCATCATTGAGTTGATTAGTTCCCAAAATCTCACCTTTAATCTTCATTGAATTGTGACATTTTTGAGATATTGTAAGGAAAATGTATATTATTTTTCTGTTATGGGTTCAAAGCTTTTTTATTTTGCATTGTCTATTACCTACTTTTCCATTTATAGCTTTTGAGAGGTCGAAAATGATTTTTTTTCAGTTTAACAAGAACAAATTAATCTAGCATGTGGAAAATTTTTATGGGAAGCTTTTGGTTTGAAATTGTTTCTCATATGAACAAATCAACTCACCAACTGAGGGAGAGCACAAACACGTGAACCAATAGAGAGAAACTCACGTTGGACCACTTTTTCTTGCATTTTTCTGACAAAAAGTTGAACATATTATGTATATAAAATTCCCTAAAAGGTCCAAGCAATCTCATATCATGGTCTAAATATTTCAAGGCAAGACTCCAATTGAAACAACATACTTCACACATTATCATGGTGTGTTTTTGGGATAGTTTTATTTAATTCAAGTTTGAATTCCCATGTCCATTAAGCACATATATTTCATTATTTCCATGAGGCCATTACCAATACTAACATGTTTTTCAATTATTTGTTTAGCATTAGAGGGTTATAGAAGATAAGTTGCAATAATAACACTGAATGAGGTATATGATAATGCGGTCCCAATCTTATGAACCTTAATTCAAAGTTGATCTTCACAGGAACTAGCAATGGAGGAGCACAAATTTGTTCAAGAATGAATTCCAAAACAAAGATTCATTCTCAAGAAATATGTAAATAGGGCTTGAACTATAAACCTTTGGGGTATGTGGCTCTCTTACACTTCTAGGGTTTTGCGCCTAAAAGGAGAGAGGAATCCCAAAAAATCAGTTGGATCGCTCAAGACTAATGAAAATATGATTGAAATATGTCTAAATAGAATGTCCTAGATGCAAAGAACTGATAAAAGAGATGGATTATTAATGCAAAACTAATAAAATCCACTTTTTTTGAAAACACATTGTGATATGCAAAATGAACTAAACATGCAAGTAAATTGTAACAGAACTTAATGAGATTGGAGAGGTACACCTAGGAGATGGAAAATGATGCAGAGGAGCTCTAGAATCCAGCAAAAATAACTATTGAAGTTCACTGGGACACTTACGCCAAGCTGGGCAACCTAGTCCTATTTCGGGGACATTGTCAGAATAGGTTTCAGCCAAAAGGGTATCCAAAACTTAAAAAAACACTTTTCAGGACTAGAAGTGGGACTAATTCACCATATATGGTGACTTATTCTACTTTTGAATCTCAAGAAATTTAGGATAGGAATCTGTAGTCTTCATTTTTGTTCCTAACAGGTTTCCAGATCCGAAACTGCAGAATCTAACATGTAGATATTCTCCAAGCTTCTTTTAGGGATTTGTTGACTTTGAATTCCTTTTGATGGATTGTTGAAAAAATTTCACTCCTTCCTCTTTGAAAAATTTGCATACAATACCTGTAAAACACACATGTAAAGAGAGGGGGAAATGTTAAGGGTTAGTGAATAGGGGTTTGCCTTGGTCAAACCCCAGTTTGTTAATTAAACCCTTGAAATGAAATGAAATGAAAAGAGAATGATGAATGAACAACATGAAATGCTAAAACTCACCAAACCTTTGAAGTAGAAATTTGAAGATATGCAAGTAGAAGCTCCAATGAATGTAGACTTGAGAATACTTGAAATGCCTAGAATGCTTGATAATTGCTTGAAAGATTAAGTGAATGAATTAATGAGTGAATGGGTTGTGTTGGGGGTGAAATAAGAGGAAAAACCCTATATTTATACATGATTATATAAAATTTCCCGAAAATACCACATCACAGGCTGACCTCAAGGTTTAGAAAATAATATCCTTCCAAAATTTTGAAATAATTGTAATTTTTGAGCAAAATGGGACTAAGTCACCCCCAGTGGTGACTTGGTCGCACTTGAGAAATTTAAGTGGTTGTTGGGAATTAAAGTGTATTAAATGATCTTAATGGGATTATTCTCAAAAATACACTTAAGTGGGGCCTGTAAGTGTATAAAGGGGCCATTTAAGCATAAGAAAGGGTCAAATTATTGATGAAAAGCCTAGAAAAGTGTGAAAGTTTGTTACAACACTTTACAACACTTTGAAATAAGGCTTGGTAAGTGATAAGAAAAGTTTATTTAATTGAATTATATTAAAAAGGTCGTAGAAAAGTGTGAAAATGTGTTACAACACTTTACAACACTTTTACAAGACATCATAAAGTTCTTATTGATTCACAAGGGTCCAAGAACTAATGTGATTGTGTTGAACACATTACAACATTAAATATAGGTAAAACTAGGCTAGCATCCATAAGAAAGACCCAAATGAGCGTGAAAATGTCCAAACATACATTTTTATGCTATATTTAGCCCCCACTTTAGTGAGAGGATGAACTTGCTTCAAACTCACACTAAAGTAGCCAAACATGCATATCAAGAGGGATCCAAATGCACCCATGCTAGCAAGATGAGTCAACAATGATCAAGAGGGATGATCAAGCTCCTAGGATCAAGATCCCATGGCAAACCAAAAATAAGCACAAATGAACACACATGAAAATGATGTAAAGGGAGAGAGAATGAAAGGGAGAGAGAGAGAAGGAAAAAGAGAATTGCATCAAGCTTCGATCGTTTGTCCATCATGATGTGGATCAGATCTAGGTTGTTTGTATGGAAAAATGCATATTCACTCTGAGGTGATTAAACTAATGGTTGTTCGCCAGGTGAGAAGGCCCAAAAAGGTGAGAAACATACACTCATGGCTAGTATGCACTCACACACATGTAGGTGGCTTTGGGAAATTCATGCCTCATAATGGGCTTCCTACTCAACCCTTCCAAAGTTATACCTCCTAATAACTTTAATAAGGTGCCACAAAAAAAAATGACTTTTCGAGCTCTGCAAGACAAGAAAAACTTCATGTGCTTGGAGCTCATGAACAAATAAGATGGCACCACAGGCATGCAAGCTATGTTATATAAGGTGGCCATATAACAAATGCAAAATGAAACATGTGAAGGTATGTTCAAAGGCGTCTTGTTTAGTTCATGCGAGATCTTTAACTTAGGGAATATTGTGTCTAATTTCTCTAAGTGAGGACCAATCAAAGAATAGAAGATTCACAACTTAGGGGATGCAGTGTATCACATCAAGCCACTAAGAGGAATGTAATATGCTAAGATAGATCATGATCATGAATGACATTACACCCAATGTCATCCACAAAGTGACAAACATATCATATGAAGTAAGAAGGCTACACTAAGAACCAAGAAAAGGAAAAAATGCAAAAGAATAATGCTAATGTATGCCCCCACTTTAAAGGAATTGCTACACATCATATTGTGAGTAATTAATTTAAAGTATAAAAATGAACAATGCAAAAAGAAAAGAAGAAAATAGAGCCAACTTGGAAATCCCTTATGCCAAGTCATATGTTTCCAAGTAA
>VDFB02000015.1:112644307-112743345 GCA_007258455.2 Sequoia sempervirens
GATATATCCAGGGTGTCACCATTGTCACGAGATGCCACAGTGGATTAGTGTCTAGTTGATATGTTGTAGACTGTGGATGAGGCCACAACAGAGATTAGAGCCCTATGGGTAGAGCTGGAGGTTACATAGATTGAGAGAGATCAAGCAGTAATTTAGCAATGGGAGACCAAGAGCTGGTGCACTCAGTTTTCACATATGGTTATAGAGCCAATTGGAGATGTTGCCAGGGAGCTAGCCAAGGTCAGTGCCAATAGAGGTTAGTATCAGATGCTGTATGAGAGAGTAGTGTCATCTGATTAGAGAGAGCCTAGATTATCTAGGTCATAGAGCATGATAGGGACAGGGTTAGGAAGCAACAACCACACACACAAATATTGCACCTAGAGCAGTGTGAGTGGCCCTACATCCTCCGAGCATTCATCAGTTCACCACTATCATCATAGTCACAAAAACTCTTCCAACCATAGATCGAGCCACAATCATAGGTCATTTGGGTTAGGCCATAGATTAGAGCATAGTCAACCGCCAGTTATAGATCCATTAGACTCTCAGACTCATGTCGCAGTAGCCTCGCATGCTCATGTTGCCATGTCCACTATGCCATAACTCATCGTACGGCTGTCACTTGTTATCAGTCACCTTAAATTTTCTCCTTTGAGGGATGAGGGAGAGTCTTTAGGGAATTTTTACATTGTTTTTTAGTGTGCTGAAAAAAAAAATAGGGTTTTACGTGACCCCAAACCACAAAGTTAAAACAAACAAAGATAGAGCATAAAAGGTCTGATCAAATAGACAGCTGTCCCAAAAAGGAAAAGACAACAAAAGAGACAATAGGGTCCAAAAAAAGGACCACCAAAAAGCCAAAAACGACCACAACAGCACTACTCCAAGGTGTTCATCAACTCCTCGGCTTTCTTTTCAGCTTCACTCATATCCTGTAACCCCTGCTTGAGGATTTGAACCATGTGTGGAGAAGTAGGGGCCTTCCTCTTCGTATTAGCCCGGGTTCGAGTCAAAATCCCTTCAACAACAGATCTGCTCCAACCTCTATCCGCATCCAAGTCCACAACCAGCGATCCCTTTTGATTTTTTTCTAACTTTTCCACCATAGCATTGATGATAATAGCATTGTGCCTGGCAATTTTATGATTATTCTCCAAAGTGGCCCTAATATTTTGGCCAATCTTGGACATATTGCACTCCAACCTAGTCAATCTTTCCTCCTGCACCTGTTGTCTTTTCCCTAGTAAGGGGGTGTCCTGTCCCTCATTCTCATTACAACTCTAGCTTATCTTCTGCTCCAGTTCCATGACTCTGTTACGGCCAATGAAATCACAAACGTCCTTCTGGGTCCACTTAAGAACAGTGAAAAGGCCATCAATACTTTTTTCCACCACCCTCATAATGTCCTCAGGCCTGAGGTTATTCAGGGAAAAAATAATTTCGCCCTGATTAGGGGAGTTTTTTATGGGCATTCACAAATCTTCCAAATGCAGGGGCACTAGGGGCCGACTCTTTACTGACCATAGGTTTATCAGAATGAATTTCCATAGAATTACTAGAGTACGAGACCAATTTCGTAATCGAGGTACCTTTAAAACTAGAAACCAAACCCGGGGTAGGGCAACCAGGAGACGACTGAGGATTAAGATAAGACGACAAAGCAAAACCTAGGTTAGGGCAATCAGGCGAGGGCTACGGATTAGGACAAGAAGGCGGAGCAGAACCCAAAAGGACATTCCGACAAGAAAGGGACTGGGAAACAGTGGTTTTAGACCCAACAAGGGCAAAAGCAAGAGGGGCCAGGGGATCGTTCTCCCTGCTACTCTCCGTATCCTCATCATCCAAATCCCCAACATCAACGTTTTAGGCAAACCAGGTAAATTTTGATAATGCTCAAAGATGAGCCTGACGAGACCAGGGTGAATAATAGAATTCCGCCTAGGGTTTCTTTCAACATCATCAAGGCAATTCTTCAGAGAAGAGAATAAATAAAAAGGCAAAGAGATACGAACCTTGTGATGAAAGTGGTTCAAAATGGAAAAGTGATAACCATACGCCCTGGTGAAGCGCCCATCAATCATGATGTACTCCATAATGACTCTTAAAACTTTCCTCCAGATTTATTTAATGGACTCCACATCAAAGTACCTATTGGCAACCTTAACCAGCTTAGGCTTCTCCTTATCTTTTTTAGGAAATCTGATGACTGCTTCATTAGAGAACTGACGGTCCCTGTAAAATTTCACACCCTCAATAAAAAGACCAGTAATCTCACCGATGATTTGCCCATTCAGCTTAACACTCCTGCCAAACAACACAATCTCACCATTTTTCCAGTTTTTGGTGAAATAGTCCAGCACCATCTCGTCAGTACCATGGAGCTTTTCCAAAAATGGGACTAAACCTCCCTTTTCAATTTTTTCCCAGGCTTTAGCATTCTTTCTGTGCTCTTGAAAGCGGCTCGGCTCAACACGTTTTCTCTCTCCCCCCATCTTCAAAGCTCTATTATACCACACCCTACAGTTGCTTTGGGTCCCGTTTAAGCATATTTTATCAAACACCCAGAAAGCGTGCCGAAAACTCTTCTTGAAAAATAAAATGACATCGGTTCCATCAAATCTAATGAAATCGACGTACCTCAACTTTATCCGCTTCATCATGGCGAAGACAAACTTTTCTTCCATGCATTGAATCATAATAAATTAGCGCTTTCACCTTAGAATGGAGGTAATTATTCTTCCTCCACATGTTTTCCCCACCCTTCTTAACCCCTTCATTGGAAAAGTAATCAGCCACCTTATTGGCTTCTCTATAGGCGTGGGACACTTTCACTTTGTCATATTTACTTAATAAGGCAATCGTATCTTTGATCCAATTTTTGATGGTCCACGAAGGAGGGGTAAGCCCAAGAATGTGATTTATTATATTCTTAGAATCACTCTCCAACCAAAGACATTTTGTATTCATCTTAAAAGCCAAGTTAACCGCGTGATAAGCCCCAACAGCTTCCACAACATGATTAGTTTGGGTGCCGATGTCCACAGCAAAAGCAACAATAAAAGCCCCCGTATTGTCCCTTAAAACACACCCACTGCCAGGTTTCCCAGGGTTTCCTTTAGCAGCACCATCAAAATTGACTTTCAACCAACCCAAAGGTGGCAAAGTCCATCTAGCATTCTCCCTCCCACAAAAGTCCAGCGTGGGGACATTTAAAGCTACTAATTTTGAATTCCACTTTTCAGCAGTAGCAATATCAAAAGGAGACCAAGTAGCTTTATTAACCATTTTTCTAGGGATTAAAGATAAATTTTTCTTTATTTCCCTAACAATTTTTTCATACAAGTCCCCCTCCGACTTCTCTTTTTCCCTAAACACACTGTTGTTCCTTTCCTTCCAAATACTCCATGACACAAAAGGTAGAACAAAAGACCAGAGCCTATGCACAAAAGGGTTTTTTGATGGAGCTTTCCATTGCAAGAAAAAGCCTTTGACCGAAGCAAGGGAAACCCAAGCCATTTCAAGAAGCATAAAAATTTTGCCCCAGATGTGCGAAACAAAAGGACAATGAAGGAAAAGATGATTAACAGTCTCAACATCATTCCTGCACATGTAGCATCTGTTAGGTAATTGAATTCCTCTTTTTCCAAGATTGTCCAAGGTGAGAATCTTGTCCTGAAGCATGATCCAATAGAAAATATTGATTTTAGGAATCAAGAGATTAATCCAAGCCTTAGCCCAGAAGGGCGGAGGCTCTAGCGGACTAACTAGCATAGAAGTAGCAGAATAAACTGAAAAAATGCCAGATGGATTGTCTATCCAGACAACAAGATCATCCACTTGGTGTTGAACCAATCTTAGGGCCCTGAAGGTAGATTGAATAGGGCTAAGATCCAGACTAATGGTCTTCAAATCAACCCAATCCCCATCCCTCCAGTAATCTTTCACCAAGACCCTGAATTCCCTTTTACAATCATTCATCCATTTACTGAATTTCTCATTTCTAATTAAAGGATCCTTAAAAATCCATCTATCTTCCCAAAATCTAACATTATTTCCTTTTCCAACAAGCCAACCAGTCCCCATTTCTAGTAACTTTCTACCTCTACTCATATCATTCCAGCAGACAGAACCATGAGGTAAGAAAGAAGAATTAATAACATCATTAAGAGACTCACAACTGCTAAAGTATTTGGCTTTTAAGGTATCTTGCCATTCCCCTCTCAAAGTAAGAGTTCTCCAGAGCTGTTTAGCAAGAAGGGGCAGATTCAACACTTTAATTTTTCTTAAGCCTAGGCCACCTCTCGATTTAGGTCTGCAAACCAGGTCCCAACCAACAAGTGGCAGTCTCTTCTTGTCCTCCACACCAGACCAGAGAAACCTTTTCTGAATTTTTTCAATAGCCTTAGTATATTTAGCAGGAATTTTAAATAAACTGAGAGCATACACAGGTAAATTTTGCAAAGAAGCCTTGACGAGCAGGATTTTTCCAGCTTGACTGAGAAGAGCTCCTTTCCACCCCGATAGCTTCTTATTGAATTTTTCAACCAAAGAGATCTAGAATGAATCCAAAGGTTTAATGCATAGAGGCAAACCAAGATAGGTTGATGGTAGAGGCTCAATCCAACATCCAAGAATCCGAGCAAGTTTAACTTTTCTATGCTCAGGAGTGTTGAGGAAGAAAATTGAACTCTTAGCCCTATTAACAACTTGCCCAGAAGCAGATTCGTAAAGATTCAAAATCTTTTTGAAAGTCTTAGCTTCAGTCATAGTGGATCTTCCCATGAGAATAGTATCATCAACAAATTGTTGGTGGGAACAGGTTAGAAGAGAAGAGGAAGGTCTTAGACCAACAAGGGATCTTTGGTCAATAAGCTTTTTAATATTTCTTCCCAAACACTCAACCAAAATTGTGAACAGAATAGGAGAAATATGATCTCCCTATTTGAGACCTCTGGAAGTCTGAAAAAACCTCGAAGGCGACCCATTCACAATGACAAAAGTAGTAATTGTCGAAACAAGCTAGTTCATCAGCTGGATGACTTTGTTATTAAAACCAAACTTGACCAAGATTTTAAATAAAAAATTCCAATCTACCCAATCATAGGCTTTAGAAATGTCCAGTTTAAGAATGAACCCTTCAGTTTTCGAGACCATTAAAGAATGTAAATTCTCATGAATAGTGATAATAGAGTCTAGAATGTACCTTCCTGGCACAAAACCATGCTGCTACAGAGAAATTAATTGAGGAAGCAAAGAAAGCATTCTTGTAGTTAAGACCTTCAAAATGATTTTATAGATAGAATTGCATAGGCTAATTGGCCAAAAAGCTTGAAACTCTGAAGCCCTAGGTTTTTTTTGGAATAAGGACCACAAAAGTAGCATTAAGTTCTTTCAAAAGACATCTTGATCCAAAGAATTCCTTCACAGCCTTCTCGACATCCAACTCAACAATTTCCCAGAACACTTGGAAGAAGAATAAAGGAAACCCATTATGTCCGGGAGCTTTATTGCCATCAAAAGAGAAAATGACTTTCCTTATTTCAGCCTTTGAAGGAATAGCAGTGATCATAGAATTTTCATTAAGACCAATTACCTAGGGCATAGCCTCAAGCAAGGAGTCTTGAGCTTCAGGCTTAATCTCTCTATTACAAGAAAGAAGGTTATTGAAAAAAAGAACAGCCTGTTTCTTGATATCATCTTCCTCCTCAAACCTTGTCCCATTAACATTAATGTAAGCAATTCTATTAGCAACCCTATGTTTTGAAGCATATAGGTGAAAAAATATGGTGTTCCTATCTCCCTCAGTCAGCCAAGACACCCTAGATCTTTGCCGCCAAAAAACTTCCTCTTTAGCAATGATGTCATGCAACTGAATGAGAAGATCATTTTCCTTTTCTCTGTAATTATCAATGTACCCCCATTTCTGGATTTTAGCCTGGATCTTCTGGAGTTTACCCTGAATATCCATCTTAGTTCCAAAGATATTCCCAAAGGAATCCTTTTTCCATCTCAAATTAAATTTCACTTCCTTTAACTTTTTTGCAATCCTAAACATAGCTGTGCCAGTAATATCAATATTCCACCAATTCTTGATTTCCTCAAAGATTCGAGGATGAGATAACCAGAATTTTTTGAATCTAAAAGGGGAGTTCTTTTTCACCTTAGTAGGATCCACCGTTAGACAAATGGGAAAATGATCAGATCCCACCCTTGATAGAGCCCTCAAAGCACAAAAATAGTCTATAAACCATTGACCAGAAACAAGGGCCCTATCAAGTCTCACTTGGATCAAATCAGACCCAATCCTCCTATTAGTCCAAGTATATGAAGCACCTTGTAGGTCAAGGTCTATCAGGGCATTACTGTTAATGAAGTTAGAGAGGCCTGATTTGCTATCCCAGTTAATTTGAGAACTCCCAAATTTTTCATCATTCAGGAGAGGAGTATTGAAGTCTCCCATGACCACCCAATGCTCATTAACAAAACACTTTCAAAAAGTAGACAACTCACACCAAAAGGAATTTCTAGCATTCTTACAATTCGGGGCATATATATTGGATTGAATCCAGCAAAAAATGTCTCTTATGTGGGTAAATCTAGTGGCCACAAGATTACCATTCTCCATTAAGCGTTCACCTCTAATAAACAACTTGTTCCAAAAAGTAACAATTCCCCCTGAAGCACCAACAAAACTATTTCCATGAGCCCCACAATTATGAAAAATTCTAAAGCATTCTACTTTATCTTTAGGCATTTTTGTTTCTTGAACAAGAAGAATATCAGGTTTGTGGTCCCTAACAAAATTTTGCAAAACATCCTTTTTATGACAGCTATTTAGCCCTCTTATATTCCAAGACATGATTTTCATTTCTTACCTAGGGATTGAAGTATCTCTAAGATGGTCATTTGGATCCCATCTGAGATATCCTGAAGGCTATCGTATTCCCTTTGCCATTTTTTTGATCTCCTGCCCTCGGTTAGCTTATTATTCCCACAGTCCGCCTTGGACCTGGTTCTTGTAATCATTCCACTTAAGGTGTCCATCCTCTTTTTTCTTTCCTTCTTTGACCTTGAATGAGAAATAACCTCCTCCCATTTAGTCTCATCTTGGCTTTCCAACTCTCTTCCTGATTCCCTATCCTTCTCAGAAAAAAGCCTCTGATCCCAAGGAAGGGTATCCATTAAGCCTTTCTTGGCTTCTAGAATATTAACATTAGGTGTTTTCATTTTCATGCTTTGGGAATCAAAAGTATCCCTCACAACTTCCAGAGTGGCATTCTCTAGTTTCTGTTTCCCTTTTGAATGAGGGCTATTAGCAGGAATTTTAGAAGGGAAAGGTATTCCTATCTCCAGGGACAAACCCTTAATGGGTATTTCCTCAAGACCAGGCACATTCATACTACCAGCCAACACCAAAGGTGAAGGCGAGACGAAACCCGTTTCATCACAGCTTATTTCAGACTTCTTCTGAGTATCCCGGGCTCCCTCCACAGAGTAAATTTCTTCCTTACTATCCACATGTGGAGAGATCATGGATTTAGGATCCTTAGGATCTAAAGAGCTAGTACATTCTATACCAGGGCAAGCATACTTATGCATACATCTATGGTTTTCCTTCAAATCAGGAGCATAAATGTGTCTTTCAAGATTCTCCTTCGCACTAGGGGCAGAAATTTGCTTCTCCTCAGATTTTTTCCTCTAAATAGTCTTAGGGTTAGCAACTTTCTCCTTGTCACTTTTATTGTTTAGTTGGCACTTTTTTGCCTAGTGCCTAGACTTTTGGCATTTAAAGCAAACAAAGGATGTAGTCTCGAATTCAATAGCTTGCTTCCAAACTCCCAACTTGGATTGGAAGTCAATCGAAGAAGGGAGATCAGCGTTTTGAGAAACCCCCACACAGATTCTAGCAAAGACCAATCTCTTTCTGGTCGTAGTTATTGTATCAATGGATAGGAGTTCTCCAAAGGAGCTAGCAATCCCATTAAATATATCCGTATTCCAATACTCCAAAGGAAGACTAGGCAATCTAGCCCAAATTGACACCATTTCAAAAATGGAATCAGACAGATCAACCCTAGAAGACCACTTCTTCAGGGCCAAGGAAGACTTTCTGATAACCCAAGGGCCACCACTCCTGACAGCCCTAGAATCCTCTTTGCAAGTGAACTGAAAGGAAAAAAATCCTTTAGGAAGTGCCGCCACTGAAACCAGTCCACTGGTTTTCCATTTATTCTTAACAAACTCCCTTACAACTTCAATATTGGGTCTAGGACCCAAAAACTTTCTGACCAGTACATTCTCCATCTTTGCAATGTTATGGTCAATGATTTCATCCGACACAGAAATAGAAAACTTTCCTGACCCCAGGTCAGAAAGAATGTGCATAGGGGGAAAAGATGATTTGTCATTTGGCTTAACACCAAACAACAAAGACCACATTTTACCCTTTTCATCCCCTTTTTCTGACAGGTCCGCGACATCCTTAGATTTATCATCACACTTCCCAATCGGGGATGAAATCCCATCCCTTCCACCTGGGTCCACCTGGACCTTTTCGCGAATGTCCTTTTCAACAGAGCCTGACTTACCTTTCTTAGGACTCAAAGAAATCTCTGCATTCGCCTGAGATTCCCTTGAACCCCCGCCCACTACACTGTTTGAAGATTCAAAACCATACTTTTCCCACTCGCTCGCTCCTGTTCCTGCTCCCATGTTGCTATGTGGGGAATTTTACATTGTCATCTTCACATCATGTTATAGAAATTATGTTATGACACTTTATATTTTGGCCATCGAGCTTGCATGCTCTATTTTTGGGATATCTTGTGACTCTATCCTGTGACATGATTTTTTGACATTATATATATGATGTAATTTTGATGTGACCTATATGCTATATGTTGTGTCATGATGCATTATGTGTTGATTATGTTTATGATATATGTTTTTATGATCATGGTTATGATGATGCATTTTATATGTCATGTGATGTATGCAATTATGATGATTATATGATGCTTATATGCCATAATGATATTATGTTATGTATGATAGTTATATGATGATTATAATGTTCTATATGGATGTGTAGTCTTTTGATTGTAATGGATTCCTTGTTTATGAGTATGGATAATGCAATATGTGGTGTCTTATGATGTGATGTATGTGTACCAATGATATAGATGATGTATGAAAATGATATGGTAATGATGTAAATGGAAATATTTGAATGGATGTTTAATGGCTATATGCCTTAATGAATAATCGATGCATGATGTAATGTCTATTATGGACTAATGCAATGTCTATATTATCATGTATGCAATTATTTTTGTATGTCACAGGATATCATCAAGAGACAGATGAGGTGAAACGAAAATACATCAGGAGATGGATGTTACTGCGAAGATCGAATCCTTTAACATACTACCATAGGACTAATAATTGTTTCTCTTAATCATCATTGGGTGGATTATTGTAATGGAAAACAAACACCATGATATGACATAGATCAATGGTGTACATGGTCATACCATCACTTAAGACAAGCAGTCACAGACAAGGATGATCATGACTTACACTAAGAGCACAATTTCCCTAGTATTTTTATCACAACCAACCACAAGCATAAGAAAGACATGAAAGACAATAAAGACAAGTCATGAAACATCGTTTCTCCTCTAAATCCTATTACCAGAACATCCTCGAGGAACTAGCAACATGAATGCCTAAAAAAGACAAGAAAAGCCAATCATCATGATATGTCGTTGCTTCTCTAAATCCTATTGTTAGGACATCCTTGAGAAACTAGTAACATGATGAAAGATCAAAGGAAAAAATGCCAAGATCATGTTTTCCAAGTGTTTTCCAAGTGTGTCTGAATGTTACGTGTTTAGATGTCAAGATGCCACATTTGACAATGTCAAGATGCCAGGTTTGACAGTGTTGAGATGACGAATGCCAAGTGATGCCAAATTCAGGAAGGACACATCCTAAATGATGTCGATGTTGAGAGGATTGATCCTCAAATATATTGAAGATTCCTCAAAATGTTAGATGACTATGACAATGCCTAGGAAGGACACATCCTAAGGCGTAAATAAATGACATAGGTCATTCTTTAGAAGGACGCATTTGAAGAATAACCAAGAGTTGACAGTTTGAATGAGGTTGACTACATGTCGATGTTGACATGCTAATGTAATTGACATGTTAATTAAATGATTGTCATAGCTTGTTATAGGAGTTTGTCTATTTTGGAATGAAATTTTTGAATTGAAAACATTTGACGTGTGTGTCAGTGCAGTGTCATGAATCCTAATGGACTACCCTAGTGTGGCCTCGGGGGCTCATCGATTGATGGCCTTATCTACATCGTACACTTAGAGACTTCGCAGTTCAACACAACCAATGACTTTGTCTTGATGACCAAATTGAGAAATGATTTTATTTTGACAACCTAAAAGGATTGACGTAATGTCTGAGGGCCCAAAGATGAGCCTTGCCTATGTAGCAAATGCATAGAGACAACGTAATTCAACAATGACATGGACTGACTGACTTGACAAGATACAACTTTGTTTTTTGTATTTTTGTCATGTTTTGATATTTTTGTATTTCTTTAGGATTTTTTTTAATTTTTAGGTCTTTTTTTAAGACATTTTTCAATTTTTAGGTATTTTTTCGAGACATTTTTTAATTTTTAGGTCTTTTTTAAGGACATCTTTTGATTTTAAGGTCTTTTTAAGGACATTTTATGAGTTTTAGGTCTTTTTTCAGGACATTTTATGAATTTTAGGACCATGTGCAATACTCACTATAGTCAAATGATAAAGGATTTCCCCCAGTAAAATCTAGGACTAGCCAAGTTTGAAGGATGTGAAAAGGACATGCTTGGGGTGACAGATGGATAGTATGGCAAGACTTGATGTCAACCATTGTCAGCCATGGAAAAAAGTGTCAAGGTTTTTGTGATGGGTGTCATGATGGTATCAGAAAAGTGGGTATTTATTATGGACTAAGGTAGAAGAGTGATAGTAGATGGTGAAGTAAAACCAACTACACATGACACCTATTTTCCAAGTTTTCACCATGGTACTTATCCAAAGCGCCTATTTACCAGGTTTTCACTATTGGATGAATTATTTCTCTTTACTATTTTTGTCATTTTTGTCATTTTTGTCATTTATTTTTGGTGTCACCAAGAAGCCTATTTTCCAAGTTTTCATCATGGTGATGATTTTTTTTTATATTTTTTAATTTTTTGTATTTTTGATGGTTTTTAGCCTAGCTCTCTGATGCTATGTGTAGAAATTTTGGAGATGGAGACTATTGATGGGCTCTATCAAATTTTCATTATCTGGAGTAGCTAACTAGTATGCTCTAGAACCGAATGAGGTCATGATGATATAAGGACCCAGCCAATTGGGCTCAAACTTGCTAGGTTTTTCTCTATCAAACTGATTCTTAGGATTTTGTATGAGGACCAGGTCACCAATGTAAAAATTTTGGACAATGACTCTTTTTTCTAAATTATGACAAAGGAAGTTCTGATATGCCTATAAATTATTTAAGGAATTGTGTCAGCATTCCTCTAACATTTCCAATTCATGTAGTCGTGACTGTCTATATTCTTGATCATCGATCATACCCTTCATGGAGACTCTTAAGGATGGAATTTTAACCTTGATGGGAAAGATGGATTCAGCTCCAAAGACTAGGGTGAATGGGATGGATCTTGTAGGTGTGCAAATGCTAGTGTGGTAGGCCCACAAAGCAGGGTTAAGTTGGATGTGCCAGTCACGACCAATGTCATTGACTATCTTCTTAAGATTTTTGATGATTGCTTTATTGGATGCCTCAACTTGACCGTTTCCTTGGGGGTAGTATGGCATGGATAAATGATGTTGGATGTGGAATTATTCACACAACTCATGAATATATTTATTTTTGAAAGAACAACTGTTGTCTATAATGACGAACTTCAGAACACCATATCAACAGATGATGTAATTGAGGATAAATTTGGAAACAAATTTGTGGGTTATGTATGTGAGGGGGATGGCTTTGATCCACTTAGTGAAGTACTCAGTGGCAGTGATAATGAATTTGTGGCCATTGGGAGAGGTAGGATGGATTTTTCCCACATGGTCGATTCCCCATTGTGCGAAGGGCCAAGGAGAGGTAATCGACTAAAGTTCTTGTGCTGGTGCATGGATCAAATCACTATGTATCTGACATTGGCGACATGTTCTGAAAAATTAAAGTGCATCATTTTCCATAGTTGGCCAATAATACCCAAGCCTTGTTATCTTCTTGGCTAAAGTAGGACCACTCGAATGAGATCCACATATACCCTCATGTACCTCACGTAAGGTTGTTCATGCTTCGTCAATGTCAAGACATCGAAGAAGGTTATTGTCAAAGCTACATTGGTATAGGGCATCACTGATGATGGTGTATCTAGTGGTTTTATGGATAAAGGACTTTCATTGGTTGTTGGATAGGTTGGATGGAAGGGTCTAGGACAGAAGATAGTCATAAATGTCTTCATACCATGGTTATTTTGGACCAACAAGCTTGCAAACCATTTCTGATTCTGGAATGTCATATGCAAGAATCAAGAGCTATTCCACCAAGAACTCAAATTGAGGCACGTTTCTGGGAATGTCTAGGAGGGATCCAATTGTATCCATTACATTTGTTGCCTTGTTTTGTGCCCTAGGAATTTGTTCAAAAGAAAGCATGTGGAAGTATGACTGAAAACTGTCAACCATTATTTGTAAGGCATTAACTTCTCATCCTTAGTGTCATAGTCATTGTTGACTTGGTTGATGACCAACTAAGAATCTCCAAGGACATGCCAATTTTTTATTTTTCCATTTTATGGCCATTCCAAGTCCTATGATAGGTTCCTCATATTCTACAATATTATTTGTACATGGAAAAGCAATGCAAAATGACTTAGGGATGGAGTCTCCTTGTGGTGTGATAAACATTATTCCTACACCCGAGCCATGACTAGTATGAGAATCATCAAAGTAAAGTATCCAAAGTGATTTAGGCTTTACATGAAATATGGACTCATTAGGAAAGTCTACTGCTAGTGGGTGATCACCTTGTATAGGTGCATCTGCCAGTTGATTTGCTATCATTTGTCCCTTTGTAGGCTTTCATTCCACATAATGTATGTCATACTCACTCAAGATCATAACCCATTTTTCCAAGCGACCTGTCAATGTTGCGCGACTTAGGAGATATTTCAGGGGATCAATCTTTGCCACAAGTTGTGTCTTGTGATTCAACATGTAGTGTCTTAATTTTTGGGCGAAAAAGACAACTGCTAGACAAGTATGTTCAATGGATGAGTAATTTAGCTCATATCCAACTAGTGTCTGACTGATGTAGTATATTGCCCTTTCCTCCTCATCATGATCATTTTGTGCTAGTAATGCCCCTAGTGCTGAAGTTATTACCAAAATGTACATAATCAAAGGTTTTCCTTTGATATGTGGCATTAAGACAAGTGGTGACAATAGATAATCCTTTATTTGTTGGAAGGCCTTTTGACATCTATCAATCCACAAAAAGGGGATGTCCTTGTGCAGGAGATATTGAAATGGTTGACACTTGTCGGCTAGTTGTTCTATGAAGCGTTAGACAAATTGTAACTGGCCTTGCAATGTATTGAGTTCACTTATCCCTTTTGGAGGAGGCATGACTAATATGGATTTCACTTTGGCAGAATCAACTTCAATGCCTCTATGAGAAACTATGTATCCCAAAATTTTTCCTGATGTTACCACAAAGACACATTTCTTAGGATTCAAGCGAACCTTGTATTCTTCCAGTCTTTTGAAATTTTTTTCTAGCACATTGAGTTGATCCTTACACATTAAAGACTTTTCCAAAGGGTCATCCACATAATCTTCCATTAGCTTGTGCATCATGTCATGGAATATTGTTGTAATGGCTCTCTAATATGTGGCGCTTGCATTCTTGAGACCAAAAGGCATGATGTTACAGTAGTATGTATCCCAAGGACATGTAACTATTGTTTTATGCTATTCTTCAGGGGCAATACGAATCTAATAACAACTTGAGAAACCATCCATGAGGGACAACATCTCATATCCTACTGTAAGGTCAATTATGATTTCTATGTTTGGTAATGGAAAATCATCGTTTGGGTAGGATTTGTTCAATTTGCAAAAGTTAGTGCAGATTTGTATTTGATGGTTTGGATTTGTGATTGGTACAAGATTTGAAATCCATTCAGCATAGTCTATTGACTGTATGAATCCCACATCTTAGAGCAATTTCTTGAGTTTTGCTTTGAGTAACAAGGAAATCTAAGGATGCATCTTTTGCATCTTCTATTTCATTGGCTTGGCATCTAGAAGTAAGGGAAAATGGTGCAAGACTAGTTCTGGATCCAACCCAGGCATATTGGCATAGGACCATGCAAAGTTAATCTTACGCTTTGAAAATAATTTGTGAAATTTAGGTTTTTCTTCCCCTATCAAAGATGCTGCAAAGAGGACAATTTTGGGATCTTTTGTTGTAGTTATGTTGACTTCCATGGTGTCCTCTATGAGCATTTCCAAACTTTCATGAGTCATAGTGAGAAAGTCCATTCCTCCATCGTTGGGTGCCTCAAAGAGGTTTTCACCCATAGATACATCCTTTATTTGTACTTTTTTTTATCGTTAGAAGGCGCCTTTCAATTTTCACCTAAAGATGTGTCATTTTTTATTTTATTTTTAATTTGCAACTAGAGGATGGCACAATCTTCCTAAAATAGGCTACAAAATCTAGGTCTATAGCAAATATAGCCTTGCGGTCATTAGTTGGTATGCCCCCACATAGTCCCATGAATTAAGCAATAGCCTCATCATTTTGAAATATGTCCATAACTGGTGGGCCTTTTTGATCCCAACAATTAGTTGTGGGTAGAGAAGGGAAATGCCATCATTAGTATTGGTGAATGGTGGGGAGGATGCAAAAAGTGTGCAAATGGATTCAGAGAGATTAAAGATAAAATTGTCATCATCCAACTCCCATTTGGATTCTATCCAGTATTCTCCTTCACTTGATTTGTACTCATTGTCAAAATAAGGAACAAATGGATTGGCATTGGGGTTGGTAGTGTCATGTGGGAATTTAGATGAATCCAAGTGATGGTCATTACTATCAGATGGTTGGATAGGTATGTCAGGATTATGGCCAATGGGATTAGAAGATAATTCGAACTTGTCATTGTTCCTTGGGAAAAATAGTCTATCCCAATATTCACTTTTCCTTGGGATTTTAGGGTTGTCATTATTTTGTGCTGGATAAATCTTAAACATTTGCCAAAATCTTTCTTCGAATGTAGGTTGTCTAGGTTCAAGGAACAATTCATCAAGGCAACAATCACTCAGGGATCATTGTGAGCCAAATTCCTAAATTCATGGGAGTTAGTTTCGGTAAGGGAATCCTCAATAGTCTTAATGCTTTTCAAAGAATTCACGCTCTCACCCGAAAGTACATTGGTACATTAATCATCATTTTTGGGTAGCCCATACCCTAACCAAAGATACTTTTATCATCAGGAAGGCATTATAGGTTCTTACATTCCATTTCTATTTTTTCCAAGGCTACTAGCTCCATTGTAACCTTTTTCCTTCATTATATCATAGCCTTTACCATACATCTGGACTATTAATGGGGATGGATCTTCTAGGTCCCTATAAATACATGTTGATATGTCCTCGATGTCTTCTTTGATTATTTCTCCCCATTTTAGAAAAAATGTATGTTGGAGGAAATTTGAAAATTTCCTTAGGCTCCATTTTGAAACAAGGTCGACCATAAGCCTTGGGAGACTTGGGTATTCTAGTGATGCAGTATGTTGTGTTCAATTTATACTCTCCACATCCTTGGTTCTGGATCTTGACATTGGGATCAACCTTCAGAATGCCAAGGGATGGTGTGGTGGAAGTGGAAGGAGTGGAAGTGGATGATTTGGGAAGTGTGGATGGGTCAATGAATTTGGAAGAAGAGGAGGTCAAAGATTCTCAGTTAATGGGAACTTGATGTTCTGAAATACCCCTTAGATTGGTGCAATATTGGAAAGGATTGGGGTCTCCATGTATGGTGATTTCAGTGCTGTCAAAAGGAAACTTCAAGAATTGGTGGTAGGTGGATGGAACAAATTTTAAGGCATGAATCCAAGGTTGACCAAGAAATTTTTTATAGGGTAGTTCAAGATCTAGGACTTGACAAGTTGTATCTACAATGACTTGCCCAATTTGAATAGGAAGAGTAATAACACCTAGAGAGGAATGTTCTTCATCATCATACAACTTTATAACAATGCTCTTTGTAGTGCCTACAACCTTAACCAATTTTAGGGAGCATATGTTCGGTCCTACTCCTCCGTCTACTAAAACTTGTTTGACCTTATGTTTATGGATAAAGACTTCAATGTGTAAGGTGTCGTTATCATTGGATTTTGGTGACGAATAGTCTTGGCCTAAAAAATTTATATAATGGGGAGTGGTCAAGTATCCCACCATGGATTCAAATTGGTTGACATCAATGTCATGAGGGATGGAAGACTCTTGTAAGGTTTTGTCAAGTATGGCCTTATACATGGGATAAATGTGTAACAACTCAAGTATAGAGACTTGAGCAGGTGTCTTTCCTAACTAGTCAATGAGGTTGAATTGTCCCTTAGGTTGTGGTTGTTTGGTAGATGGACCAGGTATCATGATTTTTGGCTGCCTAGGAGGAGGAACAACTATGGTGACTTTATGAACACAGGTGGTGACACTACATTCAGGTGCTCTTTTGACAGTAATTGTATTGACATATTCATTGGTTGCTCGAACATGATTTATAATGGATCCACAAGAATAGTCAAAGGTAGTGTGGGTATAGTTGGTATGATTATTATTAGTTTGAGGACCTGAAGTAGAGGGATTCTTCAAACCATGGTCCTATAGTGGGTTTTTGTGAATAATATGGCCCGCGTTTGACACAAATTGTTGTCCACCCAATTCGATTGTGTGATTTTCAATGAGGTCTTGTACCAAATTTCTTAGTTGTTGAAAAGATGAGGTTTTATGTCCTTTAGCACAGTGGTAATTACAGAAATCATTGTCATCCCACCATAATAGCTTAAACTATCCTAGGTCATATGTCTTAGGGTATTCTAATGTGATTACACCATTTTGAAGGAGCTTTTTAAGGACATCTTCAATTGGTTCACCCAAGGGAGTATATGTACATCTCTTTGGGAATTTCTTAGTCTATTGTGGTTGCCCTTGGTTTTGACTATTTTGAATGGCATTATCAGTAGGTTTCAGTGTGGTCATTGGTGTGTTTTGCAGTTGATCTCCTTTGAGAATGAGTATTGGACCCATTGTGTTTACCGCCTTAGCATCAACAACACTATTATTGGTAATGTGTTTATTCTTGACCCAATATTTATTCTTGTCTGTGGGTGGGTTTGTGTTCATGTTCTTAGGGATATGTTTTAGTTCTCCTTTAGCAATAAGGGCCTTCTCAAGTTGGACACCATTTTTGACTAAGTTTGTGAAGGTTGTGTAATAGTGGACTTGCAAGCCGTATTTCAATGGGCCTAGGAGGGTTTGGACAAACATGTTGAATTTTTATTTCTTAGGTATGTCAATATGACAATGACTTACTAAACTTCTCCATATTTGAAGGAATGGAATGAAATGAAAGTCTCACCAGCTTCTTCTTGTGTAAAAGTGCATAGGTTGGTAATCGAGATATCTGTGTCAATGTTATAGGCATAGTTTCATACAAATTTGTCTGCAAGTTCATCCCATGATTTTATTCCCTTTTGTAAAATGGAAAACCATTCAAGTGCGGGGTTTGCAAGACTCTTAGGGAAGAGTCTCATCAAGTAAGTATGTTCATAGGAAATTTCCATGCAATTGGTTGTCAATTCTCGAATGTGTTCAAGGGGGTTTGTCTTGCCTTTGTATTTATTAAAGTTTGGCACCATGTATCCAAGAGGGAATGGTGGCATGCATAGACTTGTGTTGAAAGGTTGTGGACATAGGTCATATGACATGTGTGGCTTTTTACTGGACATTTACATAGTCTCTATTTGTTTTTGCAAGTTTTCAACTTGAGCTATCAAAGTGTCAATTATAGGATTGTTTATTGCATCAAACATGGGGGTGATGGGTATCCCATGAGTGCCAATTTGTTGGGATGAGATGTTCTGATTTTGTTGTGGGATGTGTTGCTATGAGATGTATGACATTTTTTTATTTAAATGTTGTTGGTATTGCAAGTTTTGATTAGGGATGTGTTGATGAGTGTGAATGTGTGAAGTGTATGTGGGAATGTGTCCTCTCGCCATATTAGTCGATATTTGTGAGATGTGTTGACCTTGAATATTTTAGTGCCCAAATGAAGTCATATGTTGTGTCATCTGATTGCCTTGTCTAAATTGGTAGAATTTTCCATGGGGAATGTTGGTGTTCTACCTTTGAGGGATGTGGATATTTATGTTAAGTTGTGATGACATGTTGACATTTGGTTGTGGTCCTATAATGGAAATACTTCATTTACTTCCCCCAAAGGAGTTGAATGAATTTGTTCCTAAGTCATTATTCGAAGACCCAATAAAAAGATTTGATGATGATATTCCCACGACACTAGATGAAGATCCAAATAGGGGGTTTGAAGAGCTTACCCCCATTGTTGAGGATCCAAAGGTAGCTCCAATTGACTGTGAGGATGTTGTTGACATTGTAGGCATTGATTGTGACATGGCTTGTGACCTAGTTGGTGTCCCTCTAATGGATGTTGCATTGATTGTATTGAAAGTGTTTTGATTGGATGTGTCATTAGGGGTAACATTGATAGTTCTTGTGGAATTTTGTGAGGTGCCACCAACAAAGGTATTGTTTGCATTGTTTTGTGGTTGACTAGTGTAGGAGGCATTGTTTGCATTGTTTTGGTGTTGACTATTGTAAGAAGCATTGTTTGCATTATTGTTGTTGGAATTGTGATTAGGTGATGATTCCCTCAGGGTGTTAATGTAAAAGCCACGTGGAAATTTAGCCCCTTGGTCCAAGAGCATGGCTAGATATATTTGTGGGTCATGTAAGACTAAATCTTCCACGAAGGAGGCTACGTTAGGATTTTGTGCAGCGGCTTCTAAATCTTCCACAAATACATTTCCACTTTCATCTCTATGTATGAATGATTTGAAGGGGTTACATGAAGAAGATGGCATGTTCATGTCATTGAAAGGATTGATAAAGGAGGTGTCATGGTTCATGTTTTGATTCATGTCATTGGAAAATATATAAGTGTTGGTGTCTTGTCCAAAATTAGCCATTTGTCTTCTTTTTATTTGAAGCCTAGTCTCAACCATATAAGGATTTGCTCAAATTAGGAAGAAGGATGAAAATGACAACTATGTTTTTGGGTTTTTGACACTAAGAGATGTAATATGAAAATCCCATTGAAAGGAAATGGCAAATGCCAAAGGACAATGAGGACTATTTTTTTTTGGATTTTTAGGAATAAGGTATGCAAATGAGGACTAAGATGACTTGAATGTTCTAAGGTATGCAAATGAAAAGGTCAAAGTAATTTGGAAAAGGTTACTCAACCATGCCCTAAGCTTGATCTATGTCTCAATTTGGATCATCAAAGGACTTACTAATGTGACTAAAGGACACAATGACAAGATGATAGGGTGAGGTTTCCTAACTAGACTTTTGAGTTGGAAAGTCTCACAAAGGAAAATGACTAAGGGAAATAATGATGACTAAGTCTAGTGACAACCTACTCTTGAAGGAAATTATTTTTCAGAGTATGGTAAGTTTTCCCTATTCAAAAATCTGAAAATGAAAAGAGGACCTAAATACCAGTTTATGGCTGAAAATGAAGATGATGGACTCTAAGAATGCAACTAATTTTTTTGCAAGTTTGGACCTATGGGTAAATGCAAGCTAAAGTATGCAAAGAATGAAGGATTTGAGAAATTCCTGGTTTTTTTTTTTAATAGAGGCTGCTAGAAAAAGATGTTTGATAGAAGATTGGGAAAGTTTGATCTCAAGTTTTGGACTGTGCCAATGTTTTTGTTTTTGTCAAGAAAATGCATCATTTTAGGTCATAGATCCATTGTAGTTTGTTAGATGCATCACAGTTTTAGCAAATGCAACTCTACAGCTAACAAATGCGGCTCGAGAAAGAAATTACGATGTTTTGTAGATCAAATGCAGTGCAGTATAGGAAAATGTGTTGCACAGAGTAGTGAATGCAGCTTATCAAAGTGAATGCATTACATAAAGTGTCCAATGCGACGCAAAATAACGAATGTGTTTTAGCAGATACATTGCAACAGAATGGAAGTTTAATTTGTTTGCAAAATTGGAAAAATTTCAGATTTGTTTCAGGTTGAATGACATGTCTAGGTCTATGAAAGGTGTTTGTTTGTTGAATGTTTCAGAAAACAATTGGCAAACACAATATTTTTTTTGAAAACATGCATAATGAAGACAAGTACAACCTTGGGTTAGGCAAGGACTATATTTTCTAGATTCCACATGAGTTTTCCCAACCACACTTATGCGTAGTAGATGAATCTAGAAGCTTGGCCACATGGGCTCCCCCTTACAGTGCACTCACTTCTCAAGTTAACCAAGCTTCCAACCCCCATAAATCTCCCATGGCAGGTTGATCACCTCTACTAAGAACTGTTAGAATGTGGATTCCTTTGCAACAAATGTTGTTGCACTAGCAAATAGATGGGATTTTGGCCACTACACAAAATGGTTCTAGTGAATACTTGGGGACACAACACCTTGTGAGTGAGCAAGCCACTTAAGGCTTTAACCAATCTACTAGGGGATCTTATACCTTTAAAAGAAAAGGTAGGTACCCATTTTTGAATGGCACTACATGGCTAAGGCCTACATGCCATGAGGACTTGACAATTTAGAATCATCCTTTTATATACCAACCTGAGCAAAAAACTGGTTGGAGTTGTTCCCTCTTTCAAGGCAGGCCCCTCTAAGGTTCAAAACATAAAATTGATGGGTCTATATTTCTAATCACCTAGTTTGCACAAGGTGAGAGCATAATCACCTACCACCTTCAAGCACAATCAAGCAATGTTCTTTAACCTCCTAATTAAATCTAGATGAGAAAAATAAATGTTCTTTTTAAAGCACCAATGGAAGTGTTTTCTAATCTAAAAAAAACACAAATGGTTTCCAAAAAAAATACATGGACATTTGAACCTAGAAAACCACTTGTTAGTAGTCTCAAAAGATGTCTTGGACCCATGAAAATTTAAAGCCACACATTGTAACAATAGATTATTAACCTACAAAAACCTCTAAACTACTAACTTGAAAT
Source organism: Sequoia sempervirens (assembly GCA_007258455.2). Lineage (NCBI taxonomy): Eukaryota > Viridiplantae > Streptophyta > Pinopsida > Cupressales > Cupressaceae > Sequoia > Sequoia sempervirens. The sequence goes on from VDFB02000015.1 coordinate 112,665,710, forward strand.
GAGAAATCTACAAAATTTTGGAAAAAATAGAAAATAAATTTTACCAGATGAATGCATCACTCTATAGAGCAAATGCATCTTAGGGCCAAATCTAGAATTTACTAGGAAGATGCATCGTTCAACATAGTAGATGCGTCTCAGCCTACAAATGCATTGTTCGGACTGGCTAATGCATCAGGGCAGAGCAAATGTGTCTTTCGGGCTAGCAAATGTGGCTCAACTCTGTGGATGTGTCATTCTCATTATCGAATGTGTCATGACACAACAATTGTGGTTCTAGAATCTGTAAATGTGGCTCACCATACCTGTACCTACAAAAATGCAAAAAGGTCGTACGAAAATCTACAAAAAAGATGTAATTATGGGAAATATTTAGGTTAGTAGATTAGTGCATAAATAAAACAAATCCAAAGCAAATAATGAAGCACATAGGAGTAAAATATGAAAAAAAAAGGATAATCTCACCAAATATCTTCAAACTCCATGATTTACCTCCATTACACCTAAGTCTCTATTTCTTGAAATATGTAGTTTTCCCTCATATTTTGTGTGAGAAACTTGACTATGCCAAGACCTAAGCAAATATTGAACGATTTGATCTAGAAAACAACACTATGCAACTAGTAAGAAAGCCTAAAATATTCCTAAAATGCCAAAATGTCAAAATACAAAAATGTCAAGTGCTTATGAGATGTAGATGCCAAGAGACTAAGAGATGTGCAAATGAGACCAAAATTTCCATTTTATAGAAAATGCAATTTTGGGTGAATGACCAAGATTGAAGATTGAAAAATGCCATAAAATCAATGGACACAATTCAATGTGACAACCCACAATTAGGGTTAGGGCAACATTAGTGGTCACACCCACAAAAGGATATGAAAATCATGACAAAACCTATCTCAGGAATTGGACATTCCAGCAAGTGACTAATATCTTTTCATGGTCATTCATTTACTTGTCAAACCAAGGAACGTATACTTGAAATGGAGCGGCACTGTATGTGCACTAAGAACTAGTTTTAGTCAAAACCTATCGAAAATAAATACTTGAAAGGAATTCTACCTATGTTATAGTAAGGTAATGCAAAGTTCTCTAAACATAATCAAAGAAGAAACCATAACAACTACCAACTGAGAAACAAACTATGAACTGGCCTTATGCTGCAGGAACAGACACAGGGATGGATTCCCGATGCTGTAGGAACAATCTAAGACTGAGTTTGCACAGAAACTTCAAGAATGAACTCTAACTTATGATCAATAGAAAATGAATGACTAACTAACTAACTACAGATACTTACTAAGTGGGCCCCCTTAGCAAGCATCAACTAATTATGTAAGTATTAAACTCAAAACTTCATCAAATTTTATTCATAAACTCATAATGGTGTACATTGTTCTGTTCATATGAAAACTAACAAAAAACTCTATCTCTTGTCATACATACTCTGCTTTTTATTATCATACTAAATTTTACATGATATCCTTTCTATCTCACTATGCTTGCTCACTCACGTAGGAGGAACACTTATTTAAATAAGGAAAACAACTAACTAACTAACCCTAATAGAGAAAGAAGTGGATGTAAATGTATCTTGGAATCAAGGAACAGACTAAATAAATGAACTTATCCACTCAACATGATTCAGAGAGAATTCAACATTCCACTCTTTCCAAATTAATGATCATTTAAGTTTCTTCCCAACGACCCGGACAAAGAGTCTTTGTTGGAACAACTTCCTCAACACCGTGCTACAAATGGAATTTACTGCAAGGTCGAAGTCTGCTGCGCTTGAATCGTTCATGCTCCCTTCAACAACCTATGATGCACAAGGCAACAGAGGCGAAAGAAAGCATTCATGGAAAACAACACGATACATTCATTAATCACATATTAAATCTATTTCATTATTCAAAAACTACATGCGTTATATCAGTCATTTGGGAAGTCAAACAAGATAATAAATATAGACATATCAACATGATAGGCTGCAAGAATATAAAAGTGTATTGCCACAGGATATCCCCCAATAAAAGGTTTCTAAAGAGTTAAACAACCATGAACAACAAAAGTAAGGGTATTAAAAGTACACCATGATACCCAAATTATGAGCATATTTTGGGCTCATAATTTTCCCCCTACTTAACCTAATGTTGGTCCTCCAACATTAAAATTTCTGGTGGTCTCTTTGAAATTAGTGGTTGAGGCATGACCCTAAAATGAAGTTCCAAATTTGTAATAAAAACCTCTGAAACTCTGCCACCTTTCATAGCTACGAGCTTCTATATCTTCATTAATATTTGTAGCTTGGTAAGGATAAAGAGGCCACATTAAAACTGGAGGTTGAAATGTTATTGGCAACCATAATTCGAACCTCTTCTGAAAGAGTTCTTAAAAATTCACCAGCAGCTTCCTCATTGAAAGAATCTAACCTCAGAAAATAGTTTAGCCAACCACAATTACTAAATGCTAGGTAAGTATTCCCGCCTATCACGCGGGTGACCTGGGTTCGATCCCCAACAACGGTGCCAAAAATGGTCACACCCACAAAAGGATATGAAAATCACAACAAAACCTATCCTGGGAATTGGAAATTCTAGCAGGCGACTAATATCTTTTCATGGTCGTTCATTTACTTGTCAAACCAGGGAACGTATACTTGAAATGGAGCGGACCTGCATGTGCACTAAGAACTAGTTTCAGTCACAACCTATTGAAAATAAATACTTGAAAGGAATTCTACCTACATTACAGGAAGGTAATGCAAATTTCTCTAAACGTAATCAAAGCAGAAACCATAACAACTACCAACTAAGAAACAAATTATGAACTGGCCTTATGCTACAAGAACAGACACAAGGATGGATTCCCGATGCTGCAGGAACAATATAAGACTGAGTTTGCACAGAAACTTCAAGAATGAACTCTAACTTATGATCAACAGAAAATGAATGACTAACTAACTAACTATATATACTTACTAAGTGGGCCCCCTTCGCAAGCATCAACTAATTATGCAAGTATTGAACTCAAAATTTCATCAAATTTAATTTATAAACTCAGAATGGTGTACATTGTTCTGTTCATATGAAAACTAACAAAAAACTCTATCTCTTGTCATACATACTCTGCTTTTTATTATCATACTAACTTTTACATGATATCCTTTCTATCTCACTATGCTTGCTCACTCGCACAAGAGGAACACTTATTTAAATCAAGAAAAAAACTAACTAACCCTAATAGAGAAAGACATGGATGTAAATGTATCCTGAAATTGAGGAACATACTAAATAAATGAACTTATCCACTCAACATGATTCAGAGAGAATTCAACATTCCACTCTTTCCAAATTAATGATCATTTAAGTTTCTTCCCAATGACCTGGATAGAGAGTCTTTGCCAGAACAACTTCCTTGACACCATGCTGCAAATGGACTTTACTGCAAGGCCGAAGTCTGCTGCGCTTGACTCATTCATGCTCCCTTCAACAACCTGTGATGCACAAGGTGAGAGAGGCAAAAGAAAGCATTCGTGGAAAACAACACGATACATTCGTTAATCAGATATTAAATCTATTTCATTATTCAAAAACTACATGCGTTATATCAATCATTTGGGAAGTCAAACAAGATAATAAATATAGACATATCAACATGATAGGCTGCAAGAATATAAAAGTGTATTGCCACAAGATATCTCCCAATAAAAGGTTTCTAAAGAGTTAAACAACCATGCACAACAAAAGTAAGGGTATTAAAAGTACACCATGATACCAAAATTATGAGCATATTTTGGGCTCATCAATTAGGGTAAATTTGAAATGAATGGACAAGATTTTATTTTAGAAAATCAAATCAAGGGACAAGATTCCATGTGACAAGAAAATAAGGATGGCACAGAAAAAGAGAGAGATGGAAAATCAAATAATATTAGAAATTACTTGATTTATGGAAGAAAATTGCCATTTTGAATTAAAATTTAATTTAATTCAAAAAGGTGGGGTCATGTGATAATAAATAAATAATTTTAAATATTTACTAAAAGAGGGAAAAATGCCAAGGTGGACAATAATAAAATAAAACAAAGAGTTTATTTAATTATGAGAAGACATTAGAAGTTAATGACACATTTAAATAAATCAATAAAATTTATTTATTTAAATAATCAGGAGGAAATAATGGAGGAAAGATAATTAAATAAATTAATGAATTTATTTACTCATGGAAAGACATTAGAGAATTAGTGTCATATTTAAATAAATAAATAAAATTTATTTATTTAAATAATCAAGAGGAATAAAAAACATGAATTAATTAAATAATTATGCATTATTTAATTAATAGTTGAAAGCGGACCAAAGCACATAATTAAATTTTTTAATTATGTTGAGAAGAATGTGGTGAAAATAGAGCTTGCAGGCCAAGGTCATTTTTATGTGCCTACATGAGGAAATAAGAGTCCTTGCCATGTGTGTTAGCTATAAGGTAAGGGCTGAGCCATAATGCTTCAAACTTCCCATGCTTACCCTTATCCTGAGTCCTTGCATTCCAAGCCAAAACCATACTGTTCACTTCAAATATTTTGGGAGAAGCCCTTTTTTCATGCAAGTGCTTGACTTGCAACTACAATTTTGCATTTTTAGCTTCAACTTCTTTTCTAGTTTCATCTAGTTGTACCAGATTTTCAATTATGTGTTGCAGATCATCACATATATCATCATATTCTTGCACAAACTTATACATCTTTAGCAAATTACTCTGTGGAAACCTAGCATCTAGGCCATATACCAAGCCGAATGATGAATAAATAGTCTAGCCTTCTTCATAGTCACTCTATTTGTCTAGAGTGCTAACTTAAGCTTTGAGTCCAAAGCTCTCTTGTTCTTCTCAATCACTCTTCTAATGTTTTTTTATCAAACTCTTATTTTTGGACTCGGCCTAACCATTTCCTTGAGGATGGTAGGGTGAAGAATAGGAAATTTGTATGCCATGTTCATCACAAAAATCTTTGAATTCCTCAGATCTAAAGCACACAACATTATCTAAAATGATCTTTTTAAGGTCTCCAAATCTAATCAAAATATTATTCAATAGGAAATCCACCACCACCTTGCTTGTTTCCTTTTTTGTAGGTATTGCTGCTACCCATTTTGTGAAATAGTCAGTGGCAACTAGGATCCATGAATTTCCTCCACTTGAATTTTTAGGTATATCTCCTATGAAATCAATTCCCCATTGTTGGAAAGGGGCTTGAACAATAATAGGCCTAAGTGGCAAGCTTCCTAAAATTTTTAGCTTTCCCTCAAATCTTTGACAAGCATCACAAGTTTTAACAAATTTATGGGCATCCTTGAATACAATAGGCCACTAGAATCCTACTCTTAAAATATTATGAGTAGTGGTCTTTTCCATGTAATGACCATGACACAATCCACTATGCATTTCCTGCAAGACTTATAATGCTTGCTTTCCATCCACACATTTAAGCAGTACACCATCTAGGTTTCTCCACCATAGCTCATTATCAATAATCACATACTTGATGGCATAAAATTTCAATGTCCTCTTGTCATTTTTCAAACATATCTACATGACATTGCAAAGTCTATAAAAACTGGACAATCCTTTGATACCATCCACATGTTTGCATATCATAGGTGGGTGCAACATCAATAATCTTCATATGATTAATCTGGTTAGCCTCCAAGTTAGCTTTTTCCATCAATTTAGCTAGACCCCACCCTCTTACTAATTTAGTAATTTGGACATCGATATTGAACTCTTGGTGCCTATTGATCCATCTATACCTTCTACCTATAGTTTCTTGTTGAGTAAAGATATCCTTCATAGCAACGCTCGACATAAAAGCTATGACAGTAACCCCTACTAAGTAAGTCTTGGAATTCTTCACAGCCTTGACCAGAGCATATGCTTGTTTCTCAATCATGTCATATTTGAGCTTCTCGGCCTGTAGATATTTTCTAAAGAATGCAATAGGATGTTCAAATCCTTCCTCATTTTTCTATAGTAAAACCACAACAATAATATGAAAAGATGCAAAAGAGAAAATATGCATTGGCTTAGAGAAATTAGGAGAATTTAAAACGAGAGCCTCCTTGATGGCCTGTTTGATGTTTTTGAATGCTTGACTTAGATCTTCACTCCAAGTCACCTTTTATCCTTTCTTCAACATCCTAGAGCTAGGTCTTGTAATCTTTGCAAAGTTAGTCGCAAATATCCTCAAAAAATTTATCTGTCTGAAGAATGAATGAATGCTCTTGACATTCCTTGGGTGAGGGATCTTATCTATAGCTACCACCCTTTTAGGGTCAATCCTTACTCCTTTCTTGGAAAAAATGTCCCCCAATATCCTATCTTCAATGACGCCAAAGGAAAATTTCCTTAGATTCAATGAGATCCCATACTCTAAATCTCTAATAAATATCTTCTCCAAGTGTGTGCAATGATCCTCCTCCTTCTTGGAATAGGTTGTCAGATCATCTTGGTAGATAGCCATGAATAAATCAATGAAATTAGAAATGGCTACATCCATGACCCTTTGAAAGGTGCCACCCGCATTTGTTAAACCAAAAGGAATTATTACTTAGACATAGGTACCCCATGGAGTAGTGAATGCAGTCTTATACTACTCAGACTCCTTGACTTTCACTTCATTATAACCTGAAAAAATATCCATCATTGATAGTAGCTCACAACCAGTCACCTTTTGTAACATGGCTTCCATGTTTGGCAATGGATAGTTGTCCTTTAATGAGGTTACATTTAGATTCCTGAAATAAATACACAACCTTATATCACCATTATATTTTCTTATTGGAATTAGGTTAGATACCCATGAAGAATGTCTGATGGGTTTTATGATGCCAACATCTCTTAACTTCACCAGATCCTCTTGCATCTTGGGAGCTATAGTAGGATTAATCGGTCTTTGATTTTGCTTAAAAATTTTAGCATTCTCCTTCAGAGAAATCTCATGTTGAAAAAATTTCTCTCTGTATGCTTTCAGGTCATCATAAGACCAAGCAAAGATATTCCTATATTTTCTGAGAAAGCTTCATTTTATTTCCTACATACACTTTCTTAGGGGAATTTTTAGTCCCCAAATTCACCTCCTCTAGGTCCTCTGGATGAGAAGCAACTGTCTTAATCTTGCTTTTATCTTGATTGTCAAAGAGCCTTTCAAGTGACTACAAGGCCTTTGGGGATCTTGTTTGTCTTTAACTGGATGACCTCATTCCCAAATACCATGTCCTTTCCATCTATATTTTTGACAAAGGCCCCAAAAATTGATCTCCTAACCTTCATACTCATCTATACATTTCAAAAATTTGAGAATATCCTCATGATCATTGAAAATCTTCAAGTTGTGTACATTATCAAGAATGGAAGGTCTTTATTGTACCTCAACTTTAGAGATACCCAAAATTTTATGTCATTTAGCTTCAATGCAATATTAGCGAGTAATTCAACTACTCTATTATGTCCTATTTCCATCCAATCAATTCCCAAAGCATCAAACTGGTCGATGGAATCCCAAACAACATTTTTCTACTGTTTCAGTCTACTATTCTTACAAGCATATTTGGCTCTTATTTGGGATATCATGAGCTCAGAATCCCCAATCACCATCAAATTTTTTATTCCATGCTTCTCAGCCAATCATAATCCTAGTAACAATGGTTCGTACTCTACCACATTATTTGTGTAGAAAAAAGATAGAGTAAAAGAGAATTTGTATGTGTTGCCACTAGGTGACACCAACAATATCCATGCACCCGACCCCTCCTTGGATCTTGTGCCATCAAAATGCATTTTCCAAAGTCCACCCTTGCCAGATAATCTTACAACCTCATTTTCTATAGGTGAAAGACACCTATCAACTTCTCTTGGAACCTCAACTTTAAAATCACTAATTTTAGTGTTTTTGAAAAGGATTGTATCATCCTTAGGAGTGTGTTCCAACATATGTGGCACCTTTGGTTCTAGCACCACTTGCACATCCTTACCATCGATAGGGAAATTAGCATAGGACATGTTGCACTACATACTTCCTTCGATGGATGTACTACACTTTCTAGATAACAACATTCCATAATTAGGTGGGATATCAATTACCACCACACTCATCTTAAACTCCTTTTCTATATATGTTTTTAATCTATAAGGAAGTTGATTTATCACACCAATAATATGGATTTCCCTTGAACCCATAGCATAACACTTACCATGACTGCTATCAACTTTCAATCCTAACATTGCCTCCATGATTTTGGCTAGCATGATATTATTGGACGCTCCAAAATTGATGATACATTTTTTTATAAAAATTCCGTCAACAATCAGCATGAGGAAAAATGGATCAATCTTCGGGTATGTGCAGGATCATCATGGGCCAAAAAGTGGCAATATGATGGGTATATATAGAGTATGTGGCTGACGACTTTTTTTAACCCAAAATTGATGAAACAAAAAGAGTTTTTAAAGGAAATTCTTAGATTTCCAGCAATATAAATTATGCTTTATTTTGAATTTAGTAAATAATTATTATTTATTTTCTATTTGAATATGGTCCTGATTGATAGGGTTGAAAAATCTATAGCTTTCAACGGTATCACATTTTTTGAATCCAAACATGCATCACATTCTATGCTCGCATAATATAGGATTTAAAATCATGAAGTTTTGACCAAGTTAAGGTGGTAGACATATGAGTTTTTATATTTTTTAAAAGTTGTAATAAAAAATTCATAATTAATTATTTACTTCAAAAAAAATTACAAAAAAATATGCATCACATCGGGACATGAGTCCTCTACCCATATCTAAAATATTATAAAAAAATATTATCATTTTATTGTGGTTAGGGTGGTCAGATATACTCCTACTTCTTATTTTTTCCTTGAAATTTATGTACTACTACATTGAAATTTCAAATTTTCACCAAATAGATTTAAAAAAAAAATAAAAAAATTAGTAGTTTATAAACTACATTCAATTTGGCACATATTCCATTCTTACACATTTTTGAAATAATATAGATAACTTATTCAAATTTTTAGATCAAGTTGCCTAACTCTGATTTTTCTGAATTTTTGCCAATTAAGGGCCTATTTTTTCCATGATGATCTTGCACATGCCCCTTCCCAAGACAAGTAGTTATTGAATTTACTAGGAAGATATGAGGGATTTCAGTGATTACTCCCTCAATCTCTTTTCCTTTCTTATCTTTCTCACTCACTTTTGGTGGAGTGGGCACCACTAACTCATTACAGGCTATAGTAGCACCCTTGATAAGGGCTACTGCCTTCTACTTATGTTCGTCTATTCTCATCATTTCAAGAAGGGGAACATAGAGTTTAAGGGCATGTGAAATATCATCATGGAAAAAATAGGCCCTTAAGTGGCAAAAAATTTAGAAAAATAAGAGTTAGGCAACTTGACGTAAAAGTTTGAATAAGTTATCTATATTATTTCAAAAATATGTAAGAATAGAACCTATAGAAAATTGAATGTAGTTTCTAAACTACTAGGTTTATTTAAAAAAAATATTTGGTGAAAATTTGAAATTTCAATGCAATAGTACTTAAATTTCAAGGAAAAATAAAGAAGTAGGTGTCTGTCTAACCACCCTAACCACAATAAAATGATAATTATTTTTTATAAGATTTTAGATATAATTAGAGGACTCATGTCCCGATGTGATGCATATTCTTTTGTAATTTTTTCCAAGTAAATCATTAATTATGAATTTTTTATTACAACTTTTAAAAAATATAAAAATCATATGTTTGACCACCTTAAATTGGTTAAAACTTCATGAAATTCAATTTTTATTTTTAATCCTATAGTATGTGAAGCATAGAATGTGACACATGTTTCACATTCAAAAAATGTGATACCGTTTGAAAGCTACAAATATTTTTCAATCAACTTATCAATCAGGACTTTAGTCATAATTCAAATAGAAAATGAATAACAATTATTTATTAAATTCAAAGTAAAGCATAATTTATATTGGTGGAAAGTTGAGAATCTCCTTTAAAAACCATTTTTGTTTCATCAATTTTGGGTAAAAAAAAAGTCATCAGCTAGATACCCTACACATACCCATCATATTGCCACTTTTTGGCCCATCATGATCCTACACATACTCTTAACTTGGCTAAGTAACTGAAACATATCAATAAGTGTGTACTTAGGAAATTCTATAGGGACCATACCTTGTTCTGTGTTACTCTCCTATTGATTCTTGGATGTCTCGGCTCCAGGCTTGGTATCCTTCCTTGAAACTTTAGGATTTTGCTTCCGTGTCTTCACCTAAGCTGCAATAGGGGACTTGGATTCTTCACTAGCATTTAGCTTATTTATTTTTTTAGCCCAAATTTTATCTCCCTTGTTTTCCTTTTCTTTAATTACTTCTTCTTTCCTATCAGATTTGTGATCTTTGTTTTTGGCATTCTATTCCTTAATGACAAGACCAATAGGATTACCTTGTTCACTACTAAAAGTTCTATTTCTTCGATGATATGAGATTTTGTCTTGAGTAGCAAAAGCCACGGTGTATCTCACGATCTCATCATCTGAAGGTCTTCTTAGGGATACACCATCTTCAACTGCTTCCAAATTATACACTTGAACTTCACTATTATCATCCTCATCTGAGTAAACTTGCTAGTGATATGTATTGGCAATCTCCCTTTGATCATCTACATCCATTTCATGAAATTCCATATCAGATGAGCACTCATTCTCAGCCAAATCTGAACCATCCATAATCATATTTATATCAATATCATCTTCATTTGACTAATCACACTCTTCATGTGCATCTTCATCAACTTCAACCATTTGTGCAACTACACATTGATGGGAAGAATGAGGCATCTAGTAGACCATACACCAAGGGGTGTCATCAGTAAAATTTGCTAAGTTCTTTTGTAGAGGATCAAGAGGGACCTTATTCTTAGTATTTCTTTGGTTATTAGGAATAGGCTTCCCATTATACCAATTGGTATTATATGGGTGATCCTTCAACCAGGGAGGTCTTTTATTCCTTTGATAGTTTTCTGACTGAACCTTGTCTTGTTGGAGGTGCAGTGGATGGAGTGGGGTCAATTTTAGTATTAGGTGTGGGGGTTTTAACAGATGAAATATGGGTATTTGTACTAGTATCATTTTTTAAGGTATTGTAGGTGGTCTTCTTTGGTAGATCAATGGGATTCTTCCCATGATCTATGAATTCCATTTTTTTAGTAGTAGCAGAAGGGTTTGGGTCTTTGGAAGTTACAACAGACGTGGTATAGGTATTAATAGCAGAGTTCCCTATTTGGACTGAAACTTGAAGAACCTTGTAGGAAATCTAAGCAGTAAATTTAGCAACATTTTCCTCAAAGGCCTTACACCTAGCAACATCTTCTCTCATTTTCTCTATTTTTTTCTTTCGAGCATCTCTCTCAAGTTCAAGCTTGAATCCTATCTTCCTTCTCCTTCAATTCCTTCAGTCTATTATCTTCCTCTTCCTTAAGCTTTTTTTCTTCCTCCTCTAAGGCTAACATTTCATTATCTTTGTATTCTTCATTTTCTAAGATATTCCCAACCTCACTGGGTGTAGGAGTATAATAGGCTTGCTCAACTGGGTCTTCTTCCAGGGAAATATGTACTTCTAGATAGAGAGACTCTCCTCTCGACTTGAAATTTCCTCCATTAAAAAAAGATCCAGCTCCTGGGGTTAAAGGTTCTGAGAACTTCTTATTACTATCCCAAAATCCCCATCTATCCTCTTCTCTTGATATATCAAACTCAGTATCAAACACTTGCTCAACAAGAAAAATCCCTTGATCGACATTAGGCCCTTCAACTTCATGTAATTCTCCCTATATGTTAGCACTATTCAATTCATTATTCAAAGTGGGAGACAAACTAGCAAAGGATTCAATAGACTTACCTTATTCAATAGTTTTCTTCACCCATAGTGGTTGCTTGTCTCTTGCAAGCTCGAGCTCCAGCTTCTGTTCAGGATGTTTCTGAGTGTAGCTTCTAGTCTTTTTCATGGTGTCAAATGTGTTAGAACCATTCTTCTTGCATTCCTTTTAGGTTATTTTCACACTTGTATTAGAAACTTCAGAGTTGCCACCCACAATGCTGGCAAATAGAATTTGATTGTACTTTGAATTGGTACATGTGATCTCAGAAAAGGATTTGAACATAACCCAACACAAGGTGATAGAATAGACCAGGACTTTACGCATATGACTAGTCATGACTTATGTGGCTATTACAAAAAAATTAGAACCAATTATTCTTTATGTCATAAAGAATAAAAATACACTAGAATCTAACTATACTAGATCTGAACTAAAGACTTTGAACTTAGAAAATCCCCAATGGAGTCACCAATCTATTGTTTATTTTTTTAGAACCAAGATGATCTCTAGAATTACCTATGGATTTTTCCTTTTCCAATAATTAGTAACTCTAAAGGGATTGGCCAACAAATAAGTAAAAGTTGCAAAACTGCTACTCCTACACTTTGGGCTCTACGAAACCTAGGAGGGTGATCCCGCAATGTATATTGAAGGATTGATGTGATATATGTTTAGATACATTGTAAATAATAGATAATTCATTCAACAATATAGTATATCAATGAGTTGGCAGTTCTTTTGGATAACACACTATATATGGAGAATGAGAGAGACAAAACTCATTGTAGCATGACTACAATAATGACCCATTTGAAAGATTTGTAAATAAAAGGTGATTGGCTAATAAATTGACCCAAGAACTAAACTATGAGTAATATACTAAAACCAATGCCTAATCCTAAATATGTAGTCAATCTTAAACTATGAAATTTAATAATGATTCAACAATAGCAACATGTAGCTTAAGAAATACTACATTACAACACTTCCCTATAATATCCTTGACCACTAATTCTTGAAGATATCCTTAGCAAAAAATTCATACGAGTCAACAATCTCATTCAAGCAATTATACTAATTCGTTGAATCAATAAGCAAGAAAGAAATACCACATCCATTGTAAAGTAATGGAGACGAATCAATACAACAATTGATTATATTCATTCATAACTTGTATAACCATTACAAAGGAGAGATAATGACCATGAAATTTTCATCAATCTATATCATATTGCTATCCTATTATCAAAACTACATACATGACAGTAGACTTAGAGGGTGATCCCACAAAGTTGGTTTACAATTTCTGCGAGATCTGATGTTTGCTTAAATCACATATTTTTAGAAAATATAATGATTTAATCCTTTAAAAATTCCATTTAAAGCATTCCAATTGAAGAGGGTTTGATCAAACTACCTTAGATCAAACCCCCTTGGATAGAACCCTGCTAGTTTTAAACCATACCTATAATAGAGTCTCCTTTACACCTATCAAAATCTGATAAAACCACTTCGATTTACCTTTTGTGGGATCAAATGAATTCATTTAACATTTATTTTTTGCAAGTATGTAGTCCTTATTATAAGCTTCCCAAAAAGTATAATTTTAAAACTAAATTTAATTTAATTATTATATTTATTTTTTATTTCTTGTGAATGTAGGTTTTCACGAAAATCAAGCTCTCTATTCTACCGTGGAAAAATAGCAGATTATGAATTTTTTTTTTGAAAAATATGAGTGCACTGTTGGAGTTATCAACCCAAGATCTTCAATCTGTAACACCAAAGAACCTCCATAAGAGATAGAGAGAAGTAACAATGGAATATGCTATTCCACCAAACAAGGATTGCAGTATCATACAATATGATCAATGTAATACAATACAATGATATGTGCAATACATTATGCTAGAGATGCCTTGCTTATAAAGGAAAGGATAAGAGATAGGATACGACAAGATCATGACAAGTGTCTTAATCCTATCACATGAGACAACTAACTCATAACTACCTAGGAAAGTGGAAATTCTAGATAAGACAACTAATACTTATCTAGATATGACAACTAATATCCTAAGTAAACTTAACATGTGAATTAAGTCCCCTAAGTCCCTAGTAAAGGAATAAACTAGGTACAAGACTTATTCACACCAACACCCCCCCTTAAGTGCAACTTAGGGAGGTACAAACCAATGCATATAGAAAAGGATGGGTCCCAACAACTAGGCCTGATGAGGTACCCATGTACAAAACAAAAAAAACTCTCACAAGCGGAGAAAAGGAGAAAAACCCTGTGGGAGAAAACTCATCTCCAAAAGAGAGAAAGAAACAAAGAAAAATAATGAAAGAAGGAGGAATCCTCAAGACCCCCCAAGGAAAACTTCCTTCACCCCAAGCATCGATCACAAATGAAGATAACGAGGTGATGCCAAAGGTTTAGTGAAGATGTCTACAACCTGCTAATCTGTAGGAAAATACTCCAAGTTGAGAACACCATCCTAGATGAGCTGCCTGATGAAGTGCATGTGGATCTCAATATGCTTAGTCTGCTGATGCTCCACTGGGTTGCGTGAAATATGAATGGCACTCTGATTGTCACACCAAAGAGTAGTGTGCTGAGTGGAAGGGAATCCGAACTCAGTCATCAACTGACGAAGCCACAAAACCTCCTGACTAGCCAACACGACACCTCGATACTCAGCCTCTGTCGATGATAATGCAATAGTAGTCTGCTTCTTGCATGACCATGCAATCAGACCAGAACCAAGACAAAATACAAAGCCAGAAGTAGACTTCCGATCATTGACATCACCAGCCCAATCTGAGTTAGTGAAGCCCACAATATGAGATGCACCTGAAGTGTAGTGAATGCCAAAATGAGTAGTGCCCTGAATGTATCTCAAGATACACTTGGCGGCTTTCCAATGACTCTCATGAGGCTCCTGTGAGAAGTGAGAGACAAGTCCAACCGCAAAGGAAATATCAAGACAACTATGTGTCAAGTACAAAAGACTTCCAACCAACTGTCTATACAAAGTAGGATCAACTATAGGAGTAGTGCAACTAGAAGATAGTACAACACCTAACTGGAATGGAGTAGGGGTAGGCTTGTAATTAGGCATGCCAAATCTCTGAAGAAAATCAAGAGCATACTTCTGCTGGAAAATGAAGATCCCCTCAAAAGTCTGATGAACCTAAAGACCAAGGAAGTAATGCAAAAGATCAAAGTCAGTCATATCAAATTGCTCCATCAATGCTCGCTGTGTACTCTGAATCATGGAAGTAGAACTCCCTATGAGAATCAAATCATCCACATAGAGCACAAGTATAAGTAGATCCTCTCCATGTCTCTGTGTATAAACTGTGGGATCGAAATGGCAGTGAGTGTAGCCAAAAGCAAGCAAGAAACTATCCATCTTCTCATACCAAGCTCGAGGGGCTTGTTTGAGACCATACAATGAGCGTCGAAGCCTGCAAACAAGTGAAGAGTCCTGCACAAAACTTGGTGGTTGCTCCATATAGATCTCCTCATGAAGATCCCCATGCAAGAAAGCACTCTTCACATCTATCTGAAATACTAACCATCCCTGTGATCCATCTATAGCAAGGACAAGATGAATAGAATCCATCTTGGTAGCAGGAGCAAAGGTTTCAGAATAGTCAATCCCTTCAACTTGAGAAAACCCCTTTGCAACAAGACGAGCCTTGTACTTGTCAATGGAACCATCTGCTCCATACTTGGTACGATACACCCACTTGCATCAAACCAACTTTCTTCCCTTAGGAAGAGGCACAAGATCCCAAGTATGATTCTTCATCAAGGAAGAATACTCATCATCCATAGCACTATCCCACTCTGGAATACCTGAAGCATCTAAAAACTTCTAAGGATCATCTGAAACTGCATGACTCAAAAGACTAATTCCAAAAGTCTGAGAATGAGTGCGACGAGTGTCTGTGGGATCACCAACAAGAGGACCAACCTCCTCAAGAGTAACTCGAGCCCATCGTGGCCTAGTGGGTGAATGAGGAGGAGGTTCATCAAGACCATCATGAAAATCTTCCTCAAGTAGCAAAGTATCATCAATTGAAGAAGATTGAGTAGGTTGTGATGAAGAAGAAGTCAAAGGAGGATCTGACTGGGTGAAGGTCTCAGAAAATTGAACATCACGTCAAAAATGAACCTCTCGTGTTTCAGGACCAAACAATTTGTATGCCTTCACATCCTCACAATAGCCAACAAAGATGTATCACTGACTCTTCTTCTCCATGGATTTACGCCGACCATTCAGAATGAATGCCCAAGCCTCACTACTGAATACTCTGAAGAAGGATACATTAGGCTTGTGATGAGACCAAGCCTCCTCAGGGGTCATATTTTGTACTGCCTTGTGGGGCATACGATTCTAAATAAAGTTGGCACAATTGACAGCTTTGGCCCAAAAAGCGGGAGCCATGGACCTAGACTGAATCATACAATTGGCCATTTCCCTAAGAGTCCTATTCTTTCTCTCTGCCACACCATTCTACTGAGGAGAGTAAGGAACTGTGTGCTGGTGAAGAATACCATGCTCACTACAAAAATCCTGAAATGCCTGATTAACATACTCCCACCATTATCTATGTGTATCTGTCGAAGACAAAAAACTAATTGCTTCTCCACAAATGTTTTGAAGGTCTTGAAGTTGGTGAGGACTTCACTCTTGAGCTTCAGAAAATAGACCCATGTCCAGTGGGAAAAATCATCAATGAATGTTAGAAAATACTTAGCCCCTAAAAAAGGAGTTGGGAATGATATGAGATCACTATGGAACAACTCAAGGGGTGTGGTTGCACGTGTAGCTAGACCCTTAGCAAAAGGATCTTGATGTTGTTTGCCAAGAACACAACCTTGACAAACACCATCTATGCAAGTGATCTTTGGAAGACCAACCACTAAGTTATGTGCTTTCATTTGTTGAAGATATCTATAATTCAAGTGCCCAAATCTCTCATGCCAAAGCTTGCTCATGGAATCAACATGAGCAACAAAACATGAACCCGATGAAGACTCAAATCCATCAAATCAATAAAAATGATTCTCATGATAAACTATCCCTGTAGCAACAACCTTCTCATGATCCTGCAACTGTCTAATAGTCACATTCTATGGAGTAAACTCAACTGACTTCCCATCTCCAGAATGATAAATCTGATATATGAAAAGAAGATTCGCTGAAATATTAGGAACAAGAAGAACATCCTCAATGCACCCATCTAGCATCTGAATAGAGCCTGTCCCCAAAACTAGAATCTGTGAAGAGTTCCCAACTGCAATCTAAGAAGTAGAAGTATGAAATATGGAATCAAGAAGATCACGTGAATTGGTCATGTGATGTGAAGCACCTGAATCAAGAATCCAACTATCTGAAGGTGAATGCATAGCTCATGCTGAAAGAGCTTGCCCTTTGCCCATGGAAGAAGGCTTAGCCACTAAATTATTGTGCTTCTTCATAGCTTCCTCCAAGGCCTCTAATCTCTTAAAGCAATGAGATGCATCATGCCCAGTTTTGCCACAAAATGAACAAGGATCTCCTTTCTTTTTCTTGGACTTGGAAGTAGAATCTCTAGAGGTAGAAGAAGAAGGAGATGAGGTGGACTTTTGATTGTTCTTCGGCTTTGGTTTGGAGGGATTCTCACTACCAGAAGATGATTTTTCTTTGGGCTTCTTCTTGTTCTTTCCTTTACCCTTGGATGATTGAGCCATTAGAGCATGATTCTTAGAATTAGGTAAGGCATCCAATTGAATTAGCTTGGCCTCCTCCCTAGTAAGAGGCTCACAAAACAACTCAAATGTAGGCATTTTGTAATCTTTCCCAATTGCATCCATAGTTGAATAGAAAGTAGAAGAAAACACTTGATAAGGGTCCTTTAACTTAGATAGAATCAAGAAGATACATTCATCACTAGATACATCATGTCCACATCCTTTCAACTGTGACAAAATCATCTTGAATTGTGGAAGGAAATCCTGAATTGAAGGAAATGCATCTGGAGAGAGGGATTGTAGTTTTGCTTGAAGTTGCAAGGTTTTGAAATGATTTGTTTTACCATACAATTCTTCAAGTTTATCCCAAACATTCTTAGGTGTTTTGCACTCTGAAATATGAAACAACAAATTATCAGATACATGTAAACCAATGAGCCCTTTTGCTTCATCCATTTTACATCTATGAACAAAATTTTTATAATCCCTTGTAAATTCAGGTTGTTCTGCATCTAACATTGGCCATAGACCCTTAGATTGTAACAATTGAGTCATTTTTAGCTTCCATGTATGATAATTGTGTGGAGTGAGTGGTTCAATTTGCCTTAGATCAGCCATGAACACCAAAAGAAATAAGACTATGTGGCACTTAAATTGTGCCTTTCACCCCCCTAGAATGTATTAAAACTCAATTTGCAACCCCCCCAGATAATTATAATGAACAAATTTTGCAATTTTTACAAGTGATAAGCTCAAATCAACCGTTTATAACACACGGTAATTTTTACAATTTTAAAAAAAAAGAGCTTGCAAAATTTGAAAACTGAGGTTACAAACAGATTCCTTGCGATTTTCTGATCAACTTCAAAAAATGTTTGCCAAATTTTGACTTCGTTTGCAAAAATTACATCAAGAACAAGTAATAAATGCACTTGTACCTTCAAGCTGAAAAAATAGAAAAAAATTTCAAAATCTAGAAAAATCACCTACACCACTGTGAAGTTCGTCGAACCAGCTTTCCGACGATATCTTGTTTTTGAAAAACCGACTTTGTGGCAAAAAGTTATGCAAAAATGAAAAAATGCCTATTTTAGGCACTGTGAACACTAAAAAAAAGCAAAAAAAATTGGCCCTCAAGGGCTGGCGGTCGGTCACCCACGTGACCACGGGCTGGCGGCTGCAAAAAATTCTGCCATTTTTTTTTAAACCGCTAGCGGTTTGGGGCTTCAACGGTTTCTGGTGGCGGTCAGCGTGCGGCTGGCAGAGGCGGTTTATAGACCGCCCACTGGTGGTGACTGCGGGGGACTCTTGGCAGTTTGGGCTATGGTCAATTCTAGTGGTTCCTTGGCCATCAGGCACCTGGCGGTTTGGGGGGGCCGCCCGCCTGGCGGTTACTCCAACCGCTAGGAAACCCTGCGGCTGGTGGTTAGAAGGTCCGCGGGCCCAATAGTCCATAGACTGTTAGGGTCTGCGGCTTTACAAAGGCTGATAGCGCTTTAAAGTGCTTTAAAAAATTTATATTTTTTTTGAAATTTTTTGAAATAAAATGCCGACAAAAAATTCGAAATATAATTTTTTTTGAAAATTTTTTCTGATGACGTCGTACCTGCACGGGGGGCCGTACGACTCCTCAGCTAAAAAATTTTGCCTCGAAGACAACTTTTGCCAAATATAGGCAAATTATATATCAAAAAAATTGAAAACAGCCACCCGGACGCAATGGAAGACTTAGTTTTTGCTCAAAGTGCTCCTATAAAAAGTTGTTCGCCAGATCTGAGCTCAAAACCCTTCTTTGCCAAAGTTGCAAATGGTGACGAAATTGAGTGAAACAAAAGCCAAATCTGACTTTTTTCGAGCCTCTTGGACGCAATGGGACAGCCTAAAATACTGCCACTATAGCCAAAAGTGCTGCAATCACTAGATCTTACCAAAATGTATGCATGCAATATAAGATACAAGAAACTCAAAAATCATAATAGAAATTGATAGAAACTCTCTAATGAAAAAATGGAAGGGGCTTGCCAGATTCAAAGCTTTGATACCATGTTGGAGTTATCAACCCAAGATCTTCAATCTGCAACACCAAAGAACCTCCACAAAAGATAGAGAGAAGCAACAATGGAAGATGCTATTCCACCAAACAAGGATTGCAGTATGATACAATATGATCAATGCAATACAATACAATGATATATGCAATACATTATGCTAGAGATGCCTTGCTTATAAAGGCAAGGATAAGATATAGGATAAGACAAGATCATGACAAGTGTCTTAATCCTATCACATGAGACAACTAACTCATAACTACCTAGGAAAGTGAAAATTCTAGATAAGACAACTAATACTTATCTAGATATGACAACTAATATCCTAAGTAAACTTAACATGTGAATTAAATCCCCTAAGTCCCTAGTAAAGGAATAAACTAGGTACAAGACTTATTCACACCAACATGCACTAGATATTCAAGTCCTTGATCCAACAAAAAAAAAGAATTTTGATACATACAAAAAAAGTTACGCACTATACGGTCACACTATGTCTGAATTGTAATTGGTTTGACTTTGAAACTTGATTAAAGAAAAAATATTCAATAAAAAAATATCTAACCAAGTGGAAGCATTAGATATCAAAGTTACAAATCTAAATTTAAAAAAATAGAATTTTATCCTTCATAGAAAAAATTTATGTGTTATACGGTGAGCGCCACTTTTAAAAAATGTCGTTTTCTGAAAAAAACTAGTTTTTGAGGGAGATGGAAAAAGAAGTACAATCTGATTCCAAAATTTTTGAGAAAATATATTTACAATCTACAGACAAAATGTCATGAAACTCTAGTTTTCATCATCTTCAAATTCCTCACGGTTTAGCCGCTATAGGTGCCCGAAAGTGGAGATTTAGTGTAAAAAAATTATTTCGGTGTCTAGTTTGGCCAAAAATTGTAAACCACTATTGTGGGATCACCCTAGAACTTAAGACTAAACTCAAAAATATTCTTTATATTCCATATACAATTCACTATGTCAATTGAATTTTCAATGAACCCCTTACTTTTGGCCCTGAATTCTTTCTCATATAAACAAAAGAGAAAAACAAGCCTAAAGCCAAAAAGAATGCATGTCACAACACTATTGGACCGCTATAACAAATATTCAATTTTTTAGTTACACTTGAATTCTCAGCTAGTTGGAAGAAGCATGAGGCAAAAACAACTTCCATTTGGTGTAAAGATACAGTCCCACCTTAAAAAGGTATCATTTGTTTGTTACAACAGCTTCAAAATATCTTCCATGCACTCAAAAGTGTCATCCATGGGCAACCCAGTCAACAAAATTTAAAAAGCATGAAAATTATAAAAAGCCAAATATTGAATTATCCACATCATCATTTTGTGCCACCCATTTTATGTTGAGGAGAGAACAATATTTTGCAATACTTTATCAAAAGCCTAATCTGTACTATTTTTAGGCTATGTATTGTTTCTCTCCTATCCGTTATTCACCATGTGCATTATACATCCCCATACAGATTCACTTAGTATACTTTTCTAACCATGTGATGTACTCCTCTTCAGTTGGCCACTTTATTAAAATTTGGGAAAAATATTAAAAGCATACAAAATATTTTACAAAATAATATCATGGTTCATCTATATATTTTCATTCAAATACATTACATATTTATAGCATTTCTCACATCCTATCTTATAGGAAACAACCCAAACAACCTCTTATTTAATAGGGAGGTATTATAACAAATATCTCGAAATACCATTTACGGGTATAACATGCTAACCACTAACTATATTGTTATTTTAACAATATATACAACTAACTATCAAACCTAACAAATAGTTTAATATTACTACCTATGTGAACACTAATTTCCAACACCCCCCCTTAGTGTGAACATGGGGTGAAAGTACATCACAATACTTAATGACCACACATAGTAGCTTATCAAATAATATAAGATAAGAGTAGGGACATACACATCTCCTTATGTCAAGCAATAGTGGAACTAGCCTCACTACGCTTAGTACTTCCATCCAAGGATAGGGACAAACACATCTACCCATGGAACCAAGGATAGGGACTAACACATCTATCCAAGGTCTTACATCAAGTTTGGATAGGGACAAACATATCTGCTCACAACAATCATGATTGGGGACACACACATCCAATCATAATCACCAACTCCTTTGATTGGGGACAAACACTTCCAATCACTTACATCATCTTGTGAATGGGGACAAACACATTCATTCACATACAAGCAAAAAAATGTGATTGGGGACATACACATCCAACCACAAATACAAAGTTTGAGAACACAAAGCCCTCTTTGTCATGTATGCAGCCACCATTATAGATCATTGGCACGTTGATCACAAATGAAATGAGATGGTTGTTGCTGCCACTTGGAAACTGATCTTGGCTTTAGTCATTTTGGCACAAATAATTTTGTCACTAATGCAATTTTGCAGCCTCATCGCTAGTGACTGATAAGAGGCCACTGAGTTTCCTCCAGCCTTTGGTGCCTCCATCCTCCAATTGATTTGCTACTTAGAAAATTTGGCTTTGAAGGTTAATTTTATCACTTGCAAGGAAAGAACATATTCTCCCCCTCATAATGTGAACTTTTTACAAGGAGTGTCAGGTACCACCGATCAGGCACTCCAAATACACACTTGTATGAACAACTGATTTTATCAAATGAAATCATTAAAAAATAAATCTAAAAAGAAAATCAATCTTAATGAAATTACTAATTTAATGACTCAATTCAATTATTATGACCCTCTAATTCAATGCATGCCTCCAACCTTCGTTGAAACTAATTTGGTGATGCGCATTAATTGCAAGGTCATCATCATTATCATCAAAATTAGTGAAAATAATGGCAAGCCCATGGATGACACTAAAAACTTCACCTTTCTTCACCCTTGCATCAAAGCAAAAGAATAAACCCTATGATAAAGGCTGAAACCCACACTGATATAGGCAAAATTTGATACCGAGACCCAGCGTGTTCGAGTGGAAAATCACTGTTTGCCACGTGACAAAGAGCTGAGCAACTTCCACACTATTGTCTGAGCTTTAATGTCGCCTTTTGCAATAGGCATGCCCAATGTCAACTGTTAGAAGATACGAGCTTCTTTTCTTTCCACGTTGTAATCTATCATTTTCATCATTGATAACACCACCCATATTCCAATTCCAAAATGATCCTATTGAGATTCAAACCTCAAAAAATAATACTCTGTATGCTATAGCCTATGTCTGAAGAAAGATCTGCCTGAAAATGGATACAATGGGAATGAATGCGCTGAGGATAGCGACAGTGGTAGTGAAGAAGTTGGTTCCAATAGAACACAAAGAGACAAAGAAGAAAATGACATCACTTTATTTCCATGAAAACTTAGACTACTCTGGCTTTACATTTCCCTTGCCTCGACTGCCTTTCACTACCATGTCTTCTTGTTGTAGTGGCTTTAACTGGGCGGTGGATAATGCAAGCGATTATTTTTTGAATGTAATAGTTTCAAATATTGGTTGGGCAGCTAAAAAGAAATCAACGATCTTTTGCAAATTTGTTCTTAAAACCTGTGATCCTCATATTATTGAATTTAATCTCAATGCCATATATTCAGCCAAAGACATCCATCAAATTCAAATAAACATCTATCACTGATATTTAAAATGGTGGATCTGAATCAATGAATGCCTAATGCCTTTTTCTAGCAATTAAAAATGTGAGGATTTAACTTGAATTGGGAAAGAATAATATCATACACCACAAATCAACCTCCACTGCAGATATTCACAACAACTAATTTTTTTTTAAGAATAATAGCATTTGTAACCGCGGTCAAAGATGCATTATCACGTCACAACTGGCAATCACCATTTTCTACTTCAAATTGCTCATTAAATATAAAAAATGTCTTCAAAATATTTATGGGATTTATTGTCCCCTTCATTAGCTTTTCAAAACACTTTGAATTTTTAAATTTTGTTGAGAAATGAGTGACATATCACAATTTTACTAAGACTGCATTTTATTGATATAAAAAAACTCAATTTTAAAATAAAAACAATATATCATTGCTCTTATCAACTTGCCTATGCATTAGTTTGATTCATTTTTCCATTAGCATTCAATCTTCCTTGATGGAGGCTCCATGGATTTTCACAGGAATGTAGATGATTGCTTTGATACCATATTAAAATTTGGGAAAAATAATAGAAGCATACAAAATATTTTACAAAATAATATCATGCTTCATCTCTATATTTTCATTCAAATACATTACATATTTATAGGATTTCTCACATCCTATCTTATAGGAAACAACCCAAACAACCTCCTATTTAATAGGGAGGTATTATAACAAATATCCCAAAATACCATTCATGGGTATAACACACTAACCACTAACTATATTGTTATTTTAACAATATATACGACTAACTATCAAACCTATATACATGAATAACAAACCTAACAAATAATTTAATATTACTACCTATGTGAACACTACTTTCCAACACACTTCACATCCAATAAACCCTACACCTTTGCATTATGCTAAGTGTACTTGGCATCAATTAAGGCTCTAGACTCTATAACAAAAATATCCATTTTTGTCTAAATCTCCATCATTGTGTCAATATTTGAAATTAGTAGGATGTAGTTAGTTGTAGTTAATGCCATCATAGTTGTTGTGAGAATTCCTCCCAAAATATTCCTCCATGTGTCAAATTGTTGCAGCTCACCTTTGTGATTCAATATTAGAGGCATACCACGTTCTTCCATCTCTCTGAATAACTTCAACTTACTTTGAAGTTGCATACCTCACTTTCCATGAAAAGTGGTTATCTCATTAACCGAATCAATAGTTTTCAAAATGTCAGGAATGTTAGCCTAGGATCTTCCTTCATTCTGGGCATCATCTCTTTTAAAGCACCCACCATAGTACTCCATTTACTCCATTCATTCTAGAAGGATTCTTGGACTTGTAGATATTTCATATTTGCTTCTTGAATGTTCTTATAAGTAACCCATACATCATCAAATTTGTTGACCAACTTGGTCACCCTATGTTTCAATACATACTCAAATATTTCATTTGCCACCTTAATAGTTTCAACTTTATCCTTCTTGACATTTTCCTTTTCTATACTTAGCTGATCATTCAAATCTTTGATTGTGAAGGCCAAGGTTTCCTTGTAATGTGTAGAAAAGTTTGAAGAAGAAGAAGATGGTAGGGATAGTGTCCTTATTGACTGACTAGCCTGAATAGTGGCTCTCATCTTGTTTATTTCATCCAAGGACTTACTGTATTCTTTCAATAAAGAATCATACATTTTTTGGGAAATCTATGTGGTGTCCACACTGAGCATTGCAACATGAGCAGTTAACTTAGTTGCTTGGATAGGCGTTATATCTGTGGCCCTCTTCACCACCAAGGAACCTATAACCTCTTCAATAGGTCTAGGAACCTCATGCTTTCCATTATTAGGTTCCATTGACCAAATTGCAAGAGTATGCAACTTTGGACTGTATCCAAATCCAAACACCTTATCCTCAAACTGCTCCTCAAATATTGAAGCCCAGAGGTCTCTTGTTACTGCATCATACGCTATAGCTGAGGTGATAGTGCATCCTGGTAACAACATGATTCCACTATCTATGACAATTTTCCTAGCCTCAACGGTAGTAATAGCTACAATCTCGTCCATGATATTTTTTTCCTCTTCTCTCTCAGTTTCTTCCTGTTGAGAAGGTTCAACACTATCCCTTGCTACTTCAAGCCTTTATTTTATCTCTTTACTCCTTTGCTAAACCATAAATTCTTGAAATTCCTTAGATTGCACAAACTTATCATCCGTAAGGAATTCAACACTCCTTGACCCTGGGATCATCATAATTTTCATTATTATATTGCCATTTGACAATTCTATTAGGGGAAACTTCTAAACCAAGGGTTTCTTCAATATTAGGGGAAGGGAATTTCTTCTCCACCTCCTCATCTCCTGGAACATGTTCTTCCATTTGTTCCTCCCTAACTTCTTGGACATCTATAGGCTACTCTGGGATATCCATAGCATGAGGTTGTTGTTCAAGGAGATCCTGTGCTTTACCAGTAGCTTTTTTCACCTTCACCTTGAAATCACCATTTTGATAATACCTTAGCTTTGTGAAAGCTCTTTCAATGGGGTCTACATTTACATCATAAGGGCTCACATAAAAGGCATTATTTTTCATGATATTCTCTTCAATGTCCATTATGGATGTCCATGTTGAATACCCAAGATACTGAGAGGGGGGTGAATTAGTATCTTCTTAAACTTATTGAACAAAAACCATCCAATTATTTCAATGCATATAACAGTAAATATAAGAAAGAGTATTAACAAAACATGAACACACACAACACATGAACACCAAGATTTTTACATTGAGAACCCAAAATGGGAAAAACCATGTTGAGGATTAGCTCATAATATAGTATAACTGGTTAAAAAATATGAAAAAAGAGTGGTTCACTACTAGGACTCACTACCTAAAATGGGAGGCTCACTGCCTACATAAGATACAATGACAAAATGGCTTACAACCAGAAAATGAACTAATAAAGTACACCTAACAAGTGTTGATTTAGTTCCTTTGATGCTTAGTAAACTGAATTTACACACTTCATTATACTTGTCTTCTTTAGATACTTCAATAATTTTTATCCATAATCTCAAAACTATCCAATATATATATCTGATATATCCATAAGCAACAATTAGGTTGGCCTTATTAGATGCAACCTGTTGTGCCCTCGGCACACATGCCTCGTTCAGAATATTGACCCTCTTTTATTTCACCTTGTCAGGTCGTTTTGTTGTCGCCTCATTTTTGTGTGCCCCCATTTTGGTGTCCTAAATGGTTAATGTGCCTCCAAAGTCTCATCTTAAGTTGACTGTGTTTCATCCCCTCCAATTTTGCTAAGTCTTGGTTCCTTGCAGAGTCTCCTTGTCAGACTGCTTTTGCCAATGGCCTTAGGCCTAGCGGGTCCAGCCTGGAAGGTTTCCCTTGCTGGGTTTCCATTGTGTGCTTGATGTCCTAAATGGTTGAGGCCCTTCACCTTCCTATGACCTGGGACCCAACTTCCCGATTGCCGTCATTATGACATGTTGTGAAATGGACTACCTTTGTCTTTTCCAAGCTCGATCTCCCGGTCTTCTATTCCCAGAACTCTGTATTGACTTTGTCGTTTCCCAATGGCTAGCCTGCGTAGGCATCCCATCACTCAAGCCCCAAACTCCTTTTTTCCATCAATTTCCAAGCAACTTTGAAGTGGTCGTCTGACCACATCTTTCCAGCTATCAAGCCCTGGACCTCCTACCGCCATCTGAAAATTTGCTACGCCCTTAATATTGGTGTACGTCGGGTTATGTATAGTCGGCTTGTGGCTATCTTAACTCTCTATTAAGTCATATTATCATTATTATATTGTTATTTAGTTGTTTAGGTCAGCCTAAGACTTATATAGGTGTTTCTAAGTCATCCTAGGTGATATCCTAGGCATAAATAGGTATATATAGGAGGTTGTGAGTCTTATTTCATCATCAAGTTGTGAAGTGTGTTCTCATTAGAGATATTTGGAGGTTTTCCCCCTCAAAGTGGCTTGTTATTCTCAGTTATTATCAAGTATTTTCAGCATATTTCATATCATATTCTTCTATTGTGCAAATTATTTCATAACAAGTGGTATCAGAGCATGATCTTGGCACCATAGAGGCAAGGTTTTTTCTCAATATTGGAGGTGATTTTGGAAAGAGCATATCTATCATATTTTGGTGAATTTTTTTCTAATTTTTAAAGGGTTTTTGAAGAACATATTAAAGAAGTTACAGTCAAGATTTTATAATAATTGGAGTAGAATTGAGTGAATTATTTCATAATTAGGGTTTTTGCATAATGTTTTTGGAATCTGTATATCTCACACATATTGTTGTATTGGAGTATGATTTTTATTGGGTTTTTGAAGAAATACTAACGAATATTATAGTTAAAAATTTGGAGTAATTGGAGCATAAATAAGCAAGTTATTGGAAAATTAAGGTTTTCACAAATATCACTCTCAAGGCTGCAAATCTGCTTATTTCTTGGAATTTTTTCTAGGTGAGTTATTTTGGCCCTAGTAAGTTACAGTTAAAATTTCAAAGAATTTAAGTTTCATTTGTGTGATTTATTTCAAAATTATTGGCTCCCATCATGATGGGGCCCGCAACAAGGGGCAAAAAGAATGTTGTCACATCGGGAAAGACTCCTAATAAGGATGGGGTAACAATAGAGGATATTAATCCTTATGAGGAAATCAGTAAGGTCAAGGAAGACATTTCCTCAATGAAGATGGATATGTGTGACCTAAGAGGAGATATATCTGAAATACGAAGCATGTTAAGTTCCTTTATGAATGAATGAAGAAAGGAGGCCTCAAGCAACCAAGAAGAAGAAGAAGAAGAAGAAGAAGAAGAAGAAGTAGAAGAAGATGATGAAGAAGAAGTAGAAGAAGAAGCATAACAAGAAGAAGAAGAAGAAGAAGAAGAAGAAGAAGAAGAAGAAGAAGAAGAAGAAGACAAAGAAGATGATGAAGAAGAAGCATATGAAATAGTAGTAGGAGTAGTAGTAGTAGTAGTAGTAGTAGTAGTAGTAGTAGTAGTAGTAGTAGTAGTAGAAGAAGAAGAAGAAGAAGAAGAACCAAAAGAAAAGTAGAAGAAAAAGAAGAAGAAGAAGAAAAAGAAGAAGTAGAAGAAGAAGAAGAAGAAGAAGACGAACCAAAAGAAGAAGTAGAAGAAGAAGAAGAAGAAGCAAAAGAAGAAGAAGTAGAAGAAGAATAAGAAGAAGAAGAAACAAAAGAAAGAGAAAAAGACAATGAAGAAGAAGAAGTTTCTAATCAGGCTATTCAAACAATGCAAGGGTACCATGTACTATTCCTCATCTCTTCCTCTATGCCACATCAAAAGGTTCAAGTAAAGGAAGAACACATTCATCACCATCAAGAGCATGAAGCAAAGGGAAGACACATCTTGGAGCTGAAGTTAATTTTCCATACACACATGAAAAAGCTCAGGACATCAATAGTTCCAAGTTACCTCATTCTAAGGAAATATTTTCTAGTTGACGTTGCCACATGGGATGATGAAGATTATATGAAGAAACTACCACAAGTGTTTAGTGTTGAGGACAACACTTTTGTAAAGGTGGGGGGAATGTTATGCCCTTACTTCCATAGTACATATGGTTATGAATAGTTGGATTGTGGCTATCTTAACTCTTAATGAAGTCATATTATCATTAGTATATTGTTATTTAGTTGGTTGGGTCGGCCTAGGTCTTATATAGGTGTGTCTAAGTTGGCATAGGTGAATAAATAGGTATATATAGGAGGTTGTGATCCTTATTTCATCATCAGATTGTGATGTGTCTTCTAATTAGAGATATTTGGAGGTTTTCCCTCTCGAAGTGGCTTGTTATTCTTAGTTATTATCAAGTATTTGCAGCATATTTCATATCATAGTATTCTATTGTGCAAGTTATTTCATAACAAGTGGTATCAGAGCAAGGTGAAAATAACTGAGAATAGAAGAATATGACCAACTGTTTCATCCTTTGTACGGGCATTAATGGGTGTATTAAATGTTGATTAAGGGTATAAATATCTAGTTCAACCTATCATTTTCATATGTCAGGTTGGACATAGGAGTTTAGAGCAAGTTCTAAGAGGTTATTTTCCTTCGTCGCTTGCTGCCCTCGTGCCCACTGCCCTCATTTGCCAATTTCACAGCTTCTTTCACTAGGCTTTTGAGGTAGGTTCGCTATCTGCCCTTCTACGTGGTTTTTGTGATTTTGTGTTTAAATGATAAACAAAACAAGGGCCAAAATTACATTCGTTTGTTAGATGAAGAAACACCTAGAAAACCCATGTGGTAGAATCCCTAGAAACCTCCAAAACATTGTTTTAGCCAAGTCCAGAACTTTCCCATGTCGGTGTTGTTCTTCGTGCAGGGCATTCACACCCTCTACACCTGAGCCTTCCCATTGTCATTAAAAAATTTAGAAATCAAATGACATCTGAATGACGGCATGTCCCCTCGGGCTCGTGACCTCAGACTTCCTTCAGCTGATCATCGTTTAGACTTGAAACAATTTGAAAACGTCGGCCCTCCATCCTTCATTCTCGGGCCTAGTCACATGGGATTTCGTCCCTGGGACACCGTGTCATGGTCATTGTTCCAAACGGTGGATAGGCCCTATCCATCTAGACCCTGGGGTTTTCCTTACCCTTTACCGTCTGAGCTAGCAAACAAAACGAAGTGTCCAAAGCCTCCACTAGACCCCAGACTACAGAGTTCCATCCATGAGCTTCTGTGTCGATGTTGCCATTTGAAATGGCCAAATGCCTACATCCATCTGTCTCCTAGGCCCTGAGCCTCTATTTGCCATAGTGACAATTGGTGATAAACTTAGGCGTCCTTGTTCTCACTAGGCTTCGTCCGTCGATTTTCTGCTACCATGATTTCATCTCATTATTGCCGGCACGAAAGGGAAAAGTAAGCCCAACCTTTCGACCTCTAGGACCCATTGTCCTAATCACCAAAAAATTAACAAAGAAAACATAAGGGCCAAACATTATGCCAGGCCCGATCCACCAGGCCGCCCCTACTGGACTTCCGTTCAATGCCTGTCATTCTCAAATGACAATCCACCAACGGCTTCCCACCCTTTGGACCCAAACTTTTCAAAGTTCAAAAGGCACACCAACCACCCTTTAGCCTCCTAGGTTCTGGACCCCATAACTTTGACCTCAAAATTCTATTTCCCTTTGGCTATTCCAAATGGCAAAACCCCAATAGCTTTCTGGCCTTGTGTCCCCGGACGCTCCAATAGGGACCCAAATGACCTCCGATTTGAAAACCAATCTAGACCCATGTGCCTAAATTCAACCCTCTTCTACATGATCCTTTCAAACCATCAAAATATGATGCTGAGAGAAACCACCCGGGTTGCCCCACCCTGTTCGCCCTTTAAGCGACATTCCTGCCAAGGAAGTCTGGCCCCATGGGCCCGGGTTATCCAAAATCCCTCTAGTAAATTGCTAATGATGTCTTGAAGTAGAAGTTTGATTTTATGAATGATATATCATCTAATTAAACTTCGTCCATGGGATTTTGACTATCATCTGTGTTTTCGTGATTGGTTGTGCTCATCTTGCCTTTGTTTGCAGGATATATGGAACCAGGTGTAGGACCCTTGGGGGAAGTTGCAAAAAAATATAAAAGAAAGAAATTGGGCAAGGTTCCCCATGGGAAAGAGGACAAAGACTAGATAAAGTACTAGCTCCAGGGAGAGCCTTTGCGTTCAAAAATTATTATGGTATGGAAGGAAATTATAGATACCAATATCAGCCACATCAATATTGACGCATTCAAGCAAAGGGTTGGAGTCCATCCTAAGACTAACAATGCAAGACTGATCCAAAGAAGTGGAATTGCTAAGGCTAGAGGCTTTCCTCCATCCCTTATAGCTCTTGAATTCGTCATGGCTTGCTAGCAGGCATGTCAACTAGACACATAGACAATAGTTGATAGAGATGGGAACATTCTCGCTGATATGTGAGGTGAAGCAATAACTAAAACTTTCCACATCCCTTCCTTTGGGACAATGGAGATGCCAACCATAGTGGAATGCAAGGCATTGTGGGACGAGGACCCAACTGGTTATAAGAATCTTATAAACCAATATTGGCTTAAAGAGAAAAGGGAAAATGTTGCGAAGGTTCCCCAAGAGCTCTTTCGTAGTGACTTCCAGAAAGACTACCACGACTTGGTGAATCTATTGAGTAGGGTAATGGGCCTTCCCACTGCTACAAATTTTTAGGAATGAATGGTGTATTTCATAGAGAAAATCCACCGAGGGGAGGAGGATGTCACCACACATGCCTCATTCTATTATGGGGAATAATAAGTGATTGCTTCAACAATCAATTTATGAATGTTAAAAGGTCATCCAAATTCTATATGGCATCCTACCTAGTATACTCGTTGGCTGAACAGAGATAGTACACTGTGTTGTTCAGGTGCCTGACGAAGAACTGAGTCATGAATTAAAGGTCTATGATAGATATCCCTAGCTACAGTTCAGAAAATTCAAGAAGGATTATTGCAGGGTAAAGGATGCCTTTGTGGGTCACATCATCAGACTGCTTGTAGGGGATTTCGAGAGAAGAGTCTCTCATAGTGCTTGGGCATTCCTAAAATAGTATGCCTTCTTGTTCATCTAGTACCCCAAATTCACATACATTCATGCCCAAGGCTATACAAAGAGGCTAAATAAGCTGCCTTGGTACCCCAACGACTGGATCATATTGCTAGAACTCTCCCAGTAGGTTCGCCATGTACATTTAGTTCTCAACAACATGCATTTAGTAAGGATTCCTTATCCCCTTTCTTTTGGTCAAGGGATGTACAAACTGCAAACCACTTAGTGCAGAGGAAATTCAGAAAAGGAGCTAGCAAAATATCATTTTCACCTACACATTGCTCACCCATGAATGGATCCTTATGGGTACATAAGGAAGGCACTGGGACTAGAGTATGGCCACCAGTATCATGTTGAAGATTTCTAGGAAAATTGTGAAGATGACAAGGAGGTACGCATAAGGCATTACATGAGAATGATTGCATACTTCGTAAAAAGGGTGAACATGTTTCCTATACCTGACTATGTTGAGGAAGATGAAAGTATTGTGATGCTCTCCAGGTATGGTGTAGTTTACAACTTGACAATTCCAACAATAGATTGGAATGAACAAGAGGTTGATGACCTTGACATTCTAACTAAGCCTGTCGAGGCTCGCACCAAGGAATGAGTTGATGGATAGGTAGTTATACTGAAGCAACAAGGGGTCATCCTAACTTATGAAGGACTCAAAAGCGAGCTTAGTGCCATTGATGATGCTACTGCTACAACTTTGATAGGAGAAAAATCTAAGTCTCCTTCGCTCACGAGATCAAGGAAGAGGAAAGAGGCTAAGGAGCAGCCTAATCCTAAAGTATATGCAAGGAAGGATTTAGAGGGTTCACTCTCAAAGAATCATAAAAGGCTGAGAAGTGCTACAAGACTTCCTGCAATTCAAGAGGATCCCCTTCATGAGGGAGAGGAGATAGAGATAGATAAACCTAAACTTCCACTAGCTGGTTCCAATGTTTTTTCCCCTCCACCTATTTCTTAAGTTGTAGTAGCTACATCACCACCAGTGGTGGATATATCAGTCCACCTTGCCTCCTCTTCACCAACTGGTCCCATAATATTGGTTGATTCCTCCTCTGCTACAAATTCTCCACTTTCCTCCACCTCTTTGTCACCCACTACATTGCTTCCCATGGCAACAACTACAATACCAATGCCCACACTCACATTGCCAGAGGAATTCTCGCTACACATGTAGAATGTCCCCCCTGAGATTTCCCAAGTATTTTTGAATCCCACCATCCAATTTTCCTTAGCATAGGTCCTCGCCAATGCTCCACCCTCTAAACCTCCAACCAGACCATCGAAAATGGAAGCCACAATGCAAATATCTAAGGAGCTAGAACGACGGGGAAGGGAAATTTTGAAGGCATTGGAGGATGAAGCAGATGAGTATCATGAGCATCCTGAGTATGAGCACCGGAAAATTGAAAGGGTGGTCCATGAATAAGAAGAAACAGGGTCTTCTGAGAGTGGAGATGAAGAAGAGGATGCTGATGGTAGAGTTATTGTACAAACCTTTGATCCAGACTTCAAAGAAGAGCTAGCCAGTCAACTAAGGGATGTTGGGGAAGAAGTAGAAAGGTTATCTCCCAGAGAAGAAGGGCGAGAAGATGACAAGATAGAGGAAAATGTGAAACTTCCTCCAAGGGAATGGTCAGAGGATGTTTCACCTCATAGAGAAGGGGAAAACATAGAAGAGGATAGACCTAAAAGGGAGGGTCAAGTTGATAAAATCCCTGAAGTTGAATAGCTCGAGGAGCATGTGCATAAGGATGAACAAGATAGAGAAAAGGAAGAGGAGGAGACTGAGAAAGAAGAAGGTCCTCGAGAGTAGTTTCATACCAAGCCTCCTATCAAACACCTAGTGTTCATCCAAGACTTCGATGAGGAGGAGGGAGAAGACACTAAAATGAAGGAAGATGCCCCTAGAGATAAAGAAATAGAGATCCAAACAAAAGAGGGGGAGGGTAGCCATGAATTTGCTTAAAGAAAAATTTGTTGTGCCTGAATGGTTGAAAAGACAACTTGAAAAGAAAGCCCCCGCCATAGTTGATCCTAGAGAAAGATTAGAGGCTATCCTTGCCCAAGCACAGATCACTACCAAGAAGGATAGGAAGCCCAAGGTCAAGTCAAAAGTAACAATGGATTCCTCTAGATCAAGGAACATCAAAATAGCTACACCAGGAGTGGGAAAAGAGGAAGTAATCTATAATATTTCTACTATCGACTTAGGAATAGATACAAGAGAGTGGAAATTAGAACACCTCTGGGAGTCTGTTACTACTGTGGTGCATCTCATACAACAAGACAAGACTTTGAAGGAGGAACTTAAGGCACAGGTAGATGATCTGACAACTTATATCTAGCAATGGTCCTCAATGGAGGAAATGCCCACCACGTCCTCAACCCCACCTCAGTTGCTATCAAAAGAGAAAATAGACAAGATTGAAAGGAGAAAGAACTTGGATAAGACTACAGACAACTCATTCCAATAGGTCTTATATACTGGAAACATGGGCATCACCCGCACTGTTAGGACAACAAACAAGTTCTTGGATCTACAACAGTCTCTAGAGGGTACAAGAAAACTCTATGTTGACATCCCTATGAGATATGAGTCCACCTACCTGAAGATTGAGGCTATTCTCAAACTACCAAGTGCAACTTGGGAAAAAGAGCTTGCATTCAAAAGGGATGATCATTGGCTGATGGATGTATGGAAGCGGGAATTTGAGAATAGGAAAGAAAGGTTGGAGTAGTTTCTTGACAAGGTAGACCCGGATATTGAATGTGCTAAGGAAATTAGAGCATATTGTGCCTAGTACTTAAAGCTGATGATAGGATATGACATGCCTACAGTACAAATAGATCTGGAGAAAATGAAGCCCCACTTTCAGAAAAGGATGGAGGATGGAATTTTAGAAGAGATAACCACTGATTTCATGAGTTTCGTTGCCTAATCCTTCACCCAGTTAGAGCTATTTAGGAACCACACTGCCAAGTATGACGAAGACTAGGAAAAGCTTACAAACAACTCCAAGGAGTGGAGTTACCAATTGCTACAATCTGAGATTTGGGAAGTTGACAAACTCCAGCCTGTAATTTTGAAGTTCATGGAGTATGCAGCTTTGAAGAAGCAAAAAGGAAACCCTATCATTAATGAGGAATTCCTGATAGAGTAGCTATAGCAAATGGGAAATCAACAAAAGACAAAATGCTATAGTGTTGTCACTAAAGGAAAAAATAGGGATAAAGACAAAGTTGTATTTTAAATTGCAAAATATTGGAGGGTAGGAGGAACCCTAACTTGTAGTGAATCTTGGCCACATAATGAAAACTAATCTTGGCCATTCATTCTACCTTTTGGGCACTATAAATAAGGGATATCCTCTCATTTTCAAGAGAGAGTTGAGTTGTAATGACATGCTGCAAAAATTTCTAATGAAAATACATTGACTTGGTGCATTTTTTGAGTTTATTTACATGTTTCATGATTCAATCTCCCATAGTTAGATGATCTAGTTAAATTTAAATTATTGTTTTAGCTAGTTTCAAATTTCTTAGATAGGTTTAGTGATGTTCTTCTATGATAATAGAAATTTCTGCTGTGTTGATGCCTTCCGATCCATACTTTTTGCTATTTATTACTGGTAAATGGTCTTGTAGAGTTAGTCTAGGTTGAAACTTGAAGCTACTCTAAATTTTATCTGTATTCATGCATGTATGTGGTGGATGAATGGTGAAATATTTGTAGACCTTAGAAGATAGCACAAATTTCATGAGACTGTGATTATTTCTGGTTAAGTGGAATTTTGTTTTAAGGAAGTTGTCCATAGTAGGAACTCTGTGATCAGTGTTCATAGTTAGTTGTAGATCCAAGAACCTTCCCTCTTCCCTGCTCTTTTTCCCTTTTTTTTTGAAGCAACCTAAGCTAAGGTTCATTGCACATTGTAAAGTTAAAACCTAAGGAAAACACTGGAGTTTTAGATTGCTGTTTGAACCTATAGCAAAGTGCATCTTAACTTCCATCTCAGAAACCTTAGACTTTAATATCCACTTTGTCTTACCCAACTACGTAAGTTTTCCCTGTGATTACCAACAAAATCACATCAAATATCAACTGGGAAATTCCATGCAAGTCATGACCTAAAACCCAAGAGACCTTGGGACAATTTTCAGCAACTTTCCATTGGAAGTCTCCTTTCAAGAGAGGTAGTGCACCTATGCACTACCTGTGTTGAGAAGTGTGCAAAACACCTATCAACACAACCCTTATTCACCAAAAATCAACTATCATCTTCAAGCATGCACAAAAACTTTCCAAAAATAATTCAAATGTGTGGCATGCTACAACATGTTGACATGGACCAAAGATAGGTCACACATACATCCACAACACAAAATTAATCCATCAATACATTAGGTCGGCCAGAGATAGACCTAATAGAAAAATGAAATCAACAAAATAATGCCAATTCTCCATATGAGCACCTGAACATGTGATATTTTAGATTTACAAGCTTCCAACATCCAAAAACCATTCCTCAAAACCACAAGAAAGGATAATCATCAGTGGAGTATTGCACACCAAAATACCATAGGATGATAACTGCATACCTGTTCAAAATACCAAATCAAACTTGAACTTAAACTTTCTATTGCAACTGATATAATATGGTGACATGAATGATAATACAAAAGCTGTATAATAAGATCTTCTTCATTCTTCCATCAATCTCCCCCTTTGTCATTGATGGAAACATGTGCCAAAATCTTCCTATGTACAGTACACTCTTTCCCTTTCCTCTTCACAATATTCTCTCCACAACACTCTCTCCTCCTTTGACATCAAGGACAAAGGGAAGTCCAAAAATAAATATGAATACTAAAAAACATCACCTAGAGGATGGCAAGCCTTGAAGCTCCTTAAGAATTCCTTGCTAAGATGCCTTTCCATTCTCCCAAATCTTCATAGCAGACAATATCATTCTATTGAGAGTTGGTTTTACATACTTATCATCAATGGTGGAGCTAAAATTAGGAAAGAAATTCCATCTATCTATTTTCTTCGCAACAATGTTTGAATACTCAGGTTTCACGAAGAAATCATCATTGGTGAGCTCATTCTGCCATATGTCTATCAATTTACTATTATTGTATTCCTCAATCTTAACTCAAATGTATATCCTAGTGTCTTTAGTAGGAATAACTCCGTGAGGAATCGATGAGAAGGTGCCCATGGGGTCATCTTTGAAAACATTCATAGAATACTTCTTATAGGATGGTCTAGGTCTTTTAGACACATTAACAACTATAGGAGTTTCCATTTTCTCAACAAATTGATCTCAAACAATTTCAGAACAAACATTTATGCAAACCCACAACAATACAAGAGAATAAAATACCTTTTTCCTTTGCAAAAACCAAAACTAAGGTTTTCATAGCTCACTCTTCAAATCATCTCAAGAATGCTCCAAACTGCTTTCAAATTTTTCAAATGCATGAGTGATTTAAATTCCTCACAAAATCACTTTATAAAACAATGATCTACCCTAATTCACATTAAATGTGGTAGATTTCAAAAAGCTAATAAAAACCCTTCTTCATTGCACTGAAAAACCCCAATATGCTCCAAAAATGAACATGCATGCACCTTTTCTTCTGGTTCCTTTTTCATAACCTCTTCCTATCCATTCCTTACAACATATCTTCATGCCAAAGACTAACACACCAAATATCTAGGGGGTTCAAACAATTTTCTGTTAAAGCTCCCCCTAACACCATGCTGGGTCTAATTCTTGGAGGAATTGTCTACACTGATTAGGGACACAGATGCATCTGATATTTCAGGATCTTCTTTCTTCCTCCATATCTTGTTAATTTCTTTCTTAACTTCATTCTTGTCAATTTTCTTCACTAGTTCATTCTTCTTTACCGGATTAGATTGCTTTCCCTTTTTACTTTTGTAAACTCTTGAAATGTGTCTAGGTTTTTTGTAGTTGTAGCAAGCGACATTTTCCTTACTTGTTTGACCTCCATTAACCCTTTATTTGCACTAATTATCTTTGTGTCCAAACTTATTACATGTATAGTAGTATCCAACAAAAGATTGATTCATTCTTCCTCCATTAAACTAATTCATCACCCGAGTCCTGCATTCACTAGCCCTATGTCCAATTTTCTTGCATGCAAAACATTGTTTGGAGAAGGAACTAGCATACTGGTTCATTCTACTTCTACACTTTGTTTCCTTGTGACCAAATTTATCACATGAAAAGAAAACACCATTGAAAGATGGGTACCTTTGAGCATTTGGTTGTCTAATAGGCAGTCTTCTAGCAAAGATTCTTGACTTTCTTTTTTGCTTCTCTTTATCTTGATTCTTTTGATTATCCATTGTGTTTGAGGTCTGCACAACCTTAGAAAATTCACCTACTTCATTTCCCAAACCACCTTTTTCTTTAGTAGGTTTCTTCCCTGAAATCAACTCATCAAGCTTGGTGGAGCTTGTCTTGAAATTATCTTCACAGAGTTTTTCTTTTTCTAGATTTTCTTTTAGGTTCACCACTTCTTGTTCAAGTCTTGTGCATTCACTAGTATTTCTTTGTACCATTGTATTTAGAAAATATTCAATTTTATTCTTTTCCTCCACTTGCACCTTTAATCCGATAACCTCTTCATTAGCTTGTTTCAATTGCTCACTCACTTCTCTATGTATTTCTTTGAATTTCTTCAATTTCTCTTTCAATTTTTGGATGCATTCATTTGCCTCACCAAGATTTTCTTTCAAATCTCTATTTTCACTTTCTGCCTTGTCAAGATCTTTAAGAGCAGCTCGAAGTTCTTCTTTATCATCCATTTTTTCAATGTTTAGGATCTTCCTCAAGTTGTTAGGCTTCTTCAAAGGAATCAAGCTCTTATACCAATTGTTGAATACCCAAGATATTGAGAGGGGGGGTGAATCAACATCTTCTTAATCTTATTGAACAAACACCATCCTATTACTGTAATGCATATAACAATAAAGATAAGAAAGAGCATTAATAGAACATGAAAACACACAACACATGAACACCAAGATTTTTACCTAGAAAACCCTAAATGGGAAAACCACGGTGAGGATTAGCTCACAATATAGTATAACCAGTTATAAAATATTACAAAAAGGTGGCTCACTACCAGGACTCACTGTCTAAAATGGAAGGATCACTTCCTACAAAATATACAATAACAAAATGGATTATAGCAAAAAAAGAACTAATAAAGTACACCTAACAAGTGTTGATTCAGTTCCTTTAATGCTCAATAAACTAACTTTATACACTTCAATACTTCGTATCCATAATCTCAAAACTATTCAATATATATCTAATACATCCACAGGCATCAATTAGGTCAACCTAATTAGATGCAACCTATATTCACCAAAAATCAAATGTCGGCTTCAAGCATGTACAAAACCTTTCCAAAAACAATTCAAATGTGTAGCACACTACAACATGTCAGCATGGACCAAGATAGGTCACACACACATCCACAACAAAAAAATAATTCATCAATACATTAGGTCAGCTAGAGATAGACCTAATAGCAAAATGCAATCAACAAAATAATGCCAATTCTCTATACAAGCACTTGAACATGTGAGATTCTATACTTACAAGCTTCCAACATCCAAAAACCATTCCCCAAAATTGCACACAAGGATAATCATCAATTGAGGATTGCGAACCAAAATACCAGAGGATGTTAACTGCATATTGGTTCAGAATACCAAATCAAACTTGAACTTAAACTTGTAGTTGCAACTCATACAACATGGTGACATCAATGCCAACACACAAGCTATATAATAATATGTTCTTCATTCTTGCAACAATCCATTCTTTCTTTCTAGATATGATAGCCTCATCACTAGTTAAATTTCTCAATACATCATCTATGTACAACAACTGATGATGTATTACTGATAAGCTTGTATCCCTTCTCTTTGCATACACAAACCTTTCTAGGTCAAAAATCCTAACCTCATTAATAGGAAACCTAAGATTATTCACCACGATCCCAAAATTCTCATACCCTTTAGGGGAAGTAACTTTAAAGTAAGTAAAAGTGCATTGGGGATTTACCACAGTACCCTTACTAGGCTTTCTAAAGATTTCATAATCCATAAAATCAATTTTCCACATGAGTTCCATAAAAGCCAATCTGTGAGAGACATATAGGGGAAAATAGTGTTGCACTACCTTAGACCCATAAGCTTTGATTAGAGTATATTCTAAATGGAGAAAACAATTTTCCCAATTATGTGTTGCATTTGATCTTGGTACATCTTTTGGGTGCATGATACTTCTAATTGCTAGAGAAAGCCTATGAATGGTTGCTACACCCAACACCTCCAATATATCAAACCTTATAACATTAGCAAACATGAAATTATTGGAATTGGGACAATCCTGATACCAAATGTGTGTCCACATTTGTACTGACAAAACATTATTCTCATTGTCTCCTAATCTCAATTTCAACTTCCTTTTCCATCCATAATCACCCTCAAATAGGAGCATATGCATTAACAAAGAATAATGAGGGAAATGCAAAGGGAGAACCTCTTCATTTAAAATGATGAAATCCTCATGTATTTGTTCAGCAACATAGGTGGTATAATGAAAAATAGTGTTTTGATTATGAGCCTTTATATCCATTACCATTACCAACAAGTCAAGGGCTATTATCACCTCAAAACTTTGAGCCAACACTTTATTTAGGAAATAATAGGCGTTCTTGAAATAATTCACAAACTCTTCACATTAAAAAGGCTCAACATCCTTAGCGAGAAATCTCTCCTTACTCTTTCTATGTTGAACAAGCATGTTATTTCTGTATGCAAATTTTTTGTACTCATATTCACCATATAGCTTTGCATGCTTAATTTTTGCAATATAATTGGGATTTAAGCCAAATACCTCCACAATCTTATCCCTTGTCACTTCAAGAATCACATCACTGTTTTCACTCCTGATTGTTCTGTTAGTGGGATGATAGTGCCTGGCAAACTCCATCATCATGTCCACCTCCACAAATACATTGGGCACCACCAGCTTTCCAAGGTTTAACCCCCATAAGTAACATGCTAGCTTTCTAGAATATTGCCTTTTAAAAGCATACAAGAATAGTTGCCACTTGCTCTAAGGCTAGGCCAATTCACCAATTTGATCAGTACTATCAATTAACCTAGTGGTCATGAAAACTTGACCCATAGGTGTCTTTCCAATTCATGAGTCTCCTTCATTTTCATCTCTAGAGGCCTCCTGCATAAACCTTTATTTTTCCTTCTTTTCACTTCTAGGCCTAGTAGATGTCACAGGAGTACTTGGTGTAGGGTTAGATACTACAATTGGTTCTAGATTAACCATAGATGAAGCATCCCACATTTTAAGCCTTTTAACCCTTTTTTGTTTCGGTTTCCTCTCTAGTCTAATATTGGACTCACTAGGCTTTGATTCACTCATGTTTTGCAATGCAGTTGAACTAGAGTTTACAATTTTTTGGTAATCAAAAAGACCTACCTAGGTACGAAAACTCAAGGCACCAATTACATAACAAAAATATTCCCAAACTTTATCTAGCACATATCACCGAAATTGAAAATATTCAAATGGTAAAAACCACAAGCAAGTTATCTCCCCAATTCCATATCACCCTTCTAGAATAATGAAATTTAATATTTCATATAGGAGGAGATACACAGTCTGCTTACCCAAGTGAATGATACAATTTCAGCTGAAATATTTCATTGGAGCTTTTCACACAATTTCTTCAGCTTCTGGTATTCCTCTTTGCTTTGAAGCAATTCCAAATGTACAAGTAACCAGGTATCTACCTTCTTTATTTTTGAGAGATGGGCATACCACCATTAATGTTTGATAGTAAGTTTGCATAAGCAAACTCACATCTAGTCGTTCACATTCAAACTGTGTTTGTTGATCACTCTGCTTTAAAACCATATCAATGGTTCTCAAATTATCTTGCTACTTTCTTCTTTGCTTTATACAATGTCCTTAGGTTCTTCCATGTTGTCTTCCATTTGGTAGTCGTCGTTTATCATAGACTTATTTCATCCTTCATTGGTTCTATCAATGATGCAAGCATCCACACGATGAAGTCTTAGCCCTTGAAAATATGACCCATCCTCGATCATGTTCATTTTCCCATCGTACATTGTTGATTTAACTTTAAACTCTAGATCACATCAACGACGAGAGATAAAGTAATGCAGCAAGATTAAGACACATGAACCTACATGAAAATCAATGATACAAAAGACATCACTCATAAGATCAATTCAAATCAACGAAAGAAAGTTGAACAAATGACTCCATCACCCATCACTATTTTGAAACTTAAGTTTTGGAAAGGATCTGCGATGAGCGATAGGAGAAAATACAAAAGAACTAGGGCTATCTCTTATCAAGCTAATTCTCCTCATAAATTTTTCAAACAATCAGTGATGAGAGATCCTAGTGATTACATAGAACACTCGCATCGCCTATTGCTAATACAAAACTTGACATTCAAAACCCATATGTGATACATGAAACATAGGAGATACTTCATATCGCTCATCACTATTTTAAAACTTACAATCACAACCATCCTTGATGAACAATGAAGAGAAGAAAAAAATCCTAGAGGTCATCGTTGATCATTAATTCAATACTCAAGGTTTAAGAGTTATTATAAATAGGCTAAAAAATGAACA
This sequence comes from Sequoia sempervirens, assembly GCA_007258455.2. Lineage (NCBI taxonomy): Eukaryota > Viridiplantae > Streptophyta > Pinopsida > Cupressales > Cupressaceae > Sequoia > Sequoia sempervirens. Next base: position 112,708,488 of record VDFB02000015.1, read on the forward strand.
ATATAAGGAGAAGCAAGAGCATCACCCATCGTTGATTCATGCCAAGAGCTCCCAAAGCTATTCGTGATGAGCGAAAAAGAGAGATGGCCAATGGGACTTAAGTGAAAAATTTTAAGCACATGCCCATAAGTTGTTCTAATGAAGGCGACTATCCTAGGACGACATAGGAAAAGATCTTCACAAGATTTTAAGTCATAAAATGACTGGGATGTAAAGGCCGGAAAGGCCTTTGATTCAGCCTTATATTAAAAATAACAAACTCAGACCTAGGCATGAGGGACTGGTTACTCCATGGTCATCAATGACATCAGATGTTTTAATATGACCGAAAATGGGCAACAGAAAGTCAATGACAAATTAGACCCTTGTCATAAACAAAAAATTGAGGGATAATTAAGGAAGGGTTCAAGATAACACAAAACCCTACAATAGTGATGAAAAGAAAAACCCTAAGCCTTCATATACCAACCCAATATTTAAAATATAGCAATATTTTGAGATGGAACATACAAATTTTTGTAGGTTACATCAATTCATATCATTGATATTATATTCTATATTTTATCTATTCATATATACCTTAATTCTTATAGGATTTATTATTAATTTTATAATTTATGTATAGTTGTTTCGTATTGTGATGTAGGAAAAGTGATCATAGACCAACTAAGATTAACCTATTTTCATTCAACATCATATTTGGACACAAAACCAAATAAGGTTTATGATTAAATTATTTCCATAATGGAGAGCCAATATTCTAGGGTCTTGTGTCTATTTTTATATTGCACGATGATGTTAAATTTGATGTGTTTTCAAAAACCTATTTGACATGCAACCCTAAATTTGAAAATATTATTTTATCACATGGAAAAATGGAAAGTAACATAAAAAATTCATATTCGAGACTAAGATAAAAATATTTTAAGCTTATTTGTAAGAACAGGGGAATTGGGTGTAGGCTAGACTGGGATGCTCTTTTCTAGGATATGAAAATTCTGAATTGTAGGTTTCAGTGTGCTTTGTGTCTTTTATAGTTGTCTTCTTCTAAAAATTTTGAATCTGAATTATATGCGTGAAAAGAGGGGGAAAGGTTATGCTTTATAGGGGCTTTCCTAATTCAAACCCCATTTTGGTATTTCTACCTCCACGTACAACAAATGATGATGATCACTTGAGGGAATACTCTAGGTCAAGTAGAGGCCAAAACAACAGTAATTGGCTAACATGATAAATGATAAATAATAATTGATAATGTTACCTTGATGTGAAATCCTTGATAAATTTATGCCACATAAGTTTCCACCAAATTTGGATTGATGAATACCTTGATTTCTTGATAGAGATACAAAAGGTTAGTTCCCAAAACATAATAGATTGCTATAACTAGCATGTAGAGGATAACTCAATACATCTTCATAATTTATAATGATTGATCATAATAGTTTCTTACATATGTTTTGATTCATTATTCTTGATGTCTTGCAAGCTTGATCTTGATTAGTGAAAGAACCATAATAATACTGCTATTTTTTCCCTTGAATTTCCTTGACTGAATTTAGGATCTTCAATTTTCTCAGTAGATTTTCTAGCTCTTGTTAGAATTAAAATGATATTAAAGATGGCTTGTATTTATATGCAGTTCTTATAATTTCCCACTAATTATTATTGATACATGACAAGTAAACTTACATTTTTAAATATTAAAATGTCGACATCGACATATTCAAATTAAGGCCAAAATAGGCTAGACAAGGATGCTAGGTACCCTTGTTTGGATAGGGGCATTGGGTGCCTAGTCCAAACCTATTTTGGGGATTTTTGCATTGTTAAATAATTAACTATTAATTTCCAATTTCAATCTGATTTCCCAAAAATAATAATAAACAAAAAATTATAAGCACAATTGGGTCCTAGCACATAGGGGGGAGCTAAACCTAGTGTGAAATTATCAAGGGTGACAATTTTTGATGCTATACATATATTACACAATCAAACTTTTGAACCTCTTTAGTATAATTTTTATAAATATTATATTATTAGTGAGCATGTTTCTAGTGATACATTTTATAATCTTAAACATATTTATTATTTTTTCACTCTAAATTTATTAATTACTCATATTAATCATTAATTAGTTGAAATGATACAATCTCAAATATGCAACTTGAAAAAAGTTTTTGATACAAAATAAAACACTATTTTTCTTCGATTATAAAATTGGATGGATTTATTATATTAGAGTTAATTTATATATGGAAACAAATTAATTAGTGTTATTATTTAGGTTTAAATATTATAAGGTATATTTATAAGTTAGATACAAAATTCTTATTTATCAATGTTAACTAGCTTAATACTTAAACATGGTAAGAACACCATCATTATTATATAAATTAGCATCCAACATTTGGATTTGATAAAAAAATAATAAATAATATTTTACAAGAGTATATATCAACTTCTTCTCATCTATTTATAATTATAGATTTTTTAATATTAATAAGTTTAGTAATTTATTTAAATAATAATGCTTGGAAATGCCACTCTAATCCTAGGAATATTGAAGTGGTATTGACCCTCATAACTATGGAACACTATAAAAGATGTGTAAAAAAATAATATGTGACTACTCACACAAAAAGTGTACCTACTCATATAAAAACCTTGACCAATATAATCTCAGGTATACTCTATAACCCAAGTTGGACACACCCGTGTGCTCTTTCTCTAATGCCCATAGCTCACCAAACTAATCTATTTTTCCTTTAGTGATCTCCATGCACCTTTCTAAGTCTCATATGAATTATTCATATAAACCTTAAGGGGTTGTTTCTATTAACATGCCATGCCCCCTTATGGACCATTAGTAATAATCAATCTGAGAGATCTTACTTGGTCCATCTTGCATGATGTTACTCCTCTATGCCTTACATTAACCCTCTTCGTCCATGCTTTAGTCAATTCCAATTTGTCAAAATTCAAAAATAACTTAGTGTTAGACTTGTTGGGGTTTTGGGATTTCACTTGCTTGCCACTATGCTATCACTATCGATCCTAAGGCATTCCTTGTTCCTTTTTGTAGAATTATTTAGGGCATTTCCCCTTTTTTGGCCTCAAGCTTTCAATTTTCACCTTTTTTCCTTACTACTTTCAACCCATTCCCATGTGCCTCTTGACCAATTGATCCCTAATCCTTTTTTTACTTTAGGATTTTCCTTTTTCTTTATCTTTTTAATAAGAGATAGATGTTCTCCCCTAAGCCCAATGCTTGAAATCTTCCCTTCACAAAATTTCGCAAGTCCTTTTCATTTATTTTCAGCCTTCATATTTTCTCTTTAAGCTCTTTCCTCTTCAATATGTATTAAATGTCATTCCCAATCCCTCAACCCTGAATTATCTTTTTCATGCTACATTTTTCCAAATATTTTCACTAAACTCTTGGAGTTTCAACATTCTTTGTCCTTCTCTTCTTTAACAGGTGGTAGGCTCAAAGCTTGATGCTCAACAAAGGTCTTCTCTTTAGGGTTTCAAGATCAAGGGTGCTCTTCTCCTTGAATTTTTAATGGGAAATTCTTGGTATGACAAGACCTAATTCCCCAAAAAAATAGTCTTTAGGGGTCATGAACATTTTAATCCTTCACTCATTCGTTTGATGGTAGGTGCAGTGTTGAAAAATGTCATTGGGGACATTTTCACACTTGTTTGGGCCCTCCTTGCTGAATTGGGCTTAATGTTGCCTTGATTTAGTGTTGTAATATGGTTTACACATTCACATTAGGTCTTGGGCCCTTGTGAACTAATGAATTTAAATTGTACCTTTATAAAGTGTTGTGAAGTGTTGTAACTCACTTTCACACTTTTCTAAGGTCTTATTAACTAATTACACGTAAATAATCTCTTTTTAACATTAATATTGCCTTATTTGAAGTGTTGTAAAGTGTTGTAACACACTTTCACACTTTTCTAGGCTTTTCATTAATAATTGGATTCTCTTATGCTTTAATTGGCCCTATTTTACATCCAAAAGCCTCATTTATTGCATCTTTTTTAGGATAATCCCAACACCAATAATTAGCTAATCATAATTCAGGAGTTTCTAGTTTGAATGGCCTAGATTTAATGATCTAGGACTCATTTTCCACCTTGGGTGAATGAGTCCCACCTAGATCTTTTGGTCCTAAATTAGGTTTTAGACATTTCTAAGCATTTTAAAATTTGGTCCCAAAAATTAAGCCTGGCGGGACTCATTTTCCACCTTGGGCGAATGAGTCTTATATGGCCCAAAATCAAAATTAATTCAAATTATCGATGGAATTTTATTCTCCTATATCTAATTTGTCAGCTTGTAGTGTTGCAATTTCAGGAATTCTTGCATAATTGAGTATAAATACAAGGTTCTTTCTCTCATTTTACACCTAGCAAGTTAAATGAGAATTACTTATAGCAAGTTTGAGTTCACAAGAGAATTCAAGCATTTTCAAGAGACTTTAGGAGTAGATTATCAAGTGTTTTAGATAATTCTTCAATCACTAATCATCATGTCAAGGATTTCATGCATCATATCTGTTATTGTGCTAACAATTGTGATGTAGGGTTTTGTGATTCAAGCAAGTGTTTCATTTAAGATCTATCATTATCAAGCAAGAGTCAAGGTCTACATCCATTGGAGCCATTAAATGCATGTTTGTAACATCTTATTACTAGGGTTTGGTGAGTTGCAACATTGTTATTTGTTCATTCATCATTCTCCATTCTTATTTGATTTTATTTCAAGGATTGATTTCCAAAATGGGGTTTGACCAAGGAAAACCCCTATCCACTAACCCCACAACATTTTCACCTCTCCTTTGTGTGTGATTTGAAGGTATAGGTTGTATATTTACTAATGAGAAAGATTGGAGAAAAGTTTCAAATCATTCAATGTTGTCAAAGTTGTCATCAAGTCTTGGAGAACCTTGGAGAAGACCTACTTGTTGCAAATCAGGTTTTCAGATCCAGAATTCAATTAGGAAGGACAAAGCAGATAAAGAAGAGTAGGATTAAACTTTGAAGTTCTAGAAAAGCCTACTTGGGCTAATTCACCACTTCTGGCGAATGAGTCTTAGTTCTAGTCAAATCTCAAGATTTTATAGATTCAAATACCCTTTTGGTAGATTCTTGTTCTTGCACAGTTTTCCAGAAACTGGACTAATTTTCCCAGCTTGGAAAATGAGTCCTAGAAAGCAATAAAAGTAGAATTCTAGTGATTCAGACCCCCATTCAACCATCTCCAACTTCGTAGGTGCACACCTTCCTTCAATTTTCAATTTTATTTTATTCACTTTTCTAGGTCATTTTATAGTGCATTACATTCAATTAGGGTTTTTCATTGCATCTTGCATTTAATTTATCTTTCCAAGTATAAACTTGTTGGCTAACCCCTTAAAATTTATCAAGCAACCCCTAGAATAACCCTCTTGCAAGATCTCATTATCTTTTGCATTGAGATATCAAGGGTTTTTTCTTGAGTGAAAATTAGTGAAAATTTTCCTTTCTAGGTCTAAAACCCTATGAGAGAATCCAAACCAATTTTCCATCTTTCAGTAGGATCAAGTCCAAAACTTTGATTATATTCCTACGAAGTGTGTTTTCAACTTTGAAATTTCACTAATGCTCAAAAAATACTATTAACCATCTAATATCAACTTCTAAGGCTATAGGAATGTCATTTAATGCATTAGAGCATGGATCTAGGATGAGAGAGGTTCCCATACCTCATTTATTTTACATGTAGGTGTCCCTTTTATCAAAATTACATACCTAGATAGTGGATTTTATGGGAAATATTCACCCCTTCACCTCTCAAACTCAAAATTCATTAATGAGAGGATATGGTGGAGACTCAAAGATGTCCTATCAAATCTACTTTATTTTCCAAATCATATTAAAATGAATACGTGTTTATACATCATTATTTTTGGATAGTATCTAGGTTTTTCACATGAGCTCCCACATTTTGGCATAGATTTCTCTACTTCATCTCCTTAGAATAAAGCCTCTAAGATTCATTTTGTAAAGTGGTTCTTCTTCTTCTTTGAGTTCTCTATAGAGACATGAATTTTTTTATCTCTACAACTGTAACAAGGATTTAAAACTCTATCAATGAAAAGTTATATATTTTTACCTCTCTTGAATTCTATTTTTTTTGCAAAAAACCTTACCTTTAATTTTGAGTGTATGCTCTCTATTTTTATATGCTTGTATTTTATGTTAAAGACTATTTTTAGGGTTAGATGTGGAATACTTCTTCCATCCTAGAATATACAAACCTTAACCTTCACATAAGCTAATAACGGTTAGTAAGCTAAAGATTTTGTGAATTTTCTTAACATATTCATTGCTTCTATGTGCTAAAATAAATAGGAAGAAACACAATTTGATCTTGGTATATCACATCCCTTTAATTTTTTGCATTTTCTACCCCTATCCCCTATAAATTGATATAATAGGACTAGACTAGGGATTATTCAATGGCGAGTTATATCAACACTTCTATATCTAGATTAGAGAGGAATCTGACCTTCTTAAGAGGTTTGATCTTCATTACAGGGGTCCCACACCTAAAGACCAATCCCATGTTTCATTGGAATACTAAACAAAAAGTTTAGTAGGGTACAATTCCAAGTGACAACAATTTCTAAACCATCACAACCTTTCAAAATGATTCCTTTAATTATTTTTTAATAAACATAATTATTCCTTTCTTTTAAAATATTTTTCAGAAATATTATTTATTAATCTCCATTTTAACCAAAGGACCATATTATCCTTTATTTTTCTCTCCTTTTAATTTTTTGATAACTTTATTTTTACTTTGGATAAAAAGTTTCATACCATACAGACACACACATCATATGGGTTAGACATTATTGAAGCTATTTTATATGTTGTATGTAACATTGGGATAAATATTTAATGTGGATATACATATTAAAAAATATTTAATATTGAAAAATTTTAGTACCTAAAAGTAAATCAAGGGGAAATAATTTTGTAATCTCATTGTATTAGATACATGGTTTACATAATACCATTTGGTGGTATTATGCAAGCTTATTTATATAAGAACAAGAACATGAGTAGGTTTTGAGGTTGGCTATCATAATATTTGGACTGTTGGGTAAGTTTGATTGAAAATTTCTTTTAGGTTGCATATGCAATGAAAGGTAGCATGGATTAGGATGCATGGTTGCACGATTCTCATTTTCTTGCTCACATAGAGTACATGTAGATAGCCTGATGATTCAATGGTATTCATGGAGACTCTGCAAATGTATTGGAGTATTTTCTCATGAGATAATGCACTGATTGTGGATGATTTTTGAGGTTGGGTTTTTCCCTCATGATGGCTTTCCATGGGTACATCTTATGTAATATTGATGGTATATTTTTCTATTTATTTACATTGTATATTTTTGAATACTTTTTTACATAATGTTCTCTCTTGGGGGTATGTGGAAATAGTTCATCATGGATGCCAATTTCCTTTCAATTGATATTAGAGCTTGGTTTTCAATATGTGAGAGGATATCTCCCTCATATTGCTAACCCTTAGAAGGAGAATATTTTTGTGTATAATTAAATTTATGGTTTTGGAGGAAAAGAATGAAAGAATTTTCAAAGTTAAAGGTGTTTTGTAGGCTTAAGTTGTTACAAATTTTGGATTTAATGGAGACTTAGTAAGTTGGTTTTTTGTTTTGGATTTTTCTATGGGGGTTGTGGGGGTGATATTTTGTTGGAGACCTCTTGCAAAAAAGATACCTCATCATTGAGTCCAAAAGGAAGAAAAAACATATATTTTCATGAATGGTATGACTATGCCGATCAAGGAATGTAATCTAACATTGGATATTGGGGTTCCCAGAATGCCCTCAACATTTGGAGGCAAAGGCCTATCTAGCTAGGAGTTAGTTCAGGATCCAGAATCAATAGATTCTCAAGAAATTGTTAAGGATACCTCTGGGGACTTGAGTCTGACATTAGAGAACTCGAGTGAGAATATGACCCAGTTTAATAATGGATTGATGGAAACCATTCCACCGGATCAAAAAGGGATTGGGAGTCAGGAAAAGAAAATGAAAAGAAAATGAAATTCAAGAAGATACTGATAGAGAAGATGTCAACTCTCATTCCAGGAAGAAGAAAAAGAAAAATAAATAGCATAGTACTCCGTCAGGGATCTCTACTAGAACTAGAGCTAAGGAAGATTGTGGTACCACAAAGAGCAGTCAAGGAAGAAGATCTACAAGATGGTATAGGGAGCAAGGAATCTTTCAGGATATAGTGGATGGTCTTCAGAAAACCATTCCTGAGATTTGTAAAATCCAATCCCCTAGTAAGATATCAAGATTATGTCATGGAACATAAGGAGGTTGAATAGCCTCCATAAGTACGATGTGTTGCACAATTTTGTTAGGAACCATAAACTTGATATTTTACTTGTCCAGGAGTCCAAAATGCCTAAATAGAAAGTGGAAAGGATTAAGATGTTTAAGTTTTTTGGGGTGCATGGTAATAGCACTGAAGGTGCTTTAGGGGGGATTGTTATCTTCTAGAATTTGAACATTATTAAAGGTGAACCGCTATTTGAGAGTACCAATCATGTGGCAGCCAGATTTACCCATATCAGGGTATGTGCAGGATCATGATGGGCCAAAAAGTGGCAATATGATGGGTCTGTGGCTGATGACTTTTTTTTTACCCAAAATTGATGAAATGAAAAGGGTTTTTAAAGGAAATTCTTAGCTTTCCACCAATATAAATTATGCCTTACTTTGAATTTAATAAGTAATTATTCATTTTCTATTCAAATTACGACTAAAGTCCTGATTGATAGGCTGATTAAAAAACATCTATAGCTTTCAAATGGTATCACATTTTTGAATCCAAAATATGCATCACATTCTATGCTTACAATAGGATTAAAAAAAAAAAATTTCATGAAGTTTTGACCAAGTTAAGGTGATCAGGACATCTGAGTTTTATATTTTTTAAAATTTGTAATAAAAAATCATAATTAATTATTTACTTGGAAAAAATTACAAAAATATGCATCACATTGGGACATGAGTTCTCTACTTATATCTAAAATATTATAAAACAATATTATCATTTTATTGTGGTTAGAGTGGTCGGAGACACCTACTTATTTTTTTCCTAAAATTTAAATACTACTATAGTGAAATTTCAAATTTTCACCAAATAGATTTTTTTTAAAACAAGCCTAGTAGTTTAGAAACTACATTCAATTTGATACAAATTCTATTCTTACATATTTTTGAAATAATATAGATAAATTATTCAAATTTTTATGTGAAGTTGCCTAACTCTGATTTTTTTGAATTTTTTGCCACTTAAGGGCCTATTTTTTCCATGATGATCCTCCACATACCCATTAGAGATATTTTTTGTTGGATCCAGTCTAACATCTATGCCCCAAATAGGAAAGGGGCTAGAAAAACCTTTTGGAAAGAGTTGGTTGTCTTATGTAGGAGATTCATTAATGAAATATGGGTGGTTATGGGAGACTGCAATACCCCTCTTCAGGAAAATGAGAAGTTTGGGGGATCCCAGGTGAATCTGGAAAGTAGAATGGATCTAATGGACTTCATTCATAATCAAGCTCTGGTTGATCTTGAGCTGCAAGGAGCCTCTTTTACCTGGTCAAATCGAAGAACTAGTAAGGATTTGATTCAAGTTAGATTAGATAGAAATTTAATTTCTAATCAATGGTTTTTAAATTATTTTTGTTCCTTAAAGGCTCTTTCTAGGGTGGGCTCAAATCATTATCCTATAAGTTTTGTGGTGAACCCTATCTTGGCTAAGAGGAATTTCCTCTTTAGATTTGAATGTATGTGGCTTTCCCACCCTCAGATCCTTGAGGAGGTGAGGAAATGGTGGAATATCTTTGTTCCCTAGACTGCTGTGTTTAGGGTTGCCAAGAAACTAAGGGAAGTCAAAAATAAGGTTAGAAGATGGAATAAAGAAGACCTTTGGTAATATCTTTGGTATCAAGTCTGAATTATAGTTGGAACTGAAGGATATACAGGACAAAATCTAGCTAGAGGGATACATTGCTGATAACATGATGAAATAAAATGAGCTTCTTGTGAAGTTGCATGATATAATAGCCAAAGAGGAAGAATTTTGGAGACAAAGATCTAGGGCTCTATGGCTCTTAGTTGGAGATAAAAAATACTAGATATTTTCACATGTTTTCTATGAAACATAGGGTTGCTAATAGAATTACTCACATTGAGTACAATACTAGCCATTTTGAGAAGGATGATGACATAAGGAGACAAGTTGTCCTTTTTTTCAATAATCTTCTTTTGGTGAGTGATGGGGTTAATCTTGGAATGCAAGATTATCTTTTAGAGGCCATCCCTAAACTTGTTAAGGAAGAAGATAATAAGATGCTTACTGTTATTCCATCTGGGGAAGAAATGAAGAGAGTTGTCTTCTCTTTTGAAGGCAACAAGTCTCTAGGACCTGATGGGTTTCCTATGTTATTCTTTCAGTGGTTTTGGGAGATTCTCGAAGAGGATGTGGTTAATGTTGTTAAAGAGTTCTTTGGATCAAGAAGCCTCCTAAAGGAACTAAATGCTACTTTCTTGGTCCTCATCCCTAAGTGCCCAGGAGCTGTATACTTTGAAGCTTTTAGGCCTATAAGCGTTTGCAATTCCTTCTATAAAATAATATCAAAGGTTTTGACCACTAGGCTTTCGACTATTCTGCCTTCCCTAATTTCTCCTCAGTAGAATGGCTTTGTTCCTGGAAGGTAGATCCTAAACTCAATCATCTCAGTCCATGAAAATGTTCATTCTCTCACTAAATCTAAGACTGAAGGTTTTCTTCTCAAATTGGACATCTCAAAAGCCTATGATTGTGTTGACTGGGAGTTCTTACTCAAAATCATGAGGGCGTTTAGCTTTAGCAATAGAGTCTTGTAGCTAGTTAGTCAACTCATTTCTTTAGCCTCCATAACTATCCTAGTGAACAGTTCTCCTTCACATTTCTTTAATAATTCTATGGGTTAGAGACAGGGAGACCCCATTTCCCCCATTTTATTTACTATTATGGTAGAATGCCTTGGGAGGAACTTGAAAAGAATGGTTCATTAGGGATCCTTAGTGGGATTGAGGCCTTCTAGTAATTTGGTATGTTCCCACCAATAGTTTGTAGATGATACTATTTTGATGGGAAGATCAATAGTGGCAGAAGCTAGGAATTTGAAAAAAGTCCTGGATAATTACGAGAGGGCTTCTGGTCAGAGGGTTAATAGACATAAAATCTCTTTATTCTTCTTGAACACTTTGGAGCCTAGGTAGGACAAAATTGCTAGAATTATTGGATCCAGAGTGGAATCTCTTCCATCTATCTACCTTGGCTTTCCATTGGGTCTTAAGCCTCCTAAATGCTTTTGGAACTCTTTGGTGGATAGGATCAGTAAAAAGCTTGTTGGATGGAAAGGAGCTCTCCTCAGCCAAGCTAGAAAAAATTAGCTTCTAAAAGATACTCTTTAGAACCTTCCAATCTATGACTTAAGTCTCTTTAAAATCCCTTCCAAATATGTGGATGCAATTGAAAAAATCCAAAAATGCTTCCTTTGGTCAGGTGTAGAAGAAAGAAAAAGAATGCCTCTTATCAGTTGGGATTATGTTTGTAGACCAAAAAATTTGGGAGGTTTGGGTCTTAGAAAGATCAGAATGATGAATAGGGCTCTCCTTGCTAAGCGAATTTGGACAACTTTCTCATCTAACAGGGAATGGAACAATATTTTAAAGAGAAAATATATGGCAAATATTGGATCCCTCAAGGCTTTGCTTGAGTCTCCAAATTTTCCCCGTGGTTTGGTTCTCTAGAATGATATGATTAGAGGGAGAAACATTATTGATCTGGGAGTTGGATGGAGCATAAGAAATGGGAGACAAGATAAGTTCTAGGAAGATAGATGGTTAATGAAGAAGCCCTTAATTTCATATGAAAGCTTCAATGGATGGGTTGATACCTGCAAGGAAATTTTTGGGATTCATGTTGTGGATTACTTGAGAAATGGGGGATGGGTGAATTTGTGCCAGATTAGTTTGGACCTTGCACTCATCCAATCCTCTTTGATGGTTGTCAAAATGGGGTCGAGTCAGCAGGATGATCTTTTAGTTTGGATAGCTGACCCTTTGGGTAGCTACTCAGTCTCCTCGGTCGTCTCTTTGTTGTCTCTTTCTCCTGCCCCTCCTCCCTTATGGGATAAAGCTTGGTTTAAACACCTGACTCCTATGGTTAACATATTCTTCTAGATTTTTCTCCAGAATAAAGTGCTCATGGTGGATAATCTCAATAAGTGTGGCTTCCAGATCCCGAATCGATGTTACTTATGCAAGGAAGAAGCAGAAATAGTGAACCATCTATTCCTCCACTGTCCATATGTGAACTCTATTTGGGGAAGATTTCTCTCTCTGGAACCTCTCGTGGGTCTTTCCTAGCTCTATTGAAGATCATTTTATTCAGTGGAATGCTCCTTTAAATCTTACTATCCACAGATTATGGTATTTTACTTTCCCTTATATTGTCTAGGGAGTGTGGAAGGAGCAAAATAATAGAATCTTTAGGGACAAGGAAGCTCTAGAGAATATTGTGTTTGAGAAAACAGACAGATTTTTCGTGGAAAACATCAACAATATCCCTTATCATGAGAATAAGATGGAGGCTATGGTTTGTTCTAAATACGACCTTAAGATGGCAAAAGATTGGAATATTAAAAATGATGTTTCAAAGGCTAAAGACCCGTGAAAAAAAACCGTGAAGATGTTTATTGGAGTCACTCCCCTAGGGGTTGGATAAAATCTAATTTTGATGGTGTAGTTAAGGGAAATTTGGGGATGGTAGGGAGTGGGGGAGTGATAAGAGATTATAATGGAAAGTTTGTTTCAATGGTGGCTATCTCCTTGGGTGCACAGTCTAATCATTTAGCCAAAGCCATTGGTGCCTTCCAGGTTATTAACCTTGCGAATAAAATGAACTTAAAAAATATATGGATTGAGGGTGACTCCAAAAACATTATTGAATGTCTCCTTGGTAAGTTCCCCCCCTCATGGACCATCAAATGTTGGATAGAAGAAGATATTTATATTTTATCCAACTTTGAAAAGGTTAGAATATGCCATGTCTTTAGGGAAGCAAATAGGCTTGCCGACTATTTTGATAATGAGGGGGTCAAACAAAATGGGAAGCTGATGTGGTAGGATTTTAATGACTTGGGAGCTTATGTAAGAGCCTTAATTGACTATGATATCACTCATGGGAGAGCTACTGCATTTAATGATGATTAAGGAGAATAAAGCCAGGTACAACAACACCATTTGATACGATGGTGGTGTTGTAATTACTTCTACTACCTATCAGGGTTGGCACATTTTGTGGGTGCTTTGGTTTGGTCATTTTCTTTGCTTGCAATAGGGGCAAGATTGGGTGGGAGCAGGAGGGTTGAGTCATTAAGCTCTGAGAAACACAAGAACTCAAAGGTTTGGAGGAACATTAAGAGGGGCGGGCTGGAGCCATTCATTGAAAAGCTCCATGGTCTTGAACCAAAAGTTACTGAGTATTTCGCTAAACACTAGAAGAAAGGTAAAATTATTCTCTCAGGAAGGAAGGTGAAGGTTGATGAGAACCTTATTGGGGAAATCACTGGTCTTTCAACTGAAGGGGTGAAGTTCTTTTGGGATAGAAAGTTCTCAGATAAATCTATTATCAAATTTCCCAAAACTGATGAGGAAAGGAAGGAGCTAGTTAAAATTTCTAATAGTTATTTTGATGTCATGGCGGTCAAGAAGGTTTGGTAGGAGGTTCTCAGAATTCTGATGGAATACAAATTACACTAGATGACAGATTTACCAGGGTCTACGACTACCATTTTTCCCTCCTCAATCATTTTTGACACAAGGTAAGGATATCCTTTCCTCACTACCTATTTTGCTCCTTGAATAATATTATTGAAGCAGATAGAAATATCCCTAGAAAGAATCCAATCCTGCACAATGGTCTTATTCAACTTATTCGTGAGCATTATAAAAATATGCCTACCTTGTCTAACCCCTTAACGGCTTCGACCTCAGAGGGATATGATACTACAATAAGTTTGTCGAAGGAAAAAGATGATGAGGACTCTGAGTGGGAAGAGGAGGATTCCCCCCCCCCAAAAAAAAAAAAAGATAAAGAAGAAAACCCCTCAGAGAAAAACCTTGAACAAGAAAGACCCCTCTATGAAAACCCCTATTGGAACTTCTTAGGTGGCAAAAATCAAGAAGGATCCCCCTACAAAAAAATTTAGTTTCTTATTCTGAGGATTCTCTAGAGGATAATTCAGATGCCTCTAAAGCCTTTGTGGATTCCTACACCTCTTACCCTGCCACTGATAGAGAGAAAAGACCTAGATTCCCTAGAGATCTCAAATCTGAAGACCACTACTTCAAGCCGGATCGGGAATATCTTGATGGAATTCTAGCAATTACTAGAAATTGGGTTGTTGACTACTTCAAGATTATGAAGTGGGTTCTTAATGAGATAAAGGACCTCATCTTGAAAAATAGGGCAATCACAAGTAAGTTGGATGAGATGAAAGCTCAAGGGGTTAACCGAAATACTGTTGGGGTTTTGTGGACTAAGGAAGAGAAGAGGTCAATGGTTGAATGCCTTTATAGAACTATTGAGCTCATGAACAAGATGAAGAAGGATAACACGAATAAGGTTAAGCATCTAGAAGGGGAAATTCGTAAAATCAAGAATATGAAAACCATAATGGAGCATAGCCACAGAGTTGTGAAACAAAATGCTACTATCTTGGGCACTGTGGTGGAGAAGCTGGAAAACATCCATCAGAGGTTGTTGTTTGTGGATTTGGAAGTTGACAAGGATAAAATTAAGAAAGAGGATTGCCCCTCAGAAAGGACTAGAGCCAACCTAAAGAGAAAAGTGGAGTCTTCACCTCAGGAGATCCAGGATTTGAAGAAGGTGACCCAGGAGATGTGCAACCTTGAAGCTGAGGTTGATAAAAATTTAAAGTTCTTAGCTTAGGTTTGGTTGTGTTTGGTGTTGGCTTATTGTTGTATTTTTTCTAATCCTTGGTTGGTAGCTATTGTTCTTTCTTTCTTTTTATTGTGTTGCAGCTTTCCTTTTTTTTGTGTACTCTGATGGTATATCTTTTTCTAGCTTGTAAACTCTGTGGTTTCGGGTCCTTGTAAAACCTATTTTTTCCTTTATCATAAACTTTTTTTTGGTCATTTTGAAGGCCATGGGAGAATCTTAAAAAATATTTTATATAAAATTTATATAATTTAATAGTTTCATACATTATGGACAATGAGAATCCATAGAGAATATTCTATGTCATGGGGTATAGGTTGGGTTGTGTAGGTACAATGCTATTATTATGATTAAATATACTAGTGGTTGTAGCTAATAGAGTGACATCAATCTTTATAATTTGGCAAATTCTTATTCTTTTTGGATTTATATGAGTATATATTTAGGGAATTTTTTAAATTGCTTGATTTTTAATGTACTCATCATTATTGTTGTTTACTTTTTTATTAAATATCTAAATTATAATTTAGCACAAATTAATATTTTTGGCATATATAATACATTAATATCAATATCATTTCACTACTTTGGAAAGTGGTACTTGTACTTGCACTATTTATAAAGTGTCACTTTATTGTTTGTTGGGAGTGAAACTTTTATTGAGTGTTTGGGGTTCCTTTTATTGGGCATTTATAATCACAACATCTATAAAGTACCACCATCATGTTTTTTTGTAGGGGTATTGGATTATCTAATCTATTTATGGTTTCACCATGTGTTCTAACTATTGTGGATTCTATTTATCACTATGGATAATGTGAACTATTTATCCAAGATTGAGAGCTCAAGACTCATTTCTATATACATGGCTTATCACCCTTTCTTTATGGACCTTCTTTTAAATCAAGTCATATTTATGAGAAGGATAAGTGGTTTGAAAAAAAGGAACAAGTCAATGGTATCCTTTTTCTCAAAATTTTTGAGTATATAATGAATCAAATGACTCACTCATAGTTCCCTTTCACTACTTGGACAATCATTGGGAAACTACCTGGAGATATTGAATCACCATCTAAAAGTGATGTTTCCTTGGAGGAACCTTCACATGTGCATGATATTGAGGCACATAATAACACCCTTTCTATATATGTTCATGCTCATTAAACCAATGTGATTCTCACATGGAATGCATAGTGTAGTTAATTGATATACACTTAGATTGCCCCACCTCCAATTGCTTCAATAATTTTTTATATTTAGGTATCAAATGTAGATACATCATGTAATGAACACGTAGTCAAATAAAATACACTAGGATTCCACTTTCACCTATGAATTAGATTGAGTTAATGTTGATTCATCATGTGCTGCTAATGATTCCATTGAACATGTTAATATTTATATTTTTGATGATTGTAATATCTACTTATTTGACATACATCCCATGTTTGTAGAATATAATATTTAAGGTTTTAGTGAAACCATTGAGGATATAGCCCCCACTTTAATGATAACTCCTATATAGTTGCATCTTGTACTTTGGATGTAATGCATGGACATTCTAACTATCTTTTTCTTTATTTATTTCAGCATGCTTACATGGTGACACATTCTACACTTCTCAAGTCATATGATTGACCCTTTTAATTATTATGTTGAATCCTTTTGCATGGGTCCTTAATTTCATTTATTGATTTCAATCAATATTAGCTTTAACATTGATAATCTTGAGTAGTTTTTGGAAATGTTCATCCTAATTCCTTATTTTTATTTCAACACTTAATGAATGAAATTCAATAGATCAATAACTCACTTTTTATTTTTTTGAAAGGAGAATGCATCATTCATTATAAAAAGACCTTTAAAAGCATTTGTTATGTGATTATCTACATTTACATTATCTCTATTCTATGTAAAAACATTCCCATGATTTATATTTTATGGATTTTGGGATGCTATTTCATCTTTACCTTCATCAAGATGGAGTTATTTTCTTACAATTTTTCTTTTTATCACTTTTTCTATGAGGGACATATTGTACATGTGTATCTAACATGGAAAAATATTTTTTTGGGACCCATATCTATATTCATATAATCTAAGCTTCTGATGGGGTGTTGGTGTATTATTTGATTTATTATTTTTAGTTATTTATTTTATTGCACATTATGCAACTATAGTAGGCTGCATTTACTTTGGTAAGTTAATAATGACATGTGTACACCTTGATTTGAGGTAACCACATGTCATTCCCACTTGTATCTCATCTATCCTTGATTAATGATAGTTAGATGTCTCCTCTATTTAGTCAAGAATACCTCTATCTTAGTTAGATTGAATGAACTTATCTCTTGATTGAGAGTCAATTCATTACCTTTTGGACATGTCATTTCCTTGAATCATTCATCCAAGAGACCTATATATATATATATATATATTGTCTATATTGGAATAGCTATTAATGGATCTATCATCCATCTATGAGCTGATTATTATATTGTCTCTATATTGGAATAGCTATGTAATGGATCTTTGATCTCCATTGTTATGTATAATTTGATATTTCGTAACAACTCTCTTCCAACTATATTGAGACTCATTTAGTTTGCATTTGTTTATACATAACTATCACCTCTTTCATTTTTCATAACATGCATCCATAACTAGATATATATCTTAATAGAAGTATTCATATTATAACAAATTTCTTTCATAACTTGTTTATTTTTAGAGTTTGATATAGATTTTTTATTGTTTAACTTTTTATACAATACATTATTTTTCTTTTTTAAAAATACAATAAATATTATTTAAACATTCTCTTTTGATTTATTGCACTAAACTATTTCTTCAATCCCATAATTTTTTATAATCATTTATTAACACCAAATCTAATTTTAATTTTTTTATTTTATATTTAAATATTTTCACTTTATTTTAATATATATTAATAAACTTCCATTTAAAAATTTCTAAATATATATATTTTTATAATCCAAATTGATTCCCATAATGAATCCTTAGAAGGTGGCTTACAAAGTGCACTGGTTTCTTAACGTAAACCCTGAAGCAAAAGGAGCTTGGTTTGGTGTATGTTGTGTATAATACATCAATTAAATTTTAAGTTTTTAAATACAAACTGTCATAATCGGCAAGAAAATTTGAAGAAAGGATAATACAATTTAAATTCAAATTTGGCAGAGACAATTACACCACAGAAACCAAAGAAGAATATAATTCTACTATATTTTTGTTAGTAGAATATTTTGAGAATATAATTCTACTATATTTCTGTTAGTGGAATATTTTGATAATACAAATTTTTTTTATGCCTTACTAAAGTTTTTATATGGAAAGTTGGATTTGAGGTTAAAGATTATTAAAATATCAATAAAGAATAATAGATTTGTATTCTAAATGAATTATATACATTACAAAAAGAATGTATATTCAAAGAAATTCAGATAAAGTATTTGAAAAACTTGTTAATCAATGGAAGATAATATATTGGGGTGGGGACGTAGTTCGATTGGCTAAAGCATCATGTTGCAAACAAAAGGTCATGAGATATAGTCTCCTTGTCTAGAGGTACCGAAGGGCATTTTCCCCAGTGTCGCTGCTCACATGAAAAAGTTTACTAGATGTAGTGTAGTTTATAAGGGGGCTATCTGATTTCTGCAATTTAAAAATATAATATCAGAGACAACATATTTCTTATGCTGACTGAAAACTACAATAACAAAAAAATAAATAAGAACAATAGTCAAAAACATTATTTAACATTAAAATATTGTACAATCCATTTCCTACATAAAGAAAGTTGAAAACTCTTCTGCCATGCCCAATTTATAACAGAACCATTCAATGCATTTGATTACTATACTTTACTATGTCAATTATTTTTTCAAGAATCTTCACATGAATCTTTCGAAAAAGACACGATTTTCTAAAAGAGATTTGAGAAACCAGAAAAAGTATTACATTATTGATGAGCCCAAATAACATAAAATGTGCACACAATTGCCCTTACAGAAACAGGTATATATTATTGAATTCAGAAAATAGTAAATGCAATATCTAATGACAGGAAAATATTGTATTAAAAAATATCTCATGGTGGCACAAATAAATTCAGATCAAAAGAATGCCTGCTTTTCGAGAGTAGACAAATTAAAAGAGAAGCACATCCCATGGTAGAATTCCCTTTGGTTATCACTTCTCATTTAAGCAAACCCTAAATCAGTGTATGGGCTATTTGACCGTATAACTAATTTCAAGAAATTTAAATACTAAATACCTTAGGACAAATAATGATAGATTAGACAATTGTCGTGAGGGTAAATACTTCAGGAATCTAAACATTGTAGAACATTTCTTGCTGTAAAGAAACATTTTCTTCTGCTTGACTGGCCCGCTTAACAACAAGAAGAGCACAACTTAATAACAAGAATTGTATGGAAGGAATCTTGGAGCTATACTTATGATTAGCTTGTCTTCTTGGAGGTCAATGATAGAGAAAGTTGTAAATAGCAAGCCAGTGAGGATTAGAAGGGAAGGCCGCAATGTGGTGTAGAAGAAGAAGGCGAAGCTCCTCTCTTCTGGCAGCTGGAGGCTAAGCAAGTCGTTCACTATAAAGGGATTGAGCACGGAGATGCTCATCCCGGAAGACACAAAAGTCATCCGTGGAGTGGGGCCCATTATCATATATCTGAACGAAATAGACGTCCATAGGAATTGTGTCATAGTATAGCATCCGACTAGGACCTCCACCATCGAACTGAATGACATATGTCTTCCCATCTTCTGGCACGGGATCTTGAAGATTTTTAATAACTCGGTGTATCCAATGTTGTTCTGTAGTTGGCCAGTTATATGAAAATTTGAACTGGCTAACATTAACCCACCCTAGCTCACGTTCGATCTGCCCATACAAATGAAGGCGTTTTTGTCAGAAAAATTTTTATGCCAGGCAAAGAATGAAAACATGCATAACGGAAGTGTATCAACAGAAGGAGACAGACATAAATGGAGACATAAATATTTGCAACATTCTATTTACTCAGAAAAAAGATTACATATAAAATTTTTAGAGCAAAAGCTCTGTACACATATACTACTGAAGCTGTGCATTTTCCAGTGCACTGGCACTTCTGTGCTGCTGCTCCGTGTGGGATAGTTTTCAGTGCACGGGCGCAAAGCTTACTAACTTTCTTCTGTTGCGACAGATGCTTCTGAACTTCACTGTTCAGTTGCTCCTGAACATTCCTTTTGTTCTCTATGTTCTACTGAACTTTTTTTTTCTGTTTCACCCAGAAAACTCTATCTGCTACTTTTTAGAATATGCATTCAATTCTTCTTTTGGCTTTTCAGCACATACACAAAATTTTCAGCTCAAAATTTGAACTCACCTACCAACAATAAATTACTACTAGAAATCAAACTGGACAACAAGAATGTCAGACATGGCAGGGGGGAAAGAAATCTGAGTTGATTTCATCTGACAGTGCATTTAACGCACCTATTTGTTGGCTGCTCAAGATTAATATTTCCAACACTCCCCCTTAATCTTGAGTCTTTCTGCTCTTCATCATTATTTGGAAACTTCCGGCGCAATACTTTCGATGCAACTTCCAGAGCAAAGTTTCCGGCGCAAAATTTCCTGCTCTTCAACACTCTGTGAAACTTCCGGTGTATCACCATAAAAGTTCCGGAGCACCGGTGAAAAGTTTCCAGCGCAAACCTTTTCTTCAATATTCTGCGAAACTTTTGGCACATCACCATAAAAGTTTCAGAGCACCGATGCAAAGTTTCCGGCGCAAACCTGTTTTCCTTTGATCTACATTCTGGAACTGTCTGCTAAAGTTCCGGCGCACCTGTGCTTCTCTGTGTTTTCTAGAACTGAAGTTCTGGCGCATTCCTACACACCTAGCCTATATCTTAGGTGCTCAAAAGGTTCTTTTGACAAAGCCTTTGTAAAAATATCTGAGAGCTACTGCTCTGACCTGCAAAATGCCATTTTAATTTCATTATTCTTAACTAATTCTCTGACAAAATGATACCTGATTTCAATATGTTTGCTTCTTCCATGAAACACAGGATTTTTGGTCAAGGCTATTGATGAAACATTGTCACAGAAAATTACTATTCCATCATCTTGTTCTTCTCTCAAATCTACTAAGATCCTTCTTAGCCACATAGCTTGGCATGCTGCTGCATTCGCTGCTATGTATTCTGCTTCGGCTGTGGATAAGGCAACAATCGGTTGTTTCTTGGAAGCCTATGAAATTGCTCCCGAACCCAAGTGAAAAACATACTCGGATGTGCTCTTTCTATCATCCACATTTCCTGCCCAATCACTATCAGTGTACCCAACCAGCTGAAACTCATTAGAGGCGGTATACATTATGCCATAGTTTTTTGTGCCATTGGCATACTTGAGAATCATTTTACCTGCCTGAAAGTGTGTGTCCTTAGGTTGCTCCATGAACCTATAAATCAAACTTACCACATACATTAAATCTGGTCTCGTAGCTGTCAAGTACATGAGGTTTCCAACCATGCTCTTATAGAGGGTTGGGTTAACATTATTGCTGCTGTCCTCTTTACTCAACTTCAGACCTGTAGATGTTGTGGTTGGGGCTGCTTTGCTATCCAACATCCTAAATCTTTTCAAGATTTGTTTGGCATAACTTGATTGTGAAATAAAGATGCCATTATCCAATTGTTGGACCTCTATGCCTAGAAAATATCTTAAGAGTCTTAAATTTGTCATTTCAAACTCTTTTTTCATGGTGTCTTTAAAATCACCAATGAGGAAATCATCATCCCTAGTAAATACTAAATCATCTACATACAAGACAACAATTAAAACCTTACCATTTGCTGCCTTGATGTAAAGAGTGGGCTCACCGTCGCTTTTGCTAAAGCCATTTCTCATCAAGTATGAGTCAATCCTGCTGTACCATGCCCATGGAGCCTGTTTCAGCCCATAAAGAGCTTTCTTCAGCCTATATACCTTGTGTTCTTTACTTGGAACTTCATATCTAAAGGGCTGCTCCACATATACCTCTTCTTTTAAGACTCTATTAAGGAAGGCAGACTTCACATCCATTTGATAAACCTTCCACATGTGCTGGGCTGCAATTGCAACGACTACCCGCACGGTCTCCATCCTTGCAATAGGGAAAAAAGTCTCATCATAATCTCTCCCAAACTGCTGTTTGTACCCCTTAACAACTAATCTTGCCTTATACCTTTCTATTCTTCCTTCGGCATTACATTTGGTCTTGTAGACCCATTTGACACCAATAACTGATTTCCCTTTGGGTAAATCAGTGAGCTCCCATGTCTTGTTTCTTTCTATTGCATCTATATCCTCATCCATGGCCTCACACCATTTATGTTCTTTCACAGCCTCCTCAAAATAAATAGGATCACTATGAGAAAATAATGCAAAATTTATAATCTCATTAAAAGCTTCATCATACCTTTCACCTTGGTAGATCTCCCTTAGACTCTTAGTCTTTCTTGGCACTAGGGAGGCGAGAGTGGGGTCTGAATTTTTGGAGCTGCTTGGCTGCTGGCCTGATGAAGAAGTCTGTTGTTGTAGGTTTCTGGAGCAACTTTCCTGTTGAAAGTTTTCAGAGCATCTTCCCTGCTAAAAGTTTCTGGAGCATCTTCCCTGGTGGAAGTTTCTGAAGCTCCTTCTCTGCTGAGAATTTTTGGAGCTATTGTTGCTATTTTCTGAACTGTCAGCTTCCTGTAAGTTTCTGGCGCATCTGCGCTCTGCAGCTTCTTCATCCTTAAGGGGTATGGAGACATAAATATTAGTATTACTGTCAACTTTTCCATCCCACGACTCATTTTCTAGGAACTCCACGTCCCTACTGATGATTACCTTCTTGGTGACCAGATTATATAGCCGATAGGCTTCGGACTCTATACAGTAGCCCAAAAAAATACACTTTTCACCCTTGTCATCCAATTTCTGCCTATTTTCTTTAGGCACGTGTGCATAGGCTACACACCTAAACACTCTTAAGTGCTCAACTAACCACTTTTGTTTTATCCATGCCTCTTGAGGAATTTTATCATGGACTGCCTTCATTAGACTTCTATTTATCAGATAAACAGCTGTTGCTACAACTTCTCCCCAATATTCAATAAGGAGTCCCTTTGCTTTCATCATGCTCTTTGCCATCTCCACAATGGTCCTGTTTTTCCTTTCAACCACTCTATTTTGCTGCGGAGTATAACTGGTTGTGAGTTCTTTCTTGATGCCATTTTTTCTGTAGAAATTTACAAATTGATTGGAGGTATACTCTCCTCCATGATCTAACCTTAGGACCTTAATAAAGTGTCCACTCTCCTTTTTAGCTTGGGCCTTAAATAACAAATTTTTTTCAAATGCTTCAGACTTATGCTACAAAAAATAGACCCATGTCCTATGACTGTAATCATCTATAAAGGTCATTAAAAATCTGCTTTTGCCAAAAGACATATTTTGCATAGGGCCTACCAAGTCAGTATGCACCAACTCCAATGCTGCTCTAGCCTTTGTAGAGTTGCCTGAATTAAAAGGCTGTCTATGTTGCTTGCCCAAAATGCAAACTTCACATCTAACATTAGGCTCTATGATTTTTGGCAAACCATCTATCATATTTTTCTTGGACAAAAGACTCAAACCAGAGTAACCTAAGTGTCCATACCTGAAGTGCCATAGCTTGGAGATATCTTGAATGGCTGTTTTGAAGGCTGATTGCTGCAGGTCTTTTGACTATGCTGAGATTTGTATCTTGAGAGGAAACATTTGATTCTGTGTCATTTGAACCACTTCCATAACTCTTTTGCTTCCATCTTTATCATAGATGATGCATTCCCCTTTCTCTATCAGCACTCTATACCCGTTTTGGACCATCTGTCCAATGTTCAAGAGGTTATGTTTCAATCCTGGGGCATAGAAGACATCATATATTTGTCTTTCATCACCATGCTTGGTTTGGAGGCATACTATGCCTTTGCCCATGACTGGAACTATCTCATTATTCTTAATTTTTATTTTAGACTTCACGCTACTATCAATGGAGGCAAACAAGTCTTTGTTACCACTCATGTGGTTGCTGCAACCGCTGTCCAAGTACCAAACTTCAGCGCTGCTTTGTTCTGCAAGGTTACATGCAATGAACACTTGTGACTGTCTTTCATTTCCATCCACATTTGAGTCAGCAATATGTGCATTTTGACTCCCTTGGTCACATTTTTGCCTACAATCACTTGCATAGTGACCATACCTTTGATAGTTGTAGCACTGCACATTTCTTTTATCCTTTTTTTGATAAGAACTGCTGTTCTTTTTTCCTTCTTGGGAGCTGGTCACCCCCTCGTGACTGCTTGCTCGGGCTAAGCTTTTATCACCATCATTTCCACGTCTAGAGTTTCCTCTACCACGTCTGGAGCCTTTTCTACCTCTCCCCCTTCCTCTTGCATTCGACTGAGCATTAAAAACTTGCTCTTGGGAGGAGGTTGCAGACCTATTTAGGCTTTGCTCATGGGTTTGCAAAGAACCCATCAGCTCATCAATAGACAAAGTTGTGAGATCTTTTGCCTCTTCAATGGCAATCACCACCAGATCAAACTTTGTGGGAAGGCTTCTCAATATCTTCTCCATAATCTTCTGTTCTTCCAAAGTTTCACCACTTATCCTTAGCTGGTTAATCAAAGTGGCTGCCCTTGTGTGAAAATCTATAATGGACTCACTATCCTTCATCTGCATGGTCTCAAACTCTCTTCGTTGCAGCTGGAGTTTGACTGATCTAACTTTCTCACATCCTTTATAGGTGGTTTGAAGTGTTTCCCATGCTTCTTTTGCATAAGTAGCTGCTGCTATTCAGGGAAAAATAGCCTCTGTCAAGGCTTCCTCAATTAGACTAAGGGATTTTGCATCATTCTTCCGTGTTTCCTTCAACTGGTTCTTTTGAGCATTGCTCAATGCTATAAATGCAGTTGGGTCAGTCACATCTGTGAACCCATTTGCAACAAGTTCCTATAAATCATTTGCAATAAAAATAGTTTTTATTTTCTTTGCCCAAACATCATAATTTCTACCATCAAAAATAGGTGGCTACTGCCAACTCCTATTGTCTCCTCCAACTATTTTGCTAAAATGGGGAAAAGCTAAAAATACCTAGATAAGATCTAAGGCTTTCACAAATACCCAGAAATAAAGATTATGTTTCTGCATACCTAGGACAAAGCTAAGGCTTTAAAAACTGACTGCCCAGTAAACCTATGGCTCTGATACCATGTCAGAAAAACTTTTATGCTAGGCAAAGAATGAAAACATGCACAACAGAAGTGTATCAACAGAAGGAGACAGACATAAATGGAGACAAAAATATTTGCAACATTCTATTTACTCAGAAAAAAGATTACATTCATAAACTGTTTACATATAAAAATTTTAGAGCAAAAGCTTTGTACACATAGAAGTTGTGCATTTTCCACAACATAGCAGTGCTTACTGTATTTCCTTTGCTCGTGTGGGATAACTTCAGCACATGGGCACGAGAAATGCTTTCTTCTCTTGCGGATACTCTTAGAACTTCATTTATTCAATTGCTCTACGAACGCATTCCTTCTTCTACTATGTTCTGTTGAACATTCCCTCTTCCTGTCTCACCCAGAAAACTATGTATGCTTACTTGCATAGAATAATGCATTCAATTCTACTTTTGGCTTTTCAGCCAATACACAAAAAACTGCCGCTCAAAATTTGAACTCACCTACCAATAATAAATTACTGCCAGAATGCAATTACTGGACAGCAAGAATGTCAGACACGGCAGGGGGAAAAAGATCTGAGTTGATTTCATCTGACAGTGCATTTAATGCATCTGTCCGTTGGCTGCTCAAGATTAATATTTCCAACACAAGTATGATACAAGATCTCGAGGCTGCAGTAGTCAATCTGCAATCTTGGGATAGTTGTCATTTCCAAGGTAAACAATGCTTCGCAATGGAGGGATATATATTTTCCTTAGGTAGCCGTTAATCTAGGCGCTATCTTAGGTTGATCTTTGCTATGGAAAATAAAGAGGATGTCAAGCTTGTCTACGGTTGTCTACAAGAGAGCCCAAAGGATCAAATAAAACATCTATTCCACATTACATATGAGGATGTAATCAATGCCATCATGCGAATCATCGGCGTCTTTCACGCGGTCGCTGCCAAAAGGAAGTCAATAACTTCAAAATCTCTAGTTAGCTCTTCAGAGGAATTGGCAGAGGATATATGGGAACCTTTCATTTGTACTTGAGCAACTATGCTAATCTCTTAACCCATAAACAATCAATAAGATTCAACGATCTCTATCTAGAGGCTTGGAAAGCCTAGCTTTCTGCAAACTAATGTACCTTTCGTTTTTCATGTAATACAAAAGTTTCCCCCATAGCAGTCCTTGCTTACCTATATATAAATTTAAAAAATAATATAAATGTAATAAATGTATGTTATTATATTATATTTTAATACTATTAAATATATATTAATTTTTTAAATAAAATATAATATAATAATAATATTTTATATAATAAATATAAACGATAATATATATATCTATATTAAAATAAATAATTTATTTTTATTTTTATTTTTATTTTTAAACATGATGTCTATATATAATATATTTATTATATTATTATTTATGATATAATAAATTATTATTATTATATTATCTCTAATATTATTATTTAGATTATAACTATTGTTAGGATTATAGTATAATAATAATAGATTATTATTATTATTATTATTAAAATAGATTTTTACAATATATAATATATTAACTAAAGGACTAGTTCATGTGATCACAATAGCTTAGAAAAAACTTGAACCTTGGTGGCCACAACATCAATGCCACCAATTAACCATCACACTATGTGATGTCACATATATTACTATTAATAATTATATAAATATTATAATATAAATTAATATATATTTAATGCTATTATTAATATAGTAATTGACATTTATATTATTATTTATTGTATAAATATATTATTATTAATAATATGTAATGATTTACTATTATTTTAATAATAATATATCATTAACAATGTTAAATATAAATGAATTTACTAAAAAAATAAAGACTTCCAAAAGGAGATATTAAATTATAATATTGTTTTACTCATAAATAAAAGATTTGAAAAAAATAAAATAAAAGGAGGGCTTCCACAAAAAAGAAGAATTGCATTTGATTTTTTCAATTAAAAAAATAAATTAAAATTTAAAAATTAAAATATTAAAGATAATAATAGTTTTTAACCCTACTTTTCTTTTTAATAAAATGGTAAAAACTTATTGAATCAATAGAACCAATCATACAAAGAAAGTCTAGTCCTTAAAAGGTACCCAAAGCAATAAACAAAAATCTAGAACCATCAACCATCCACAAAGAGCAAAAACCCCCCAAAACTCTAGCCAGCTAAATAATATCATCTAACCATGTCCTAAATAATCATCCTATCTAGCCCTTGGGAATAATCCTTGCATAATTGCTCCCAACTTCCAATCTACTAGTCCCCACATTCTGAGAATCCCATTTGGTCAAAAAATTAGCAACCTTCCAATCTCAAGGGATATGAGTAAAGGAGATAAAATCTAACATGAAACTCAATCAAAGAATCTATCTAGTCACAAAGGAAAGATGCTAGTTAAATCCATCTAGCTTCTACTCATTCAACATATTAACTAAGATCTGAGAACCTAACTCACAATTGATCTAATGCCAACCAAGAGCAAAATCTCTTTCAATAGCATAAAGAATAGCCATTCCTTCCATGAGGTTATTAGTTTTGCTACCCCTTGTAAATGGAGAAGAAGGTTCAATGACCTTGCAAAAACTATCCCTTCCAACTCCACCAATCCTAGCATGCCTAGGATTTCCATTAGAAGAACCATTTGTATTAATCTTTAAATATCAGCTTGAGGAGGGGACCATTGACCTTCTCTCTCATTTTTCTTTATGGATTAGTGGTACCTCCTCACACAAGGGGATCTCAACACTAGGCGTTGTAAACTTAAAATCTTCACTATCTCTTCATGCCCCTTCTCCAAAAGGAGGGATACTTCACATTTATCTTGCACAATCTCTTGAACCATGACAACAACCCTCTAGCATACTTTTTGAATCATCAACTTACTTCCCTAAAATATCCTAGGATTCTTTTCGAGCCATATTTGCAAGAGAATAAAAGAGAAGTCAATATTTGACAAAACTTGAAGAAATGAATCTTATATTTATTTTCTCCCAAGAATTCTCTAGAATTCAATCACAGAAGAAGCATGGACACAACCTTTACTCCAAATAATCCAACATAGGTTCCATATGGCCTTACAAAATGATCATTGGGAAAATAAATGGGATGAGTCTTCTTCAATATTACCACAAAAAATACATACATATGGTCCTTGAAAATCATGCTTCTAAAGGTTATCTGAAGTGAGGAACCTATTCTAATCAAGAATCCACAAAAATAAGTTAGACTTAGGCCAACAAAATTTATTTCAAACATTTTTCCACCACAATACTTCCACCCCCCCCATATTTTTGATAGTTCAACTCCTGATATCCACTAGCCACTACATAGATCCCCTTGGGATCTCAACTCCAAGATATAATATCAATCTCTTTCAGAGAGCTACACTCTCTACCACTAAAATATTTCTTAACTCTATTCGATGTGCACCTAATACCGTATCTAGCTACTCAGTTGGATTCCTCCATCTAGAAACTCCCACATGCCCCCATAATTAATTTGACTTAAAGTCCACAACCTTGAACCATTCATCCTCCAAGAAATGATGATAAAAGGTCGTACAAATGAGGACACATGGTCATAATTGGGGGTAAAGAATCCCAAGAATCATATGAAAAGAGAGCTTTAGTTCCCTTGTTACAAATCCATAACAAACCTCCCTTGATCAACCTAGGTCCCTTTTTAAGAGTTTCCCAAATGATAGAACCTTTCCGCAATAGATAAATCTATGGAACCTCTTCTTTTTCCACCCCTTCAAGTAGCTTTTAGAGAGAATTTTCACCCGGACATGATCCTATTCATTGCACCATATCCAATATAATAGCAAATAATGCCTAACCATTAAGGATAGTGTGTCATAGCCTAAGGGCCCCTTCCCATTTTGGCTTGCAAACAATCTCCCACTTACCTAGAATCCACTTTGAAGAAGCCTAACTAATAGATCATAAGAATTATCTTGCAATAGAATCAATATCCCTATTAAAACTAGGAGTGGCCACCTCAAGCATACACTTTCAATTAGGAAGAACATAAACTATATACTTTAAAAGAAACACTTATCCCACAAAGGACAACCACATATGGTCTAAT
Source organism: Sequoia sempervirens (assembly GCA_007258455.2). NCBI lineage: Eukaryota > Viridiplantae > Streptophyta > Pinopsida > Cupressales > Cupressaceae > Sequoia > Sequoia sempervirens. The sequence goes on from VDFB02000015.1 coordinate 112,738,019, forward strand.
GATGTACTTTCACTAGAAAATTATCTAGAATACTTTTCCAAGAACCCATATAAATGGTTCCAACAAAGAGAGGTGTGCCACTTAAAAGATAATAGGAATATTTTCAATCTAGAATCTAAGAATATGAGAAATTAATTTATAAATAAGCATGGAGTGTTGAAGAAATAAATAGATGATTTACCTTCATTGATATGTTGGCCTTCTATAAGATATATTTCCAACATGATCAAAATTAGTAGCATCTCTAATTTCAGTCACACCCATCAAAGTAGTAACCATTAGCAAACTATAAATGCATCTATGAAGGTAATCCATTGTGTCAATTCCACCCTTGGATAGAGAATTAATTAATATGACTCTTAATGAGTCTCCCCAGACCTTCTTCCAAAATAATAAACAATCATGGAGATGAATGATCACCGTTCCAAAGACTTCTAGATGCACCAAACAAGATGAAAATCTCACCATTGACAAGCACAAGTAAAGAAGTGTAATTAAAAAATATCACCCACTTGACCCACTCCTTGTCAAAACCAAAAGCACTAAGCACCTTTTAGAGGAAAGACCATTTGAACCTATCATAGTCCTTAGCCACATCTAGTTTAATATACATATCTTTATCATTTGAATCTACCATAAAGTGTATGGTCTCAACTACAATGACCATTCCATCTAAGATTTTATTGTTAGCCACAAAACCTCCTTGTTCATTAGAGAAGATCCTACTAATTCACCACTTCATCCTTTTCATAATCATCTTAGACAAAACCTTGTGAACTACATTACATTGAGATATGGATCTAAATAGACTCATCCTATCATCCCCTTCATATTTAGGAATAAGAGTAAGAAAAGTAGAGTTCATGGCCTTCAACATCTATTTATTCCTTTGAAATTCTTGAACCACCTCCAATAAATCCAATTTATAATTTCCATCAAGACCATGAGGCTTTTGTTTCTTCATTTTAAAAATGATTCACTCCAATTCATCTAGGGAGATAGGTCTCATAAGTGCTCATTTATTTCCAAAAAAAAAGAGAAGGAATGAATGCTAGAATATGGCTTTCCTCTTCCAATACATTAGGAGATCCCTCCCTATATAGAGAGTCATAATACTATGAAGGGTCTCTAGAAATATCCCAAAGAGAAACCAAATTATCTCCCTTGGAAGACACAAGAGGCTAGATGAAGTTCCAATACCTCCTAATCTTAATAGATTTAAAGAAGAAAGTTGTATTTCTATCCCCTTATTGAAGCCATTGTATCTAGGCCTTTTGTTTCCATTAGATCTCCTCATGTCATTCCCATGCCACTAGATCCTTCAAGGCCATCTATTCCTACTTTATGATTCTTCAAAAAGGACATATTCTCTAATTTGATGGTTAATATCATCCAGGCTAGCCTAAGAAACAACTTAGGCATGAAATATATTTCCAAAACATTGCATATTCTAGTTCTTGAGCTAAAGCTTCATAAATTGCAATTGGTTGAAAAAATAATACATCATTGTGTCAAATTTAAGTCTACTTCGATGCCACCAATATACCATAAGATCTTGAAGAAGCGATTCACATAACCACATAAGTTGAAATATAAAAGATGGAATTTTAGTACCACATGCAAATAAAGTTAAGAACTTAATTTCCTAGTGGTTAAACCCCCCCTAATTATAATATCTCAGAACTGGTAGCATATTTACCACCAATCCAAAACAAAGAATCCAAGAACCTACCAAGCCTCTCTCCAATTGAGTCCTTACCACATCTCATGTTATTCTAGGTAAACTCACCATATTACTATGCTTAATGCCCACAATATTTAATGAAGAAATATTTTATCTCAAAAGAGTACATGATGACTCTAAACTTTCCAGCCCCCCCTCTTTTCCTCCAAATCAACAGTAAAATTACAGAATTAAAATCAAAAGAAACCATCCAAGGGTATAAAAGGAGCTAAACTCCAAATATATTGAATGTGATACAAAAGGTGATACTTTCCAAGAATATCAATTGGAACCTAAACATTAGAAAGAATAAGAATCTCTCCAAAATCTAAACTTGAAGCAATCAAAAAGTTATAAAGCTTACTGGTAATCCACTAAAGATAGCTAGACTTTAGTGGGTTCCAAAAGCAAGAAACACCCCCTGCATTACCTTGAATGCCAATACACTAGCATTGAATTCTTGACCAAATTTTGGAAGTAAAATTACACATTCTCTCCATGGAAATATTAATCTCCTAAATGAATATCCTATTTGGTGAATGAAGTCTCACCAACTTTCGAACAAGGTTTGAGAAATTTCAAATTTCCCCTAATTATTGGCAGTCAATTCTTTATCTTTGATCTCCAAATGAACACTTCATACCTTTTTGATGAATTTTTAGTGTCATAATATCAAATGAGTTAGGAGTTGGGCATCCAGAGCATACACTATTTGCTACTTGTGTTTTTGTAGGAATAACTATAAATTTTGGGACTAGTCAGATATTAGGTTGAGTGAAATAATTGGGGTGCTTGAAATTCAAACCAATCCAATTCCAAGAAATGATTGATATTATGTTCTCATTACTATGGTAGATCCAACCATTACCACCTTTTGAGTATATCACATGTCAACTAGTGGGAAATTTTGAGTTAATAGCACTCACCGATGTGAAAACATTATGTGATGCAATGAGAAATTCCCACATTAATATATTCACTTCTAAGTTCCTTTGAAATCATTATGTGAACACTAAAATTTCACTTGTTAGTGCATTTGGAATCATTATATGAACACTAAAAATTTTGCTCAGATGCCTATTGAATGTGGTATTTTAACAATGCAATCATAATTGTGTCCACTATAGAATAACATAATTATTTATTATTTAATATTCTTCATTGAAATTGTCACAACACCTTGTGGAGTAATGGTTGAGACCATTGCTTAGTTATGTATTCATGGTAGCTAATCTCTACAAGTTTTCAATTTCTAATACAATTTAAATAGAATTTGAATACCTATTGTTTTATTATTGACCAAAAATCAAAATATTAATATTCTTAAGAAATATCACAATATTTTACATATGGTCAAAACTTATTTATTTTTTTAAGAAAAATGATATTTTCTAGTTTAAATAATGCTTTTTACAGTGTTTTTGGATGTCACTTGTATACAAAAGTTTAGAATCAATATTTCAAATAACACTTTATGATTCATCAATAAAAAGAAGAGAACATAATTCCTAAAAATTTCTGCACAATCTACATCCACAAGTACTATTAGACACTTTTTTACTAATTATGTTATTAAATGTCACACTTTTAAAAAGATAGTCAATTTTTAATGTTTAATAAATTATTTCTAGAAAAATAGAATTCAAGGAAACAAAAGCCACTCTTACTAATGGTCAATATAATTATATGAGAGGGTTTTGAATAATATTGTAGATAATCTCTAGATATTTTACAATACTTATTAGTTTAAATTATTTAAATATTAGTTTGTTAGGTTCTTGTGGAGTGATTCAGTTAAGGATGTTATAAAAATTCCTTACAATTCTAAAAGTATATGAGAGAGAAAATATTTACTCCTTGGTACATAAGGTAGAGTTTTTGTATTAATTTATTAAAAAAGAGTACATTGATAGACCCCTAGGTAACATATTTTCCAGTGCATTCACTAGCACATAAATACCAAAATGATCAGAAAGTTGGTTGGCACACCCAACCCCTAAAACAAACCAAACCAACCCTTTAGAACTATACATAATTGCATTAAGTTTCCAAAGGAATTACACCTTTACATTGTCATTTCCATTATATGCTTCACAATAGGAATAAAAACTTCACTACACCTTCAAAATAAACCAAAGAAAGGAAAAAACTAGGCCACCATTTAATAATTACTATCATGTGTAGATGAACTTACTCAAATCCATTTTCTTTTGCATAAGCCTCAAATTCTAGAACCTAGTTGAAACCCTCCATAGCCTCCAACCTCAGGACTTTCTTCAGGAAAATAGCCACCACCATTGTAAATTTCATGTGATAAACCAAAGGCATACCTTTCAATTATAGAAAATGGGATAATACTTCACCACTTCACTAGGAACCTTTACGAGCAACAAATCTCCCAGGTGAGGAATGCCCACCCAAAGAATTTCCACCTGAAGAACTTCATCTAGCCCCCCAAGAAACTCTTCCATGAATAGGCCATGCACCAATTCCTTTCCATCCACCTTGGTCATGTGTGTGTCAAGTAGAAATGCCAAGAAGTGAGAAATAATGTTTGTGTTGACCCATGACATCTCACTATAAGCCAAGTGACCTTTCCCTAGCACAATCTTAACCACCACTACTGCAATTTGATCAGTATTGCATAGAATGCACTTGAGCATCTAATTAGTAATCCTCTAAAATGTTTCTTTCTATATCTTACAATCCAAATGGATTGGGTTTTCCACACCCAAGCCCACCAATGATTCGATAGACATCACTATAATGAACCGAGGCCTTTTCACCACACATTCGACCTTTTTTTGCAAGCCAAATGCAAATGTGTGGAATTCTAAAGTGATGAAAATTGTATGATACCATCAAAGATATTTAATGTACTTCCCCCAACTATCTTGACACCATTTTGAAGTCATATCGTGTATAATTCACCTAAATTCCACCATGAGAATAATGCCTTGTCATCACTTAAGACTCAAAGGGTGAGATTTTTAGCCCTTGAAAGGACTCAACACTTATGTGTCTATCCTCCATGGAAGTGTAAATATTCATCACCTTTCCTTTCCATAAATTTAAGAATATCTTTCTTGTGTGGGAGATGATACCAACACCTTGTACGATCTCCACTTAGACTACCAACATGGGCACTACCCAATCAAATAGTCCTTCCAAGCCAACATGGCATACCTTGCCACCACCAACTTGCCACACAAGAAGTCACTTTAGCCACCATGTCACCCCGATAGTCACAGACCCCCACACATAGCTATGATGGGTCATGTTGTGCCCCTAGCACACACGCCCCGTTTGAAACGGGGACCCTCTTTTCTTTCGCCTTGTCGGGTCATTTTGGGCACCGCCTCATTTTGCGTGCCCCTTTTTTTGATGTTTCGGATGGTCGATGTTGCTCCAAAGTTCCATCATAAATCGATCATGCTTTCACTTTTGGTTTTTGCTGCATTCTGGAGCCTCGCGGAATCTCTCTAGCAATTTGGCCCTAAAATGGCCCCGGGCCCTGTCGGGCCTGGGTATCCAGAATTCCCTAACCGGATTTCCCCACTGGGATTGCCATTTCCTGTGGCGTCTGCTGGGCATCCTTTCAGAC